>OY292411.1:14847887-15535536 GCA_958496275.1 Zele albiditarsus | reverse complement strand
TGAACTCTCTTTTGTTTCCCATTCATAATGGACAAACGGAAAGAAAATATATCTCATTGAACTTATTCTAACATGATATTCGTAATAATGATTCTCATGCAATCGTATACTAGTCCGAAAAAAATTTATTTTGAAACTGACTCAAAAAAAGCTTAAAATTCATGGTCAATTCCACTGCCCCCATAAATTGACTGATCCACTCTTGGATCCCTACCATAAAAGAATAGTTATTCCTGTCCATATTCGCGTCACAGAATGATTATGATCAGTTAGTAATCTATTAGGAAATTCCGTTTTTTTTTTTTTTCGCAACTGACATCTGATATAGCTTTAGTTGATTGCTCACAGTGTGTTTTTTATAATGTCTTTTTTGCAAGGTAGTTTAGTTTCTTATCGAGTGAAAGTTATGGTCACTATTGTGATTGAGAGATGAGAGATACCTATGTCGCACTACACGAAATTTCGTCGAGTTTATGGCAGCGTTCATGCCGGCACGTGTGATCGTCAGTTCCATATGTTACACAGAATTATATTGAGAATCACTATTTTTCTCAAAACATGTCAAAATGCAAGATTCATTTGGGAATAGTTCATTGAACGACATAAGAATAGAATTGTAATTTATAACGAATAAGACAACGCCTGAAATTGTCAGCATTATGGTGTGTAATTCAAATACTCCTGTAGGCAGCCATGTTCAAACTCTCTTCCAAGATGGCCGATGGATCTTGACGGATCACGCATGCGGTTCACTTGTGCCATATGTTATTTAAAATTCAAGGAAAAGTTTGATTGTACCAGCCGCAGCAATAGAAATAGGAAAGAATGTAATACAAGAATAGATATTCTCGAATAAACATCGCGTAAAAGAAAATTACAATAATTTTATCCATTTCATGCACCCATATATTATATATAGAATACGAACCGGTGTTTGTAACGAATATACATCGAGATGTTTGCATCAACGAATATTCTCGTATATTATTCTTTATATATAATCACATTTTTAATTCAGACATAAAAATGATTGGTCATTGACAACTTCTCCAATATTAAATGTAAATATTCTTTTTTTCTTCCCATATCTTAGAACTAAATATATCAATGCATGAATTGACCGAAAAGTTTTACATATATTGAGATACAGCATATGTATATATATATATATATATATATATATAACTATCCGATTCCTTTCTCGGTAAGCATGAGCATAGCCCTGAATAACGGTACCAAATGCTTCAAACGGCATCATAAATTCTTCACCGAAAATACGAGCGTCAAAATAATATTATTCCTCATATTTCATTTCATATTCCATGAATATGAAATAAACAATTGAAATTTACAATGACAATTGTAAAATTTTAATGAGTCCTCTATTACAGATAAACTAAAAGTAAAGAGATGATGATTTACCTGAACAGAAATAAAATAAATAGATTTAAATACTAACTGCAATTGGATCGTTGTTAAAATGGGCACCCATAAGAACTTCATCCTTCAACCCATCCTTGAGAATTGAGTCCTCACGATCGAAAATCAGATCCATCAGACTCATGTCTGGCGCTAGTGATGTCATTTTTATTTTACTTGTCACAGACTCGTCAAGTATAATGTGACAAACACACTCACTCCGTTTCACCCAGAAGTAGTTCCATTAACGGGTGCAATGAATAAACAATAAATTTAATGATAAATATTGAGTCCACGGTCGAGCCCGTGTGGACGTTGAACGATTGGAGAGTTCGAAAACGAGTGTAGTGGCAGAAATGGAAATAGAGGTCTGATGAGCGCGGTGTGTAGATGTGGTTTGCAGCTCGCCCCACCCGAACTCAATATGCGAGGTGATGCAAAGTGATGCGGTGCAATGCAAAACAATACGGGGTACCAGGCAAGAATCAAATCCGAACTTGTCCAAACCGGTAAGGCTGGGGCTTCTTCACCCTGACATTATTGTGATTTCATATTGAGCCAGAGTGCCGCCGACTATTATCCACCGATATAACACCGCATCAACGAATAATACGTCTAATTATCATCAGTCTATGGGCACAACAACAATCATTTTTGAGATTCACACAACAAATTACTTTCACATGGACGCACTTACGTCGACGACATTGGACGACATGCCAAAAGCAAATGCCAAAATAATTTCCATGTCCGTGCTCGAATGTGCCAGCGTGGCAATAAATGCGTCACACAGAAGGAAAAAGAGAGAGAGTCTGCGCAACGCTGAGTCGTGAGCAGTCGTGAGCAGTCGTGAGTAGTCGTGGCGACCATTCAGCATTGTGGGATTGGCCCAATCGTCAATGATTTTCCAATATTACGGTGCATTCCTATTGGTTCATACCATGCGACGTGAATAATAGTACGCTGCGGCCGGACTTTATCTTCAAGTGCGTTTTAATTTATAATTTGGATTTTTATTTCGGATTGCATCAGCCAAGTTCAAAATTTACACGAGTTTTAAAGGATAGTCGCGGTATCTGGAGGAGTTCCATTATCAGCCAATATGTATTTGGACATAAATTAGGAATTAACAAAATTCGACACGTGCAATTGAACATGAGACAGTAGAAAAAATTGTATCATTTTAAGGAGTTGATAAAGTAAGATGTTCAAACATCATTTTGACGTACTTTGACGTGACTCATTGCTATTGAAATGAGTTTTAACAGAACTCAAATGGGAATCAAGATATAATAAGTTATGTTATACGCTTGTGTTGTCTTATCTCGAAATCCATTTCATATTCCATCCTATTAAGCGTAATGACGATAATATCTCGAGAAAGTGAAGCAACCTTTCAATAGGGCGTTACTAACCTAGTTATCATTTACATCCCGTAATTAAATAGAAACTGAGAATGAAAGTTCAACACAAGATTTATTATTCTACAATGTTGTTTAGCCGCATAAACATGTTTCTCATTCTTATATTGGAATTATTGTATCTCATGGCAAATATGAATATACAGTAACGCCATGAGATTAGAAATTCGGCCTAATAACCGGCAATCGATCTCCGAAAAATCCATTCTATCTACAGTCGGTACACTCACTTCCACGCAAATTCCAATTATTCATAAAATCATTGAGGTCGCCAGTATGATGTGCGCGAGGTCCATAATCAAAATTTTTTCATCAATTTAGTTATTGTGGAACATCACAACTGAAGAAATTATCACCAGATGAAGTGATGATAATTTGGACACTTACACCAGCGATATCACGAAGATTCACTATTTTCCGAACAAAATGTAATTATTGAGTATGGGCTCATCCCAATTTTATTCTATCTCATAAGAGAATCGTTGCAAAAACATCAAACAAATATTATTAAAATTCAATTGATCTGAATATATATCATTGAATGGTGCAGTCTGAATAGTTGTGAGCATCCTATTAACATAAGGTCCAAGAATAATAACCCACGACAAATCATAAACGTGCCATGTAAACAGCCGTAATTGAAATGTGATGATATAACTTTATGTATTCTCATTAGAACACCGACCACGGTAGAAACATAACAGCAATATAGGTCATGTTAGTTTATCGTTCCCATGTCAGTTCAAACGTAGAAGTTAATGTATCAGACTCATTTTGTTCAAATTCAGACTGTAACAATCTCGAGCAAACTGAATACGCATCTATAATTACATTCTATACTAGTTCAAACTTTTAACATTGCAACAAAATTATTTGCTTACAAATTTAATTAATCGTTGTCCATATTTCCATTCGCATGAGTGAAATCTTATTGGTCATAATATTTATTCATCCCCTACATCAATTTATCAAAATTGCGCGTATGACATTGGCCCACTCAGAGATATATACACACGGTGCATTCATCGCATTTACTCTTCAATTAGCCAGTGTGAGAGTCAACTTTGAGCTTGTTTCCATGGTGTGAGTGCTTTTTCATTAAAAGCACTGGCAAAAGGATTTTAAATATATCAAATGAATATACCCACGCGAACTCGCTGTCAATGCCAGTGCGGCCAATTCATTCGGTATAGATGATATTTTTACATTTATTATTGCATGAATAGCACAAAAAAAATTATATTGTCTATTATTTCTCGATACATATTTCTCGAAGCATGACAACGAAGATGGAAAAGAAAACTTGATCAAAAATTAAGCGTCAGGGAGATGAAGATAAGAATGGTTCGAATAATCTAGCAAAACGAAACTTGTTTTTATGAGAAAATAACATCTGAATGTATACAATATATATTCCTTATATTGTGAGTTGTGGGCGAAGGAAGTGGTCACAAGGGCCGTGACAGAATATGCGCCTCATTTCTTCTGTTCCTTAATTGATTTTAATGGATTATAAAGCAATCAAATCGTAAATAGTGGTTTTATTCTAATGAATTCATTGTAAACAAGAATATGCAATATTATATAAAGTATGACATTTATTTCTCATAAATGCCACCGGCAATAAAATACATTCATCTGATTTTTGAGGCAATATAAAATATAGACGTGAAACTTTGCAATTTCTACAAATCCACAGTATTTGAGAATTCGACTTGACGGTTTTTTTTTTTTTTCAATTCATCATCAAGATTACGATATTGTAGTGATATATTCCAAACGATTTTAACCCTTTCTTCCATGCATATATATATATATATATATACATATGTAGTATATGTCATAAAGATTTGTTAACGGAAATTAAGTCTGCTACTGCATCTGCATGCGAGATAGGCGAAATACAATCAAATTCAACGATACTCAAGTGAATTCTCTATATGCGTATTATTTGTATACGTGTCACAGTAGGAGAATTATTGCGTGAGATAATGTCATGCAGAGCTTTCCACTGCATTAAATTCTCATCAATATTTGTGTATAGCATTTATTATTTCTCCAAAAGGATGGATATAACGGGGGACCTCAATATAGTACACCAAATTTTTTATTTGCTTGAGAAGGAGAGAAGGGACCCTGATTATGTATACGATATATAGAAGTGTGATACGTGCAGACGTTAAATTTATAGTTACATTCAGATTGCATGACGAATGTCCATGAGGATTTGAAGATTAACGTTGCATACAACATAGCTGATGAGTTTTGAGCACTGATCTTGAGGGAAAACCGTATTTTGACGGTGGCATATAATATGGGCATGTCGTACAACATCATATCGGTAGCTGCGCGCTAGACACATTTCAGGAAGAAACTTGTTTCAGTGCACACTGAAATCAGTGTAGTGTGAATAGAACTAACCCAATAAAACTTGTTCGCGCTTTCTGACGGTAAAATATCGTTTCATACCAACAATTGCCCCGATGTCAGCGCAAGTAAAGAGAACTCCCTATATCCATTCGTATGTATTTCTACAATTTCAGAAGGTATTCAAGTCAGTCGTTACAAGGTTGTCGGGATAACTATATGATATACGCATATTGTTCGTTTTATTTCGAATTCTAATCACAAGCTTAGATTTATAGAATCGATTAATTTTCGAATTATTTACGTAATCACAAAAGAGTATAATTATTTTGCATTCTTTCCTCCGTATTATCTGTTTCAATTCACCAAGGCATATCCGCCTCTGATCATTCTGCCACTGATTGTTGAGCATCGTAACATTTCAAGCACAATAATCACATTGTATTGTCTGATAAATTAGTTTGGATTACGTTTGGTGTGCGTATATTGCATCGAGTATAGATGGCAGATACTCGAGAAATCGATTTGGCTACCGTTCATTCGTCACATTAATTAGATCCTTATAGAGGCCCCCGATAACGCTGATAACATAATCCAATTTAGTAACACAGACTCAGCTGCACTCGATGTTTGCATTACGAACACACAAAACGATAATCCGCAGGCGCTTCGTTTTCCATTCGAACATACAGATAATGTCTTCATATACCCGTACAGATAACTTGCATCTACTGGAGGCTAATATGCACTTTCCATCAGATGCAGTACACAGCCATACGAGACTTTTTCTACGACTGGAGCTTTTGTGCACCAACTTTTTGTCTTTTTTTTTTGTTTGCTATCTTTTAGCTTTTCATTCAGAATACATTTGTATACATCGGCATTACTTTCCACTTTCATTACTTTGTCGCTCCATTTTTCGCGCGTTCGCAAAGCTTTTATTGTGTGTTGCATGTAAATAGGCGACAATGCATCGAAAGTAATAAAAATTTTCAGATAAGCAAACTTCATTCATATATCATTATGTTTTGATGGAAAAAAACAAAAAGTTTACAAGTACCATACCACTGATGATAATAATTTGCTAATAATAAAACAATTATTATTCGATGAAATGAAATTGCACCCACATAAAAATGTCAAAGAAGCATATCAGAAAAATAGATATCGTGGCATTCCATTAATCCCGTTCACTGTCAATGGCAGCTCGACTGTCGACATTGAACAATACGTGTATAGGGATGTATGGTAATTTCTACTAGCACATGCTTCCGCATACCGCATGTCTACGACATGAGATTAATTATCACCATAGAGTCACATGCATTTCTGTTTCAGTATTTACGCATGAATGAACTTTCCGAGGGGTTCGCACAAACGTTTCAATTTAATTTATACCGTCAAAACTAGCTTCATCTATATACATACATTCACTAAATAAATTTACAATGTTTCATACTCAAAATGTCGGAATCAATTCAATATTGAACTGATATGATTAATCCTATTTGATTAATAATTTAAATCGAACCTTTGCTGACAGGAAGTCATAATGTGAAGAAGTGCAATTTTCAGGAGGGTTCGGATTGTTCAATCAAAATCATAGTGATTTATCTCTCTTATTATATTTCTTATTCACTTTCACATTTTTCTTTTGTTTAATCCAAATGAGTGAATGGATGAATGAATATTCATACTTGTATCCAAACAAAAGATTTTAGCACCACACTCATAAATGCGATGAAAAATATTAGAAAAATATTAGATTCCAGCTCTGGCCATGAATTTTCTACTGGGATTTATATTTTGAATGATGTATAATGCTACTAATACAACAATACACAGCATTTTCTATCAACAAAACTCCATTTATCACAAGCCTTCCATTCAAATTTATATGCATATAATTATTTCTATCCAAATGCCTACAAATTCCATTCGGTGATGATGTTTTTAACATTGCGCGGAAAAACAAATTGTCGTTTCATTTAACCGTTGTCAGCTGCGCAACTCGCGACTATTATTTCTCATGAAAGCACGATTCACACATTTTTAGTCAACAACGCAAATGGGTGAGACAAGGAACGAAATGTCGATTAATGTGTGTTCAACACACCTGTAAAAGCATTTATTTTTCACAATTAATTCAACACCATACTATTTATTTTGAAAATTCTTACTCATGTATTCGGATAAAGTATTGCTCCGAATTTTTCAATATGTAGCATTCATTGTCGTCCCCTTTTATGATACTAAATACCAATATAGATTTATAAATTTGTCTAACAGTGCATCACGATTCTAATGAATCCAATGAATATTGATAGAAGGATCAATTTCAACGCTCACTGAACAATTGAAAACGTCTTTGCACGACTGAGTCCAAGCACTTAACGTCAAAGCCGATCGACGTTCCAATCAGTCTACTCGACCACTGTACTGTAATTTGCTCGCGGGCGATTACGAAACCTAGGTTTCCACGCAATTACGTTTATTCGCCAACTGATAGTTTTAACATCTCTATAAATAATTGACGACCTCAAATTTCATATTGAAATAAAAAAAAAAGTGTTTCATGTAGATTTTTCGGGCTCTATTGCTTATAGATATTATTGATTATACATGACGTCCATGTATAATTGGCCAGAGCGTGGACAATCACGATGGGATAATATCAATAGATACTATATAGGTTTACATCTGAGGCGAGTCGAATTTGTTTTTACCTCATGCGACATTGAACATCAAATTTATTTATGAAGTGTAATTTATAAGACATCAAAGAGACCACTTATGCATAATATTGTGTTCAGTATACACATAGGCTGTGAGAGGGTTTTCATGCTCTTCTTTGTATCGTGACAAAGCGAGTCAGTACAGAAAATATTATTACAAGCAGTTGGCGAATGCGTATTGCCCTTCTTTGCCCAATGTGCCCATCACTGGCAAAGGTTAGTTCGCAGAGAATTAATTCCACTCTCATAAATTACATTATGTCTTTTGGTGGACCTTGCCCGGCTGCTTGAGTCTATCCAAAGATATTAATCAAATTGTTCAGCGACCCAGAGACAACATGAGGCAAGGAGCTCGAGCTAACCTTTGCGATGAGTTAGATGGTTTTCCATTATAAAGCCGCCGTTAGCTCGAATGAACTGTGGCAGATATCTTACTATGATCTACGAGTGACCACCACCATATAGTATGAGACTGTGGTTAAATGTTACTGTGTATATACATATTCCATTCAACACCATAAATTTGAAACGAAGAATAGTTTATTCACTTGTTTTTTTATCTTCCTCACGCTATAGTTGACTATCGTTTTCGTCCACTGCATTTTCGCGTGAAATTTATGTCCCAATTCCAACAATAATATATAAAACAAAATAATGCGGAGCACTTGAACCTTTATTGTTTTCAATTGTTCATACAATTAGCTCACATCCAATCGACGGTTGCGCTTTTCGTTATGATTCTGAGATCAATGAAAAATATTATACATCTAGTACACGTATCAATTGCCAACGCGCGTGTGTCAACGATATCAGTGCAGCGCCGTATGCTGCGGTTGCCGCCACCGCATTTGCCTATACTTCACTCTTTCTGTTTTTCATTATAGTATTTGTATTGAGGTAACTGGTTGAATTGGGAGAAGCGGGGCGAGGACATGCGAGTTTATAGTTTGCACAGATTATCACACTGCATTAGTGTTTCATCATCAGCCTACACCATCTCATGCACAGTACCATTATCACCACTGCCATCGCTACGTCTATACTACCGCCATTGTCACCACCCCGTTAACGAATAATCATCGGCTTGCGCGCATGAGGCGCGTCATTGAATCGATAGTTCACGTCAATTTCGTGTTTCACAATGTATCCAAAATGGGCATGTGTTTTCAATCAATTCTATTTCTATTAACATAGTTGCTCATATATATAAGTGTTTATAAATGCGGGCAATTGCGCAATATGCAATGCGTGAATGGTCAATGTAGAAGGTTCCTTCTAATGAAGTCGGTTGAATTTCACTTGTAATAAACTCGCCGTGAACGCATTGCTGCAGTGAAGCGTTGTTAGAGGCGAATGACAGAGAACGAGGGTAGATGAGATACGGTATATACATATACATGTACTCATAGTATAGAGGGCGGCCGAGAAATTTCACTATTATATAGCTTTTGTGCGTCGACCGTAGAATCCTGTAGCGTGCTATTAACAAAATTGCTCGATCATCCCGTGAGGTATACTTATGGATGCGACGACTATCGGATATTTAGGCGAAAATAGAGTTACTCGTAATTTTTCAACAAACCCGGTCTCCTCTGATAGAAATTCGGGACGTTTGGGATGCTGCGACAAAATTGAGTATAATGTTGACAATTCAAAGCATGAAACTATTTTGATCGCACCAAGTAACTCTGTAGATATTCTAATTTCAAATTGAATCAATTGATCAATGAAAACACGATTGCATTGTGAATAACGATTTTGTTCCTCTCATGAGGTATATATAGTTCATGATTTGTTATTACCGTTGCACTATGACATATGTGTGTGGATGCATGTACTAGAATACAACTATACTGTATATGTATGAACATACATATTCTAGTGACCTTTGAGTACGAGACACGCATGTGACGCCCGCTGAGATGAAAGAGAGCTGAGAGACCGAATGAACTGGCGTCAAAGAAAGCTCTCAGATATATATCCCTACTCACTGGCGTATACATCACATAAATAAGTCAAGAACCGTACGTCAACTTCATACTATCTTTTTTTATAGCAAATAAAAAAGTTGGTATGGAAAAATATATCTACCAAACTTTCACGTGTATATTATATCTTTTTTTTTATACTCATACCAATACGTCTCATGGGGATATCTCAGCAATATCACGCAATCCCACATACTATATTGATAGAAAATGTAGTTTTCATACATAAAAATATACGTCAGTTAGGTCGTGGTACTTTCGGGTTTGGAAAAAAATGCTTAAAAAGGGCGGAAAATGAAGAAAAGTCAAATATTTCTATGCACATACCGAATGGTACACATGGACTATGCAAGCGTGGGTTAAAGTACGGGAACTAGGATAATCGTTCGTTATATCGAGCTTTTAATTTGAAGGCAGCAATTTGAACGAAATATCCATAATACTATGAACAGTGTATTGAATATATTTCAAACTGATCTGGTGAGAAGCAGGGCAATTTTCCACCGCTGTATACTTCTATTTGTGAATTTTCGTGGTGTGTTGTTCCCCAGAATATGAGGAATTCTTCATAAGTTGGCGTTATTGAATCAGAGGAAAGGTCTTGCGATTTTGTAATTGCCTTTTTCATACCGATACAGATGAGAACGCATACACATATCGTAGAAAACTTGCAAGCGTTCTATATGTGTTGTCTTGAAACATATACATGTATGTATGTATAACAACGAAGAGATGGTGGAACGGCTGTATGTGTTATATTCCTGGAGGAGATGCTCGGTGAAATAAAGTCTCAAGTGTATCAGTGTGTGGGTTCGTGTATGAGAGAGAATCGTAACTTTGTCACCAGCAACGTTGTTCCGGGGTCATAATATTCGCGCTACTCGACAACAAATGCCGCGGGGATTAAAATGGCGCGATATACGAGTCTCGTGAGAATCGTATATCGCATATATATACATATATACCAAACAATATGGTCGGATTACTATGACGTGTAATGTTTCTCGGCTCGTCCTATATTGAATAGGCAGAAGCTTTCTTGCGCACCAGGGCTCTTCACACCCTCATGTTTTGCCGCCGACATGTCCATTTATCCATTTCCTGAGTTGCACATATAACATACGAATGTTTGTGGAAATGCGTGCGCGACGCCCTCATACCGAGCTATATTCCCAATGCAGACGAATGATAGATTACTATTCTCATGTATATAATGGTGGCGCACGTGGACTCATCGATATTTTGTACAACTATCATAGTTTCTTGCTTTCCACTCTTATCCGCTCAAAATTATGATTACTTACATCAAATTTCATGTATATTGATGTATATGCACAAAAAAATGCAAAAATCGTTACAAGTTTTAGCTGTGTAAATCTACTATTTCACTATTTCTATGATATTGTGTGAGTTCGGATGTTTGATATTGCATGTTAACGTTCGACATATCAAAAATATCACCATACTGCTTAGGATACAAAATTTAAAGAAATAAAGAATCTTTGTCGTACGCGACAATGACGAGAAAGATATATCTAGTAAAATAGCCATTCCGCATTTCGTCTGATGCGAAGAAAAAGCGAAAAGTCTTGGCATTGGTGTCTGTTCTCATCCGCTGATCCTGTCTCCTACTGTATCTCAAGAATTCTCATCCGTATGTCACCTCGTGAGCAAAGTACATGGCCGAGGGTATTGGACAAAATACAGAGTTGGTAAATACTCTAAAGCGTCTCTCCTACCGTATACATAACCATTTGGCACTCCACCAAGTCCAGTTAGACCACATATATATATTCCATATATTTATTCGCCTTCGTATTCCGTCTCAACTTCCAGGCTCCAATTCTCTTATACTATCCATGTCTATATATTTTTCCCGACTTCATTTTTTGCATCCTCGAATTTCACTTCCCTTTTTTGCCGTCTGATGGTTTATACATATATATATATATATACATATACGTTTCGAGCCATACTGTAGTCCTCTACTCGCACCAACAAAATGAAAAACTTTCTGTAATTTACGTAACCTCTGCCTCATCTCGTTAGTCGTACGAAAAAGAGTTTAGGATTATTTGGCGTCGCCGCACGTTATCCCATTCGCAATTCCCCGGAATAAGCGTGTCGAACAAACTTTTTTACCTCCGTCATAAATATATGGTCTCGCGCGCGCGCGTGTTATAGTAGATGAGAAAATGAGAGAGATAACATAACTTGGTTCTGCAATGAAAACAAACAATTCCCGGACCATTCGCTTCTCATAAAATCGACATGTATATATATGGTATATGCATATGACTTTGTCTTTACTCTATACGTTCATGCAAGACAATGTCTATTAGTTGGACGAAAGGTGCTTGAATTTTAGCGACAATTTGCTGATTATTGTCAATTAGTCAATGGGGACGCCGGTTATGTCAGGCATTTCTGCATTTGTCATCGAGCCCAGTTGACATTATATGGCCGCAACGTTCATGCCACCGTTCGTTAATGTCGAGTCCCGTCGGTATGACCGTTATATCTCTTGAGGCCTGATAACTCACGAGTGTAGCAAATGATTGGATAAATTCTCAACAATTGTTCTTACTACACATCAACACGTGAAAAATCATTGCAACACATTGCCGTGTGCAACACACATCCAATAGATTGATGACTACTGTATACGCTATTGACAAAAAATGTGATACATCTACATCGACAAATAATTATATATACATGTATGTGTTCGCTCAAAATTCAACTGAAAAGTAACAAAACCAACAACAACGACGTGGAAAATAGTTGTATATACGCGGTTGGATATAAAATGCATGAACGTTACTCAGCAGTATTCCGAAATGGACGCGATACGTTTTATCGGCTTATAAATGGCATTTTGGATGAGGTAGACACGTTTCACCGCCATGGAATAAGATCTTTATTGATGTCCCATGCATATGCTCCTCATGCAAAGTGTCGTTGGTATATCTCATGAAAGACGTCACTATATATGAATACATCTACGTATATTCGAATATTTACAATTCGTACATGTATGGTTGATGTATGAATATTTGCTAAGACAACGAGAGTTGAGGCAGACTAAGGATGAAGCGACCACGCACACGTGAAGTTCTCAATTGGCGGGTGAGCAAATTCTGGGTTCTTTCTTGGTTCAGCAGTGAACTAAGTGCGCACATAATACATTATGTACACACCGTTCGCATATTTTCTCAGATAATGCTGATAAATAGGTTTCAACTGATTGTCAATCACTTTTGATGTATGATTATATATATATAATAATTGACGGATTGAAAAAAAAGATGTAGATTCGGAGATCTCGACTATTATATAGTTATATATGGAGTTAGTAATGCGCTGAAATATTACTTTGACCAATAGATTGCAAACATGACTTTCATATCGGCTACCTTCTTTGTGACTATTTCCGGTAAAAGATGAGCTGACCACGCTCGGCACTTCCGATAGATGTTTTGTTTTTCTTCTCTCCGATAGATAATTTTCATCGCGACACCGACCACTCTGACCTCCTTTCCGCGACATCGTGCAGTGATGTCGGCATCGATAAAGAATACCTAATGAACTAACAAACCGTAGCGCAACTATATATATATACAAAACAATCATTTCGATTATTCTGCAATTGAATATAATTGATAGAACTTGGAAAAAGTATTTTATCATTATTATTATTATATTTATTGTCATTGAGTTAATATACTTGATGTATGTTTCCGGAATTATTTCCGGCCAATTCATTGATAATACAATATATATGTGACTTTCATTAAATCAAATTACATTGATTTTCTTCATCAACTTTTTCAATTTCCGTCGTGTCAATCACCAACATTCACCTGCACTCTTGCTCCGAATGAAATTCCATCACCATATGGATGATTCAAGAGGGAGCAGGAAGTGAACCACGAATTAAAAATAGAATTATTCAAAGCAATTGTGAAAACTCTTTGGCGGCGAAATGTTTTACTTCTCAATTAATGATTCGAGACGAAATAAAAGTTTGGTAAGTATAATCAACGTGGTGAATAGCACGCTGTCAACAACGATGGACCCGTTGATCATATACAGCTGGACGCAAATTTGCGATGGCACGTAGCATTGATATACTTTTCGCGTATCCACATTGTATCATATACTTTCACGTCCACACGTATATCATCTCAGTACGGCAAACATTACTATGCGAATGACATACGTATGAAGCCCCATTGAATACCCAAAAAAACGACGGAATAGACAAAATTTCCATAACATTATTATTTATAGTGAACATCTGGTGATTGTGTAATGGATCGTTAATTCTTCATCGATAGGTAACAATACACACCTCAGAATGAACAACAAAGAGCGCGAAAGCAAAATAGTATGCGTTACCGGTTGTAGGGTATAGCCTTTTATTTCTCGTGCGCCCTGCGAGCACACAGTGTAGCGAGAGCACACTCCAGTGGTATGGGGGCAATAGTGACGAGTAGATCGCCAAGCAGACCGAAACGTGCAGAAGCGAGAAACGAAGAGTTTGAGTGGGGAGTATGAATAGAAAAAAAAAAAAAAAAAAAGAAAGTGGGAGAAAGAACGATGAAGCTGGTGGGTGTATGTATGGTGTAGTCGAATGGAAAGAGAAGAGGTGAGAAGAGGAGAGAATAGGAGAGTAGAGAAGAGAAGAGAAGAGAAAAGACTCCGGAATCCCTGAACCTTTCTCTCCTGTCTCCCCCACTTCTCACATTCTCTATCCGGTTGCGAGCACGAGAAACGCTCGCTTGGCGACGGTGGAACGACTGAGCCAGTGAACGATGCGCGGGACGCGTGGGCGCGGCGCGGTAAGAGGAAAGGAAACGAACTCGACGAGCGTCAGTGAGAGAGGGGCAAGAGAGGGCATTGGCGGCAGCGCCGCCGCAACGGAAAGGGGAGATGGAGCGAACCTTCGTTGGGGTGGTCCGGCTACGGCCCGTCAGTCATTCGTGTACCTTCGAGGGGGTGAGTTTGTGTGTTGAGAATTCGCGTCGCTTACCTCTCGTCGAAAAATTAGTACGCGTGCCGGTGACATAACTCAACGACACGACATATTGAGGAATTTGCGTTGTTTAAGGGCGCGCCAAGTGTGTGTGCGTCCAATCTACAAATCCAGTCGCATTGACGTGACTCGGGTTGTTCATTCTTTCTATTCTCCTGTACTCGAGTGAAATCACTCATAGTTCGTATCCACGAACACAAGTATTTAGGAAGAACGCACACACAAATCAACGAGGCTCTGTCTGTAAAACTTTATTGGTTTTTTTTCATTTTCTAATAATTTATTCATCATGACATTATGCGAATTATCAACACGTAAATGAATGTGGATATCAGTGCAGGCCAAGTGGACATTGCAAATATTTATATCATCATCAGTTTTCCAGTGAGTTTATTCATGTGTCACGTGACGGTCTGGGAATGCTAATACATATAGGGTTATTGTTGGTATTATTCATCCACATGAATTAGCCTTTCCACGTTTCTATTTTGATAAATAAAATTGAATAGAAATATATATTCGTTCATTCATTCACCCACAAAGAATCTAGCGACCGTATATTTTTTTCTCTTGGCCAATTGCCTCCTATACTAGTTCACTTCACGCTCAGTCGTCATTTCGTTCTTTCTCGCTCACACTCACTCCTGTTTATGCCCTAAGTTTCGTTCTCAGTCGCTCGCAGTAAATCCCGATACCGTTACGGCGGAGCGTCGTCTGGATATATAAACGCGTACAGTACACGGCGTGCGACCAGGGACATAAGAGATGTTCACCTCGCTCGCCTGCGGTTTGTCTATGTTTCAAATATTATTGAATGTGCAATAATTCACAATGAAGAGGAACAAAATTACTTGATAAATCATATCAGTTATACGAATTTGAAAGAATACATTTAATTTTATTACAATATCATGGAGATGTGATGGATTATTTTTGTTTATGGTAAGTGAATTGATGAAGGTTTCGTTGAGTGGAAGATTGGATACACTTATCATCGTTTCGGCATAAATGAGATTGTGAACGAAAACGCAAGTGTCACTGTAGACAGAGCCCGGTGGCAAAGTTATCCATTACAAAATTATAGTTTGTATAACAGTTTCGAGGCATTGCAATTGCACATTCCAGCAAGATTGACAATTACAATATGAAGATTTTTTAAAGTGCAGTCGGTAGTTAACTATTAATTGCAATAACATGTATCATGGTTGAAACATTGCCAAAAGACCAATGGAATAGCTCTACATTATTAATTAGCATATAGCAGTTTTAGAATATATGGAGCGCCAAGTATTTTCATTTGTAAATATTCGTCGCCAAGCGTACACTACAATACCAGATGAAATTAGAAAATTAAACTAGCTATGCATATTCCCAGCAATACTCTGAGAGTATTCACGAAAAAGTAGAGTAACAATAGAGTTTCAACTTATTTTATAACGATAATGATACAATATCGAGTGTAAATTCATTATGTATAACACAGAAGTACTAAATCAACGTTAAAAAATAATAAAAATATGAGGAGATATAAATAGTGAATTTGAAATTTATAATGGGGCGTTTTTTCCAAAAGTCAGTGTCGTCAGGGTTATACATATATACAATTATAGTGCAATTCTCGTTTTGAGGCCACGTGTACACAATTGCACCGCCTCGGTGGAGTGGAATTGTGTGATGAGAGTGTTGCGCCCACGCGCTTCTTCGTGTCGCATCTTGGTACACTGTCAATTGTATTTCGAGTAACTCTTTTGTTTAACCAAGACGTAATCAACGAAGCCAAGAGATTGAGTGCGCCACTGTATCATATAATATTTCAGTAGACTTACTAGCTGCAACTGCGATCACATACACATATAACCATATATCATTTTGTATATTGATACATAAAGCGACTATGTGTGTATAGTGTGTCATACGTTATTTTGACATTCAATGTGACATTAATACCGGTTTTGTCTCGATTTTTTACTCTGTGATGCAAACGTCGTGCGCTATCCGTCTCTCAAGGCTATTCGCGGTAATCGTTGTAGAACGTCCGTGTATTGAGCAAAATCACAATAAACTCGATGAGGCAATATTTTTGTTGAATGAATCATTTATGATATATTAGAATTGTTTGGTATTGCGGAATAAAGTGCAAAATAAATGAGGAAGAAAAAGAGTAGAAAGTTGGTCCAATCAATGTTTGACGAATTAGAATTTCTTATATGTATATCGTGATTGAATTTACCATATGTTTATTTCAAGTTTCATTTTGTTTTTCCACTCTCTTCCGCTCGAGTGCGCAATCACACCATCGAATCACCGTGAGCGAATCGAATAGCACGTCAGGGGAGAGGGAACACAACACCAATTTAGTGTTCGCGATCTAGTCAGAGATTTACTCTGGAGTTTGATGGAGCTATACACCAATCTCACCGGCATTCACGTAACTGGGACCATTTCGATGATAAACTGCGCTATAGCGTATACGGTATACCGCGCGACATTCGTCACATGTCTATCTATATATTATAGAGCACAGGATTCACCAAAATGACGATGTTATTGACTGCATTCCAATCAATTATATCATCTGATATTTTATTGTCAGTCAATTCGTTGCATCGATCAAGTTGGTCACTGTGTGGGACATGTATATTATGAAATTTATGAGTACATGAAACATGTATTCGTGAACTTGTATTTGTTCAGTTTTCTTAAAAAAATTTCGTCAAATATTAACGTTCCGTAAAATTTCTAACAATTGCAGGATATCCAAATATCAAAATGAATTAGTGTTAATTTGAAATGAGATTTCAAACGATTATTTCTTGCTCCAAACTGCATTGAGTTTAAAGAGTTTAACGGCTTTGCTGTAACGATGCGAAGCACCTGATGCATCCACTTTCTCGTACATAGCGGTATGTCGCACACTCAATGCATTATTCGCGTCATTGTGAATTTTGCACAGCAATGTAAATGAAAGAGATGAAAATAATGGAATGATGAAAATTTCATCAGAGAAAATATGTTTAGGTTAAGCCTCTGTATCACGGAAGTTGAGAATGGTCGTTAGCATTTCCAGATAGTCATTTCGGCGCGTGAAAAATTTTCGGCACTGGAGGGATAACGCCAGCGGCATAATTTTAAGTTTTCAGTATGGAGTCGGAGGGGTGAAGCGCGAGTCAACGAAAGATCAAACGGCTGTCGGCACTGGCAGTCTGAGAAAGATAGAGCGAGAAATTAGGAAATGGTGAGTAGCTGAAGTGAGGTGAGAAGAAAATAACCTGAGAGTCTAGCAAGAGAGACAAAGTGAGCATAAAGAGGGGTATGGAAAATCGACACCGGACAGTGAGCAGCAGTAACCATTGGAACAAAAATTAACAGGGACAAGTGTAGTAAAGAAGCGAGGGAGTTTTGCAAAGGTGTATCGCTATCGTGGATAAGGAATAGCCCGATCGATGACGCAAATAAGTGGAAGACGATTTTCGCAATGTTCACTGGAGATGGGCCGATTCACCGTGGGCGTTTTACAAGCAACTGAGATATTTGTCCGTTCAAAAATAACTATGACATTACCTTTTGATATCAATCCCTCCCCTCAAATCATTCCAAACTCATAGATAATCGGTGAAACAACCGTGAAATCGGAAGGTGTAGGTTCAGGAACGAGTATAGATAAAAATAGAGAAGAGTGAAAGAGGAGCTTACAATTGATTACAGAGAAATATTACGGTAAAAAAAATACGCCAGTTTCATTTCGTTGGTAAAAACTCGTGGTGAATTGCGCACAGGTAAATACCTTTCTCGTATAGATACTTGCATATCGAGAGAATCTGAAAACGTGCCTCCACTCATCCCACCTACCGTTGCTGTTTTTATTCACGTTTGTGAGTATACACGAAATATATTTGTCCGCTGTGACGCAAAGGCTAGCAGTGGTGCTAGTAGGAGAGCGCTGCATATTGTGGGAGAGCGGCTGAAAAACGAAAAAGCGCCCGAAAGGGGTAGAGAGGGGGAGCATACCACACATGTATTGGATGAAAATAGGGACAAATGGACTGGTAGAGATAAAATAAAAGAAGGATGAAAAGGTGAAATAGTGAATATGAAGTCGAAAGTGACATGGGACCACGCGAATAATGTATAAAGGTGGTGCGGTGAATGCATAATTTTTCAAGTGTTAGGTAGTCGCTGTGTTGATGAGAGAGGCCAATGTCGTTAAAGTGAACGAACAAAATTGATCTGGCAAACGTCGGAGGTCATTGTGTGTCTTCCCGGCCCACTGCCAAACCGCTGTGCGCCCCGCGAATCATCAGCTGACTGTCAACGCAACGTTCAAATATTCTTCTATTGAAGCCTCCCGCCACAACGCATTTGATTGAAGAAGAGAGTATATTACAGTATGTTTAGCACGCGGGTGCCGATACAACGATGGTCCGTGGCAAGCATCAGCGCCGGATTATGATGACACGTAACCGCGGGCGATAATGAAGTGTATGACGCACACTCAAGTGAATACTTAACTGGGCAGACAAGTAGCACGCTATTCAGTTGTAGCATCGAGCGGCTCGTGGTTACGCTGATTCCAGCAGACGGAGAAGAATATTTTCGATGTAACAAACCGAACACATGTGTTTATTCATGTGTTTTAATATAATTCAGTGTAATTATCGTCCATGTCGTGTTAAGTGAGTTTATACAGCTGTTATTTTCATTCCCACCTTGCAATAGAATGACCTGAGCCGAGTATTTGCTATTTCGATTAGCCGTAATTGATTTTAGCCCCATTCACGTTCATAAAACGCTTGATAAACACTGTGGTGCGCGTTCACAAGCTCGAAACAAACTTTATTTTTTTTTTTCGTGGTACAAACGATCATGTGTACCGAGAAATGGATCCTCAGTTTAACCCTATCTTTGCTTACCTTCATGGTAGCCCACACAACGGCCTATTCAAATCAATGGGCAACACACATTGTCGGTGGTGCCAGGGTGGCGCGCGAAGTCGCCAGAGATCATGGATTTCGGTATCTCGATAGGGTGAGTTTGATTATTTATACATGAGTTTTAATATCATAAAGTTTCAGAATCATGAAGCCTATTACGGAACCAGCACGTTCACAATATCATCGAATTATTTGTATTTATTGTGTCGTATCGAAGGGAAAACATTTTTTATAGTTATTTTCCTTAATTCCAACATGCCGCGATGTGACTCCATGATTATTATTTCCCTCATTTTCACATGTAAGAGCATTTGGAAATACTGAATGTAGGAAAATTGTGGCATATGATACTGTGACGTATATGTATTACACATAGTATGAAAGTAAAACTGTAAGGTTGAAAACTCCAGAATCAGGACAGGGAGAATGAAGATGAATAAGTAATGAAGGGAAAAAGGAATGGAGATAATATAGAAGTAGAAATAGGAAGGATATGGAAGAGGTGATGTAGAAGTGAGGGCGAGAGAGGGTGAGAGAAAGGGAGACCCGATGGTGGCAAATAAGAATCGGGCATAGAAATTGCAGAGTGAATGTCATTATCAATGAATTTCGTGAAGATTTTAACAGGTTTCACTCACTCTTTGCACTGTTATTTCGTTTGTTGCCATTCTATTTTTGATGAACAAATCATTTGTTTTAACGTCATACCTTCATTGCCATCATTATTCATGCGTAATTGAAATAATTGAATGACTGTGATGGTCAATAAATGTATAATTACATAACAATGTCCGCTGTATCAGCCATTACTGTTGTTCACTGCTTATGCAATCACAATTATGAGGATAATATTAATCTAGGAACTCCATATTGCACTGCGCATTTATACTTGGAATTTTATATAATTTTCATGACACATTTGTCATTCAATACAAAGTCCCGTTTTCCATACTTCATCATACCCGGATTTATATCTGATAAACTTTGGCCGGCTTCTTTATCGAAAATAATCACTCTTTTGACTGCAGTTTCAACTGTAACTGATATTGTATGAGTCATTGAAATAGAGAAAAAATATTCAGATGGGCGCATTCCAATATCTCAGATGAAAATTGTGAAATATATTGAAGGCATAGAATGTTGGCAATTCAACTATTGTGTTCATAGATTTACGAATAAAGCTGATAGAAACATTCCGCCGCGATATTAGATCTATTTCACGTGGAGCGACTGAAGGGAATTCTTTTTTTTTTTTTTTACCAGTACAAATGTATATTCTTTGCTATTTTTTCCTATAATATCGTTATCATCTTACATAAACGTCTGTTTTTTTTATCTACGACGCTCTCAATGATAAGGTGCATTTATACATAAAAATTGTGTTTTTTTTTTCCTCAAGGTGATGCATGAATATTGCAAACAAATATTCATTTCATAATCTACATGTATTGTCATAAAGAGTACCTCGAAGACGACATGTACGTAGATATGAAATATGAATGTAATTATATTGTTAGTTTGCAATGAGGCAAAAATTTATTATTTTCATTAATTAATGTGATATTTCACCAGACTTGGGTGGGGTCGGGAATCGTCGTGTGAATCCTACTGTTGAGCATTGAGTTACCACAATATCAATGCTAAAAATAAACCTCGAAAAATATTTTTCACGGTATATATAACATAAGTATAAGAGAAGACGTGTGATATTACTAAAGCATTTTTGAATTAGATTTGGAATCAGAAGCAGAGAGAAAGAAGTTTTGTCGATGTTGTGTCGATTAAATAACAGAGTAATGAAAAATGGGGGAATGAGCTAGAAGGTTATAACAAGTTGATGATTATAATGTCGACGATGAAGGACAGCCAATCGCGCATCTCTATATTAATTCGATCTAGTTGTTATGCACGAGACTATTCCAGGTCCACAGGACCAGCTTACCCCAGATTCGTTATCGTACTCGCTCCGATTTCCCGGATCGATACTCAGCTGGCATTATATTATACAGCTGGTAAAATCACACACATGCACGCACGTTCATACATACACGCAAATATATATATATATATATATATACGCATGTATGGTTGCGTAGATGCAATGAGTGAACGTACTATTTGTTGTGGGGATATAAAAACCGACGCACATGACATCCCTCGTTTGGCTTCATTCCTCTTTTCCATGTCGTTTTGGCAATATTCGCTACGGCAAGTGAAATCAATTGAATCAGAACGGAATACCCAGTTGAGGTTTTTTTTCCACATTTTGTTTTTGATGCCCTCTATACAATACCTGTCTGAATTCCTATCCACACTTCCCTGCTTTCTCCATATTTCGCTGTGCTCGAAGGTTGGGAGATTGTTTCATGAGGATCTGGCATTGTATTCTACAAATGCCACCGGAAAATACGTAGGAACTGAATGTGTCAGAAGGTGCTTGACATTCCTCTGGTTCTCAACAGGCATCTCGTGCGCAATATGGAGACTCAGGGTTCCCACCTTATGGCGTATACCAGAATCAGAATCGTCTCGGATGAAACGGTTTGAGAACTTTGTAATTGCTCACTCGTTCTATTTCACACATATTTTCAGGATAAGACATGAAAATGAGACATCACGTTAACCGTTGAAGTGAAACACCTTTATTTGCAATGTTTTGTTTCACCGAGTATGTAACAACATTGTGTATTGATAATATGGAAATTTCAATTGGTTTTTTTCTTTCCGCGATTTCCAGGACTTTCCATAAAACCGTTGGAAAAAAAAAGGCTGGCTTATTCCGCGAGAAGTGTTTACCTGCTCGAATAGTATCACAAAGTTGGTCCTTAAATCCACTGGAGAGATTGCCGTTCCGTTCTTTCATCGGTCTACATTTACTCCGTACCCTCAGGAGGGATCTTCTGATTGAAGAAGTATTGGAGAAAGGATCAAAAGCAATTTGGCCGCGCCACATTGGTTGTTTTCCACATATACGTCAGTCGCTTTCACGTTTATATCATTTTCTCCACTTATTTGTATTATAATACATCTTTGAGTATTATAATACAAATTGATTTTTTCTCATTGAAATACTTCTGTCGCCAATAGTGGTATTATATGGAAATATACATGATCAGCCGGATTAATCCAGACGGAGAAGAAAATTCTATCATTCATACTCATATCAAATAATTCCGTCTGTATTGCGTTGCATTACATTCTCCCAATTAATTCAATTTACTTAAAACCAAAATATCCAAAAAACTATGTAGCAATTTCATCTGAACCACTTGAAACCGCGTACTGATGGTCCAACATTGGAGAGGAGGGGATGAGGTTGGAGAAACTTTCTGATAGTTCGTCTGACTTAACGTCCATCCAAAATTAGTGCTTTGTGAGCGCGCACTTGGACGACAATGAGTGAAGGGATGGGGGGGGGGGGGGGGGGGGGGGGGGCGAGAGTTGTTCTATATATTCAACGTTGCTGTGAATGCGACGATGATGACGGCTATGAAGCGACGGCGGAGACGGTGAAGAAAAAATAATGGGAAATGAAATAGGCATGGCACAACAGCACCGGCAACCGACAGTTTATTTTGGTCAGTAATTTTCCATTCGTCATAACGATATATACAAGTGTATAGAATGGACAAAATTGTACGTCATATTTTTTCATTTTTTTCACAATGAAATGAATAAATGGGACACAGTTATTAACTCGTAGATTTCTCACCATGTCGAAAAATTAAATGGAAAAAATAAATAGAAGTATACGGGCCTTGCGTATAGTATTAATTGGTGATGAGTAGAAAAACAAAGATAACGTGCATGACATATGAGTTCGTACCTACCTATAATACAGTCAGGTGATACTGGTAATATTTTGACAGAATAAGTTCCATCAATACATGTTCTATCTCTGAATTTTCGTTTAAATTGTTCTTTCGTGTGCACGTTTTCACGTTGATTTATACTGAATTTGATGCTATTCGCGTTTCTCACGAGACCTTCGGTTCACCAAATTCTTCAAGGATTCGACGATGATTTCAAGTACATTTCCGTGCACCTTAAGTGCAAATTTAAAAATATCATTCCAAAACAGTATATGCGTATTTTGTGCAGCAGAATTTATATGTTCGTCTGCGAGACTAATATGTATTGTCGATAATGGGATTTTATCGATGAAAATATTTTTAATGGCTTTTCAAACGACAGTTTATATCATTCCTCTCCAATGCAGTACATAACGACAACGAGTGAAAAACTCGTCTTTTCTGAGTAACGTCATCGTTATAGAGACCGTTTTATATTGTTCCCCAATATATTATGTAACAACTGAACGATCTTTACATACAATAAAAACCTGTTACGTGAGAAATGACGCAAATCGTTTGTTTGTAATACCCCCCCCCCCCCCCCCCCCCCCCCCCCCCCCGGAATTGAACTTCATTTTTGTCGGTCGCGCTAGGTGCATTGTCTCTTTCGTTTTCGTCAAATATTCTGTTATACGATTGTGGATAAGTTTCAATTATTAAAAAAATACATAATGTGTCAATAATCCAAATGCCGATACCTCAATAATATGAAATGTATTTTATATTTTCAACTCATATTTTTTTTAGTTTTGTTATCAACTTCGTCTACAGCAAAAGAATGCAGGAGACATGCAGTTGGTTGGGTGGAAAAGAAATAAATTGTAAATTTGACTGTACACAGTTTTTGAAGTAACTATGTTGCGCTTGAGTGCGGCATGTAATCAATGAAATGTCCGCGAGACAACGCCCGATTCGCTTGTTGAGGTGTACAATTTATATGCAATCGTTGGAGGATTGAGCAAGCGAGCTGGACTAGATTATAGCGGAGCACTCGGCAAAATAATAGTTTACGCTGAACTACTGATTATGGTGCATCACTTTGTCTCGTATATATATCACTTCTTCTCTTTATCCATACTGTTTATGCAAGACCACTCCGCTTTGTGCACTCATTGTCTCGTCGTTTGTTTAACAGTACAATCATTATTGGATTATTCAAATTAAATGGTTTTTATAATGAATTGTAGTTTTTTATTCAACAATAAACACGTTGTTCAACCCAAATCCATGTATATGCTCCGAATGTGAATTAACATAACTATTCATGCCAGAAATGTAATGTTTAGTGAGCAGTCATACCGATAAGGGATCACTATTATTTTGTGGTGAGGACTATGTTGTACCAATATACATTATGGTAAAGCATGTCCAGGCATATATAGCTCGATCTGTGGACACAATATATATATGCATGTTGGAAGAGAATGAGGCCCGAGATTTCATGTGCCTGCGTGTAAGGCGCACAATTGTTCTTATATATTTACTGTTATAATTGCATAAGCATTGCACTTTGTTCATGTACACCCTTGCGACTCATCAGTCCAGCGAATTGTAAGTTCCATTAAAAATTTGTTTCCATAGCTGTGAATATTTGTTTCTTTCTTGTCTTTGAAATGATGAAGAATAAAAAAAGTACATGCGTCGGAAAATAGATGTGATTGTAACTGATAAGATAAACATGGTCATGTTCCCCTCCGTATACTGAGCAGTGTTTGTATGTGCGTAAGTCTGACTGTATGTGTCCGTGTGGAGTTTGATAATAATGTACACGACAAGAGTGAGATACGTCCATCTCAGAGAGAAATGAATAGAACGATTTGTCGATTAATTTTTTGTAACGCATAATGTGGTCTTCGTTCTTTCCATTCTCAAAACAATATTTGGATATAAATTCTTTATTGCCTCTCAAAGGTACACTATCATTTGACCTGCCTTTGAGAATCACGATCTAATAACATATTATTGCATTTCAATATGTATTTTGGGGGAAAATGTTTTCTATATGGAAAGACGTGTGGAGAATCATTTGAATGCTTCAGATATGAAATTTTGACGTTTTGTAACATACGTGAATGGATGGGTAGTGATGAAATCGATGAAGTTACCTTTTCCACAACGTTATTCACGTAACAGATATGAAGATGTCTGACAGAGAACAATAAAAAATATTAGAAATATTCATCATGCATGTCTCGATTATTGAGTACTCAGAGCTTCCTCTATCGCTTTTCATTTTTATTTTATACGAATTAGGTGAAATTTTAAAATATATAGGAATGGAGTGTGCATTGGAATCAGAACAAATTAAGAGCAATGTGGGACGTAAATATTTACTTTGTCAAGCAATTTTCAGGTAGTAATCAGTGGAAATAATAGCCATGAGAAGCGTATAAAATTTACTTTTGCAAACGGAAGTGTGAAAAAATATACCTTCCGTTTTGTGAATGCTCCAATCTCTATATATATTCATCCTATTCTTTTACACTATATATGTATATTTGCCCCTAGCGTTCGTATCTCCAGCACCAGTTTCTCGACATCCCCGCTATTTCTGGGAAAATTATTGTTATGATAGAGTGCACGAACTATCCTCTCCCGAATCGGACGCCGTAAAAGTCGTCGAGTGGTGAATTTACACGCGCACGTACGTGCGCTCATACCGCCATTTCATATCTAATCGGTTCAGTTGTAAGCGTACATGCGCACGCCAATTTTTCCAACTGTCCATCCACTATTTTGAATTCTCACCTATTCACATGGATTTTACATTTATATTCCAATAGATATTATTAAACTGATTTCCATCAACACTGATTCGATATCTTTTTCATTGTTCTCCTTTAATTTTCATTTCAATTCTAGAGAGCTGTGATGACAATAATTTATACCTCATACTTTCACGTTAATCAATGAAATGGTGCTCAATCGATGATGCGAATTAAATTCAATTACTTTTCTGAAAACAATATTTACTACGCATCATTATGATCAATTATAACTTTGGCTGACTTGTCATGTGTAGATTCTCATCAATTATTACGTCAATCGCCATTACATGTTTCCGTGACGTAGTAGTGTGGCGTTGTGATATCACGTTCATTGATAACATCAATAAACTCTGATCATAGTCCAACTGCGTACTATATTTGACTCGTTTGATTAAGATGTAAAATAGATGTTGATATTACATATAGGATGCTATACATACTACTGTTCATTGTGTACTTGGGTGTTCACCGTAAGTATTGTACCTAAGCACTAGGCTCAAGACAGATAAATGGGATGCACGATTCAGTGCATAGAATTGAAATTACAAATTGATTTATGCAGTTATGTGCTGAATCAAGAATTGGAAATGAACGAATATGGAAAATGAAATGAAATGTTTCACCTAGCAACTGAACAGACAAAAGGCCAACGTCCAAGTGAATGTACTAAACAGCGATAATTATGTTAAGCGAAAGTCTTTTTATAGCCGCAACGACTCTAACTCAATTGGCTTGGCAATGGACTGCTTCATTAAACGCGTTTTATTTGCTATGTACACATGATCATCCTCCATTTGTGATAATTACCCAGAATAATAATGATACAAAATTTATCACATAAACAGTAATAATTCATATTCAAGTTTTAACCGATATTTATACCTATTCCGAATTATTTGACAAGGATTAGAAGGAGGAAGAATAGATAGATGGGGATAAGGGGAGAGGGAGAGAGAGAGAGAGAGAGAGATACAAATACAAACGTTGTTTGTAACATCGTGTGTGTCCAACTACACAGAGAGAAGAGGAAATTCGCTGCAGTGATGAATATATATATATATATATATATTCATCACGTTTGTATTGGTAGAGCATGCATATCTAAACATGTGCACGCGCAAATACGACGCTGTGATTTCGTAACTACCTGAATGACGGAAGAGGAAGTGTTGGGCCGAGCACTCGATTGAAAGTGCATATATAAACATGTAGGCATTAACGTTCAATGTAAATTCCTGTATATATTCAATCAGGTATGCATGCATGTTTTGAAAACTGAAATGATTTTTTTACTTTAAAATACATGTCTATACGTTGTATCTATGTTTTGACTCTTCAATGAAGAGTAACGCAACTAATACAGTGAATTGAACTTAAAGAAATTAGTTGGGTACACAAATTAAAAAATAAAAGATATGTTCATCTCGAAAACTTAGAATTATAAATAATATAATGTCACTGTATCAATGAGCCATCGAACGTCAAATCCTTTGTTTCACATTGAGAATGTATTTTTTTATATTAGGGGATCAACAGTGATACTAATTTCAATCCACAATATTTACGGCTTTGAATTGCGTTGTGATATTACACGCAAAGTTCAGCTTTGTTTCATTTCATTTATACATATAGTAATTGTGGTGGATTCCAAGTACTTAATTGCGGAAATATCTCTCGGCTGCAATATATATTTCTGTGCAATGTGTATGAAGCAAACGTTCAACGCGTTTCCACACAGTTGCCCGAGACTGTGTGAGTAAATAAAAAATGTTTACCTTTGGGGCGTTTCGAAACTCATATAGTTTTTTATCAAACATAACATTGGTTTTATGTCAATAGAATTTACTTGTGGATGATACTTCCCAATTAAAACAGAAATCATCTTCTATAAATGTAATGAATTTGAAAAAAAATGATTATGATGGCAACTTTTTTTGGCCTTGTATTCGATCTGAATATGGACGAGTCAAAAGCCCTTAGCCTCTTTTTTTTTTGCGCGCTTGTTAAATTGTAGCTATCCCGTGTGGCCTAGGGCACTTAACTCTAAATTGTAACAGGGTCATTGCTGACGGACCGTGCGCAACGTAAAAGCTCATTTTGTCAACGTAATTAACATATATCGATCCAAAATATTGACGATGAGATTCGAAATATAATATTTTTATTCTATCAATAAAGAAAAATATTAAGTCACTTATACCGATAAGTGCTGACTTATTACCCTTCGCATTTTGTTTTTCGCGTGTTACTGTCGAGGTTGACGCCGTCAGTGTTCTGAGGTGTGCATATGAGGTTAGGATATATGTACGTGATTTAAAATAAGTTGTGAATAAATACGTGTTAGTCTATGAGTAAATACTTTTCCGATGTCCCGTGACGGTGGTCGATTATGACGAGCCAGTCATCTCAATTTACCATCGCACGATCTGTTTCTGTACAACACCTTTTCATAAATTATTATATACTTTCTCCCAATTCACGATGACGATGTAAATTGTTGGATCATGCCATATCGAAAATTTAATCAACAGACTATTCAACGAGTTTTTTTGACATAAATATCATGATAATAAACAACAACTATATTGAATCCCTGTGAAGGACTGAATTTGGTCCGGAATAATATTTATTGTTATTATATGAACTGTAAGTATCTCTTAGGAAAGTAGTATAAATACAGAGTATTGGAAAAAGTTATGATAAAACCGTGTGACCTACATTCATGACGTTACATCGGCTATTCCGATGATTAATTTCTTCTATTACTGTTATTTACCTCTATCAATATTTGCAATCAATTTGTTGCTACTGCGAATGAGCCCAGGAAATACCCATATAATGTACTTGTATGCGTTAATAAATGTGAGTAAAATGCAGATATGCGCTTAGCTAAAATAAAACTGTTTGCTTTTCAACGACGACTCGTTATGGAAACTTGTATCATATACAATTATTGGAATTGTTAGTCGAGAAAAACATATAAGCATGGCTTATGATTGGTCGTGAATATCATTTTCAAACTAAGGACAGGATGCGTCGGTATTAACTCAGTTATATAAATTTATTAGTATAAATTCAAGAGAAATTTTCTATATGACAACAAGAGAATCCACACTATATGCGTAGGATTGAAAAGTTCTAATGATTTTCATTACACATTAATATGCAAGATGCATAGAAGAATATTACTTGACGAACAATCATAACTTTGTTTCATTCAAATCAATACAATAGTTGTTGAGGTTTTTCAAACCATTGTTTGTACCAAAGTAGAATTGGATTGTGTGTTGGCTGAAGAGCACAATAGATTATTATAGATATATGAATCAAACGACTGGAAGCGCCGGGGGAACGATTGTGAACTGTGATATTGGCTGACATGAATGTTTCAGCATTCCCCAGTTGCCGCTGATAACTTACCCTGGTTTCCGTATCGATGCGCCCGGTTGACGTTTCGCAACAGCGACCCCTATGGCACATGAATATTCAACTATTCAATGTAATTGCAAGACAGACGCGTCGCGATGTCGATTTCTTGGTCATTTTCAATCTTGATTGAGAGATTTGGACCAACGATAAGATACACAGAGTGGATAGGCCGAAGAATGGTGGGATGCAAAAAATAAAAGTATATGTATTTCCTGTATTCTCGTCTCCTAAACAAAACATATCTTACCTATAATTCAAAATAGAGAAACGCAATTGAGGCGACGAAAATATGTATATTGATGAAAAAGTGTCTGATGGACTTTTTCTATCCACAACTGAAATATGTGTTCCATGTGGTTGGAAGGAATCCGTTTATATCTAAAATCTGAGAATTCATATTCACTTCGTTCCATATGGCTGTGCCAGGACTGACATTTTTTTACGTTGTTGCACATTTCGAATGTATACGTTTACAAAAACAAAAGAACACCTGTTTTTACTTATCATAAGTTTGGGAACCATGGATTTTGAATTTGAATCGAAACTCAATATAGATATTAAATCAAAATTACTTTGAGGCCGGAATCAAAACCCAAATTCGTTACTTGAATAAATGTCTTTTTTAATTTACTTCCAAATCTTTCTATTTCTAAAATTGATTTTTTCGCATTTTATACAAATCATTTATTTTTCTCCGAGTGAATACATGAAAACTATGGATGGCAAATTGTTATTACGTGGTTCAGTACGAGGAAAATCGATGGCTCAGCACTGACTCGTCGTAACGTCCACTGTACATAGCGTCAGTGGTCTACACCGACGTGATTCACTATTCTCCTCGTAGCTGTGTATCGATATTGGCCGACGCCATATATCGAATGGCTCGATGAATCGCCTGTGCAGTTTCAAGCAAAACACTATCCTCATGTATCCACAAACATATATATATATATATATATAAACAATAGATACGTATGAAATATGCTGTAATCCGTCGATCCATACATGTATGTAACATATAGGAATTGTATTATGGATATGTAGAATACTGATTAGGATCATCGCGCATTGGGATGCGTATGACAAAACGATATCTAATGGTATCTTAATTCACAAATCATCTTATCATATTGTTCAAGTATACTTGATAATTTTGTGTATCCAAGATGCAGCGACTGAACGTATAGTAGAAAGTGTCGCCAACACTGAATCGTTACTGAACGCAATGTGTGCTTATCCACTTCGATTTTCTCACTCTGTCATTGCCATCGCACACGTGCTCGCCATCGCACTTGGCATTTATGAAAGTGTTAACCAACTGATGATGCAAACTTTCTGTTCTCCAACTATTCCCGGACACAAAAAAAAGAAGAAAAGGGAGATAAGAAGGTTACATAAGAGCACGAAGCGCCTATATAGTGTCCCTTCCACCCCAATAACTTTTTATAATTTACTTATTCGCCGTCTCGACCTGCAATTAGCGGTTGTGTTTTATCCAAAAAATGCATTCATTATCTCTACTAATCAAAAGCAGAAAGTTTCTCCATCTTCGATTTATTGCTCAAAATGTTTCCGAGAAACACGTTTACTTTGATTATTGTCTGCATTACTTCCTCAATGATTCATCATTATTCCCATGGGAATTCTTTAATTATATACTATTCATTAGAAGCTTATCCGGACGATGAATCTTTTGAAATTTTTGATAAGATATATTCACAAGGTTTGCACATAAATTTTTGAAGTTATTTTCACATCAGTCGTCATATACAGATTCATACACCCTGGTAGTTCACGACGTACAACGAATAACGAAAGGTTTAGCCGATGGTATTGTCAAGATTCAAACTCGTGTATATTGGAATATACGTATATACGATCAGACGAACTTGAATGCAAATGCTTCTTCGAACAATGAACTCGCACACTGGAGTTTTTTGGGAGCTTCAACCGGTGCTTTCATTACGCCTCGGCTTTTGGTACTCTCTATGAACATTCATGCAGCTCTCTGTCATTCTCATACATCCTATTTTCATCGTAAATGCTACGTTCGTGAACAAACAGATATATATATATATATATATATATATTTAACAGTGAAACTGACATTAAATATAATTCAAAAATGTGAAAAAATCATCACTCTTACTCGTCAAAATATAAATAATGTTATTTGAAAATTTATTCATCCCATGTGACCTGGTGTAGATTGCATAATGTGAAAACAATTAAGACATTTTTTTCTACTCTTGTTAACGCGACGATCAATTGGTGTCAGATTAAAAGCTGCTGTGACTGCAGGCGCTTATAACGATTGGTTTACCCGTGAATTTGAATATAGCATTCTCACCATCCACTGTTTGTTTCCTCTATCCTATTGCCTATCGATTCTGATTACAGAGTTGGCTATTTTTGTTTATTTTTATCTCATCTAACAATTGACGTGGTGACTCCTGCGCCGACTATTTTCAATCGAATGAATGTATGCAACCAGAGAGGTAGAATTTCATCATCACCAATTCCAAAAGTGACAATTTATTATATTATTGCAATATCTCACTTTCACTAGAATGAGGGTATTTCATATGGACAGATACGACTTTTGAACAAAATTCTAGAGAAGTGTGTTCTTTTTTTTCTCAATATTCACTCACAACTATCTGATCTCCAGTATATAGTTACGTTTATTATAGTACGAATCATATATTTATCGTTGACACAAATACTGAACTCAAGGATAATTGAACGTTAACCACCCATATCAATAGTGCTTGAGGAAAATTGCGTATCGTGTTCACCAATGAAGGAGCGAAATTGCAAGAGCTATTAAATAAGAGCTCAGTAATGTTGATTAGTATAGATTTAGTACTATAGAGACTTTGTAGTCAATGGATATACGCGGGAGGCGTGTACTGTGTGGTGCTATTCGTGAGGATGATCGATTGTTCTACCAGCCATTCGTTCCGTTTACCTGAGAGAACTATACGTGAAACGGTCGATGCCCAAAGAATCAACAGGTTGTCTTGACAAGGATGAGAATTGTGCATCTAAGCACTGGTGAGAATATGTGTGAAAGGTCCCTGAAATAGAAAGTAATTTCACAAAATAAATCTTATATATCACCCTGTCTTGAATACTTATAAATCAAATTTTTTGTATCTCGATAATGGAGGAAGATATAGGTCGGGATGAAGCAGATACATGAATGACAGTAACGATCACCGCGTTTCTGCCTCCTATTCATAAGAAAGCTAATGTTATGTGAAATATTGTGCTCAATATTTATCATAACCATCCATGATCCGATTCACTGGGAGTTGACTCTGCATGATTTCATGATTGTATCACAAAATCATTGACAGTGAAACTAAATTTGGGAGGAAAAATGAAGAAATAATATCCGGGTAGACGAGTATGAATTTGACCAAAAATCGCCAATCAATAATACATATTGAAGTACGGAAATTATCTCTAGTGCAAGAAATAATTGTACGCAATGCACTATCCTGAATATTGTAAAGTTCGCTATTTCAATATTATATTGTAGGCGTAGATTATTCAAACAAAATATTTCAAAGTATGGTCTTGTAGATTCGTATATATTTATCCATATCGGGTTGTCAATAGCACTGGAAGTGCTGTTCAGTAATATCAAACGATATAAGAGTGATGGAGCAAGACGAAGTGGGGGCGCTTCTAATCGAATTTCATGGTGTAGAGACTAGTCGATTGGCTCGACCTATAGTTATTGGCGATGAGCTAGCTTGAAAACGGAGCGGAATTTGAGCGTCTCATTCTTCTCTTTTGTCCTTCTTTCATCCTCGAGTATCCCTTGTCCTCTGTGTATTTCGGATCGATATTTCGAGTGGATGAACGAGAACATCAAGAGCCTCCACTTTGCGCTCACAATGTTTTAACGTGCGCTTTATTTTTCCGAATACTATCAACCAAAGATAATTTGCTCTTTGTTAATTTTGTCGCGAATTATTGGAACACTTAAAAATTGAGTCAATCATCGAAGTTTGTTATAGAATAAAAAGGAATACCGGATGTTTTAACGAATAATGATATTGCTGAATCGAGAGTCACAATAAAACGTATCGCATGTACTTATGAACGTTAAATGGTTTTCATGTTTGGCTAGTCTGACTGACGCCACCAAGCGTTTGTAATATTACCACTACCGAATATGTATTGTATGCGCTTGTGAGTATATCTTTTATTTCTGTCGTTAATATACTCTGTGACATAGACACTTTCATCTAGATGTTCATACATCTTGCAGATTGATATAAGTACACGAGCGCGTCGACGTCGAACAATCATGCGGAAACATTCATAGATATCGATCTGCATTATATAAATGTGTGTAACTATCCTCTGGCTTGAATCCATGACATGCGCAATTCTCAACACATGTCCGTATACATTTCGCATATAGTTGGAAGTACTTGTTCCTCGACGTACAGCGAATAACAACCACATTTAACAATCCCACATTTCTTTGTATCACCACACACTGGAAATCCCTGCAAAGTCAAGTTTTTTAATTTAAAACGTTAAAACGTATCCTTCCCCTTCTTTACCATTATAGACATTGTAGTCAGTTTGGAAACACTTATAAACGTTTTAAATGAGTGATGGCAATGTTGAAAATAGGGAATGAAAAATTGAACACATGATTTGGTAGTGCCCATATACTGTAAATCAAAGTGTCTTGTTTTAACACAATTATGTAGTATTTCCTAACACAATTAGAAGTGTATTAATTTTTTATACATGACCGTGTAGTCATTTTCAACTCACTTGAATTTGCAGTGTATTCCTATTCGTTCGCGTTATCATATTGCATTGTCAAATATACGCGGTAGGCGAATATATGAATTTCCAAATTTCTTCATGAAACGGTTGTAACATGTTATGAAATGTGAAAATATAAGAAAAAATCCAATAGTAAATATCCGGAAATACAATGGCAAGTTGATGAGATTTTGGAGATTGGCATTCAATCTCTCAAAGTGAAGTCTAGGCACACAACTTTTATTTCGACTGCATGAAAAATATGATCACGTTGTGTCGCTATGTCGAATATTCGTTTCCCCCTTGATGTTCTGTATTCCAGTGTCGTATTTCAGATAGGCGGGAAAGGTAAAGGGAGAGTACAAAGTACGCGATGGTGAGGGAACAACGATAAAACGGAAATCGTGTGGGAGAAAGCAGCCGACAATGCTGTTGACGCCGGAAGTATATGTGTGTGTTGCAGTGTTCAAAAACAGACTGCTTTGAGATTCCAAACTACATCAAGGTGACTTTTGAAGCCACATTACACGGTTATGTATGAAACATTGTTTTCGTATAAAACCAACAGATGCTCTACTTGCATTTGAAATTATTTGTTGGTTATCGCCCTTTTTTTCTTCCATCACGCCACTCGTCTCTTCGTTTAGTGGGAAGCATAATATTACAACTATTTATGAGTTTAAAATAAGTTAAAACAAAACATTATTTAAATATTACTCGATGCTAATCCCCGCCAGGAAACTTCTCCGAAGTCATTGAAACACGTCGGATGTTGTAAAATAATCAAGTGAAAAGCCACTGTGATAACTTTTAAACAACTTTTTCTCGCATCAGTCATGAGATATCGGGACAAAAAATTCGGGTTATCTATACGGAAATAAAAAAAACTAATTGGATGGATAATGGTGAAAATTCAAATGAAGCTGAAAATTGCATCTTCGTAAACAACAACAGAGATAATGTAAGCATAAATTATACTCTGATAAAACTTGTCAGCTGCTGACGAGTGCGTGCGTATAATATCGTTAACATTATTCTGATAACGCACTCTCAACCACTTGGACATTTTTCGGATCGATTGCACTCGAATCTACTTCTTTTGATTGACATTGGATTAATACTTTCATCATCTATGTTGATTGAACCATGCACTGTATAATGAATTATCGACTTGAATTATACATGTCAATATTAATGTTTACACTACCGTCTGTTGAATGCACGAAAATAAGTTGAATTTCGATGATTGCAAATGAAATTGACACCTCGCTTCTTTCATATTACATCCATTTTTTTTTTAATCGTATAAGAGTTACAATAATTCTTGAAACATTTTTATTTATTTACAAGTACAATGCTTTTATAAAATATGAACTAAATATATACTGATGGATATGAAGACACGGGCATGATCTTTTATTCAATTGATTTCATTGGCTTTAATGAACAGCCAAACCCATTTTCTAATGACAAATCGTCACCGACTTTCGCAATGTACCCGCAGTAGACGCGATTTAGTGGTTGCCCTCGGTTGATATAATTTTATTGAAATTAAAACGTAATGATATTTCCTTCGTTTACTTTACCGTGTTCCATTTATTACCGCGATGTGACGCGCGTAATGACCCAACCTGCTGGTTATTGCGGAAAGCCTCAAGGGTAAAGGGTCCTCATAATTACTCTGAAACTGCAACTGCAACTGCTACGTAATTCTACTCAACCATCCCGGGTGGTAGTACTACGAGCCACACTACTTACCAATGTTTCGGTTATTGCTATCCTCTGGAACTTCGGTCCCACTGGCATTTTCCTCTTCAATCAGACAAATGTCAATTGCCAACTAGACGAGAATGACATTATGATTTCTATTTTTATGAACATTCCTATAATACTGTATGCCGAAAGGATGGACGGTTGTATGTAAACATGAGGGATTGATTGATGGATTAAATATGTTATTCATAATATTTCTCATTTCCAACGTGCTGCTGTTGTAACAGTTGCAATATTGTACAAAACGGATATTGGAACGGAATATTTTCAATTTATTTTATTTTAGTTATTGTACGATGGCCTGGGGGTTCTATGCGTCGTGTTTCATTCGCCATGTTTTTTAGTCGTTTTTTTTGCAGCTATTATTTTACGGTATCTCAGCACATGACACGCTTCGAAGAGTATAAATTAAATTCTAAAAAAATTTAATACATCCAAAATATCCCTTTCTTCTTCCATGTGCTACTATTTCCTTGTAAATTCCAGTTGATCTCAACGATAACATATGTATCAATTTGGAAGTTGTCGACTACTTTTCCACAGCTATTCGTTTTCTATCAAACTGGTATTTATTTTTCTTACTTTTCTGTCCAACAATTGTTTCCTTCTCATCTCCATTAAATTCATTTTCATCATACTTGTGCAGCTGTTTTTAATTTTTAGTAAGAATTTTTATTGCCATTTTCAACCTTCACGCATAAATAATAAATGAAAAATCATCAATCAAATTCTCTACTATCGTCATTTGGGCAAAATTAACAAAAGAACTCCGTTGTAATCTATGGTAGTCCCTCTGTTCAACTGGCGTGCCTATTGCTCAACCATCATTGTTCGCTCTCTATGCACTCAAGCTCTTGTGTATGTTTGGGCGACAAAGGTTCGTGGTATTTCATTTCTCCTTCACCCACCGGTACTTAGTCTCGCGCAGTCGAGGTGGCATAGTAGAAAGTAATGGAATCCGCCCCCAACTCATGCCACCCTTCTCGAAAATTTATTAAGGGAGAACGGGAATTAACGCACCCTACTCACTTGTATCATTACATTTGGTCCCTCGCCCCATAATAGTTCCCAGTTATCGTTCTTAGATATGTATCATGCCGTTGTGCGCAAAGTCAGTGTCACACTTCGTGCGTATTGTGTTTCTCTATATTCAAGAATACACATGTGTATGCGCCAAATTATTTCATTGGAAATATATACATTGATCATCTGGACACGAAGAATTGTGAAATTCATGGACTTGTGTTGATCATGGTGGCTAGGAGATCAACCTAAAATGAGAGACAAGGATTTTCTAATAATGCTCTTGATTCCAACTTCTCGCACCGAATGATATTGATCCACCAGCGACTTCTTCCGGTAAACTGTCTAGCCTTTGTGGCGAGAATGAATGTTGCTATTTGAGTGAGTTAATGCTGTGATTTTTGTGGATAAATATGTTGGCCGATGAACTCTGGTAACTTTGTCTCTCATTGTGAGAACGTGACACACAGGCTGAAAGTACTATGGTATATATGTTGAATAATGGAAGGTGGGGAGGAGATTTCGGCCATTGACCGTAATCATCTTTTTATTTTTTCATATGTATAATTATTATTATTTCTCAATTAACACTCCATGATGCGGGTAGTACGAATGAACGATTTAATTCAATTTCTGCTACAATGAGAGCGGTAACAAGTGTGAGTGAAAGCAAACAATGAAGATAATGACTTGAGTGCGTTATTGGGCTCTTTAATTTCATGGCACACTAGCACGACCACAACTATACGCACTGTATACATGCACATATATATTTATATGCGTGAATACATTGGAATTTTTCACTGCAACTATGGGCGAGTGTATTCGCAAATGGCATGACCACTGAAATTACAGTCATTACGTAGCAACAGAGAGGTCGAACCAACGTATATTAGTCGTTTAATGGTTCTTTATTTTTAACGATGGTGTATAGGGGTATAAGGGCGAGGATTGAAGGGGTTCTGTATTGGTGTGCTTCAATCCCCTTTTTATAGGCTAGTAAACCTCACCCTATTCAATGGTTTCGCTCAACATCTGGAGGCTCACCCGGATCGTACACACAATTTCGACTCGCTGAACCTATTCGCGCGTACGAAATAGCTCGGATCATGTGCTGGATAAATAACGCAAAACCATAAATATTGTTGCCACGTGAAATCAATATATAATCTGGGCGCACATGATTCTTTCTGAGACTTCACACACTGGGAGGAAATCGAACGGTAGAATTGATGATTTATTCCAACGTTCGTACGGTAAAAATTGCAAGTTATCGTATTCTTCTATTGAATTGGAAGGTAACTCTTCAACTTCGATTAACTTATTTTTCCATGTTTATTCAAAAGTTTGACGACTTTATACCAGTCCAACAACATTCGTGAATTGGTTCTGTATCGACGTGTTTCTTATACAAATCACCACCGTTGGATGTATTTTATCGTCATGAAAATAAGTGCCAGGCATATTTGTTATTATATGAATACAAGCCATGTAAATTCTCGTATGGTTTCACCATCTGTGTTCATTGTTTTTTGGAAATGAACTATTCTCGTATTTAACTCTTTTTTGTCAACATTCACTGATCTTTTTGACGAATTCTCTGAGTGATGTAACACTTTGAGAATGTAGGAAAGATACCGCACTGCAGATTGGAGAGTATGAGTGAGTGAGTGGGGACCAACGTATTTATGTTGGAAACTAGCTTTTCAACTTGTCGCGTATTTCTGTCACAGTTCTAATCAACATTAACAAGACCTGCGACGTAAGTTTCCATCTGCGAAGACGTTTCACCAGAGTCGCCGACAGTGCATCGGTTTCAAGACCACCATTCTTTTCAATTTCAATCAACACGCATATCGTATTCTCATCCCGTCGGGGCGCTGCATCCATTCTTTGTTATGGTAATTTTCGAATGCTGGTTAGTTCGTGTTCCAATGAGAAATTGGTCAATGTGAATCAATATTACAAATTGATATGAAATAAATTGTGTCGAAATAAAATATAATATTTTTGAGTTACAATCAGGTAACAGCGAAAAAAAAATATTCTCGAATCAAAAATATTTTATTACAAAATCAATCTTTATTAAAAAAAAACTTTTTTTTTTCCTTTCTCTTTAATCTATATGTATCAGGAAAAATTGGGCGAGAAGAGAAATAAAGATAGATATTTATTCTTCAGTATCACATTCACCACAAATTTCATTTGAATCGCTATGAAAAAGTCCCATTTTGCACTCGACGGGAGAGAGTCATCGGATATTGCGAGGCGGATGCACTTTCGTCAGTATGTCCGCTTTGTATGGAAACAGGTATGCATCATCGACCAACATGAGTATACTCGACGTACCCTCAAAAGAATGGTGGTAACGTCAATTCATTCTCTTCAGATATATCACCGTCTTTCGTTGTACATGCAGGAGACGCGAGGAACACACTATTTCACTACGAGAGAGCTTTCAAGCTAAAAGCTGTTTTAATCGCACAACGCAAGAGAAGCACAGAGCACACGACTCCAAGGCGCATAACCATTTCGATGTAGGGAAACCCTACGGATTGAAACTCATCACCCAAGCTCTTTTATCCTCGGATACTACTTAACTTACATTCTCATCGTCTTTCAAACTCTGTCAATTAATCTCTCGATGACAATGTACAGACTGTCGTCTTTCTTTTGCACAGCTGCTCTATTGTGTGTATTGCTTTGTAGATAGCACTATTCAAGTGGTGATGTTCTGTTGGATCTACTCAATGTCATGTGCCATGATTTATTTTTTATTTGCGGTTTCATATAAAATATATATACATTGAGAACTCACCGTCCAATACGTCTCGATTGTTCAACGGGTTTACGCATATCCCATGAATTAGGCGATGACACAAAAACGAGAACGCTGGTGCTCGATATTACCAGCATTCCCGTCATTTTTTCGAAGTTTATGCGTATAAAACATACAGATATCACTGTCCTCATATATGTCCCATCGACACACAACTCATAGAACGAAAACTAATGGAAACATTGCTTTCGAGAGTTACTTGTAACCCAATGAGCATGAATATGATAAGCAAGAAAAAAAAAAACGCGTGGTTAATAAAAAAATTTTTACTCTCACATCTAGTGAACATTTTCTTGCACGATGAAAGAAAATTTAACTTTGATACAACTACTTTGATAAGAAGTGTGACGATATTTTATCCTTCAACGTAGCAGTTGTCCAATTTCCCAGCGACGCAGTGGTGTCAAGTGATAAATATCTTGTGGAATTGTTTCCGTCCTGAGAGAATACGAACGTGCACGGCGCAATTAACAGACAAAAGTTTCAGAAAGAAGGAATTACTACTGTTTGAATGAATTTCATCTGACCAATTCACGATGCGATACAATTGAACTCTTCAGGACATGCATCGGCAATATACCTTCCCTCTATTTCACTAATAATGGCGTAAAGTTATTTAAAATATACCGAAATAAAGCAATGAGATCATTTAATAGTTGTGACATGTTGGGCGATTGCGATAGCCTGAATCCACCGAAAGTTCCACTTCCCATTCAATTGAAACTATGCGATCGAGTTTCATCGGCGCTCTAGCTTAATTATACTCCTTCCAAACATTTCCGCCTGGTTTGGCTGTTGCTCTCGCACCCGCTATCACCTTACCCTGTTTCTCTTTCTCTCTAGATGCCCACTTGCACACCTTTTTCTATCCCCTCAATTAATTGTCCATAAACGCGGAAGACATGTACGACCGCATGTCTCAGAGTGGATGGAACATAAGTTTGTTCGGACGCTTGCGGCGACATCTGGCAAACCAGCCAAGTTTTCCAGAGCTTATCGATCTTCGAACTCGTCTGTCAAGAAGAAAAAAAACACGGCTTTGGATTTATTAAAATTGTAGTTTTATTTTCACCCCGTTAAAATTTCTCAATACATATTATTTTCACAGTATCTCGTCCCATTTGATTTTTTGTACATACGGAATATTCTTCTAACACGATGATAGTCTACTTTTCAAGTGCGATCTCAATATAAGATATATTGATAATTTTTCTAAGTCTACTCCGTCTGGAAAAACTACTACGGTCCAGCAAATCGTTTTTGTTTGTACCCAAAAGAAAACCACATTTATACAATGACTTTTATGTGCATCCTTTTGTTGCAATATGAATAGAAGACTGGCGCCACAATTTTTTTCCGGAAATGAGACGACAATAGAATAACGATGATGATTGCATCTCTGTGGATTCATTTTGTAACTATCAACAGAGTACCGCATATTTCTTTAACCTCACGCTTCCGTCTCTGCGCTGAACGCCCTGGATATAAACCACGGACTCCTTCACGTTTATTCTCGTCTGTGTCAACGAGAATTTCTGAGTGCCACATAGCTACATGTTTTTCGTTTGTTATATTTTATGTTTTTTCACGCCTCAACTATCTTCATTACATTGTTCCTGTGTGCGTACATTCCTTGCAAATAATTTCAATATTGTATCACTTTGATGCAATATATATACTTGTTTCAATCTCCTACTTCGTCATTCAAACATTGTGTTAATTGAAACAGTTGTGAACTCAATGTTGCAAATAAAAACAATTCTTCATGAAGTGAAATAATTACCACCAAATGATGCATTATCGGTTATAAAATAGATTGAAAGTATTATCAATAGTTACGACCCAAATCCCCTTCGCCAGCGCTCATTGATATTGCATAGCTGCAGCTAGTGCGATAACAATAATACTCTTCTTTCGATGTTCTTTTTTTCACGTTTCGAATAGGGATATTTACTATGACAAAAATTATCTGAGCAGCTTTTCATAAATTTCGGGATTGGATGAAATGGAAGGAAAAATGAATTGGAAAACTGAATTTCTATATTGATTCGTTCATTCTATTTATTAACCTTCGCTGCTGAAATCCGTGGATAATTCTTCTGTTTTCTCATTGGAATATTTGGTTTGGGTACGGAGGTTCGCTCCGGTGATCTCGGAAGAGTTATTTTAGCTCCAATAGCTCCAAGAATTTCCTGTGAACCAAATTGCGCGACAAGCGGTTCGCAGTCACCAGTATAAGATTTAGTCTTCTTATCTGACATCTTGGACATAACGACTTTTTCATTTAATTTCAAAGTTTCTAACGACGGTCCTAACTTTTCAGCAGTAATCGAATTCGAAGACAAAGCCTCTGGAATCACTTTCAGGTCGTCCACAATCTCATCTCCTTCATTAATGACAATCGAAATTCGACCCAAATGCTCAGAATCAACGAGACGCCGTGCGTTGAACGCTTCATTCTCTATTTGTTGCATTTCTTTTTTTCCGTCGCTCAATGCCTTCATTAATATCAATGGTGGAACATTATTGTCATTCAAAATCGCTTTTTTTTCCGCTCTTGTATATTGTGGCAAATCCTTCAATTGAACTGGCAAAATATTGTTCGGTGAACTAGCAATCATCTCTTCAATCAGAACAGTCATTTTCCTCTTCTCATGATCATCACTAGTGCCATTAGTTTCCTCTTCATCTTCCGAACGAATTGATGGACCTCAAAAATTAAAAACTTCAATTGTGACAAAATGCGATCATTGTTGATTAACTAATAAATATCACGCGAATAGATTCAATATCATGTGAACGATGCGTGTACTCGGAAAGGTTAAATATAATATTCTAACGACATTAATAATAGTGTTTAGCGTGTGGAACTTTATGGTTGCCCCTTTAAATCGTTTAGTACGAAGTTAGTCTATATGAAACGGCGTAGTGTTGGATATGGATTGTTTAATTAGTTGACCTACGGGCTCGTAAGTAGGTGCGAAATCACTACACAACTCTAGTTTGCATTTAGGCACCCGGCCAACGTCTCGTAACAATGACATGGGGCTTATATATATCTACCAGAACGACACGAGTACACCACATCAATAATCAAAATTTCTCATATGATTTCCATTTCTTCCCTCAATAAATTCACATTTTGTTTTCACGTCCATATTAAAAGTATGTATGTACCTGTTTGATCGTGACAACAAATTTCGGGCACACAAATTCCATCATCGCATAGATTCTGTTCATCAATTTGTTTTTCCATTGACCGAGATGCATTTTTTTTTATCCTTCCTTGTGTTTTTTCTTTCTTGTGATGTGTCTGAAATATTTCATTGACGTTGTCGTTGCCGTCACTGATAGGTTCATGCATTTTGTCGCTCACCACAACTTTTTCCCCCATTATCTCTATCATTCCTGTTACTTTAGTCCCGGCTACTGTTTTCTCACCGTCACCTCTCTCGTACGTCATTGCATCGTGCTTCTGCTTTATTATCACAATTTCCTCAGTCTTGGGAGCTCTTCCACTCTTATCTTTGCTAGTCGATTCTTTAAGGGCGCGTTGCTTTCGACTTTCTCTTTTTCTACCACCATCCTTATCTACTTTCAAATCATCGTGCTTCCCACGTTTAGTTGAGGTTTCTTTGATCGAAAATGTCGACACCATTTCTTCCAGTAACTCACTCCGCGCAGCCGCCGCGTCCGCATATTTTTCCATTTCCTGGAACAAGACAGATCATAAGAGGGATAGAGAATTATTACGAAAGGCAAAAAGCACCATAAATTTTAATGGCCACGTTTGATCATTATAATTAATTTCTCTGCTCTTTATGCCACGCGAATTTATTTTTCCTCACAGACCACAAGCTATAAGCAAACGGGTCGGTACAACAACTGAGTATTCAACCAGATCTTTCAATTTTTATAATTGTACCTTCTGCAGTGTCTCAAAATATTGATGTTCTACATCGGCCAATTCCGAGTCACCCAACAACGCCCAGATTTCATTTGATTTTTTTTGTTTCATTCTTTTTTTTTCTCTTTCGAGTTTTTTTTTATCATCAACCTTTTTGTCCTTGTCTTGCTTGCGTGGAGAACCCTCACTGTTATCTTTGACTGCAATTTTATTATTTGAATTGAAATTTCAACATTGAATTAAATCAAGTTGACTATTGAAAATAGTAGATCCATACCTTTGGATAATGGCATATATGATTCAGACTCTTGGTGAACAATTTTTTGAGCAAGACGAGTTTCTTTCATACGATTGTCGACAGCCTTTTCATAGCGACTACATCGTTCGAAGAACTGAAATGATATGACAGAGAAAAATTCAGTTAGGATGTAGTTGGCATCTATTGATTCATAGGAAAACAAAAATAGAACGTGAAAAAATTTATCTACCGCCGCCATGTGGGTTTTATCATTCTGCGAACTGGTTGTGAGTACATCTGAAGATTCAACTAGGTATATTTTTCCTCTGTCACTGCCAACTGCAACTAATTTACCATCGACGTGGGGCGCAATAGCCCGTAGACTGTCGTTGCACAAACATGTTGTCGCAACTGGCATTTTAAGACCTGACAAAATATCGAATATCTCCATAATTCCCTCGTTATTTATCACGTAGAATACTGAACATCGTGACGTGCTCCAGCAGCCGCCCGTAAGAATAGACTTGTGTTGCCTGTTAAGATATACAATTAGAAAATGATGAATACGCATAATGTTGTTTCCTATTAATTTGGAATATTTTTAATATTTTCACCTAGTGGATATGAGATTTCCTTCTCTCGTATCTTCAGCCCAAATTTTCGTTGACCAATCGCCAACCGTTAAAAAATTCTTTAAACTGAATGGATTACGACCGATGGTTATTACCGGACCATAATGACACTCGAGTCTCATCGCAATTTTTTCAGCAGTGTTCTTTGCTCTACGCGTTGCGTTAATAACTAGTCCATTTTCAAGTCCAGCCATAAATTTTGTGCCCATTGTCGTCTCATATTGCAATGAAGACACGCCTGTAGCTCTCATCACATCACCTTTCAATGGGTCCACCAAATCCATTATTAATGATTCTACAGGTTTTTGGAGCATTCTAATGTCCCACCAATAAATAGTCCCTTCAATTGATGCTGAGAAAAATTCCGAATTTGTTTTTGAATTGGTCCAAAGTGCGCAGTTGGCTGGATACCTAAAACGTGAAATATTATAAATGGAAATTCAATTTATATATTTCCCATTCAGATCAGAGAAGCATTACTTAATACATGTCGGCCATTTTTTTTTATCAATATTTTCATATTAAAATTTAAATAAATCCAATCGCATAATTTTTGCTACTGAATATATAAATAAATATGGAGACTTGGTTGTACTTGTGACTGAATTGCGGATGAGATGTCATAATAGGCGTATTACCACTGCGAATGTCCCAGTTACAAACTTGTCCCGACATGAGACCACTGATCAGCATGGAAGGATCGCGCGGATTAAATTCGATTGTAACTGAAGGATGAGATGCCTTTAGTGCCATCAATGGCTTGTTTGGATTTTCTGATACAATTGGAAGAGTGATATATTTCTTGACTTTCATTCCTAGTGTATTATGAATACAATGAATGTGACTAACTTTGTTCAAAAGTGAACAAACGAAAAACTTTCTTTTACCGATATCCCAGATGTAGGAATACACAGTGAGGTCATTCGAGACCTTTGAAAATTCCAGTGAACAATGTGCACCGGCCAATCGTTTTCCATTATCTGATGACCACGAAAGATGAGTTATTGGTCGCACATTGTCTTGTATATCCTTGAAAACATTGACAGTTCTGGAGAAAATAGTCAAATAACCAAATTGATTTTATTCTTCATCTTGTGATGTTTTGTTTGATGAGTACGTTATTACCTTACACTTGGTGATACAATTTCATGTGGAATTACATCGTTAAAGTACTGTTCATAAATATTGACAGCATTATTTTGTAATATATATCGCTCCATTGGCTAAGTGAAGTATTTATTAATACATGATGTATTGATTATTTTTTTCAGCTATTTCCAATATTTATAAAGTTAGTTGAACATTTACTTCCATGAGTGTATGCATTCTTGGGGCCCAATTATCATCTTTCTCAATGCGACGCCGATATCTACTCACTGCTTCGTCATCACGTGGATTAATCTCTTTCGGCCAACCACCCTCTATATGATGCATTCCACTCTCTCTCGTGACAATACTTTCTGTTTGCACCTGCGAACATTTACAAGACACTCATTCAATAAGTATGTCACTGATATTTGTACAAAGTGTCTCTTATCAATTTTGTGAAAGACTTTCTAATTGAATATATTATTATATTTGCCTCGGACACGGCGAATTGCTTGGACACTTGTATACCACGATCCACTGGATTCATATGAATGTAATCATTCATCAATTGGGAATTTGGATAAATGTTCTCCTCCACGCTTGGATCGGAGTCGTCGAAAATACATTGTTTACCAAATTGTGATCGGGTCTTCACGTATACATACTTAATCTCCATTAGAATTGATCTGTACTATTACGTGCTATGAGTATTCAATTTATGAAGAAGCAGTTATCGACAACTTTCGCCATCAGTTAATGATAAATTGATGATATTCATGAAGTTATTGTGGAAACTGTTTTCTATGTTTGACACTCTTTGACAAATTGGGAATATTCAGAGCAGATGGTTGTGTTTTGTTTGTCGTGTTGGAATCAGTTTGATTGGGAAATTACAGCATGGAAGGGGTAATTAAATAGATCAAGACAAAAAAACGAAGTTCAGTAGCAAAACTCAATTTATTTTCCGTTGCGACATGTCAATGACAAATGAGTGTACACAGTAGTTATATTTATTTATGTAATTCAAATATGATTATAAATCGCACATATTCCTCTCAGCTTTGACGTGTGTTGTACAATAATGCATAAATACTAGAAGGACCGCAATGAACTAGAATGAAAAAATTGTCTTTACACAGGTAGTGAGCCATGCATTGCGAAAACGTTGTGAACACTTGGCGCATTCATCAGACGATTGCAGTATCTTTCACGCTCTACCGCCCTGCCATCATCCCTAAATGAAGTCGGCTGAAAGCCAGAAATAGCGCACATTCACTACAAAAATAAGTCTCATGTTTTGTAAAGTTACCAACGTCTTTTTTATAGATATGAGAAAGAAATGGTTGTCCTCCATTTTAGTTACCAATCGTTCTACTATCCAAGACTCATGTTACCTTGTAACGACTACCAACTGCACTTTGTGCCAATAAATGAACGACAAGTGCTCAATAAAATATCATGCTTGAGAATTTTCTTGGTCATGCCATGGCAACATATTTTTTCGTATTGAATGAAACATCAGTAACGTCTGAAAAGTGGACACGTCAATCTTATCTTTTGCTGAAAGAACAATGGTCAAATCCACCATTCACACACGTCCGTGCTTCATTTAACTTGAGTCCGACATATCCCATAAATTAACACGCCTGTCATCATTCACAGAAATGATACTGAGACGATGTTCTCTTATTCAAAATTTAGTTCTGCATCTACGTCAAACAGTTTGAATCCATTCATCATTAATCAATTCGATGAAGGTTTTCTTCACAACGAAGATCGACGAGAATTGAAAGAAAATATGGCTGTATAGTGAAACATCCATCGATAACCAAACAATCGCTTAGCGTCAGTCAATTCAGAGATAGATCCATGTCGAAATTTATTTTGTGAACAGGTGGAGGAAGAAATCAATAACACTGAAAATAGAGTAGAACACTAGTACATTTTCACAATACATGTTTTCAAAAATCCTACCAAAATACAATCTATCATTATGCAATGATTCCTCATCATTTCGTTTTTTTATGATTTCACTAAAAATCATTTTATTTTCCTTTATCAAAATAAATTAATCTAACATGCTTCTTTTACATTGATATCTTTCAGATCGTGGAGAATTGGTATCACTTTGAATATCCATCATTGGTAAAGAGATCAGCTGTACCGCACTTAGGGATACATAGGCAACTATTGAATGACACTCGGATACGAAGGGCAGAGCAACAACGAATAAAATCGAGGAAAAAAAGGGACTTAATTGTCAAACGTGGTCCTGTTAATATGAAAGTATTTTTCAATGACGATAAGTGGCCACATATGTGGTACTTGGTGAGTTATGATTTCCGACATTTTTCGAAATATTTTCGTCCTCATCCATACACTTATTTGATCACTCTTCCTGAGAACGTCTTCGAATCCGTCTATTGCAGGGAGTGTTGTAGTTTGGATTGCACCTTAGATTATGACACTTCTATTGGACTGAATCAGTTATCCACTTTCTTTCATAATTGTTGTAAATGTGGCCTTTGTCACGACCCAAATTACTACAGTATTTTGAAAATTCTTACTTTTCGCCTTTTAACGATAAAAGCTAAAAAAAGTTACCAATAAACATGATACTCCACTTCGGTGGTTCATTCGTTCTTCATAACAACAACAACTACGCATATAGCGATTGGTAAAAAATATGGGTACTTTTTGAATCATCTCTAATTGGACAGAAGCATTACAAAGAATGACGCAACTTTTGCAGAAATTCTTCGGGCAGAGGAAAGTTCTATTGCTTTTACAACTAATAAAAAGATTAGAATGGTGATGAATTCATGGCGTGAATATAATCACGATATCGCTGTTCAATAGTGTGTCAGTAATAATTGTATGTATTTCCGATTATCCAGAATCGTGGCCACGGTTTGGACATGAATGTTTTGAGCGCATGGTCACTTGGGAAAACTGGCCGTGGCGTAGTCGTGTCAATCTTGGACGACGGCTTGGAGAATGATCATCCAGATCTCGTGAAAAATTATGTGAGTAAGATAATGTAATTTTCATCCGTAAGATTAAGGGAATTGGAAAAAAAAAAAAAATAAACTCATGGTGAATGGTATTCGAATTGAATAGTTACATACAACATTGAATGTCAACTGCTGAAATTCTTGTGTTACTTAATCAGGATCCTCAGGCGAGTTTCGACGTGAATAGCCATGACAAGGACCCAATGCCGCGTTATGATATCGCAGAGAGCAATCGTCATGGCACTAGATGCGCAGGAGAAGTGGCTGCCACGGCGAACAATTCCATTTGCGCCGTTGGAGTTGCTTATGAGGCTGGTGTTGGAGGTCAGTTCTCTATCTGTCGAATTTTTATAATTTCTGTGTTTAAGCATTCAAGATCGAAACCAAAGAAATATGTAGAATTCCTCTCAATGAAATTATTTTACGCATTTATTCAGGAGTCAGAATGCTTGACGGCGATGTAACCGACGCAGTCGAGGCAAGATCATTGAGTCTCAATTCACAGCACATTGACATCTACAGTGCGTCGTGGGGTCCAGATGATGATGGAAAAACGGTCGATGGACCTGGTGAGCTTGCGACAAGAGCATTCATAGAAGGCATCACCAAGGTAGTGTTCATTAAAAGACTATCACTATCTATCACTCTATTAATTCATCAGACGGAATTTCATATATCATCTGTTCGATATTTATCAAAACAATTTTCGTGACTAGAATGAATTTATCATCGGCACGCTATGCGGGGAAACAGTGTTGGTACAGCAACATGTGCCGCCATATTTCTTGAGTAACAATAACACCAACGTAATCTATTGTTCATTATCGAGTGTATATCACATCGCCATGTGAACATTCATCTTCCGTTTCTCTCGCGTTCAATAGTATTGTTTACTCCAAAGATAACGGTAACTAGATGAATGGTGAATATAATAATATTCATAAAATAGCCCCTTGGAAAGCAGAGATTTGTTGAAAAGTTTATAAACAAATTCATTGGATATGCGTATCAAATATTATTCATCAATAATTGATTAGATTATTTTTAACGAAACGGAAAAATATGACATTTGACCAACTACAAGTTCATCATAATTCACTACGGTGGCTATGTTCTGGCACAAAAAAGTTTATAATTGACGCATTCAGTAACTTCTTTCAACATGGGTGCTTAAACCCAAGCGATTCCATTTCAGTGCCCATTAACATTTTCAACTTACTTCATTCAAACTTCGTAATTAACTGGACCCGTTGAATCATATGCAAATATTTAGCAGTGTCGCACACACGCGCATACACCAAGTAGACTTCTTCGAATAAAAAAGAATCTTTCCTGAAACTCCTTTTATTTCGACTTTGCGGTATAGTTAATCAAACTTACGATGGTGTTGAAAATGAGAATGCTTCCATGCGAAATAGGATAGTGAAAAAATTGCAATAGCGGTGGCCTTAATTATCTATAAGCGCCAGATCTATTCATAAACTTTCACAAAGCTCTTGGGCCGAAGTGTGGTAATTTATATTTCATTATCTGTTATTGAATTAGGGTCGAAATAAAAAGGGCTCAATATTTGTTTGGGCGTCTGGAAATGGTGGTCGTGAATACGACAACTGTAATTGTGACGGTTACACGAACAGTATTTGGACACTGTCAATTAGTAGTGCAACAGAACATGGTTTAGTGCCATGGTACAGTGAAGCATGCTCATCTACATTGGCGACAACGTACAGTTCAGGTGGCACGGGCGAGAAGCAAGTCATCACGACGGATTTGCATCACAGGTGCACGAGCACTCACACAGGAACATCAGCATCAGCGCCTTTAGCCGCTGGAATATGTGCGTTAGCACTTCAAGCCAATATGAATCTTACATGGCGTGATATGCAACACATTGTGGTCAGAACTGCTAACCCGTCAAATTTAATAGCAAGCGACTGGGTGACCAATGGCGTTGGCAGAAAGGGTAAGTAAAAAAAAAACAAATTCTACAAATGTAATGGAGAAATCACAAAAAAAAAGTTACCATCATCTTGCTCAAGTCTGAGTAAAACAGATATGTTGAAATGCTATTGTTGCAGTCAGCCACAGTTTCGGGTATGGTTTAATGGATGCAACCGCAATGGTATTACTTGCCGAGAAGTGGCGAACTGTCCCGGAGCAGCACAAATGCGAAGTGTCAGGGCCACAGATGAACAGGTTTGTTCGCATAGTTATATATGATTTCTACGTTATTTATTGTTATTTAACTATTAACAATGTGATAAAGTAAACGTCACATTTGATTGTATGCGTGTTGAGAGTAATATTCTCCTTTTTTCTCGTAGAAAAATTCCACCACGAAGTCAAATAGTATTAGTACTCACAGTGCAGGAGTGTAGAAGTGTCAATTTTTTAGAACACGTTCAGGTATCATTCATCCGTCTCAATTGTTATATTCAATTTTCATTTTGTTATATTATAACCCTCTTTAATGATATTTAAATTTGTTGAAGGCCAAAATTTCACTGATGGCATCGCGACGTGGTGATCTTAAAATTACATTAACATCGCCGCAAAATACGACAAGTACGTTGTTGGCAAAAAGACTGCATGACGTTTCTGAGGCGGGTTTCAATCAATGGCCATTCATGTCAGTTCATATGTGGGGCGAGCGTCCACATGGCAAGTGGAAATTAGAAATTCACAATGAAGGTCGATATCTTGGTGAGTTATCAAATTTATCTTTACCATGTTAATTGATTCGAATACGATTGCAGCATTGTATTAATAATCACCATATAATATTATGCAATGACACGTAACAGTATTTGGTCGAGTATGACATTGTCGTGTGTAATACAATGATTAATCAATTACAATACAAGTTTGGCGACTTGTACTTTCGAATGTCATGACATCAATGTTCGAACTTCATAACAGCCTATTATACATAATCTGAATGCTGAAAATTCTAGTCATTCTCCCGTCATAATGATGTTGGCAAATTACATCATACCCAATGAGTGTGAGCTGACATTGAAACTTTTGAATTTTTTTTATATTAATCACTGATAAAACCGCATTAAACTCCAGATGAATATCTGAGCAAAATTCTGGCGCGAAGTGCGGGATCTATTAAGGCGTCGATAATACGACAGCGTCGTATAACATATATATATATATATATAAGTTGAACAGATTCTCTAGATGTCAGCATAATCGAATATCTATCAACTGAGGATTATTTTGTAAATGCATTCTACATCATTTATAAATAAATATAGCAACGATAAACAAACAATGCTGCCATTACCTCTACACTGTTACTTTTTTCTAAACTACAAATGCAATAACCATAGTATTTGGCGCAATTTGCAAACCTTTAGGTCGGGCGACACTTCACGAATGGGCGCTGATATTTCATGGTACTGCTACATTACCCGATCGTACTGAGTATGCGCTGTACAGCCCGGCGAGCGTCAATTCACCCAGAAAATCATTCACAAAATCATCTAATTATTCGAGGAATGGTTTAACCACTTTCGGCGTTAAGGGAAAGCAGCCGAATAAATATATCAAACAAAATGGGAGCAATATGAGCCAACCATATATTGCAAATACACAAAATCAAACGTCAAAAAAAAGTAAAGCACGTGGTCAACACAAAAATGGAAAGTCTACCAATAAATTAACACCACGACCGACTGTCCAAACTTTACGTGGATTGACGTCTGGTCGTGTTTCAAGTGTCACATCAAAACCACGTAGTCGGAGTACCCCAAAACCGATAATAGAAACAACAATGAAGCCGACAAATCGACCGCAAAAACAGCGAATCGTCGAATCACCAACGTCATCATCACTTCAAAGAGGTCTTATACTTATGGAACCACCGATGAAAACAGCGACAAATAAAGTTCCTGTAGTATTTCAACAGTATCCAAAAATTCAACAGCTCTATCCACTCTATCCCATTTATGCCGGTGCAAGGGGGGTAGATCAACATGCAACGCGCGTCAAGGGCCTCGATCTTCTTCAAAACGAACGATTTGATTCCAGACATCTCCAGCTCACCGACAAGGGTACTACGGGAATGTAGTCTTTTTCATACTGTGCACATATATGTTTCACATTGCATCATTATGTTGTAGACAGTTTTATGTAGTTATTGTTTCATACCTACTGCGTATTAGTGCTGTTATAATTATTTGTTCATGCATTAAGTACTTTTTCTACTTTATTTCGATTAACGTTAATTTTGCAGAGCCAAGTAAAATTTAGTGAACGACGTCAACGAATGTGGTATTTCGCATAGCCGTGTATTCAATTACGTCTGATATATTTGATGCCCCATTATTTGTTGAATATGTTTATTGGAATTATGCTTGCAAGTCGATACTGATGAAAAACATATAAGCGGGAACTATCATTCCGCAATCATTAAGTATTCAACGATGATCATTGTATATATACATATATTATACATCCATTTTTCCCCTTGTCCACACATACATATATACTTGATACTATTTCTCATATTCACTCAATATCAGTTTAGCATGGTGGTTATTTTTCTTTTATATTTTACCACACCGCTCCATACTCGCACTTCACGTACAGCATTTACTATACGAATGAATATTTCTCCGTCGGCGTCGTGACGCTTTATTAATTTTCAAGGAGTCAGCGACAATGTTCATCCCGTTCCAGCACTTTTTGTGGTCTCCTGAACCTATTTTAGTTCTATTTTCAAGACTATTTTTCCAATGAAATTCATTCCAATTTTTGCTGTACCTGACGAAGTATTAAATTCCAATATCCAATGTTACCAGCACAGCACGCCCGATTTTATGACAATAGAATCCTGTCGGTTTCCGTGTATATGACAGGCCAGTTATTCAATATGACTTCCATAGTAATTGTATAATATGCGTACATTATGTAAGCATTGACGTAGAATGGAATGTCAAGTCACTTGAAACTTAGAAATCTACGTGGCTTACCAAATTCGTTCACACTGTACAAGATGTAATGTATATATTATGTCGATGAATTTCTTCAGCATGAATTATAATATAATATTTTCTGTTCATCTTTCACCTATAAATTAAATGCCTGATATTAATTTCGAAGTGTTGTAGCATGAGCCAATGTACAATGATAAGACTTCTGATAATGGAATTCTCCTTCGTTTCAGAGAGTATCTTAAAAGAATGGAAATTGGTATTCTATGGCACAGAAACATCAGTCGAATCTGACGACGCGTTAGATCACGAGAAACCCGGCTCGCCCTCACTAATTCCTGATGAATTAGAAAATGCTAAGGGTGACTCGGATGGTGGTCAGAATGCCGTTGACACCGAGGGTGATCCATGGACGGGGCGACAACAATTGGATCAAATATCACATCCGGAAGTGCAGAAACCAACAACAGAAAATCAAACGAGCGATGCATGTCAAAGCAACAGCTTGCACGGGTGCCTAGGTGGGTGCCTCCTCATACTACTCCTTCTACAAACATTGATTAAAGAACCCAGCTGAAGTAATTGCGCGTTAAGCTGGATAAAAAGCGCCAGTAGTTGTCGCGAAAATTCAATTAAACGACGATTGTTGCGCACCGAGATCACACGAGATGATAATACACCTAGAACTCATCCTCTTGGCTGTGACACTCGGCTTCCAGTGTTTATAATGACGCGAATTGCATTTCGAATTTATATATAGGCGAGTACGGTCTGCGTAATAATATGATAATGAGATAAATCCTCAGTATTTGACGCGTATGAGAGTGAAAGAGCAAATGACATATTTACGTATTGGATGATGGTATATAGTGTAAAATTAATCATGTGTGTGCTTTTTCAATATAAATATGAATGAAATTTAAACGACATTTCCTTGATGTGGATAGACATATGCGAATCACAGATTATTAGTAGACATTCGAATACTGTCTGACGATTCGTAGCGATTTTTACTTTCAACAATACTCACATTCTAAAGATAGAACGCCAAGATGAATAAGAAATCAAATAAAAAGAAATAACACACAAAGTGAGAACGTGGATAAAAAGTTGAAAGCTCACATTTTACCATAATTCTTCACCACAAACCACTTCAAAATATTTTCGTTCATTGAATCACCTTCATCATTGTATCATGTCGTTTCGTGTTATACTGGTCTGATTTCTTCTGATCGTATAGTAGTTCCGAAATGCAATATATTTACTGAGTTCATGACACTGCCACCGGAGTTAATATCAATGTAGATACGTCGAGAGGGCGAGTGGGAAGGAGATATCATTTGGAGTGAGTTTTGAGATTAAATGAGAAATATAAAAAAGCGACATAATGATGATGTCAATGTTTTCAGTGATAAATTCGGATGTTGTGTGAAGATATGAAAACAACTGAAACAAGAACTCTCAGTGTTCAAAAACATTTGTACACAAGATACTTGCTCAAGCAACGTTGTTTTATTACCTAATGACCCCAATTTTGAAGCAAGAAACATTATAATTAAGTAGTGTCGCTTATTCATTCGAAATAAGATAACTGTTCAGTTGTAGCAAGGCATCGTATCGAGTGAGCATATCCCAATTGTTTCTTCATCATTTCATATCCTCACGTGAATTACTACTTTTTTGCAGTGTAATAATTAATAATTCTATATGTTCATTGTCGATTGGAAAAAACTTCTATTACATGATATAAATGCGCTTCGCAATTCCATATCGTTACTCAGAGAATAATCGCCCTTATAACATATGAAAATATTAGCAAACGAACAAAAATAGCAAAAGAAGAAAAGATATCCGGGGCGCAAGGAATATTGTGCCATAAAGTGTTCATAATTTATCACTTTTAAGTGCCAAGACTTGATATGGTCCTGATATTATGATTTAAGTTTTGACTTCACAATGAATGTGGTACCATCCATATATATTTGATGGATGAATAAACTATTATCGCTGTGCTCGAATTAATAAGTTTAATTATTAATTTCATCGTTACCGTATATAATTTCAATCATGTCGTGACAAAAAGTGCAATTAAATTACTGAATGCAAGAAAAAAAGGTAGAACAACTGATTAGCAAATAAAACCCTTAGCGTTGCCAAATAATTAAGTTGAATAAACTTCATTGTAATATGTCGTAATAATTGAAGGAATGAACGAGCAAATGGAAGAGTCGTCGTGGGTGCTTTTTAATGTAGAACAAATAATGGATCAGTATTAAATAATCCACACGACTCGATAATATTAGACATTTCGACACATTTATATAGAATAGTTATCTGTAAATACCTACTCTGATGTAAACGTGTTGATAGTGGAATCGATGAAATATAAAAAAATTGCCACCGTATCTCCATGTAAAAATGCGTATCTGTCAAAAAAAACATTACGTTGCATATGTTAATTTTCGAATCGTTTTATTTTCTTTCATTCTTCAGTAAATTGGATTCACATACCGTTCTGCTGAAAAAATATTGCAATGAAAAAATTACATATTTCCATTCTATTGTATATCTATCACGCGCACTCGACGAACCCACCGATCAATAATCAAATGAAAATAGTTTATGCCCATATAAGATTCATGATGGATTTAAGAAAAAACAATAAACTGTGAATCATTGGCATTTCCATTCAAATTTAATTCTCCGAAATCATCACATTGTAGAACACTGAATGAAAAAGTATACAACTTTTCATCGGTATACCGTCCTGCATATTGATGCATGAAAAAAAGTATTGATAATAAATCAGTAAACGAGTCACGAGTTCGATCGACATGAACATTTTTTGGTAATGGATAATTTGACTTGCGTATTCTTTGGATTTTTTTGATGTATCGAGTTTGTGTCGCGTACAAATCAAATGGCTCCTTTTTCCTTCTCATAAATTTAGACGGACAATGAATTTCCTCGAATTTGAAAGCTATTACCGGAAAAAAAAGTATTTGATTACCATATATTCGTCGAACAACGAGCAGATTCGATGCGATTTTATATTTATATTCAACTAAGTGTTATGATTATTATCATTATAAATTTCGTGAATTAAAACGATATCTGTGATCGAATTTAATTGATGAGCGGTTTTAAGCAGCTTTTCCTTCTCATTTACAATGTCAGAATAATTGCTGTTCCTTACTCCATATTGCAGAATCATAATTATATTATTCATAGATGAAATGTGAGTTCAAATCATATTGGGAGGACGTTACATGATCATATTTTCTTGTTGAATTATAAAAATATTATGAAATATTATGTCGCAATTTTTCGTACATTTCTTATGTTTTATTGACATAAAAAATATACGGTGAAATTGTCAATATGCAATAGCGGTCGTGTTGAATATATTCATAAAAAACGATAAATAATTTTATCCCTTCATATGAATTCATGTAGATAACATAATCCACTTCACATATCTACAATTCCTACATTGCATATCCTGTTATTATTTGATGATTATTTTAATTAGACGCAAAATCACTCTAATTAAATGGAAAATTGTGTTACGTTAATTTGATGAGCTTAACAAATGAAGAAAAAAAAAAAGAAAAAGAGAAAAATTATCATGAAATAAGTGCGGCAACTATTAAATTGTTGGGCGAATGATAATAGGAAAAATTCGAGTACAGTATAACACCAAATACATCCGTCATTAACACAATTATCAAAACGTTTAGCAAGCATTCTTTTAAGCCGTTCGACTTACGTTTTCATTACTCATTGGTGATGTATTTGGAACTTCACACACTCAGAATTTATAATTATAATCTATTTTATCTGCTCAAGCATACATGAAAGAAAGTACACCATACGTAGAAATACCATTTGATTGTAATACGTCAATTACAGAAAAACCGATGCCGCCTTTAATTTTGCATGAATGAGCAGAATGAATGGAAATATCTCCAATGAGCCGATCAAATGTCGATTAATATGTGTTTTTATTGATTTTTGTGTGCAATATATAATCCGAACAATATGCAATACATGTTTGCAACTCGATGAGCTATGAAAAATAAAAATCGGGATGGTCTTAAGCATATAGAGAATTATTACGAAAACAAACATTCCGCAATCCTGATTAAAAGCGCTCAATATTTTTGAATCATCATTAAGATATAGTTATGAACGAGCATCTTCATGTAGTGGAATACTTACTGCAAAATCGTGAATGAATATAAAATTTTTGTGACAACATCAGTTAATCCGTTGTATGTGCATATATTTATGTATTTAAAAATTGTAAATGTTTGTATGTATAATGTAACTGTATCTTTGCTTGGAAGCGGAAGTGGAGGGCGACATATCTTAAGTTATAGATGTGAATGGGTGACTTTGTGATTTGAAATTTATATCACGCGCGCACAATGTTTTTCTTTTACTCTCAATTTGTATTGCGAGAAACAATACAACAGAAAGCCGACGGCAATTAAAATTAGTAGAACATTCGAGAGTCATTAATTCATAATAAAAATGGTTAGACATGAAAATGAAAGCGATTAAGTGATTGCACAAAAGTTTCGCTGGTACATATGCATATAGCACTAGATATATTCATAATCAATAAGCGATTGAAAATATAATGAACCTTATATGCGAAGAAATTTGTATGTCATGAATCAATTAAACGAGGGAAAGGATCCTTAATAACAAAACTCACGCTAATACCTATTTATTACAAATGCATCCACAAAATTTTTTCTACAAGCCAATTTTTTTCTAATTTTTACGCCAGCCAATTTCTTAAACACGTATCATCACATATACGCTCATAGATGATAGTAACAGAATCATACCTCATATTTATCCGCATGTTCCATGATAACAGTTTCTCACTTTTTATATCAGGTTTTCACACAATTTCAATTTCTTTATAAATTCATGACCATTTGTTTTTCTTTTGTATACATTAAATCTAACGACTTCATCCATTTTTTGCTGTTCAGAAGCAACACCAATGCCAATTAGTTTCGTTAAGTGTGTTTCTTAAGTTATCTATAGGAAGTAAATAAATATATTGCGAGTGCCGTCTCTTCCGGAGCGGTTAATGCGTTGCAGTTTGGAATTTCTCAGTTGAGCTACTTCAACCCACATCTTCGCACCCACAACCACATACGTATACAACCAATAGACCTATCCCTGAACGCTTCACCACCACGGTGAGTCTAATTTCTCTCATGCTATTCTCTATAATCATATTCATAGCGAAGTTTCACATTATTGTACCACAAATGCTTTCATATTTCCTTTATCTTCGCATATTTCGTTTTCCTCGCTTAATCTGTAATTAATATTGACAAATATTGCAATTATCGTCTTGTATTTAACATCCATGCATTTTAATTATGTCGATAGATATCCATATAGAGAACTCGAAAATTATCGTCGATAAGAATCGAAAACATCAGATATGTATTAACATGACAAATATGATAATGCCCCTACCTCACCCAAATTTTCGAAAATACACATCACAATATTGAGATGTGCGCATGTATAAATATTTAAGTGAAACTTGATATTTTTTCAGACTGTCGCAGTGGCTGGTATCTCTTCAACGGACGTTGTGTATTGCAGTGTCCTCAAAGAACATATGGAGACCATGATCAGAATAAAAATGTTTGTATTTCGTGTCACTACACGTGCGCCATGTGCTCAGGATCTACTGATATAGATTGTACATTGTGCTATGCTGACGCAAGCCCAACATCATTGGATACCTCTACGTTCCAGTGCATTTTAAAATCTCTCGAATGGAAAATACAGTCAACTGTATGGTTCTACCGTATGTCAATTATATTCGTATTGAACTTAATTCTCATTATATTAACGATAATTTATTTGTATATTCGATCATTTCCAAAACTTCAAAGAAGATTCACTAATGATTCTGATATTTCATTACCTAAAAAATCCGGTAAAGATAGGGCTGTACTACTGAACGGATCGATATCTGACAGCGATTAATTTAACTGATCAGTGACATTGTGAAAACTGTGATTTCAATAGTTAGACAAATATAATATCTGAATTACGCTTGATACCATACCAAAATCCATTTCATCACATCAGTTGTTACTAAATAGATGAAACTGCCACTTTCGTTGTCTTATTGATTATCAATAAGCTCTTGTTCATAACTGTGTTATATAAGAGGCTGACGGATATTGAATGATCATATGGCATTTATTTTACATTCATTGTTGAATGGAGTACTTTCCAACGAAAAAAAATTATTACATTTCATCATTACCTGATTATAATGCATATATGCATTGCATTTTCTATACATTCAATGATGTTAGTATGACTACGTCGCGAATTTTGATGGTCAAATAGTGAAGTTAAAAATTTGTTGAATATTTCAAGAATGTAAAGGTTTGTAAAGAAGAATGTCTTGTATTGAAAGAAATATGCCGTCCTTATTATTCTCGTAAGAGATTTCCTGTTATATTTAGAATATGTTTATAATCACGGTGTATTCATAAGAATTTTCGATATGAGAATTGTGTATTAGTTTATTGAATAAAGTAAGTTGACAAATGACACTTCATATCTATACTGTTGGCTTTTCATAGTCATAATAGCCAAAAAATTCCCGGCGATAATTGTAGAGTTCTACAAAAATGGTTGAAGGATGTTTCTCAAAAGACGGCAAGATAGGAACCGCCCTTATTCTCACTGGAAATCATCCCCTATTGATTTTTGGGCGTCAAACAAACATGGCAGTTGGGGTGGATGCCTCTTCATGAGCAAGATGTACTATTTTTCAAGAACATTACGATTTTTATTAATTTCTGCGGTGTTTTGTATCGGTAAATATCGAAATATCATCATGAGTATACTATAAAATGAATGAAAGTGAATTTATCGCGGAAAAATCCATAATAAATGGCCTTCTTTATAGGTTTATGTTCCGAAGACGAGGAAAGGCTGGTACGAGATTTATTTCGAGGCTACAATAAACTCATTCGACCAGTTCAAAACATGACAGAAAAGGTTCATGTACGTTTTGGACTTGCATTTGTACAACTCATCAATGTGGTATGATAACAAAATATTTGTGACGTTACTCGACATCGAAAATTTGAATTCTTCCAAATTAATCAATTGATTATAACCATTATCTTAGAATGAGAAGAATCAAATTATGAAATCGAATGTATGGTTGCGATTTGTTTGGACTGATTATCAACTGCAATGGGATGAAGCGGATTATGGTGGAATTGGTGTTTTAAGATTGCCACCCGATAAAGTTTGGAAACCCGATATAGTTCTCTTCAACAAGTATGTTAACTCTTTATTAAAATTCATTCAATGGATAAAGGGCTGATTATAGTAGTGAATGACTTTTTTTACACAGCGCTGACGGTAATTACGAGGTACGGTACAAGAGTAACGTTCTTATATATCCTAACGGCGAAGTATTGTGGGTACCACCAGCAATTTACCAAAGTTCATGCACCATCGATGTTACATATTTTCCATTCGATCAACAAACCTGTATCATGAAGTTCGGCTCATGGACATTCAACGGGGATCAAGTATCATTGGCGCTTTATAATGACAAAAATTTTGTTGATCTTTCCGATTATTGGAAAAGTGGTACATGGGATATTATCAGTGTACCGGCATACCTGAACACTTATCAGGGCGATTTCCCAACTGAAACTGACATTACTTTTTATATTATTATTCGACGTAAAACATTATTTTACACCGTTAATTTGATTTTGCCAACCGTTTTGATTTCATTCCTATGTGTTTTAGTATTTTACTTACCAGCCGAAGCAGGTGAAAAAGTTACATTGGGAATTAGTATTCTTCTATCGTTAGTTGTATTTCTTCTTTTAGTAAGCAAAATTCTACCACCAACTTCTCTCGTATTGCCTCTGATTGCCAAATATTTATTGTTCACTTTCATCATGAATACTGTGAGTATTCTTGTAACAGTAGTTATCATCAATTGGAACTTTCGCGGACCAAGAACTCACCGAATGCCACAAATAATACGGAATATTTTCTTGAAATATTTGCCAATAATTTTGTGTATGCGGCGACCAAAAAAAACACGATTGCGCTGGATGATGGAAATCCCAAATGTGACTTTGCCAGCATCAACGTATTCGGGAAGCCCAACGGAATTACCGAAGCATCTACCGGGTTCAATGCCTAAAACTAAAATGGAAATAATGGAACTGTCTGATCTTCATCATCCAAACTGTAAGATTAATCGTAAACCTCATCATACTACGAGCACATCGAGCACTGCTGGCGGTAATAACGAAGGATTGGGCGATAGAAGAGGTTCCGAGAGCTCGGATTCAGTTCTTCTCAGTCCTGAAGCCACCAAAGCCACTGAAGCTGTTGAATTTATCGCTGAACATTTGAGAAACGAAGATCTTTATATACAGGTTTATCTCAAGCTCCTAAGTTATTTAGTATTCGATTCCCATTTTTATTGTTGGATAATGATTGTACACATTAATCTCCTTCCAGACACGAGAAGATTGGAAATACGTCGCGATGGTGATTGATCGTCTCCAACTTTACATTTTTTTCATAGTAACAACTGCTGGTACCGTTGGAATTCTCATGGACGCACCTCATATATTCGAATACGTTGATCAAGATCGAATTATTGAAATTTATCGAGGAAAGTAAATCAGAATACTTGAAATCAATTTCATGATCAATGGAAGCCATGAGTTCTTTCGCAGAAAACATAATACATTGATTTGTTGTTTTATTTCACATGTTACATGATACGAATGTAAAGGGACAAGTCATCGTATAATATCTGGTTTAAATTTCTTTGTAATATTGGATTGGAGCAACTCACAAATTCCGTTCCTATTTTATTGGATGGAGGATTATGTTGAATATTTGTGATTATACAAATTATTAGATTTGGGAAGTCATTTATTGATATCGACGATTTCGGGAAACTACTATCACAGTTTTATAAAAGTTAAGACGTTGCAGATTCATCCAATTTTTTCGAAATATTTATTCTGAATTTTACACATAACGGATGAAATCTATGATCTCATTTCATTATTTGATATATATCTATATAATCAACCCGCTCAGTGACATTTTAGAAGAGTTGTATTAATATGCGAAAGATATATAAGCTAAAACGAATAAGAGAATTGCAAATGATAAATTCAAATTATTAGTAGCAAAGTATCCTTCCGCAGAAATTAATTTACTACTCAACCAGAACAGTTTGACACAAGTCTTCCTTACTCTAAATACAATAATTAGAAATGATTAGTCAAATGCATGGACGTTCGAAATGCGCTTTAGCATCAAAAATTTTCGTTACGAATGTCCAATTAAATAATGGACTAACCATCATACATTACCTATTCAACCGTATACCAAAACTGTTTTGGTTATTATTTGGTTAATATAGGTATACCAGGGTAATATCCAATAACGAACAGAAAAAAAAGTTGATCTTTGTAGATGAGACACTATGATATAAACATGGGTCAGCGTAGAAATATTTAGCTAATTCATCGATCGGCTGATGTAAATCGAAAATGATCAATGTTCGGTTCTCATGCATTTATCTACATACATATATATAGGGAGACCACATGACATGAATTCAAATAGTGGATCCAGAATGGTGTAATAAGATTGGTGTAGCAGTTGACTGTGGTTTTGATTCATTGATAACAAATAAAATGCTAATAAGCAGGAAAGTCATCTGTCATTATCTCATTCATCCATCGACTCATATACTTACATGTACACATATGTATATATACTTCCTGAATGAATGAATGGATAGTATATATATAGCACAATTGGTTCATGCGATGGTCAACACAATGGATGTCATTGCATTGGTTGTAAGGATTCTATATATCATATTTAATAAATTATGTTATTAACATGAAGGTTATGAAGGCGTTTATTTTCCCAACTTTCAACGTTACCTATTACCATGAAATGCCATAAATGAGTGTTAGTTCTTGAAATAAAAAAAATTAGGAGCAAATGGAAGACATTTATTTTCATTTCATTTATTTCAACAATTTCATAATAACGTAATAATGTTAATAATATTACAATGCGGCGATCATTTGTTCACCAGTTAACAGGGATTTTCATATCAATCAACGTTGCCCCAAAAAACAGCCCAGCATAGAAATATAACAAATTTTATTTACGTTCAATATGAATTTACTATTGAGTAGACCAGGCTGTTATTGAGGCATAATCAAAGGTTCAAGTGAGATTAGGTGAGTTTGTTTCACTTTGATCTTTTTTTACATTTCATTGCATCGTCTCACCAGCAGTTTCAGAGAGCGAACTCCTATCTCAATTGATAACATACACATCTTAGTTTTTTCATTTTTTACTTTTTATTAATTTTAATAAACAGAGGAATTTGTCTAACATATTCCTCCCCGTCTTTTAACACGACTGGTTTCTTTTTTAATACGATGGCTGGTGGAACAATTTCCAAATCGACATGATCATCGAAATATAGAAGGTAAAAGTTATAGAAGAGTTACATCTCCATAATCAGATGAGTAATTTTTTTCGTCAGCATTTTCTTTAAAATTCATAGGTAGGTTTTTAGATAGTTTTAGGTATAGTTTAGTGAGAAAATGTTCTCGACACAGTTTGACCCTAATGTCTAGGAAAAAACTACCTCAAACCACCCCTAATTCTATGGTCACAGTTTGCTATGATATAATTCTATAAGTTACAAGCTATTTTTTTTCAAATATTCAATAATCGATTATTTACTTTTGTATTAATAGGAATATGGTTTTAGCGTTCGGTAGTTTCAAATATGTATAGATTATGTTTAATGGTACATATTTTTACTATTCTTTCTCTTCGATTATTGTGTTTTAATTTCGAGCAGTTTTTTTTTGTTTTTTTCTTTTTTCTTACGTGCATTTTCACCTACAGAATCTCATTTGATTTGAAGAAGAGAGGAGAAAAGAAACGAGAATGGCAGAGCATGAGCAGTTCCTGCAAGTGAAATAGCGTGGAATTTATAATTTGGGAAATGAACTTCGCCTATCTTTGTATGATAATTATTTGACATATTTTTTTCCTCACTGTTCTACAATTATTTTCGTAAAAATTGTGTTGCACTTCGATATAACGACTACAATCTCTTCGTTTTTTTTTATGTTTTGCGATTGATTATTCAGCTATTCGTGTAAAAGTTATAATTAAACACCTGACAGTGCGGCTATTGTAACAACTCGTGCATTTGTTCGTAACTTGAAAACAAAGCTCTGTTAGTCGCGTTTAATAATGTATTGCGGAATCAGAATTAAATAAATTTATTGAGAAAATTGTAATGAGGGATAAGTCCTGGCTTCTGATTTACATCATTGAATGTTTGTTTATATCGTTTATTTTTACGTTTCTCGTTGGATGGTCATCGAACGTGAAACAAGAAATTATCAAGCGCGAGTCAATTGATTTGATTATCCATGAAATTATTCATAAGTAAAATGACGTAAATACTTTCTTAAATACGTATGCGAAATCCGAAATTTTGGCAACGTATTTTTTCTTCAAATACAGTATTTTCGCATTACCTCCCACCCATGATCTCAGTTCTCCAATTAAAATTTAATCATATACTTGTTGGCACGGGTACGATGAAAAAAAAAAAAAAACTGCGTTTACATTATTTGAGTATTTCAGCGTTATTACAATTTTATAAAAGTCTATCAATTGCACATTGATCCAACTTGCGAATGCACTCTTTATTTTCTCTCTAACCATTTCAAGCAAAGCTCAATATTACACTGAAGCCATTCGTTTAATTTCTATAGGCTAATAAATGTTTAACAGTCAAAGATATACATTGCTCATTCGGCATCCTTGTTACAACGTGTTTGTTGGTATTTGTTTTGTTTTTTTTTTGCTATCGTCACACACAAGATGTTATACATGATACGATTTTCCATAAAACGAATTTTGGCACTTGCATTTGCTTAATTAATTCTAATAAAACGTCCCGTATTTCCGGTGATAATGTAATGATTGACTTCCTTATCATTAATATAAATTAATATGCAGTTATTCTGACGTATGTACAATCTCACGGTCAATAGTGCATCAATAATATCAATATTACAGTAATTATGATGAAAATGAAGAAATAAGTGTTATTGCATTAAAAGACCGTAAAATTACCATTAATACATGAACATTTTATTATCTATCACTAATTAATAAAGTATGTACTGCTCTATATAACAACGGTTTCTTATGAAATGATTATCTTCATCGATGATGAGCGTATATTTGTTCATTTATAATATGGTGTGATATCGGACGATAGTGTAAATGAGAACAAGGAAAATAAAATTACAATCAGATGAGATTCGGATTCATAAAATGAATTACACAGTTGAGCTGTTAATACCCTTATGAGTTATACAGTAATGCAGTTAATCGTAAGACTTGTGAGTGAATGTTGTGTGCGAAGTGAGACGCTAATCAAATGCTCTTCACAAACCAAGTACCGTATAACTCTTCCATTTTTCTATTTTGTAAAATTATCATTTGATTCTCATTACCAATCTTTGCATTACAAACAGTACGCTATGTCCATGTATGTCAGTTCCCGAATGTCTCTTTAAGGCTCGTGACACCTCGTTAACTTTAATGTTTAATTTTTTTCTATCATTACTTTTTAATAATAATAATAATTGTTATAAATATTCTTTTTTTTTTTTCATAGAAGTTATTTTGAGCATACGGTGTATCGTACACAATGAATGAGTACATTGTCTCGTTATAATTTAATTTTAATATTAAGTATTATTATCAATATTATTCCATGTTTTTTTTTTTTGTTTAATAGCCCTTATACGATGACATAACAAATTGATTCGAGAATTTGAGATTGTAAAAGCGCCAATACAATTATCCGAGGCATAAAATATTCGAGGCCTCCAAGAATAATGATCAACGTTGGCAACATAGTGTAAATGTTCCGCGCGGCAAAATTTACACGTTCATTAAATTATTCATTTATTTTTTTCTTGTATATACCTGTAATTTTTCTTTTATTTTTCCATATATAATTTCACTAGCGGTCTTCGATTATCAAGTTTATAGATCGCTATTTAAATTCACATCCCACCATTAATTAAGCGAGTGATAATGATCCTCTAGCGTGTTGCAGTATACGCATTTTTTTTTCTCGAGCTATACAGCAAAGGTGAACCATCAAAATATTTTCAATGCAAACTACTTTCACCACACAATCGTGTTATTGACAATGTCAAATTTGCGCTACGCGTGCAATCCATAATCGAGGGAGTAAATATATACGTATAGATAATTGGCTCGTATAAAATGGAAAAATTCTAAATTCGACGCAATATTATTTTCTCCTTTTTTTTTTTATTGAGATATAGCGTGGTGTTTTTTTTTTTCTTTTGATTTTATATTGCAAACCTGGAAATATCATTCACCGACTCAATATTATCGAACGCAATTTCAATCGAATCATGCGTTTCTTGAGGGGAAGTATGAAACACCTGACTGAGCAAAATCTATGGAATTTTTTAAGTTAATTTTTTTTTTCGAACTTCCACTCTTTTCTTATAGTTTTTCATTGGCATCGAGAAATTCTTTTCTTTATCCTTCTCAATCCGACATTATTTCAATATCATTATGATATCCTACTTTTACAATTTATTCGTTTAACATCATTAACAACGATTTTATTTTCTTTCACTAGGTATATAACTTCAATATTATTCAAAAGATAATGTGATTGGATGTCGCGTCAGTGCCTTCGGCCAAATTTACATACAACTGTATTTCTTTTCTTCTTTTATTCTCTCATTCATTGATGTCTTTCGATTTATTCATAATTATTTAATAAATTTTCAAGACCACCAGTTTACTATTCATTTTCAAATTCTCTCTTATGCCAAACACATTTCAATAATACTATCTCAAATTTAATGTCCGCAGTAATTTTGATTGAAAATTCATCAAAAATATTGATTGAAATAATCCATAGTTTAATTACGAATGACAATTTAAATACCTACATCACAACGTGACAGGTATGAATATACTGAGAAAGAATGAGGGAGACAAATCAACGTAGATACTGAAAAATTCCTTCAGATTTCTGAGATTGGAAATCCACAGAGGAAAATGATTGATGGTGAAATGTAAATTTGAGACCCAAGTGGGTGATTAAAAAACATTGATGCGTCGTTCTACTATTCAATTATATATTAACAGCTCATCAACTTTTCTCCCCTGCTACATTTTAATGTAGTAATATATATTTCATGGTTGGTATTTTGAAAATAACATTATATATAGGGAGAAATTTTAATGCGTGTGGTAAAACATGTCGTTTTTGGAAGACGCGATGATGCAATGGACACATCAATTGCATATATCAATTTTGGATCCAGATATATCCCCATTTGATTGCGTATAGATTCATAAATGCCTGTAAGTACGTATCAGTGTGTGTATGTGTTTATAGGTATGCATATAATAAAGCCCGCATGCGTTAATGCGACCGTATATAGTATCGTGTTTATTTATACAGGTGAAAAGAATTTTTTTTTTAATTTTTTTTTTTAATTTTTTGAGAAAATATTTATTGATGGATAATTTGATGGTGGACTTTCTCATACAGAGTAAATGCAGATTAGGTCATCTAATGAGTGGCGTGCAGTTGTGTCGTTATGTATAACGTGAAGGGAAAGAAGGAAAGTCAGAAAAAAAGTACGCGGGAATGAAAATCGCGATTAAACAGTTCAGTGTGAAATATGCAGAGAACAGTAAGGGCAAAGTAAATTGTATAGAAAAAATTCGATACGATGATGCTAGAGGCATGAAATTTAAATTTCATGTGTGTAATCTTCGTTCTTAATATTTAATCGATATATTGGAATAATAAAAACACAATTCGACAGTTAAAAAAATGAAAAAATGCTAAATTTTTACAAGAAAATTGTTTCGTCATGGATCACTTAAACCTACATTTTGAAGAATTGTATGCTATCGCACGCCACTTAATTGTAGTATAAATCCTTCATAGTTGTCATTACGTGCTACTGATACGGATAATAAAATTCACTGGCATTTGAATCACCTTGGCAGTTCATTGTGTTTGAGAGTATAACATGTGCGCATTGGCATATTTTTTTCATTGCACAAAGAATTATTTTTACAGTTTGCCTCTTTTTCATTCATTCTATCTTCCTTTAATCTTCCATTTTTCTTATTTTTTTGTTTTTTTTTGTTTTTTTTTTCATTTCAAGTATAATTTTTGTGTTGAGGTGGCACATGATTAAAAATAAATCAATCCATCGTAATAAATCCCAATACTTCAATGTATTTCACGATAAATATCAATGTTCTTTGAAAGTTATTCAGGCTCCTTATGTGTCCAATTGCTTGTCCAGTGTATATTGATGTGGGCGCATTTATGTATGAGCGTAGTATGTACGCGTGTGTTTCTCTTTCCCCTTAATGCTGATGAATGGGCGTATTGGCATAATATATATAATATATTTTAATGTAAGACAATTGCTAGAGCGCACGAATTCTTCATTAAATTACTAAATGATGATGATAGTATGATGATATCGCAGAACAATTTACGCCTTATTGCTCATTCTATTATAACACTGTCTCATCCATTTCATTCTATCGACGCTTCGTAATGTGGCAATGAAGATTTATCTCAATTTTTACAAGCATAAAAAAATGACAATGATCGCGGTACATCTACAACAACCCGTAACAACCAATAATAGTAAACACGAGGCTCAACGTTTCCACGTCGTGGCGAACGTGCTTTCCTAAATCACGTGACGATAATATGCGGCGCCGAGAATAGGACGGTGATTGTAGCAATTATGGTGAACAGTGTAAAAATGATTAGGCACATCCTGTCGATCACCATCGCCGCAAATTTCCAATCATTCGTTATCTTTGTATTTTCATCATTCGCTTTCAATTGATCTGTTATTATCTGTGAACAAAATATAAATGAATGAAAAAGTCATATGCATATACATATATATGAACATTCAAATTTGCATTGCGTCGTGAAAAAGAGGAAATGCATTACATAAATATTTTTCTTATGGAAATTCCCTGCATGAATTATAAACATAGCATAGTTTTATCAAGGATGAGGTTTGTTTTTTTTTTTTCTGCAACATATTTGCGTTTTGAATATATCGCTGCAACTTTTCACCGTCATCAACAAACCCGAGATTTAAAAAGTAATAATCTTGGTCAAACATTCATATATGAATGTAAAAGCCGTTAATGCCGCGGCAGCAATAATGTTATATAGAGAGTGAGAGCGTTACCCTATCCCTTGTGCTTCTTTGTAAGCATATATTTCTCTTCTCGCACACGTCCATCGATCGTATTCGCCGACTGCGCAGATTGAAAGGAGAAAAAAAGCAGCAGCGACAGGTAGGTCACTTGATTTTAAAGATCATAATATAGCGAGTGAGGGCGAGCAAAAAAAAAAAGGGGGGGGGGGGGGGATTTTGTTGACACGACAATTTTATTCGTTAACTCATTTGGGCGAAAACTGTGCGCGAAAAAAAATTGCCGTGGGTTGAGTGAACTATGTAGCGACAAGAAGAATGAGGTCGACCTGGATACAGTTGGTTGGACAGATGCGTTATTATACACGCATAAATACACAACTATAAAGACGTTAAGCATAAGAACAAACATAGAAAAGGAAAGAAGAAAGGGAGCAGGAAATTAATAAACAATCAACGAATAAAGGTATGAAAAATTGATGGACCGCTGAATATTCACCTTGATCTCTTTCAAAATCAGAATGAGTTCGTAGCGCGCACAGAAACAGGCACTTTGTAGTATCGTCTCAACTTGCGGCGTGGCGCCGTCCTGCGGATGTTGATGATGATGCGGTGTATGGCTCAATTGATGTGGCGGATACGAGGAATGTGGCAATGGCGTCGAATGTTGATGATGTGGCGTTGGTGCCGGTGTATGACTGTGATGATGATGGGGTGTCTGCGGCCCAGTATGTATATGACTGTGGCCGTGACCCATATGATGATGTGGACCTGGTGTACTGTACACGTTGTTTAACAGGTTGTTGTGCGATGCCAGTGCATTATCTTCGAGATCTAATACATTTGCTAGTAGTGATTTGCTGCTCCTTTGCGGTAATTCGAGATCGCCATACCCTTTACTCGGACCTGATTAATATACCAGACAAACGAAAAACATTTCAATTGAAATAGCTGAAACTACAGCCGGACAAAATATAATTTTGTTGATTTAGGTCATGGCAAATATGAATTGGCGGAAATACCAGAAATTCTATTTGGTTTTAACCCTCTTCCCATCTCTTTATGTGTAATATTGAAACTGAAATATTAATAGTGAGTAGAGATCGTTGAGGAAGTGAGCAAATTTACGCCAAGCAAATGGGTGGAAACTTCTCTAGCCACGGCAATTGAAGTTAAACCATTTACATTTAAATATAACTTTAAGCCCGACTGTTATATATAGTTGAGATAGATATATATTTCGGCAGAGTGTCGAGAACCATTGCTCAATTCAACTGTTATTATTTTTTTTTCTTTTTCAATTTCTATGTTACAAACTATTTTCCATGAATATGATGAATTAATTTATTTTTTATTTTTCAGTAAAATTACCAGTCACGGGCGATGGTTTTTGTGATTTTTGACCGTCCTCTTCTGGAATTGGTCTTGCCATACGTAGCACACACGGCAACCACGAGAGAAACAGCACGCGCACCTATTGAGAGTAAGAAAAAAAATTTTTATGGAGACTATTTTAACACGATGAGGTATTGAAGTTTGTGAGAGTTGAATGTAGCATAAACTGATGATGAAATCCATATTCATAGGAAAAAAATACCAATATACGTATTCGATCATTACCCATTCAGACATTTCGTGAGTGTCCGAATTTCGGTGATGATAATTCAGTATGAGAATTGTGCTGACCACGCTGCTGGCAACCATGAACATGATGCAATTGAAGTATGTACCTGAAAACGAACGAAGCATTAAATGATGTGTACGTGCAACTATTGCTAATTATATGTCAATCCAATCCATTTGTTGATCCCTCTAAAATATCATTAATTATGGAAGCGATGAGTCGCCATAAGAAGACATTTTCCAAGGATAGTATATATTTTATGTACGTATCCGGACGTCAGAGTAATGCTATTTTTACTGCACATATACATTTCAAAGAGTTAAAATTGGTCTGGATAATGGAAAAACCACCATAAAATGAAAATATTAACAGCTTCTTAACAAAATGACATACGTATGGAAAATACGTTCAATGCTTACCTAATAGCGGCACAGCATCGGACGTTGCTGGCATTGTCTCGGCCACCATGTTCAAGAACACAGTGAGAGACAAGAGAATCGTTACCCCTGCAAGAACAGTGATTGTTTTATCAATTATCGTAATGCAAGGTATCACAGTAGGGTAATGAGGAGAGTGATAATAATTAGTATATGTAAGTAGTGAAGGAGTGTATGAGCCACGACATGTGGGGAAAGAAGGTTAGACAAAAGGGTTAACGCGTGTGTATGAACGAAACAGAGAGAGAAAGGAACGCTTCAATTCGCTCTCACCATACTAACTTCCGCACGGTAAGTTTGGAACTAAAATAACGACTGGGTTACGGTCACGATTATACTCGATTGAGAGAGAAAGAGAGGGCGAGAGACAGCCAGTGCGGGAAAGTGCAGAACAATTCCATTCGCTGATTGCCAAGTTGTTTAATTTTGTATTCAACAGTAATAGTGAATATTTGTGTGGTGCGCGCATACAAACTACATTCGGATTGATGAAGAAAAATAGTTCAAGTCAGCATTTCAACAATTAAGTCAATATCGATTAATAAATTAAATGATTTACTTACCTAATGATAATTTTTCACCAGAATCAGGTGGCAAGGTAAAACCCAATACTGCCATACTGGCAATCAAAACACACGGTACAATGAGATTGAAGAAATAGTATAGTGTACGTCTCCTTATGATGACAACGAAGGTAATGTCAATATATGGTTCTGGGCAGCAGTTATAGTAGATGACATTTCTTTTACCAGGAACGCCTGTAACACGTTTACAGTCAGTATATATTACGAGTTACCTCAGTAGCAGCTGTGAGAAAGATGTGTATGGGGAAAATAGTGATAGTGGTATAGAAGAAAAGCAGGAAAAAAAAAGGAAGATCACTGCAATGTTAGATAGTACGTGCTTGATGTTAAGAACAGACACCACTGGGATGAGAAAGTGAGGCGAAAATATTATCATTTGTCAGGGTGCAACGGCGACGTTTGCCTTCTTCAAACCACGTCTCAGCCTAGAGGTCAACCACGTACGTTGGATTATCGGATTGGTTGAGGTCAACACAGACAACCAATATATATATATATATATATGCACATATTATGTGGAATAAAAAAAAAAATAGTGATGGCAAGCAGTGAGTCATATCGAAGGGACTTATTCGTATGAAAATGAGATGTACAAGACCAGAATTTGGTATTTTATTCACGCCACATATCAAATCTCATATTGGTTTAATGTATATTTTATATGATTGGGTACATTAAGATATAGGAACTGTATGCATCATGTCGAGTATCCCATCAATTATTTTGTTCACATCACCACAATTAACAATCACACATCGAAATTTTTTATCATAAATTTCTTATTTCCAACTAAGATACCGTGCCAGCTTCATACAGTACCCCCGCATTCGACACATGTTTGATATAAATAACTCATTTAATCAAAATTTGTGGAGCTAACAAATTTTTCCTATTACTCCGGCCCTTGAACGTGGGATGTGAGGTAGTGAAATATATATCAAAATGCATATACGTTTATGAAGTACGGATACATGAATAAAATCATGCGTATAGGAAATTTCATTTGCCTTGAGAAATATTGTTGTCCAGAAAAATAAATAATTTATAAGTTTTTTAGGAATATAATTGTAAACTTACCCAACAAATCCCATTCACCGTTAGTGATGAAACTGCTTATGTCCCCACCAGTCTCATCCTGTAGTTGAAGATCTAACTGAAGAAGTTGGAAATATTCAATTAATGTGCAGCCAAGTTAACTCGTGTTGTGCCTATACATATATATCTCGCGAGCACACAATACCAGTCGTGTTTGCCGTGTCTATTTTTTCATTATTATTCTTCTTCTTCGCAATCTGTACCACACACATACATTGCAATATAAACAAATTAAGGAATAGTGTCGCCTATATATTCCACGCCAAAGCACACGTGCAACTCGCCGCAGCACTACTGAATATTTTCAATGGACCACTATATCATCCCACAAGAAATGAAATTGGTAGGAAAATTGAGTTTCGCGCTGGATCGCTCGGTGCATAACATTTCAAAGAGGCAATCGTGCTTTATTCTTCAAGAAGATATCTACGAAAATATCGTGGAAAAAGTAAATCTCTCGAAGAGTTACACAGTATATGCCCTTGAATTACCAAAGCAAGTTCTCGTCCATTTCGGAAATGTTATGGGGAAGTAAATTTCTTTTATTTCATTTCTTGCCTATAATCTCTCTAACTGTTTCATTAATTATTCATCCACTTCATTCATTATATACAGTCCAATTCAAAGATTATACTGTTTTTTTCTTTCATACACTTTCATAGTCGGATTGAATTAGGTAGCAAAAGTAGTACGAGTAAGTATTCATAACTAATCAAAGACTATCAACTGATAATATCCTCATCAAAATGATTTTCACTCTATGATTTGAATTTAATGCTCATACCTCATTTGGTCATTATCAATACGAAGATCGACAGAGTTCGCTCGCCAATGTCTATCAGTTGAAACTTGCCATATTGTAACACAAATATGTTCTATCAGTTCTTCTTCTACAGAGAGTAATAACGATTGGCTAGGGCAAATAATCGCATGAGGCGAGGCCAATATAAATCCAATTACATACACTATTCGTTTCCGAACATCCCAGGGCGCATTTCTCGATCCGACTTTCAATTTGCCCGGTCACGAAAATTTCCTCTCTTTTATTTCAATTTAATTTGTTTGTGCGCTCACAGGACATAATATCAAATTCATTTTCTTAATATCAAATAATGTCCTCCGATGCACTGCGATCCGGATGCTAAATATATACTACACATTTAACGAATGAATGAGTATTCGACTTATTTTCATCATTTTTTCATCAGCCGACAGTGAATATAAAGTATACATATATTGAATGGCGAAAAAAGATGAGTATGAGACGTAAAAAGTCATTTCAATATAAGCCCCATCTTATTTGTGTAACATTATTCATTTCTTCTCTTTCTTTTTCTCAATATATCTCGCAGATTACTCCCCTCTGGATTCACTTTGATGCTCACCTGAAAGCCATCGTAGGTCCATGAGCCAAATTTCATTTCACAACGCTGATCGTCGAAGGGAAACCAAGTGATGTCAATTTTACAAGTGCTCTTGAATATACCGGGTGGTACATACAGACAAGTTCCATTATCCTTAACAACGACATTCGTTGGATAAGTTCCGTCAAAACCCTCATCAGCGCTAAAACACGAATAGATCATAAATACAATGTTAATAAAATTGCATTTCGTCAACACGAATGTTTCATATGCGCAATATGCTCATGAGTGTGAATGCCAGTGCATACATTGAAACATCACGACATGAGAATAAGTGCAAACATAAAAGATAAGTATTCGCAATCGGGACTTCACCACCGAATTAATTGTGCCTTTACCCACTATTCCATATATTCAACGGGATACATGGGGCAGTAATAATTATTGTTCACAATTTGAAAGGGGTCGGCTCAAATTCATATCTTGATACGTTAAACAAAAGCGAACGATAACAAACTTCAGTATTGAAAATTGTGCGAGTACTCTACCGGTAAGCTATCCAGGTATTTGTCACTCTTCCAACGTGTTTCAGATTACCCCATTTTCACCAAATAAAGTGCTAGCATACATAAGGAGGGCGAATGGATAATAAGTGATCTCTGTGTTTATTCTTGTCGATGACACGGAAAATACAGCACAACAATGTAAATTCATAAACACGCGGTTTTATTAGAGATATATGTGTACTTGAGGGCGTTCGTAAATGTAAATTATCTACAATGATACGAATTAAAAAATGAGGTGTGCGGTCGTCGAGTGGCGAGTGGCAATGCCAACGACGTTTCATTATTCACCTGCGCGCACTCGCGCGCGGTTGTTATGTATATCAAAGTATATTTTTCTAATTGCCTGATGTTGTGTTGAAAAACATATTGAAATGTATGCTCGTCTATATTCTTGTATTCTTCTTCTGTCACGTCCTCTGTAGTTTCAAATTCTCGAACCGCAGATACATATCGCGTGACTGAAGGGAGAAGATCTTTCGCCTGATTCTACCAGACGAAAAATCAGGAATGAATTTTTATTTTTGATATAGTCTTCTCCCAACACGTGTTCATCGAAAAAATAAAAAAACCAAATGTAGTTTATGGATGATTCCCGCGAAAAGTTCAATACTTATTAAAGTTGGAAATAATTGAAGAAATCTGCATAACGTTCATCGTATTTATGCACCGATTACTACATTATTATATGGTTAAGGACGAATATGGTTCTGTATCATTGATATCGTATATCTTATGCGATATTTTGAATGGAAAACCCAAACGGAACATTTTGACAAACCCAAGTTATGTCATCGGGTTGAATGGTTATATATACATACAGAAGTAGAAAGCTGCACACTCCAGTAGCCATATATACATCGTGCACTACGACTAGAGGATTGGTTGGAATCCGGCCAGTTGGCCACAACCCAATCCGTTATTTCATTCTTTCCGAAAGCACCCTGAGCACTCTCCCCCGCGCCCTCATCCTCCCACTTCCTCTTTTCCACCCCATCTTTCAACCCTCCCGCACGACTTCACCCCCATCAGCCCTATCAATCCCGCTCCTGAACCACACATAACCTGCCCGTATTTCGCTTTTTTTTTCAGACTTCATATTCGCAAAAGGAGAAAATGCAAAGTTTCGCATCTTAGTTCCTCGGTGAAATCGTCATGGTACGAAGGAGAATTTATGTAAATTCGAAAATGGGAAAAGAGAATATTCGGACAAAAAATAAGAAAATTCAATATTGGAAAAAAAAAGGAGGAAAAATTGTTAAACAATATTTCGAACCACTACTAGTATATATATATATATATGTAGCTGCAGTGCGGGATTGCCACATTTTTGTTCATGAGAGAGAAAGGAAAACGCGTCGAGATTCGGGCCAATGGAATCTTTTTACCGTCCCAATGTTTTTTTTTTTTTTTTTTTCAAGTTGATTCCGCTATTCATACTCGCTGTTATTTTGCCTACATCATCGCTTTTATAGATGAAGTTTAAACCGTAGCATCACAAGCCATATATACGTGTGTTGGATTCCGCCAATCCCCCCTCGTTTTTTTCCCCGCTTCACCAATAGGTAACTGATTAAACGGAGTGACGGCGTTATTAAAGTTCATTATCCCACTGGCACTCCGAGCGTTTCTTCCCCGCGCTCATTGTGCCTGAGCTCGACGCAAAACGAACCTGTCGAAGACAATCTACGAGACAGAAAGTGACAGAGTGAGGTCAGGGTTGGAAGAGCTTTAGGTGTGGCAGAAAAGAAACTCACCGTGCACAACGGAAGTATATAGTACGAAGAATAAAACAAATTTAAAAACGGAAAAATGATTGGAAAACAGGAGAAAAATGCAAACTGTCGTGGTAAGTCAAATGACTATTAATATAGCAATAATATTCTTTCCGACGATGCTGGGGTCTCGTAGTGAACCGGCACTACCATATTTCCTTTTGGCCCTCAAGTCTTTATATTTATTACACATTGAGAGAGTAATCGAACGCAAAATGGAATTTCAAAAGAAGAATGTATGCATTGTAAAAAAATTTCAGTTCAAAATTAGTGTCCAAATTCCGATGCAATATCACAGTACTTCGGAGTGATTGAGATGGACTCGTACACTGTTGACGGTACATTCAAGCTTTCAAAGTTACAGAACAACTGATATTCAATGCCAATATCTACAACACCGTCATCATAATATGTACTCATATATACAGACAGATTGAATTGAAAATCCAACTTCTGTACCGGGATCTTTGTTCGTCTGTCCGGCAAAATTATCTGGTGTATTTCATTGGCCGCTAATTATGCCAGAATGTCAAGGATGCCAAATAATAGCGTGCATATTGAGGAAAAACGGCCACGGGGACCAAACCGATAAATGTTCCAATAAAGCGAATACGCTCAAAATGGCTCACAGAGCAATTGAACGCGTCGTCACGGTGTTGGAGAGTCAAACACAAGAGAGACAATATATAACAATTGAAATACCGTAAAAGCTTAGGACCGCGCCACTGCGCGTTGTACTGTGCCGCTCCGCTTGCGCTCATTACGTATCGACAAACACGAATTTAATCTGCTTTGGCTTGAAATCTCGAATGCACCACGATGGCTAATACAACTTGCCCTTGGCATACGTCCAACAGCTCTGTGTCTCCCTTTCTGTACTCGATATATACATATACCACTATATTCCTATATCTGTCCGCCTCTTGACTCATTCTCCCATTCACGTCCCACCCGCATGCACTATCGAAGCGTCGTCGTGTGCCCTGAATGTGAACTCATTTTGTCATGCACCAAGAAAGCACGCCCCCTACACTATCATCCCGTACCCCTCAATGCGCTTTCTGCGGATTTATATTTACGTCGTGCACTAATCGTACCGAAGTCAGAGGCCAAAGTATGGCTGATGTTTCATCGAGGGTATCCAGTACGTAGGGGGGTGCCACAATGTATATATGGATGACAAAAGAGAGTGGGAGAGACTGGGAGAGAATGAGGGGAAGGGAAGAGAAAGCGAGAGACACCCAACTGCCATTGATTATGCGCATTTGCAGCGTTGAATCAGTTGAGAATTTCAACGATCGAATATTCAGCCCGTCAATGTGCAACCCCCGTAGTGTGTATGCGGAAATGCATCTATTCCCCATTATAATATGTACACATGTATATATTTGTGTGCGTGTGTGTGTGTATAGGGCTACATATACTTGGAGTAATGTCGATAAGCATGATAGGGCAATACGGAGAATGAGCCAATTGAACGTATACAACTACTTGTGCTTACAGCAGATGCATCTACATTTTCCGTTTCTCTCTTTATTCGGATATACGTATATATTTATGTATATAACATTTCAATGCCCTTTGCCAAACTCATTATGATAAGGACGCTTCACACAGTGGAGAAGAAAAGCTTGGAACAAACGTGGTTTTTACCTCAATCAAAGATTTTTTTTTTTTCATTCGGTGCAAGATGAAATTCCAATCTTGATTCAAGTCCAAAACTCGTGTCTGAAGTTTAAAGGCCAGGGAAGTCAGTTGAATGGAATATAGAGAGTCGGTAACACAAATTACGAATTTTCATGTTCATATGATTTCTGATGGAACAAAAATTAGATAAGTTTTATTCACCCATTTTCGCCACAGATATCTAATTTAAAGTAATTGAAAATTTATTGAACCCAAGTATAATAAAAGTTTATACACAATCCTGACGGAATGAGGTTTAGGTTAAAGAGATATTCTACCATTTGTTTCCATCCAATTAATACACAATTATGGCAAAACAGTCAGCAGAATATGAAAAATGTTCATTCATTGTGTTTATTCCGAATGTCGTTTTGTCTCGATATAAAATGCTTAGAACTTTGGTGTTTTCAATATTCACTCGATTATTATTTTGGTGACGAGAACTACATGAAAATGGTTTGAAGTGTTAATAGTTAATTAAAATTGAGTCGTATAAATTTTTTTCTACATCTTCTATATATATCATATTGGTATATGTATACGCAGAACATATTATTTTTATGCCCTGGATGAATAATTAAATTGAATAAACTTTGTGTGGATGTACACGATGATATGTATTGCGGTTTCAATGAGCTCAACATATAAATACGTTATGTGTATTTACTATATGTGCAATATGTATTGTAGGAAGCAAACGGTCGAGTTTGCACTATATATAGCAACATCAGGTCGCACATGTGCGTCGGGGTCTCTCTCACTATGTCATTTCTTCATGTCCCCCTCAATGTTATGTTTTCAAAAACATATATATATATGTATATAAATGGTTTATATAGGAAGCATGTATTGTCCTCGGCGGTTGTCGTCACTCTCAGTGTTTTCTATCCTCGACTATATTTTATCATATATGTATAGTCCCACACGGTTGGATGCATCTACTTCTATACCACTACTGCTACTAGTACTATATACTACTGCTTCTTGGCCTACTGCTACGATGAGAATGCCGTACGTTCAGGCGTGCGGAATCTCGTGTGCTCTGGTATTGCGTATACCTCTGGGCGCTGTACCAGATTTTCCAACGATGTACTAATCGAAATTTGCGGCACCCTAAGAATTCTTCACGGTGATTTTGCATTTTATACTCTGACATAAAAAATGAAATAGAAAAAAGAATTAAAGAAAGAAAAAAGAAATAACGGTGGCATTGTTTAACGTATATCAATGAATTCATGTAACAATATTGGTTGATATAAATTTATCTAAATATTTTATTATACGGAGGAGCATAAAAGTGTATCGAAAAGTAAGCGTGTGTAAACTTTTTATCACACTCATGTAGTATGGAATATTGACAGATTTGTACGTATATATGTATATATAAAGTTGATCGAAACGTATTTGGAATGAGAAATATCATTGTATTCAAGTTATAATTCAAATGTCCCAATATGATTTGTCGAATAATATAGAGAATAAATTTCCTGCTAATATTATATGTGCTATTTTTGTGAAAAAAAAAAAAAAAAGATTGCAACTGTGTATCGTTGTATAGTACTGAGTTGCAATTATTCTCGACTTACCTATTGTACATGAGGACGTCAGGTTTCCACAATCTATGAGGCGGAATCCTAAGATCTTTTACTCCACCGTACTGCGAAACATTCCACCTCATGTTGACATCATTCCATTCCTGTAAGAGCAAAACCAAAATATTTTTTTGGTAAAAATAGTATACACAGTGTTATATTATTCAATACAAGAATTATTCAATATCTGATATGTTTTTGTTATCTATTTATATTATTTGTTATTTCAACGAGCATTTTTGCGAATTTGTTACATATACATATGTTCAAGGGAATAGTAGTATAGATATACTCAATATTGAGAACATCAAGGTATATGGAAATAATATTGTTGTGTGACGTCTGCTATCTCGAATGACAAAATGGGAAATTTCGAGCGATATCTCATCTTATCACAGATTTATCGCTATGTGTTCTATTTCGAGCACTTTTGTCATCAAGCGACGCGTGAATAAGAGAGCGCAAGAACTTTCAACGATATTGAATGGCGTAACCTTCAAGTACAATACGATCAGATTCATCCCCGAGCGATTCACGCGAAATAGTGAAACGATCTATCTATATACTATATGAAATTTTATTGCTATTATGATTCAATATTCAGTTGATTTCTGGAACAATATATCAATATTACCATTGTTTAATGAATATTATCGATCTTTTTCCCTTCAAAGGCGACATGATATTTATTCACATGGAAAACGTATGTACCACCATCAGCTCCATTATAGATGGAAAGCAATGGCGGAAAAAAAAAAAAAAAAAACGGGTAAAATGGTGGGATACGAAGTGGAGACTGCAGTGGGTGACTTTTAAAACACTCGATCGCATTCTTTGGCAGCCGAATGGAAAATTGGAATGCAATATCCGCGAGTTAAACTTACTGTTCAGGAACGTGAACCACCATTCGTATCTAATTATATACATATTGCGTTTTGGTCTTTTATTTCTGTAGAACGTAACACCTTACACGAATGTATCTATAGTAATACTCATCATCCTCACACCACGTACTTCATATACTACCACCGCCCTTATAGACCACCCCATTTCCGATTCACTCTATACACATCGCCTCGATGCTTAACACTGCAGTCAATTTGTGGAAATTCAACAAGCTTTAATAGCATTTGCATCGCCTATCTTCGGAATCTGCCGATCGGGAATTCCAACGATTTCAATTAATGTTGAATTGAAAATATTCCCATTTCATTGAAGTCATCTTCAGTTTCTATTATTATTTTTGCCCTCTTGCTTGTCAGTACGTAATGATGAGCGTAATATATATATATATATATAATACGACCCCACTAATCTCGTAATTGAGTAGAGCCGTGAAAAAAAGAAAGTATTGACATTGATTGAAGTGTGAGGGAGACTAAGACAGAGAAGAATTCACGGTACAAAAATGTTCTCATCCCTATAACGTTTGACTGAGACCACACAAACTCTTTCGATTGTTTGGCAGCGTTAAAGTGTTATTGAAATTTTCCTCGCAACGATGTGCAAACTGAAGAGAAATGTTATATTAACTATTTTTGTTCAAGTTCCCATGGTTAAGTTTGTCAATGATATTGCCATTTTCTATTGTGCGATAAAATTCACTTTTTTATTTTGGATAATACGGTGTAAAGAGCTCATATGAAATAATATATACTGTCCCATATATAATGAATGTACATCCACCCGATTTTCTTTGCATGGATATGAAATGGTAATTATTCCGGGGACTCGAGCGTCATCTCGTGTGGATTTTATGGCAACATGGGTGAACCTTGAAAAAAAAAAAAAGGGGGGGAAAAAATAATAAAAACGACCACAGAGCACTGCGGTATTTCATGCTCACAGATGTGAGCCGGGGGCGTACATTGCATGAGAACAATGAGAAACAAAGGTTAATATTCGCTGTAGGACATAATAGCAAAATGGAAGATCATTAAAAAGCATAACTAATGCGAACCTATTTACGGGGGCGGGCGAGTTCACTTAAACATAATTTCAGTTTTGTGTCACTTCATTTCGCCATCCCTCTGAAAATGTTCTCTTTCTCGCACTCCACTCAGCATGGATAAACATATATATGCCGACCTCTTTTGCCCCATTTTGGTCAGTGCGGTTTAGCAACGCCGGGTGCGCTCGAGAAGTTTCAAGGGACTCTAATTGCAGAAAATGAGGCATTATCGTTCAACTCGCGATATACAGAAGGACAGTGAGGAAGAAACTAGGCATATGGCGCACTTGTTCTGCAGCAATGATAGCAACTTATGCCTAGGGGGCTAAGGTATACTCCATGCACCGTCGCACATATATTTTCAACACCGTAATAATGCCAATAATTAAATCAAATTAACTTTTCATAATGAAACGGCACGAAAGAAAAAATCGTTTTGTTCTCTTTTAGAAATACCTATTGAGTCATATGGTAATAACTTTCGGTTTAATTTTTTCATAACTTGACGTCTATATTGATCGAGCAGCATCCCACTTCCCGTCCCAGTTTTATCCATCCATATACTAATTCTCTAGCAGGGTAATCAATATATATATATATATATCCCAAAGATCAAATACTAAATATTTTATATGAAAATTGTTATTCTACTCCAGTTGTGTTAATTGGAGTTGACAATCAGTGCATCAGATTGTTTAGATACTAATTGGCAGTGAAAAAGTATATCCTGCAGTGACAATAGAATCCGCTCTAACAATCATATTTGTCAAGCTCGGGCCCGTATTTCAACTCATTAGCCGTATTTACACAGCAGTATTTCGAGTTACATTAATATCATGAGCTATCTTCACGTTATGTTTGTCACATAGAGAAGTATTAGAATTCATTTTGGTTTATAACTCACTGAATTCATATTATAGACGCTAATCCTTAAAATATATATTTCAATAACGAATCATTGAATTTACAATGATTCTGTGCCATTTATTCTATAAATTCTTTTTTACCATTTCTTTTTATTTTTTTTCCTATGTTAAATATATCTCCGTAAATTGTTTGAAAAATACTCCGGATACAGATATTTAATTTTCGGAAATTCTCTACGTTCAAGTTGCGCTATTTTCGAATGAATGCATCTTTGCATTTCATACTATGACTTGCATTATATGCTTTGATCCGTTCCAATATTAAAGTGAAATCGAGATTGAGCATTGAATGAAAGCCACTATGCGAAAATAGTTGAATCAATTGCACTGAGAGTTGAGTGAATATATGTTGAGATTAGGTAGTAGGTTTTCAATTTAATTGGTTCCAGAACTTTCTTTGGAATAAAGGAGTGGTGAGAGGACGTGATCTACTGAGACTAGCACACCGAACTCTAGTTGATATTCCTTCACCACCTCATCTTCTCAACCGGCTCTTCATTTATCGTCTGCTTTTCATCCACTCTCTGTTTTTGTTATTTTTCTCCGTTGTTTTCCTTACTTTTTTCTCAGTTCAAAGACTTCACTTCAAGCACTAGATTAAAAATCAAAAGAAAATTGCGGTGTTTGAATATTCTCAGGGCTCTGGCCCCAATGACATTGTCGAATACTTCAACGCTATTATCTGCATTTATTTTGAAGACACCGACTTCAATATGGTATGTGTACAGATGGAAGATGAGAAATGAAATACGATGTATAAATCAACAGAGAGAATGAACTGCCTTGAAACATATATTGATATTCCAATTATAAACGTCCAGGTCAGCCGATTTGCGTCTGCCTCAATGAATAAACACTGGAATGGAAATGTTTGGCGGGATGAAAATAGCCACGATGAATAATTCTCATAAAAGTATGAGGAGACAGCATTGATTCATCGTCATACCGTCTACCACTCCACACAGATTGATGGATATATATATTACCTACATATATTAGTCACACGACTATAGTGAAATATCACAGAGCTTCGTCCAGAATGTCGTAAATGAATTTCATATACACAACGACTGAACATATAAAATAACGGTTTTATATGCGGTCTAATTGAAAGAATTTTACTTATTCGTTTCCCTCTCATCTGTAGCTGGATATGGAACGACATTTTTAAAGTTCGAAGTTACAATTTCATACGTGTATTTCGTTCTAATAATATATATAGATATTATCAGTTGTGGCAATCCGTGCAAATGCAAATAGCGTATCGGATAAATCCATGAAACGGGATAAAAAGGAACGTTCGCAACGGACAATTCTTCAAACGACATTGCAGTGCGTACTTCACAGTTGCTCCGCCGCTTATTGGCGCTTTTAAGACTGAAAATATACTGCAATTGAAGTGGCATTTTTGATTTCGATAATCTCGACAATATATGTGTAGAAAAGTATAAATATGCGCATATGATATACCAAATTATCTGATGACATGAACTTCGCACGGAATTCTCTTTTGGTCGCGTATTATGGGGTTGTGTCGGTCCGCGGTAGCAGAAACACGAAGGAGTCGTAAAAATTCAAAGTTTCGAAATGAAACATGCTAGTTACCAAAGTTTTGCAACAGCTTTTCCATTGCCATCGCGTGTGTCGCGCATCAGTGAATTTTCATCTACATGTCATGTGACTTTTCCCTTTTGTTGAGCACAGGCAATATATATATATATATATACCTGCATGCATATATAAGAGTATATATGTTTCTTCCGATATATCCATTGGCTTGAATGCAGATTTATGATTTAGGGAGAGGATGTAAAAGTGTGAGCGCAAGCAAAACGAGAGAGAACACGAGGAGCAAAAAAAAAGTCGGAGCGTGCCAGTATAATTCATTTTTATATTTCATCCCATTTATCTTTTGTGAAAATACCGAATACCAGAAAGTATTTTAACCGTATACCCGTATTTTAACGTCTCGAAAATCCGCGTTGGAGAAATGTAAGAAAAATCCGGAAATATATATGGTGAATAGAATAAAGTAACTCGTGAACATTTGACGGTATTTAATTCTCACCTATGAGAACGCAATCTGAACTATTGTTCCTTCACATCTTTCTACCCATCAAACTGCCGCATTTTTTTGTTCAATTATATCAACCACGTGTATTACGTCGTTTTTGACGAGATTATTCATCAACATTCTTCATCGTGTATAAACTTTAGACACACTGGCACGCGAAATTTTCCTCACCGTTATTTATGTGATACATGAGTGAAAAAACGAAATGAACTTGTGGGTCCGATTAGTTATGATACATAATACATATGTATATATGTATTGAGCATTCAAATTCACGAGGAACATGTATAAATAATTGTATCAAGTGGAACGATAAACGGCTACGATTGAAATCGAATAAAAATATTTATTCAGTTGCCTGATCCGCAGTATAAAATCTGGCAAATATCACTAATCAATATTATTGTTTGATCAGCGAACTGGACGAGAGTGGGAGAGAAAGCAGTTGTTGATTCAATGGCCATTAAATATATCGATGCGTGTATATATGCATATACATTTACACACAAATAGATGACTCTTGGTATGCCAACAAACGAGGCATGATGATAATTGAAAATTTGTAGGTAAGCAACATCAATGAGAAAAAAATTCAGATTTAACGAGCTTTTGGCCATTTCAGACTAAGCAGTTTCGCTGATGGTAGTCCAATATAGACGGGAGTTCTGCCACATCGATCAATCGTCATTGACATACATATCAGGAATGAAATAAATAACTGAAGTAATGTGAGGTGCGAATATCTCGCGTACAATCTAATGGATGAATTGATAAAACATTAATATGATATTGACAACAATCAAAAACGTTTTTTGTTGGAATTGATAATGGAAATATAAACAACGAACTCTTTATACTTGTCGGCATTTTTTCTGTGTGATGTGTGGCCCTTTCTTGCACGTCGTTATTCCCACCAACTCGCGCGATATTATTCACAAAGGAAACAAAAGACTTTTTAATGATTCTTCTCGTTGTCTTTTTGCCTATTTTCTGCTTTCAAATTGAATTTATTTCAATAATTTTACGAGTCAAACAATCGAATAAACACGTGTATAATCCATGAAGATGAATTAATTTTCAACGAGGCACATTAATGAAATAATCAATAACAATTATATCTTCGAAAAATTTACGATCGAATGTAAGAAAAAGTAAAACTTACCAACTTGAGCCACAAATTGGTGATGAGAAGTTGATTTTTCTCGTCCTGTAATATCATAAAATTAGGTGCTTATTATTGGTTCACATTAATTTCGCAGTATTCATTAAATCACAAATAAACATGAGAAAAAAATTTAGTGTTTTTGCGAATAATGCTTATTGAAAAGAGACAAATATTCAAATCGTGCAAATGGACGAACAAAACAATTATGTCTACAATCTATAATACTGCGCTAATATATCTACCAAACAGAAAAGTAAGTCGTTTGGGAACCGAAAAAAGTGTTGTGTGGCCCGAATAATCACTACAATACATTAAGCAATAGGACGTTTTTTTTTTCTCTTCATTTTTTTCACTAGGTTAATGGGAGGGAGAGTGGGTGTTCAAATGTACTACATGGATCACCGTCGAAGCCACCACATAACAGTGTCTCGTATCTCGGTGCAGTCACAGTCTAGTGCGCAAGACAAAGCTCGTCGTTTCACAGGGCTCGTTAACACGGAACGAAGAGTGTGGTGGACAGAGAAGAGCAGGAGTGATGGCGGAGGGGAGAAAAAAAAGCGACAAGAGCACATATTCCATACTGATGTTTGCGACGCGAACAATATCAATACCTCACCCTACTTTATATTTCTCGTTGGAATTGGGTCAGTGCTGGTGGATACAGTTGAGGTAGAGCTGAAAGAGCGAGAGAGAAAGCATAGGGTGGTCGCACAGAAGGGGACGACTTTGGGTGGAAAAAATAGCGCCCTGAAGGCGTCAAGACAGCGACGAATACAGGACAATAACATGTGTATACGATAAAGTATATATTTATCCGCGATTGAATATTCTTCATGCTTGTCCAGATGACCACTATATCATGAAAAGTACAAACATATAATGATTCAATCCTATTTTGATAGAAATTGCAATGTTATGGAGGATATGAACATACTCCCAAAAGTATATTGGCATATCCTCGTCTACCACATTTTATCAATATCTACGGTTTCTACTGAGATTTTACCGGCATAACGAGCCCGATGAATAAATTATTGACATATCGATTGCCCGCTATAAACCTCACCAATTGTATTGAATTCCTATATCCCATACTCTAGCCGCATGACGACCCAATTTTGCGAGCGAAATGCGTTACTGACTGATTGGTACAGTGAGATAAGAGCGTTCGTGCCCGCGCCATATCTTTGTAATACTCCATCCTATTATTCCACCAGCCACGTATTCATATACAGCTGCAGCACCCAGTAATTATATTCTCTATACAATGCATATATATATATACACTTGACTGTTAAGAACATCAACGACGCCCACGAGGCTAAAGATGAAAATCTATTGCAGCATGAGCGTCAGTTAGGCCACGATCGGGTGCATTATAACATCATATAGTCACGGCAGAAATGGGAAGAGCATGCGATCGATGACATTACGGCCAGTAATCGTTCGCCTCACGTTTACACATTGATAACCAATGGTTGTGCTGGGGTTGCGGGCATCGTTTACCCATCAGTACCTTTTATTAAACAACACTTGATGTGAGTTTATCGACGTGACGATATCAGAAGGCTGGCCCGTTTCACGTACTCGAAAAATATTATCCGTATATCGGATTTCGTTCGCTCGGCATATAACCGCTCCTGCTTTCGCCATAGCCGCCACTCGCGCATTTGCCTTTGTCCCGCGCGCGTCAACTATACGTTACTCGACGCTATTCGTCGAGTCTGTCGCGCTGTTGTGTTGATGCTTCTCCGTGTATTCCGCGCGTGAACGATGTATATACACCTGTATACAGATATATAATTCACTGTACCTGACGAAGCAACAGCTGTCTCACCGCATCCGTGCAACGAGAATGAATTCGTGAGATACACAACACACTCTTATTCGTATTGCTACAAGAGTCGCAATGTCAAATACAGATGAGCGGCATGTTTTTAATATTATATACATTCGATACGTCTTAATTGTATATTTCACACATTTATTTACATCGCAAAACCGCACATTCTCCAACACAATGAATCATTATTTCTCATTCAATTCAATATCATTAAATTGTCCGCGTTTTCATTCAGCAAGATGATGTTACCGGTTAATACAGTGTAATAGACAATCATCAAGAATAAATGTGTCATTAATCTTCGAACAAATTTAATTTCAGCATTATGTAGACACACAAAACAAAGCTTCCATAATTCTGTGCCATTCCAAAATGTTTCATAGCAATACGAAAAGTGCAGAGGAGCGTTGGTTGACGAGAATATCATGTCGTAACGTCGATATTTTGAGACTTCATGAAGCTTGCTACTCTACTATCGAGTGAACTCATGTGCAGTCAACTTCAGTTTCTGGTCATTTTTCGTTCAAGCCATGTAACCTGAAAATTATCTTCCAAAAATCTTAACTTTTGACACAACTCCGGGATAGTCACGTCAAGTCTCAAACCTATCAATATCATCGTTTTCATCGATTAATTATGTTGTAGACAAGTGCATGAGTAAACCAATATATATATATATATATATATATATCAACTATCAAGGAAACTAGCAAATACATCAATAAAGAATATGGAAAATCAATATTCTATCTATATATATGAAGTATTTCTTCATTCAGATGATAAATTAACATTAATTTCAAATAATAAACTGACGTTAACATATCCACCAACCGCGAACAATCATATACAATCACTCTACGCGACCAGGAATTCAAGTCGATATTAAATTTCCACATAAGTACGAGAAATGGGAAAAAAAATCTGATTCCAATTTGTGGATAACGCAAAAATGAATACTGTACAGATATTGTGTGTGTGTGTGTGTGTGTGTGTCGGCACCGGAGAGGGGTAAATTTGAGTGTAACGAGTTTCATCAATAATTTAATTTCAAATACTGAGAGGGAGAGTGAGTTTTGAAATACGCCCGTGTCGTGTAGTAAAAAAAGCCAAAGGTCGAGTTGGAAAATTTATGGATTGTAACCGTGATGTCGCAGTCGTTATTTTCAATTCTTCTCACACTCACCATATGTATCTGTTCAATACCAATATAGATATATGGGGTACACACCACCATATAGACCAAACTTTTTTCTTCGTTCTTCACGTTTACTCGGTCTCATTCTCGTATGCGCCAACCGCTACAATATCCAGAATCAGCAGTATAGTACCAGAAGCACCAGCAGTAGCAGTAGCATTGCACACACTTTCTCCATTGCTCTTGTTTTTGTCCGCGTGACTGAGCGCACGTAGTGTTCAGCTAGCTGCTGTCGCTATCCCGCCTTCACCTCAATTGCTCCTGTTTCCATTTCACCCTCGAGTCACCCGCCGTGTCTCCTCACTTCAGCACACTATCGCGGAGCCTCCGTTGTACGTTATTGTGAGATATCGCACGATCGTGTGGTAGAGAGCATCCGTAAACGAGAGAGACGAAGCCACCATAGGTATACGTGCGGCCAAATATCCGATGATATTAGCAACTGCGTCATCCCATTTATTGGTCACTCATATTTCCTATTTGTCTCAATCAATCACTCAACCGTTTCGCCATTACATAAATGTTTGACTCATAATTTATAACAGCAGCACTTAGCGCCGTATCGATGTTTCAAGGATTTTTTTCATCATATCAATAAAGTGTCGAGGCTTTTCCAACGAAAATTGCGGTGGATTTTTTTATGCATTGCAAAAATTTTTGGTGTATGGGATTGAAAGAATTTCCTTCCTTTTCTCCAATGAATCAGAAGTTCATTAGAATTTTGCTTAATCAACATCCGCACATTTGGAGAATGTCGAGCCAAAATATAAAAGAAAAATAAAGAAAAATCTCTTAACATTTGATAAGGGAAAACCGGCTTAAACGCACGGGCCGTTAATAAACCCCAAGGCTTTATGGCTTGGTTGGGCGCCCAACGAGCCCTCGTCGCCCAGTTTGTATTACGAAAAGTTGAGCGCTCAAAGTCACAAGAGCCGAGTAGGCCGGCGAGGACGGCTGAGAGATGAACGGTCGAGGGAATTACGCGACCACACATGCTCCCATATGCACATGAGAATCCTGGAGTTTTGTGAGCTCCAATGCGGACACTCGAATATATGAAAACGTATATATGAGTAGTTTTCATTTTATTTTTCCGTATAAAGTAGGTATACTATCTTCAATTGCATGATGATGATGTGTGTGTGTGTGTGTGTGTGTACACACATATGTACATATTCATGTTGTATAAAATTTGTTGACTTATTCGTAACTGTTTATGACTTGAAAATCTTGCTATGGAGTGCACTTTCATTATAAATTAATTGATGACAACTCTTTAGATAAATTCAGTCGTTTACAAGATGCCCCAAATCGGATTATCAAGGCTTTGAATGACAAAAAGTTTACTTTTGCCTGATTAAATTTTCGAAAAGCTTCGCATGATCAAACGGCTCTTTGAATTTATATCATAAAGAACTCGACGCCGTCCCAACAGTATTGACTAATTTAAACATCACCTTAAGCGGCCTAAATCTTTTATTCCCCTGTCCGGTCTTCCAATTCTTGATTATTTATTCAACGGTATACGTTACATTAATTCATTCACAAGTGAATATGATTATAAATACATAAATTTACTCTTGATGTGAGTGCTCGAAGGGTTGTTCTCATTTAAAAATTTCATTTAGTATTATATAGGAAAAATAATACCAAAATTATTGGATCCTCGTCGATAATAAAAGTACTACTCTGTCAGGTGATGCGAAAGATCTATAAATTTAAACCTGAACAACTGCGATGATGTACATAGTGTGAAATTCCAAACATTTTTTCATCTCAATTGCGTTCATCGCCATAAACACCAAATGTGATACATGTCTGTATCTATATACATGTTGATATGGGTTGCTTTCATGAAGATATTTATAACTAGTTCAACGTGTACTGCATCCGAGTGATGTGTTAGTGAAGATGCAAGTGTTGCCGGTATTTCGTTGCGCTTTATACTTTATTTTATAACCCTTTTCCTTTTTTTTTTTTTCCTCCAGCCACGTGTTTCCCACACATTAATATACCGAACATATACTGTTGCTTAACTATATAAATCATATTCACCACTCGTCATAATAATCAATCTTCTGAATTTATTCACCGTGCAGGAATGATAAACTCGCTTCACGGGTATGTACACGCGCTCTTTTAGCTTTTATTTTCCATCGTCAATTCGCTTGAGTAATTATTCTCATATTTTTTTCCCTTTCATACGAACACTGCGAATAAGAAGTGGCGTATGAGTGGGTGGAAGAATAATATTGGCATTGACTGCATTTGTTAATAGTAATAGATCAGTATATTGATCGTAATTCAATTTTGCGCACATAAAATGGTGAATTAAAATGGACAAAAACGGACATTCTATGTAGCGATTGAAGCGGATAAACCCCCTAATTCTTAAATAACTCCATTTGGTGCGTTTGTTCCAACAATACAAAGCTAACTCAATTTAATTTCGACATAGATATTGAGTCACTTTTGTTAATGACATAATTTTTATATCACAATTTCGAATCCCATGAGTACACCTTCTCCATCTCTTACGTTTCCTCACATGACGATATTTATTCTCATTCCATTTCACAAGCAACAAACCCGACAAGAAATTTCAACAACTCCGAAAGGCAACTATTTTTCACGTGATAACATCTGCATATATTTACTCCTATTGTATTTGACGTCGTTTACGACAACTTAAAATTCAATGAATAAAATATTTGGTATGAACATCGTATCGCATAACTATTATGTATGGCGTAATTTGCGATGAATTATGTTATAATTACTTTTCGAATTACACTCGGTTAAGTATAAAAAATATGTGATAAAATATGAGTGGGCACTATAAAAAGATGTTGAATTTGATAATCCGTAATCCGATTATTCATCCGAAAGTTTGTAAACAGTAGCGATCCAAAGTAGTCCTCAAAGATATCATTCGCGAGAGTCGTGTTACTGCATAAATTATACGAGTTGAAGAGTGTCGATATGCAAATGTTGCTTTTCATGTTCAACATCGCTCTTTTCACAACTTTTATATACACTATCTCTTTTACTCAAGTACACATTATGCATTTTCAGTGCCAGGTAGGGTTTATAATGGTTCACAAAGGACAGTATGATGGCTATTGAATCCTTGAGGAGACAAATTCCTCCACAAAAATTCTTCAAAATTTAAATTGTAGAATTTCCATATGATGCATCCGTTGTTTTACATATAGATGACCGTGGGCATGCAGTATGTAGTCTATACCATGTGCATTGGCACATGAATGCATATATACCTTCAGGAATAATATCTAGATGCAATCAAACAGTCTGCCGTAAATGAATACATATTAATAGCCTGCACAATTTCGCCATAAATATTCAAAGGACTTGGAAACATGTTCTGCTATACAGTCCATCAAAACATAAAATTGACGCGATTTTCCTCACTCGCATTCTTTTCCATAGCATTTATTGGATTTCTATCGGGTGGCCAAAAATGGTTTTTGTCAATTTTTGAATTATATAGGCGTCATTATTCGTGGCACCATTTGCATCCTCTTTAATATATTTCACACGATCAATAGCAAAGAAGGCATATACAACTTGGTATATATTGAAATTATATTGATGAATTAATTATTTGACATTAATATTTGCAGATTATGAGGTACGAGTTCAACTTATATCAACGGTATCGGACATTGCATTTATTTATACGGATATATGGGTATATCTCCTCAAATTTTAATAGAACATAAATTGTGTTCTCACTGTAAGTTCTTATTAAGTATTTATTATTGTTTGTGTCTTTTTGTTAATTTACTCCATTTATACACAACTCATCTACCAAAACTCGATCATGAACTACTTTATGACTGCAGGAAACATTGATGGAATAAGGTGCGAGGCTTTAATCGGGATAACCACTTGATTACCATGAGGACAGACAAGGGAGTGTAGAATGGCGGGACTTTGACAGAGTGGGATTTAATTACCGACACCGGTCCCCCGAGAGTCATTATGATGTATAGTCTCTTGAAAATGGTTCGTAAGTAATTCACGTTGCACATGAGTATATGTTTTTTTTTCGCGCACAACCTATTGAAATTTATTTTTAAAAAATAACCTCTATTCTTTGAATTATATTAATAATTTGAATTGGTTTTTCCACTTTCTATATAGAGCCGTGAATATTCATTTTACTGAGTATCACTGATGGTTTAACGTTCAATCATTATTGATGAAACGTGATGTTATATAAAACAAAATAGTATAGGGACTTGAGGAACATATTTCTGCATCCTTCTAATCCATATAAAAGCATATAATTGCAATGAACTATGAAACAGCGGGCGATGTAATGATGTCGTTCATCCACAAAATTGGTATCACGACAATTAATCAAATTTCAATATACGCGTGCTATTATTTTCTCATTTCAGCCAACCTATATTAATCATCTGGCTTATATAAACATCAGTGAAACTTCGCAATTGGCTCATAACTTTATTTCCATATTTCCAACAGACTTTTTTTTTTTTTTTTTTCATTATACAATTTGCGCCCCAACGAATACATATTTCAATGTCAATGATATATATCGCGTGATTGTAGCTTTATTGATCCTAGCTTTTTGGCATTTCACCATATAAACCAAATTGTGAAATCATTGAAAAATACGATTGATCTTCTTTCAATGGGTGGAAAAAGCGCGCGAATGAAAAAAAAATGAAAAAAAAAAGACAAAACTAGAAGAGAATAACAAAGTCTGCACGCCATCACTCGTATAATTTAGCTGTCAGCACTACAAGACGACAAATGGTGAAAAATTGGTTTCATATCATCATATTCTATAATACAGTAATGTTCAGAAAACTGGCACAACAAAAATTATTTCATTTCCCATTTTTTCAGTGGTATCATAAAAAATATTTTGATTTTAGTTTATTTTTTAAGTCGACTGGCAAGAGATGATGTTTTTCATTTCATAAACCCTTCTCTTGACGAATTCCTTGACGTGTGTTGATGAAATGTGTCAGTGGCAGTATGTGTGAATGCAAGGTTGTATGCATGATCATTTTATTGATGTATACGTATTCGAATATAGACTTGGCGGCAGTTGTCGTCATACTGACCCACCGCATGCAATAACGCGGTTGAATTTAATACCAGTTTCTGTGAACAAATTTCATATCAAATCTACATTTTCGTGTGTCCATACTGCATACATGGTGTATTCTATATATCGAAAAAGGAAACAAAGGAAATAGGAAGGGTGGTCAGCCGCTGATATTTGCCAGTTGGTCAATCAAATGTCCCCCAACAAATCCATATAAAGAGTGAATTTTTCCACTCAACCGGCTATTGGAGAGTATGGGTAGATAGAATGGAATAAAAAACCAAATATCCAAACGGTTGCAATATTTTCTTTTTCTGTCTTTTTTTCATATATAGTCAATGAATTACCAACAATGTATAAACAAAGAAAATTATTGAAGCAGCAGAGTGAAACATCAACATAAATTATCTCAGATGAGTATAGTACTTGCTTCAAGTGATGGCACATTGACAAATCCTGGAAAAACATACGCCATTCATATGCATACAGACTATCACACCATTAAACCAGATCTTCAAGTGTGTATCGATTGGAAATTTTTATACGTGTATATATACATGTTGCAACTGGCTCATTGCCATCCTTGGGGCGGTTCGGTTGTCTTGCGCTCAGTTCTTACACAAATGTCACTCGCGGGAATCGTTCGAACGATTTTATATATCCACCCTGCCACCTTCCCACCACTCCACTCTGCACTCATACCATATCCTTACTCCAGAGTGGAGTCTCTCTCCCGGGACTTATGGCAAGCACACACTCCCTTCCCACACCCGGTTGCAATTCTCTGTGAAACAGAGTGACCTTCCTACCAATATATACTAGCTAACCTCGATCGTCGCGTCAGGGGTCGTAATCCGCGCAAAATGGACCTCTGGTCTGTCAATAGCGACTAGATAATTAATCAAGAGCATGATTGCAGATACGCTATGCGTAGTAACTATTATATTTACCCATTATAAGGCCCCCACGATTAATACAGTGAAATCAAACTATTCATTATTGATTGATTTTATTGTGAGTAAGGCAAATGACGCAATGACTGGATATTTTACGTCTCACGATAACGGCAACCTCTATTTTACAATAAGAAAATGTTCATCGCATCAAATCATGATCCATATCTTTGTTGCAATAACTCAAGAAGGCTTGAAATTGATTAATAAAGAAATTTAAACTATTGTGTAAAAAGTATCATTGTAATATTTCGAAATGCCGCGACACTTATTCTGAAAGTCTGATAACACTATTGTATTAACGCTACGTATTACATTCTGACCTTGAATATCAAGACTGCGCCGAAACTAGTGCTATTATACATTACACTACTGTAAAATATAAGCATATATTGAAAGCCACACCCACGAATGGTATGAGCATAGAGACGAGACGAGAAGAAACATGGTCATAAGTATATATGAGGTACGTGAAAAGCGCATTGTCACGAATTTTCCATGGGTTTATGAACGCGCGCGCGCCCATCCCGCTCCTTCACTCTTTTTCATCTATACAGACATAAATGCGGCAAGACACCACCTGCAAGTAAATTTCTATACGAGCGAACAATGTGCGCATGCAGCATAATGTCACATACAGCCACCTATACTGAAGTGCTATACGCAAAACGTGCATAGACTACGACTACTCTTATTTTAAACCCAACTGAAGAACAATTATTTATATTTTAAATAATTCATTTTTACTATTTCAACTTCAGTTTCATTTTCCACAGATAAATTAATGGAGAATAATAATAATAATAATAATAATAATAATAATAATAGTGAACAATTCTTATTAATCAAGCAAAAGAAATAGTCTTTTCTCACTGGAGGGCCTATGAGGTTAAGTCAGTGCCCCCGGAGACCATCAAGCACGCCATACAAAAAAATTAATAATGATGATGATGATGACAATAAATAACTAGATTTACAACATATTTAAGAGGAAAATTATTGATTTTCAGAATCAATTTAGTTTGACTACGTGAACACCGACAGATGATAAGTATGGAGGTGAAAAATGGGATTAATTGAATGTTCTCACACATATTGATCGTAGAGAGCAGGAGAATAATAACTCGATGTGATGGAGAAAATCAGAGGGAGGAGGAGTGTGAAGGTTTTAGTCTTCACCCTAGTGGAGAAATTTTTCTTCTTATCGTACGAATGAAAAGAAAATTTATTGATAAATGACAAAATTTGTCGTCTCTGTCACAAACACTGCGTACGATATACCAAATCCCCTTTTTTCCTAGTCTGAAGCTGATTCATTATCGGATTAATCTGCTCAAAGTATGCATATATATATAACTCCTATGTGTGATGTTGTATTCCACAATAGAGGAAGAACGTTCGATATTTCGTCTAATATTTTGGTTCTAACCGGATGAAAAATATCACGTTTGATGGTCAATTAAATGCATCATTCGTATTAATTCGGAATGAAACAAAAATATTCGCATATTCAAGGACACTACCTCCAGAGACCAAATCGCAATTATTGAAATAAAAGTTTCCCATGGATAGTCTCATTTCTGGTAGATAATATGGGTACATAGAATACCCCTTTTAAACATCATTACACATCAATCGTTTGGAATAAATCTCTACGAGTAAACCAATATTTATATATCCTGTTTAAAAAATATGTGCCATTTACATGTGTCGATGTTTTGGTCTGTCTGTCCCAGAGTGGATCGTATACACTGAGGAATTCTCATCACCCCGGGACTACTTTCAGTCGAGTATGTGAATATATATGCATGCATATAGACAAGTTGACATCCGGTGAAAAACTGCACAACGAAATTGAATATATAAAGGTATTTTTGTTCACTGAACAAGCAGACTGTTGAGAGCATTATTTTATATTTGTACAGTATATATAGATACTTGTTTATTGAATTGTTATCTTGATGCAAGTTTTATCGAAATGTTTCTCGTGGCATTAGGCCAATGAAGTTCGCACAATTAGAGGAGATGATTAGAAAATTAATCAGCCCACCAACCGATGTGGTGACAAAAAACAACATTTCTCTCCTGTGCTTATATACAGATTTCATTTTTTATTACCTGTTTATGCATTTTGTCATTTCTTTGAACTCGAACAAATAATTAATGCTCAAAGTGTTATACGTGTCTCGTGTCTTGTGCATTTAATACTGAAACTCACTTGAAACATAAAGCTTTCAAGTGAGTTAAGTCACTTTTTTTAGCATCCTTGTGTTGCTTGACGATCGAACTTTTCAAGTACACCTGACACGAAGCTCTTTTTTGGCCACGATATTTCTTCACCACGAAAGTGAATTTATCGCAGTAACCGTTTTTTTTTTTTCATTTTTTCCACTTATATCGCTGCAGATAACATCAACCTCCAAACTCCACTTCAGTATTTTTATGTGTTTATGCTTCATTTGTTTTTCCATTTATACTTATCACTTTTGTTATGTGAACAAATCTGACGACCTTATACGTACTTTTATTTCATTATTATATTTTATTATTTCATTACATTATTTTATAACATTATTTTTCATGCATTTTGGAGACGAGCCATAGACTTACTGAAATCGTTGTATTGCTCAAATTTCACTCCTAAATTATTTAGCTACGTAAATATAAATTAATTGGTTTGAGATAAAATCCAAGAGATTACGCCTATTTTACCCCTATATCCGTTTGGAAACATTGCTCTTGAATCCAGTTTACCTTTTACCTTTATCATATATCTCGGCGCGCTGTATTTTATCGAACCCAATTTCTCATTATTTAATATTATTATTATTATTATTATTATTATTATATTCACCGATAAAATAATTAATTAGTTGCCTCATGTGAATGAAAATCGCCGCAGGCTTGTAATGAAATATTTATCGTATTCATGATAATGATATTCATTTTCTCTTGTTCATGAATGACGAATCGACTATTCGCTTAAGAATCTATAGAGGATTTGAATTTATCAGTTCAATGGATACAATCTGGGCCGCACTTATAAACGACGCTCGGTATTAATGTCATGTTGACCCTCACAAATAAGGTCCGATGATCCAGATTGTGGTGTGGTTTTAACCGAGTTACAAACAAACTTGCCACCGTACAATCCTGTCGCCATTTACCTCACACACACATGTACATAAATGGGCGTGACGGGCGCGTGGTCGGGAAAGATTTAGGGCCGAATTCGTTAATTATACGCTGAGCTATTAATCTTTCCAGACGGTAGATTTATCGTTCTCATGAGAAAAGCGAGGGGTAGCTGAAATAGGAAGCTGGTGAAATCTCGAGGCACGCTCCGGCGCATCGTCACCGCGTCTTCGCCATCGTCCCCATTGCAGACGAAAGATACTTCATGTGCTATTACATCTTCTACGCTCGCGTCCACTGGTAATTGAATCCATCCCGCTCTACTAACTTCTCCCGTCTGCTCTCTTGTTTCATTCCCAGTTTTTCTTCTTCTCTTTCTCCTTCGAATCCTCTCTCACATCAACTGTACAGTATCCATTGATCACAAAAAAGTTGCTTGAAAAGTCGCTGAAGCTAAACAATCTCATATTGCATCACTTTTTTTTGTTTCCCCGTCGACTTATATTCTTCTATCATCTCACCCCATGTATTTTATCATTAAAATGCCCAGTGAACGAGAAATTTGTATTAGACGATTAATTTTGCACCGACGCAAAGACTTTGGCCTCAAAGCAAATTCTATGCTCAATCCAAAATTATAGACTAGCCAGACACCAAAATATTTTTCATTTGACTCCAATTATGAGTTTTGTCTGTTATCCAATTCATCAGGCGTAATTCATAACATTTTTTTCAACATGAGCGTATAATATATATATAGATATATTATATTTTCCGAAAAGTAGAAAGTACAGATTTTTTATCATGTCTATTCTTCCATGTCACAACAATTTCGTCTTCTATATTTTTCATGGAGTCTAGATGGAAAAGAAACAAAACAGTTGTATTTTTTTTTTTCTTCAATTTTTCACCTTTCTTGTTTGAAAAATATTTTTCTAATGAGAAACCAAGGGAAAAGACACTATCATCAGGGATACTTCGCCCACGACTATATATATATATATACTCCAGTCGTTGTGCCAGAAGAGATGAGTAGGGAAAAGCAGCAACCTTTCCACGGCTAATTGTCACAGCTCGTAGGCCCATATATACGTATATACACATATATACATCATCACATATACAGAACTGCGCTTTTATGTGTATATAGTTGTAAAGCATACGACTTGGCGAATGCCGCACGGTTCAATGATTGTCCCTTTCACTCTGCGTAGTAAGAATGGGCGACGCGCGGACAAGAGAGAAAAAGCCCTGAGGCACCGCAAACGACTCTGACTGCATGGAAGTAATACATATTTATATTCGTAGACACGTGTATCATGTACGCAACGTACAAACATCTATCGCGGTTCTTTTTTTTCTCTTAGTATCAGCATATCATCCGAAGTATATGGAAAATAAGAATCCATTTATCAATGTATCGATCTGGACTATGACCCCAACAAAGACTTATTACCGCTACAGTCATCTAAAAACCATAAAAAGGTAGTATTGTGAAATGTAATATCAAGTAACGAATCCATGCGCACAAAATAAAGATAGTTCAATCAAAAAATATTAATGTCCTTAACATTATCAAATTCAATAATTCCACTCATGTTTCGTGAATGTCTATTACAGAGTCAACATATCAAACAGATATTACATTACTCTCCTCAGACCACCAGTATCTGATGAATTCAAATTATGTTACTGCGTTTGTCCCATCCACAATATTCTTCAAATGTGCCATGTACGTTATATTTTTTACATAAAGTCAAATCCTCGAACGGTTGGATGGTAAAATTACCTTGAATAGTGCCAGCTTTTTTAGAACCACACGATATTTTACGTTATCACTCTTACAATCACGTTCTTTCTTATCACTAATTAGCATTTAAAACACCCTTACATTCAATGTCCTCGTGGTATAATATTCAATTTCTTGGAATGAAATTTCCATTTAATTTTATTAATATTATACATAAAGATATTTCACTTGGAACATATTCTCATTTGGAATTGTTAAAAAAAAAGGAGATAATTCTCATGAATTAAAAAAATATATAAAATACCTGCAACTCGGCCATTTGCAGTATAAGTTTATACTAATAACTTCAAATTTCCATCTTGCCATTTTTAAAATATTTTCCAATGAATATTATCGTTCGAGGACTGGAGTAAGACCCAGTGAATGATTCAGAGTTATCTTCGGGCCAGAATTTATCTGGGAAAACAAAAAAACAAAAATCCACAGATATTTACCAGCATTTTGCTGTATACTACCCCTACATATATTCAATTGTATATATAATAGATTGACAATATATCACACAGTTCGATATACAACTGAGATATGTGAACGATTGTATCATGAGACTGGTGTGCTGCGATTCTCATGAAATTGGATATCTCCGTTAGACTCGAAAACTCAATTTGTTTCGAGTTGGTTTGATAGAGAATGGAAGGGAATTATACGGAGAACATATATATATATATATATATAGAGGTATCGAAATGGTAATGTAACGAGAGATTGCCGAGTATCTCGTGAGGATGTTTCCCGATGGTTATAGTCAAACAGTAGATATCCCTCAAAATAGATATTCATTTCGTGGCGCTTTATATTTATTCACTAATTATTCGATGAAAAATTAGATTTATCATAATCCCCGACACGTCGCCAACGTCATATAGAATATAACTATATACTTTGCCCAACTCACCGTCATCGACATTGCATAAATTAAGTAATTTGAATATATAAATATAGAATAACCGTCCATTTGGATAGAGTGATATATTATGTGTTAAGCATGAAATATTAGTGTGAGAGGTGATAACATGAGTGCTAAAAGTGCTTGGCCCATTCAATTCTTTTTCCTCTTGATGGCTGGTGAGGGCTTGAAAGTACGGAGGAGGTTAACGTCAAATATCTCATTGTATCAGCAGCACAAGCCCTCACTGTATCTGTATATATGTATACAATGGCTGATCGATCCGATGCCAGAGCCCAAGACCATAAATTCTTTGTGGCAGTATCGAATTTACGACAAAAGAATTACGCGCTGGGTTGCGAAAAGAAAGAGGATGGGCGGCCATTCTCTTTGAGACGTGGGAAACGAAATGATAGAAGCCAGTATACATATACATCGAACCAGTGAATAACTAGGTATGAATGTATATGTTTAAAATATATGTATATATAAGAAAGCTAGAATTGTGAGGTTGCAATTCGACAATGGGAGTTTCAAAAAGAGTCCCAGGGGTGGCATCACTGACACGTAGCAAAGCCACGGCCAGTCCAAACCTTATTAACGTAATACGTGCCGCAGCATGGTAAACGACGCTTGAGGCTGCACATCAGCTTTCAGCCACTCTTCCCTCTTTGTGCACTGCTACTGTTACTACTGCGGTACATGTAACATCAGAGGTCGGATGTCGGCGCCCTCCACTGGGGAAACGCCTTATGTATCCCTCTACTTGGACTACAGATAAGAGGACGAAGTGCTTTGCCAAAAAGCAGAGAGTGCACCACACCCGACGCTTTTAGTTTATATGTAATATATATGCAATAGTCTGACGGTTAACAGGAGGAAAAAAACAGGTGATGAATATGAATATTAAAAGATTCATGAAATTCATCCATATGCAACAGTAACGTTAGATTTTTCGTTCAATGATTAATGTATCATATAAATATCATACATACATGAATTAAAAACGTTTCTTATCCCACCGTGAATCTCAATAACGGCGAGGTACCTAATGTCTTGATGGTTATTCACAAATTAAAGTAGTTTTTGGTCAAATATTACTTACATGAAATGTTTATAGCGCAGTAATTTTTATTGGGAGAGATTAGGTGAATAAAATTTTGAAAAATAGCAAATTTTTCCGGCTCATCACACTGATCTTGATCACAAAACTGCGAAATAAACTCAACGTGATTGTTGCATAGCATGACACCATACATTATATATAGAAGCAGTGGGAACGGAAAAATCGAGCTATATAGCTGAGTTTCCGTGGCGTATTTGTAATTACTGTTACCGATTCATTAACAAGTTTCAAGTTGGTAACAAATTTCATATGAAATATTGCCGCAGTTTTCGTTAATTCGTTGAGTTGAGCCACGTCATTTGCGGTCGAGCAAAAAAAAAAAAAGGGGAAATAGCTGTGAGAGTTGAGGGTTCTACAGGGAGAATGAGAACGGCAGTGAGAGAAAAGAACCCGTAAGGAAATGTATTTTTCGTCACCCGTTGATAAAGTAAACCGATAAAACTAACAATTGATGAAAGACTAATTAGTCGAGCTGTTGGTATGAATTCCCCGAGTGCCCGAGTGGCTCGATAATGCAACGTCAACTGCAAGAGAAAGCGCATATATAAATTTCGACTGAGTAAATTGGACTATTAGAACATTTTTATATCGAATCACAAGAGACCGTGACATTCATGTATTTGCTACCAAGTTGGGAGCTTCGACTACCTCCGAACTATACTCCCATCTATACCTTCACGACATCAGTTTTGTGTGTTCTTTAAAATTTTCAACATTTGCCTTCTTTATACTCTCAACTAACGAGCAAAGTATCGGAAAAAGTACCTAGAAATGCCCATTGCTGAAGAAAATAATGAACGATATTAATACAATATATACCATAGTAAATATATTTTTTTTTTCTCCCATTTCTCTTATAAATAATTCAATAAACTTCAAATAGCATTATACATTTGATGCATCATGCAAATTAAATATCGTCGTAGTATCATTGCAAAACACCAGAAACATACAAATGATAAAAAGTGAGATCGATTTTTGCAAATGAAAATTCTTGGTGCGCATAAAAATTGCTGAAAAGTATAAGAGCAAGTGTGTATGATATGTGTGTGTGTGTGTGTGTGTGTGTGGGGGTGGATGTGTATAGAGGTGTGTGAATGGTTCAATGTATGTATTCGAATTCAAATATGTAAGAAGACTTAAATATTTGAGGCACAGTGCAAAATCGCGACAACGTCGAAGGAATGGAGGGAAAAAAAAAAGACGCACACTCTATGATGTAATTAACGCGCGCACACAAATACACAAATTCATCGAGATACAAAAAATAAATCTCTATTTTTTTTACTAATCGTTCAACAATAATGCCACGAAGGAACGTATATGACTGACCACAAGCTCTCAGTAAACAATACGGCCATCTCGGGACTTCCGCTTTTCGGAAATTGAAGCAACGTTCGACCCGACGACTGTAGCCAAGAGCATATAAAGCTATACCACCTGTACAGCTTTATATCTATATAATATATATGTATGAGGGTGTGTGTGTGTGTGTATATATGTGTGTGAGTCAGTGTGTGTGAATATATAGGGAATAGGAAGGGTGCAGGAGAATTGGGAGGAGTAGAATACCACACATGACCTACACACATCACCACACCGCAATATCGGCCATCTATCTCGAATTATTGAATGCAAAAGGGGCCACATCGATCGATATGCAACCGTTGCCCATCACAAAACTCTAGAATTCTTCATATACCATCAGAGAGATACATATATATATAACGAATTTGAATGAAAAAAAAAAGGGAAATAACATCAACATTCCATCGAGCGAAAATTATGCGGAAGAATTATTTTCATCAAAAATTATCACATTGATGAACTGGATTCTATGTAACATATTTCGTGATCCAACACCTGTACGCTTTGCTAGTGTCTGTATAAATGTTAGGCGGCAATTATTCGCACATCGACGTGGAGAATTTTTTCTAGAAGGAATACCAGGGTGACATTAAAAACAATTCAGTTCTTGTTCATGTGCTCAAAGTATGTACTTGTAAGAACGTATAGTTGAAATTTTGCACTGTAATATTGAAAATCAGCGAAAATATCGATAGGTTTCAGAGTGTAGCCTAGCCTATTTTTTTTTTATCTACATTTTTTTTTTTTTCGATGCCAATAACTGCGCAATACATTTATTGCACTAAGTAGAAACTGTTTGTCTTTATATTGGGAAAAAAAATGGGACAGTCAACCTTGGAACGTAACATCATTCGGAATTGATGTCGCTATCATTGAGCATATATCCTTTTCCGAAATATCTGTTATTCTACAGCCCTTTTGGGATTATCGTGTTCTCCAGAAACCAAATTTTTTTAACAATTCATGTTAAGAGCCTAATAATTTAGATGAATTTGAATAGACAGAAAATGATGCAGTGTTGGAATTTTTAAGAGTTTGGTCGGATCTCCCTGGTTTTCCCCCTCAAACTCATCCGATAGGGACTCAGAGGAATGTTACACAACATAGATAACGGTAGGAGTTACCGCGGAAAAAATTTGTCACAGTTAGTCATCGACATATATTTGTATGTCTCTTATCCGGAATTCCCCCGTGGGAATATTTCCTTCATGTCGAAACTATACCCACATGGGGAAGATGTGTATCTAAATAAAGAATAGAATGAAAGATACAACGAATAGCTACACTACGTCTGACTGCCGAATACTGCTACAAATAAACCGTGTGTAGCAACGAACCAGACGCCAATCAATACTGTCCTACGTATCGTCAACTATAAACCGTATACGGAAGCAAAAGAGATGGAACGGGAGAGCAAACAAAGAGGGAAGGCACGGGGGCGGGTGAAAAACATAAAAGATTGCAAACAGTACGAGAAAGGCAATGCATACTTGAGAATGCCTAAAGAAAATTGATACGTGTCTCCATTTGAAAAAAATCTACAATCTTTTTGCAATCATCCATTCTCAACTTTATTCTCCACACAATTTCATTTCATTTTATTTCATTTCCAAAGAATCAATGTTATAGCTTTTCTCTACTATATATGTATTCACAATCTCATCATCGGATACCCCGGTAGCACCAATAATGTTTACTCTTCTCTTTCAACCGGCCGTCAACACACTCGCTTGTTATTTATTACGATAACGATATCTCAACGCGCATCGTAATCATCGTATGCGGTAACACATGAGTGAAGAAAACTGCCGAGGCATGTACGATTAGAGGCATGCATATATAAATATATAAATATATGTATACACGTACATACATATATATACATACGTATATATACAGAATGCATACGGGGAGGGATATATAGCCATCGATGAGTTGTACAATATATCGATGACCGGCCTTTGTTCATTTTAACGTCACTCTTCCATGCACACCATGGCAGCATCGATCGTGCGTGAGGCTTGTCGTATAGGCGAACAGGCATACATATACATTTATCAATATATGTGTATACAATGTATACCTACACACGGATAATACATATAACTGTTGCGTGGATTTATTAATCTTTTTTCTACTGATACTTGTACCAGACGTTATAAAACTTCAATGATTCTTGGACTCTTCATCAACAATGCCAATATGTGAGAAGCCCGCCATGGAAATTCTTTTTATCGCGTGCCAATGATAAGAAAGGAAGGAAAATGCAACTATCGAACATTCATGTTAACAAAAAAAAAACTTTCCTCCGGACCGTTGTCTGTGTGTTTGGAATGTTAGCCGCAGGATCTCTGAAGGAGCTGGACCAATAATGTTGGAAAATTCAAATACTAAGCAGATAGAGGAGAGAAGGACAATAGTCTAATCCAATTGTCTTGAAATCTACGTGGTGAATCAGCTTCACATTGTCCTCACATTCGCAATAAGAGATCAGTTCCATATATTGTAACTTGATATTACTCATACCAGCTTGACGAAATGCTGACACCACTTCTAAAGGGAAATGGAGCACCGATCGAAGAATAGAACTTGAACACATTTTCATAGCCGATCCAGATAATTCAAAAACTCGAGGCTTCAAATTCTATACATAATACCACTTGGTAGGATCTCACACGCTATTTTTTTTTCATACATTATTTATTCGGTCAACCTTTTGGATCGAAAACTTTGTCTCCGATTCGTATTTCATTTCACCACAAAATTGAATGTTTAAGTGGAGATATTATGCATCGTACGATATACGAATATACTGCGTGTCAAGATATATGTAAAAATGCGGACAAAATACGTCATCACTCTATTTGTTCTTGGTGTTTTTTTTTTTTTTTTTCATTCTCGTTGTCTGCCACGGGAATGAACGTGTGCGGCGCAATGCACGTTTACACTGTTTCATGCACGTCCACCTTTTTCAATGTTAAGTTGATATGTGTATGTGTGTGTGTGTGTGTGTGTGTGCATGTCGACGAGAGTGGCTTGTGCAGCACGCTGGGGCATTCACTATATATTTATATATGTACGGTTGTCAGTGTAGATTTAGGAAGGATATGGTAGCGAAAGATGAAAAAAAATTGTGCAAGTGAGCGAGTGGTTGATGGAAAGAGAGAGAAAGAGAGGAAATAGATGGGGATGAAACGAAAGAAAAAAAATAAAAAATGATACTTGAGAAAAAATACAGATACTGAGAGACAGAGAGAAAAAAAAAGAGCGAAAAAAAATCGTGTGGTATATTGTTGACTTACAACGTCGATTATTTGCATTAGCGTGAGGCCAAAGCTCAACGCGAGAGGCTCAGACTCGTTAAACACCGGCCGCTCCAGCACGTTGTAGTTTTCCAGCAGGTCATTTAGCAGCCGTTTCTCATGAATACCACCACTTACCAGCCCTAGCCAATCATTATAATTCTATCATACTCTATCATATTCATCATAATGCCAATCATTCATTCATTCATCATTATGTTATGCGTTTATTCACTATTATTTTGTCTGCACATCTCATCGCTTCAATGATTCACATTTTCCAATGCATCGGTTCAAATATAAATACACAAAAATGAGTTATGTATACATGTTCGATGTACTGAGAATATTCCCCTGAAATTGCGGATTTGATGCGAAATATTTTAAACAACGCCTGTCGTGTAGAAAATACGCCCATATATAATCATATGTATGCAATGATTAATCAAATATTATTATTAATGGTGATTTTATGGTTGTCACCGTAGCCACTTTACGGTTTTTTATCTATCTCTTTTTCATCCATTTTTTTTTTTTGCGTTGTGTCCTCTTATTTCGGCTTTTCCGTTGCCACTAAAACTTCCCAATCTCCGTCTCACATATCTTTCTGTTATCCCACCAACTAACCTGTCTCACTAACTCTTTCGCCATTTTTCTTAGCCACCCGCACTGTACTCCCATTCCCCACCACCTCTTATTTGCCGTATACTCCATCGTATAGAATTCAACAGACGGGACTCTAAAGTATATAGGTAATAGAAGTTTCATAAACAACGCGTAGTTCATAATGTAGATGATGAATTTCCAAATTATCACGTACATATCATTTTGTGAAAAGATGTATGTTTAATTATCTCCATTCATTCATGTATATATATATTGTTCAAGATGTTTAATGCCAAGTTTCCCCTTGACAAGTAAGTCGCGGTAAATATTTCAGGATCACCGTGGCTACAAAACTCTTGGGTGCACTTCTGACTCGAGTATATACATACACATATATATATATATATGGTTAGAGTAACCGGGGGAGGACGAAAACGTTCGTCTCTCATGTTGGATGTGAATAAAGAATAAAAGGTGAAAGGGCGAGATTGCGCGAGAGAAAAACACTTTGGAATAAAGATTCACTTCACCCTCTCAAAACACACATACCACGAGAAATATTTCTTCTTTCTTTGGGCTTGAAGAATGGCCGATTTCAGTGACCATTACTTTCGTATATATATACTGGTGAATCCTAGTTATATTCCCGCGGCGTAAAAACAGATTCTTTACTTCCGTAAATGTCCAATGGATCAGTTAGAATGAATTGCACTGGCTCAACTCGGCCTCGTTTATTCTCTGATGTCACCAGAGAATCGAGTACACTGTGTGGCACCCACCATGACACACGTGAAAAAAAAAAAAAAATACTAAGCCTCCCCAAAACATTCATATAGAATAATTATTTCATCATTTTTCCAACGATGTGCCCCACAAAAAAAAACGGAAGAAGAACACATTTCGTAGATAACAATGAGATATTCGGACTGGAAGTTCTCAAATATATATAGGAGGACAATACCGATTAGAAACGAGGAAAATATCTTATCGCAACACGAAGTTAGATGAATAAGTCTATACTTCACCTATACATAGGTGGTGATACCCAGAGGTTTTATGAAAATACTTATCTCAGTATATTCTTTCGTAAAAGTAACTTGAAAATTATATTTTTTGAGCCGATATTGGAATTTTCCCCTAAATAAATATGATTCTTGCTATAGTTCGATCACCGTTTTCCAGTTTATAAGTTAAATAACAATTCATCGTATACTCAATATATAACAGATATTTATATATATGAGGAAAGTATACATAATAGGATATAAAAGCCTTGTTAGCTGTGAGATATCTCCGGCGCTGGAAGTTTTTGTGAATATAATCGCAAAGTTATATCTTATCTTCCGGATGACCGTGTTAGTAACCTTCCGAGTATGTATTACAAGTGAGTTTTACATAACATTACTAACTTCAACTTTTCTCATCCCTTCACGTCGCACGTTATTACCACTACTATCATCTATTTTTCACTTAACTGCCAACGCGTTCATTTTTCTATAACCCATCATGTATGTGGAGAAAAAAATATAACATTTTCAACGATCTAAAGCATCACTGCTCTATGTAAATAATTAGGATAATTGTACGTATCGTTGAATTAACAATACTCACTTGTTGTTTTGAATATTTTCAATTTCATTGAGATACACTGGTATAATAGCCAAATCATAATACCGTCAAACCCATTAATAATTGACATTCATTGCAAATCTTTCGTACGATGAAAAACAGTTTAGGATTTCCATCCCTATATTCTCCCCAATATTTTTAATGCTATCTGAGTCCGATATCGCCCATACATCCCCGTCTGTCGGGCCCTGTTATATACGTAACGTCAACTTTCAATGACGCGTAAGAAGGTTAACCAAGAAGATATGGTATATAATGTTATATATATATATATATCGTCAATTTTCACCCTACGCTTCAATCACCACGCAATCACTATTTGATAGCTCTTGATCGTCCAATGAGACACTAATCTCCATGCAACTGCATATGTAAATAGTTCGTTAACTCGAAAATGAACTCTTTTTTATTTCATTTCGTCCAAGTGTTATAAACGCATTATATTTCAAACTTGTGCTATGTACCTATCGTTAACTTTTTATACACATTGTCAGCATAACACGAACTTTACAAATATAATTTTCACAATTGATTCGGGAGAAATAAAAGATAAAAAACCAGAGTAGAAAAAAGGTTAAATAGTTTTAATTTGTGGAATATGCCATGATTTATTCAACGTTACTGAACTATGAAATAATTCCATTATTCCAAACTCGCTGTGATATTATTTCATTGTTACAGTACCTATATACTTATGGAAAGTTTTCTCGTTAAAATACATATTTGCGTGAAATCCTTGAAATCTGGGATATATATAAAAAATGAATTTCCTTTTTTCACTGACAAATGTTCATATCCTGCATTCGTTCGTTGTCTGACAAAAAAACAATGATTCTGATAATAATAACAATAAAAAAACGGAATGGATAGAACGAACTATCAACGTGCTGATACATGAGATGAGCAAATTAAAAATGTTTTCCTGAATAAATGGGCCTCAATTTTCGCTGAATATTCACGACATTTTCCACATATCAAACATTTTTATAACCATAGTTGACACGCCACAGTGTAAAACTTTTTTCCATCAGCATATGAGGATGCATTCACCAGACAACGCCCATATATCCCAACATTGTACAAACACATCGCAGCGTATTGTAAGTTCAGGCGTTTTTACACCAACCGAAGATATTCACAGTACTCGATGAATGAAGATTAAGTGACAGTAATCATTACTGCTGCGTTTTGAGGTGAATTATCATACGAAAAATTGGTAGCTTCGATGATCGAATTTGGTTGCCCAAGTGTGTCCATTCCATATTCCGTTTTATCGCGCAACCCCGAACAACATGGCCGTTTTTCCAACCCACTGTACAAATTGGCCAACACTCCAGAGCCGATATAAACCTTTTTTAGAGAGATATTTACATTTTTTCACCCCAACTTGTGCTTGTTCACGCCGGACCGCTCGAATCGTTCACACACGCGTCCTCATGCCATTACAATTTCGTTTAACACACAACTCATAGTGTACATGCGAGAGAAAGAGAGAGTGATGAGTCAGCGAGGATTTTTATAATATTCATATATTGAAAAATGTGGAGAACCGATTTTTCCTTTATGAAGAACCCAATTGACTATTCATGGATGAAGGCTATGAACGGCTATTAACAATCTGATGAAAATTCATACATTAAATCTGTTCGAATATGGACGTCGCTGCAATTTATTATTTATTACATTTTTTTTTTCACTGTTTATATATATTCTTCTTTTTTTTTTCCCCCCTGTTCGGAAATGAGTGTCGAATGAATAAAAGAGCAAGACCTAAGTATTTTATGGTAAAATAAAGAGATCAGGTATGAGGTGTACGACCGGTATGAATGTCTCATCTCTTGGGAGCAGACCTTTCACTCTTGCCTCCCTATCTTTCTCTTTGAAGGAAAAATTCTTGCGTGGGCGAATTGTTTTCATAAAAGTTGGCTTACACGCTCATATAGTTTTATTTATTTATCATTATTATTATTATTATTTTTGGTTTTCACCGTACCTCTCGGCGACAGGCACTTTACATAGCAGACGATGGAATCGGATGAATATTAGAACCCGATTCATCGAGAAAATGTCACAGACGTCTTTTTAATCTACGGCATATGCGCAAAGAGAGGTCACTCGATTTAATGCAAATCTTCGCTCCCATCCCCCCAGCCCGTTGCGCTGTATGTTCCATTCTACCTAGCTCTGGACATACACTTCTTCAAGATTGCTTCTCTTATTGACCTGTCCAAAACACGTTACACAAGCACCATATATATATATATATATTTATTTTTTCAATAAAAACTCAATGTCTAACAGAAATGGTGCCTCACAATCCTGGCCCTGAGCAGCATATGTTAATTAGAGTATAAATTTACTGCCGTCGTCCTTATTCTGTCACATTGCTCAAATGTTCGGACGCTAAAAAAAATGTTCTATAGTATTTCATGGAGATGAGAAAGGGGAAATAATGATGATTCTAGTGCAAACTAATTTCACAAGATTTTTCATAAACTCACTTCCGGCAAACATCAATGAATTATTGTGCGCTCAATATCTATGTACATATACATGTACGAAAAAATGCTGCATGAAATGTACAGAGTGCAAAAACCTTCACATATGCATAGCTACATCGCCAAATCTTGGTTGGACCATTCTTCGTTATTGTCACCCGAAAATGGGAATATACATGGCAACCCATCACGAAACAATACCGCCATGTATAGCCCCGAGGGAAGCGGCGGATAGTATAACTTGCGAATGCAAGAGGGTAAAAAAAATGTGCTTGCCTGTCTCCATCTTATTTGTGACTCGATTCACATGATGGTGTGCGGGCGGAATATATAGCACACATAATGTGAGGATGCACGCGACATGATGCCGGTAACAGCCACATTGGGATTACTTGAGTCCTCATGCGCATTCATGCGGATAGTTCCTCTGTGATGATGCGCACCAGTCAATTTCTTCGAAATAACATATTACAAAAATTGATGATACATCAAAGAGGGAGGAAACCAAAAGTTGGATTACCTCTGGCTTAATTGACTCGTCAAATAGAGTAGTTTATATGTAGTAGAACGGTAAATAAAAAAGGATAGAAAACAAGATTAAATCTGGAACTTTTTAATCCCATTTCCAAAGCACTATCCTTAATTTTATACAAAATTGAAAGTCTTGAAGTCGCCACAAATGAAGGATGATGGAAATAATCATTTCATGTCAGGTATGTAGTGGATTACTAAAATATACCAACTTAACTCCAGCCAACACTATAATCCAGATTAATGATTGATTACATAAATCAATTTCAGTCCTAACCTCGTATGCAATGTATATACACTGCTATATGTTCAAACTATGATGAGACTTCAATAAATTCTCTATACATTTCAAACAGCACGCGAAATTATTCCTAACTATAATAAAATTTAGCGATATTTCAATTATTATCCCTATCAACTAACAGACAATTATCCCCTATTCATTTGATATGGTCATTCCTATATTTTTTTTCTAGTTGATTAATATTAATTTTATGTCGCAATAAATCTGGCTGATAGAAGCCCACTTTTTCGGAACTGCTGAAAAACTTTTTCTTTGCCTTCCTCTTCACCTTTCCATGTCATAACATGAAATATATGTATAGATCGATGGAAAGCGATGTTGAACCGTCGTGAAGCCGATATATATCGAGAGGAACGAAAAAATTTTGGCCTGGCCACGAAGTAATGCATCCTCCAGAAAAAGTGATTATTCTCGGCGTGAAATGCACGTGCAATGGAAATATTTCCTTAGGACTGTGCTTGTTTAAGTGGCGAAATATACTTTTTATGTATCCGCCATCGAGGAAATCTTATACACAAACGTAACTGCATACATTCTTAATAAATTCGACAATAGGATCAATGAATTAATATGATGAAGATTGGAATATCCTGTGAACTAGGCTATATTCATCACCATTAGGATTTCTCCATTAAGAGGGTGAATTCTAATTCATAAAATACTTCTCTCCGGAATGATATAATTGAGAATGGTATCAAACAAGTATTGTAACATCTCCGTTTCCAAGTATTTCATCTCAACTCAATTATTACCCTTCATTCATTCATGTATATTTATCATGTGGACAAGTTAATTTATAATTCAGTGAATCCAACATTGAAACGTTAGATTCTGTCGATGGAAACTCTGGCCAATAATAGCATATATGTAAATGAGAAATATATATACTGGAATGAATAGCATCAATATATACGTGCAATTGGAAAGCCTAACGATGTCGTAGAGACTTCCTACTGTTTCCACTGCATACATTTTTCTTTTGCAATCGATATATCGGAAGCCAAAGTGCCGCGAGCGACTAAAAGGAAGTGAATGAAAAAGTTTCCACAACAATATACCGTCCATGACACACATCAATAACACAAGACAAATACATGTATGAACCTATCCATGCCATATACCCATGTGTCTCTCTCCACTGTACACAAACTGATATCAAAGTCCAAGCCCTTCCAACGAACTTTATCGGTCCGTGTACACTTAGTAAAATCTGTGCTTCACTCGATGTGTTGAGATACCGATCGTTAAATGAATATTGACAGTGACTATATAATAATGCAAATACATCCAGCAAGACATGACACGATGGTAGAATAGATAAGCATGTATGACCCAATCGCAAAGTGGATATATATACATTTTGAAGGAATATTGTGAGTAGTATTATGAGGTATAAAAAAAACTAAAAATAAAATTCGATGATGGAAGAGTAGATAAGGCGATGAAGAGTAATGTAAGAGCACAGAATGGAAAAGAGAGCGTTGACAAGATGAGGGGCAATGAATGGTAAAAGGGCCGAAAAAGGCGGCTCGAGCGCGAATGCTGAGGGTTGAAAAGCCAGTTTGAACGGAGAAAAACAGAAAATAGGATAGAACATTCTTCCGTCTGACATTTATAGATGTCGAGCAACGGAAATTTCTAGTGACTCAGCAACGAAACATTACGTTTTGTTGCGAAGATAGTAGAGAAGCGAGGTATAGAAACATAGAGCTCAAGATATTGGGAGGATGAGTGAGGGAGAAAAAAAATGAGCAAGAGGGCGATGAATGTCCGTTGATGGCACGTCTCAAGTAATCGCGAGAAACACAAGCGGACGGAGCGGATTGGGATCGATTTTTACCATCCGGAAAACGACCGTAAGGTTTTTTCTAAAGTATCAGCGACCACAAACCCACGAGTCAATGGCCTTTGACATCTATTTGACATCCATGAAAAAAGATGAATGAAATAAAAATGACGTTAGTATCGAAATTTTTGTGGACAACATCTCTTCTGTGCAGTCACGTTTACACATACATAGAAAAACAAGAAAAATATGTACGAACGTTTAGACATGAATATGAATAAATATATTTTTTAATGAAAGGCAGATTTGAATTATTGTATTCTTACCAGATTTTCTTTAGCAATCTGCTTTTATTGAAAAGTTAGCCAGAACGAACATTATTCTTTATTGCTATTTATTTCAACCGGGACATTTCCCCCGAGATATTTCAGTGGTGTATATATTATTCTATTTTCATTAAACTTCCCAACAAATTTTTCATGGTTTATAGTTTTTTTTTTTTATTTTTATTATTTTCGTTTCACACCATCGTTTGATTTCTATGCTAGCAGTGATGGTGATGGTGGTGTTGAAATTTGAATGCATGTGCAATAGCGCCAACTCAACAGTCCATCGTGTAACGTGTCTAGAAAATTAGAAACTCATTGTTCTATAAGAACAATTCCATATTCATTGTTTTGAGCAAAAATAAAAATGCAACTGCTGATAACATGATGTCGGCGATCGTCGTTGGCGTTGTGTTGTAATGTCGTTCTATCACCTCATATATATTCACTTATCGAGACTCGCATGTAGTCAATGAAGATATCGCAAAGAAAAATCAATACAGTTGTTTCTATCACTATTTATATCACATCATTGTAAATCGAATCGGGTGAATTTTTCGTGTTGCATGTAGTCAAAACTATATAGCACCAATAACGTTTGATTTTACTATTGTGGTAGGTTTCACGTGTGTTGGTTGGACATACGTTAATTTTAATCGAGTCGAGCGTAAAATTCTCATCGTCGAAAGAGAGAAAAATAGAAGTATATGTAGAAAGACGCAGGCAACGTGGGAAATAAATAGTGAGGAGGAAGATACGAAAAAACACGAAGTACGCTTCGATTCATTTTCCACGAAGAAAAAGTAGGGGTTAAAAAGCTGGTGAGTTTATTTTCCAACCAAGAGACCGACCAGGTGGCGCCGCATCACAACCAAACGACTTCCTCCACAATCTTTTTGGCAGCGTACATACGCATTACATATAGAGGTATATATCTATTTAAATTGCTACCGAACGTTGTTTTGGAATAAAATATTCGATGGACATATACAATATAACTTGGCGCACCATAATGGCGTGCAATGAAATATTTTCCAAACCACGAAAAATGTTAAAATGCCAAAGGCAATCGTATAATTTTTACGTTTTCACATAAAAATAGTACATATGAGGAAAAGATTGTTCTAAAATCCTGTTCGGCGATGCATATCGCCAATCCCGCTGATATCCACATATAATTACATAATGGACAAGTTCCAGAATTTTGTGAAAATATGATCAAATTTCAAACACTAATTCGTTTCACTCCCAAATTTCGATCATCCTCACTACATTATTGAGTGTCCATTATTGTATATAATATTGAATTGAAATTATCGCGAAGGTGGAATAGGCGGATTTCCTATCCCAATTTAAGTGCTGTTTGCCATCACCGCTGAGGAATTCACCAGTATATACACCGTACTCTCAGGCACACAAAACGATTTTGCACCCGCAGAACTGATTCACAAAATTATATCTTATTCACTGTACTTATTTTCATATATATATATATATATATGGATGCCAATGTTTGCCGAGCGCTCTCGAAACTACTGATTGCAGCCATCAGGTATATACTACAGACGCTACATATAGATGTGCACATATGTACGGGTATATGGAACAGCAATGGCATGTCGATCTCTAACTCTCTCAGCAAACTCGTCACGATCGATAACATTCGTCATTATCGATCAGACTCGTCTTGTGCAATTTCCCATTTCACTTCTCGCTCGTACTATGCCACTATTACTGACACCCATCATCATTCTGTCATACGGCCAAATCCATCTGTCTGCACCCGATATTGGGCTGCCATATACGGAAATACGTATTTCCACTGTCGTATCCTCTCACCATAATACAGTGTATAGCATGTGGTCCAAACCATACGACAGTATAGTAGTCAAACATGCGCAATAGTCAGCCCAACACATTTACCGCACATAGAACTCGTATGTGGCTTAAGGACACAATGGTTATATGGGACTTGTGCAAATGTGCTCGCAACTATTACACCGTCTCATCCCCATTCCCCCCGATTAAATAGTTTGAAACATCGTTAATCCATAGTCGGTATATGTTATGCTTTCCAGGATCTTCGTTGACAATACCGAGCGTTTGGCCAAGTTGGTCATTACCGAGTTTTCAACTGGTATAATTTCGCGGTATGTCCGATCCATTGTTCCATATAGATATGCGCTCAAACACAACATTTTACGTTGAACCACGCTGTCAAATTTGGACATGATCGGATTTTCGTTCTGTACTCGCAACGAAAATGTATATTTCTTAGAATAAGCCATTCCGATTTTCCCAATAACACTCTGAATCGAGCATTCGTTCCAAAATAACTCCTCACTTAATCTGTGATTCGCACGTCTCTCATGATATGGATGAAGAAAGGAGTAGCAAATCATGATCATCATGCGATCAACAGAATGGAAATGCCCTTTTGTTTAAAAACAAATTTTTATACAAATTTATATATATATATATATATGTTGTTCGAATGAAATTATATCCCTAACTATATAATTGTATTCATAAGTAACAAGAACCCGGTGGATATATATACAAAAAAGCTGGGGTCTATTTTATCTCATCCTTTCACATATAGTGTCCATAAGCATGAAGAAAAAAAAATACGCAAACTTTCGCCAGAGGTTTTTGTCTCCATATACTGTTGATATATATTTGCGTCAAGCGCTCGCCCACTATACACTCCTAACCCCGTTTTTTTTTTATCTTCCTCCTTTGCACGTCATACGCTCGCGACAATGTACACCCTCGAGTCGTGCATTACCCATGAGTTACGCCCCCACGGTATATATACATACACATACATATATATATATATATATGTGTTATATGTGTATATGCATACACAATTGTAAGACGAAGGGACTCTAGGACAGCCTTTGGAAATTCCCTGCGGGATATTCCAAGAAACTCCAAGATATAGTTCCACGTTTTCAACTATGTGTGTGTGTGTGTGTGTGGGTGTGTGTGTACATGTGTACTTTTATCACCCGCCCCCCTCCTATACCTGTACGCCAACGCTGAGACCGAGCGCGTACGGCAAAGTTGAGACTTTAAAGCGATGAGATGCAAGACGACGGTGACACCGTCGGCCAAAGAATTATTTCAGTCATTCTAATATTCACATATACCGCATACACACAGACGTATATATATATAATACATAATGATAAATATATATACAATATGCAAGCACAAAGTTAATAACAGAGTCCTTTCCTTGAATTAAGAAAAAATCAATAAATATATACATATGACATGGAATTTTCATCGCGAGTATCGGCAATCAATGAGTTTATTCAACTTTTTTTAGAAACAATCAATAGAGTTTTTTGTTTGCCTTGCCGAGCACAGAGTATTCATGCGCCATCGTATTTGTTTTATAGACATAATTAATAGGTTGGTGAATGCATATATATATATATATATATATATAGATCGTTGAATTTATCAGTGATAATATTAGATGAGATATTTTATAGGTGGGCTTGGATAGGTCAGTTCAATAGCAAGTCAGAAGCGATACTTGGTAGATCATAACACCGTTGAATTTAATAGATCAAAGCAAACGAAGGAGATTCGGTGAGTAAGTGTAAATAACAGCGGTTATGGCTTGATAAATAGAATAGAGAGTGAATGATAACAGCTGTATTTGAACTGGCCTATTCACGCGGAAATCACTAATATGATGAACTGTGTGCACTGAGAAAATAATTGAATACGCTCGTTAACGTTTTATGGGCGATTCTTCTCTTAATTTGGTGACTTGAATGTGAAGTATTTCAGTGGAATCAATTATTTATTGGATTCAAAATGACATTAATGAACTATTTAAAAATATTGTGATAGGTAGCCAATGTTTTGCCAAGAGTAACAAATACCCTCGGTATCCACTACCCAACTATTTTATTTTCTCAGTGTATGTACACACTTCATCTAGTTTCCTGAAAATATTGACGTCACAATTGCTCGCTTAATAAATGAATCTATATTATCAAATTTGATCAATTCTTTCACTTATTTTATGAATGTAATCAATTATTTGTATTGAATAATAATAATAATATCGAATCATCGGAATTTTACTCAACATTTCTGACTGACTACATACATGTATACATGTAATCATACTATATACTTTATCGTGGCCGATTCTTCACCTTCATATTGTTCCAAGTTGCAGTATATACTACAAAAAATTATATTTATATTCGTAGATTTGCAGTATAGCGTGAAATATGAGAATTTTTATGATTGTACATCCATGCCGCGGGGTGAGTATATATATAAATATATATATATACGTATAGCTAGTCGCTTGGGATGCATTTGATGTCGTGTGCAACACGTGCATGCCTGGTGGCACACCACAGTCTAACGACGTAACATATATGAACATAAGTTGACTAACGTTGGACGCGCACCGAGTATAACTTTACCAAACTCAGTTGCGATAGTGATGATGAGCTGCAATGGTCAGGCATGAGTGTATGTATATACATTCAAACAGCTACCAAAAAAAACACGCAGGAGTGCTTGCAGTATTACTCAGTCTGACAAGAAAAACTTTGACGCATTTTTCTTATTCTTTTTTTCTCTTTTTCATTTTTGTTCCGACTGCTGTTATCACTGTTGTTGTCTATTTGTCATTGCCGATGTTTCCGGCGTCGTCGTCGTTGTCGTCGTTGTCGTGATTGTTGTTGTCGTTGCTGCTGCTGTTGCTATTGCTATTGTATTATATCATTTCACTATTCCTTTTTACGCGATTTTTTATTTGTCATTCTCCATTGTTCTATTTTTTTTTTATTTTCTCTATTTGATTAAATTCTTTTTATTTCAGGACGAATTAGATTACACGTGAGTGCGCGCTTACATGGCACAATGAACAAGTAAAGGTGACAGCAAGTGCGCGCGTGGCATTGCTCTGTTTACATCACACAAGCGACTCCCTCTACATTCGTCCATATATATATATCTATATATATATCTATATATATATATATATATATTTCGAACTGGCAAATAAAATTACATTGCACGCGGGTCAATCAATAGTATTCGTATGGATAGTTGTATTAGAAAAACATTAAAGGAAAACTCGGGTTTTTCAAACTATCGCGATTTATACGTCAAGTTACACGAACACAAGTAAATAAGTTAAAGTTGGTGCGTTAAAAAAAAAAAACTGTGTGAATGTATGTAAAAATGAACATACTGGAGGAATTTCGATATAGTATCGCCCATTGGGTGAACATTAAGATAACATATCCACCATATCGCTTCAACGTTGACACTTGGTGTATATAGAAAATATACACAGAGATTCGAAGCAGCTTCATCAATTTTAATGTAGCAAAATATTATCAAACACAACAGACTTACACTCGGAACAATTTTTTTTCGGTGTATTTATGTATCAATAAATTAATTCTGGAGATCGGCCGTACTGATTGCTGTTGAATTTCCGGCAATTATACAGGTGTCAATAGTGTAGAATAATTAAAAGTGAATGATGGGAAAACAAGATTAGAATAGATATTTATTGTGACAATATGTCATTCTACCATTATAGCCAGAAGACAAATTTTTGAATGAAATACCAGACTAAACTCACCCGATGCAGCAAGGGCGATCGCCGCCATAAAGGTCCAGCAGCGTTTCATTTTTCTATGTATAAACCGAATGAGTAACGTGACAATGGTAATGTGTACAAACAAAAGTGTATATGCCGTATGTCTGTATGGAATATGTGTATGTGAAGAGAAGAGAGAAAAGGGAAGGAAAACCTTCCGCGTTCAAAACGTGTTGTCACGTGGTCACCGCACACAAGAGGGTTGTTTTGTTTAAAGCGATTGCCGCTCGATGTCAATCGGAGCGTGATGCAACATTAACGACAATGAGACGATTGGAATAGCGGCCTGGCGAATCACAGGCATATCTAATGACATCGTCTTATGACGATTTCTTTTGTGTTGTTCCACCTTTGGTGGTTGTCGATACAGGTTAGACACACGTGACACCTCTTGGACAATATGACGCACCCCACACTATCACGGTAGCTCAACTGAACTCATTGGTGGTAGTAGATTATCATTTACTCCACACAAATACAATGAATTCAATGTGTTTAATGTGACTTGTGATTATATCGTCGTCGTCGTCGTCGTCGTTGCACCAACGGTTACTTCCTGCACCTATTTCGCCGTCGTGTGTCATGATGAGACGTCGACATCGTCCCAACACACGCTACAATTTGTAGCTGACACACTGCCTTCCAGGTCATACGGTACAATGGAACTGACCAGACTATCTCTCTTCCTCGCTCGGTCTCTGCCGTCCTTCCTCTATACTCACTGGACTGGCGTTCGTCCCCTATATATGATGTAGTGCTCACGTCCCGCGCGTATATTTTTTCTTCCTTCCTTTTTGTTTTTTATTCCACTCTGAGCCACCCGTGCTGCTGCACGAAAACTCAATCGTGATTTCAAATTCACGAGTAAACGTCAGAAAATATAAACAGTTGATGCTGAACGCATTTTTGTTGTATGAATTTGTTTCGAATTTCAATTAGATAATATTCTCAAAGCTGAATGAGCAGAAATAATTTTAGAGTGGTGGATGAGCCATTAACGTTTTCAATCCGTTGATAAACTTATGCGACTGGTGACACACAAATCTAAATTACTACTTCTCGATAATGTTTAGGATGATGATGGCTTTGGACACGTTTATTTCGTGACAGATGCAACCCCGTCGACGATCAACGGTGGACTGATATTCATTTAGCCGCAGAGCGCAGCAGTTCGCGCTTCATAGTTCCACTCTCTTCCATCCCTCGATTGTGCGGCCCACATAGATGCTGGTGCTGTGTGTGCTCTGCTCACTAGCCCACTATCCCGCACACACATCTCGCGCTGTGAACAGGTAGGGTGGCGTTTGGTTGGTACATACCATGCGGTACGTCCCCTCCACAATATATAGTGTGTGCCAACATCAACCGGAGAGAAGAGGGAATCGTTACTATGGCAAGATCAATATGATAGAACGGCGCATGCCTCGTTCACGCTTATATATTTCATACCCCTCAGTTTTTTCCATTTACTTGGTGGAGATGCCAGGCTGTATCTTGCTCTATCACTGGACCGCGCGCACCAGTAGCAGCTCGTTGGTAATACCACTCGTCGCTGTATACCCGCCAAGGCACAACCAGTCGCGGTGAACGACGTGCACAGTATCTAAAACCTATCTCTAACCACACCAACCTTTTGCTACCCTATCCAGTGTGCGAGCCAGATGAATCGCCAACCACTATTTTAACGACATCGTATTTTCATCTTTTGTTTACACTGTTCACTCTACTGAGTGCTCCTATAAACATAACACAATATATTACTCAATATTCACTATAACTCTGTATCATGATGATAAATTCTTTTTCTACGTCTTTAAACATTCGCATCGTATACTTTCCCTGTGATATATGTTGCTGAAAACACGGTGAACATGAGTTTTATGGGCGGCGAATAACGAATGTACAATATCATCCATTGCGTTTCTAAATTTTCCTGCCGAATCCCCATTGCATTTTTTCAGTTCATCAATTGATACCGTCATTTCCAATTTGCCACAGAAAAAGACTGCAAGATGTATATTTTCGTCAATTTTTCGAATTTTAATACGAAATATCAATTTAATTCTATTACATGCAGAAAACAGCACCGAGATAAATATTACTATAAATTCGAAAGAATACAATATCAAAACGCGATTTCACCTGAATATAACAATATTCCGAGTATATTTTTTGGTCGCAATATCATGAAATTTTATCTCGATGTATTCTCAGATGTATGGCATTTCTATAAGTAATCGCCAACAATTTAAAAAACAAATAAGGATGCGATGCATGTACGGCGTGTAATCGTCCAAAGAGGACAATCACAGTGTCGACCATAGGAATACGGAATGTTTTTGTAATTATGTGCGCTTAAAGATGATACTTTCCGCATAATTTGTGTACTGCAAAAATGTAGAAGCGCACATACACATAATACATTTGAGTACATATAAATTCTTAAAATCATTTTTGTTCATATTATTCGTGAAAGTGAGTTTGAACCTTTCTTTATATTGCACTCTTCTATGATGGTTTTTCCATTTAAATTTGTGTAATGGACTTACATGGGTAATAAAATAATTGGACGAGCGCCAAAAACAACCTGCACTATATATATAAATTGCAGCATCCATTCCGAAGATTGCCATTCGCCATTTACTTCCAACATTCAGAGACAGATTCGAATGGGCTGACGTATATAATATTCCCTATTTCTCTGTAATAACCCACGTCAACTCACGGTTGAACAAGCAGTGGACGTAATTCTGGCAACATGCACGTCCATCGCCAAGCGCAAGCTTAATATATAAAAGTTCCTGTCAAAGGTCCCGAATTCCACAAAATTTACGTGAATTACTGCACGCGGCGCCACAATATCTAAATATGGGTGAAGAAACACTTGGACTTGGAAAATTTTGTACTTTTTTTCAGAGTAATTTGTTTATGACAGTCTTGTTTTCTTTTCATTCTCGTTTTGTTTTTTTTTTGTAAAATCGTTATCAGTCACAAAAGCGGTCTTCATTGAAATGATTATTTGACTAGCAAATATAAAATAAGCGTTTGCCAAGTTACGACTACTTATACTATATATGGTGATAAAAAGCAGTGGCAACTGCTGGAACAAATTACCTATAAATTTTCAAATATCTTTCCAGTTCGTCGGAGTGGACAGGCAAAAATGCACGGAAATTAAATTGAATGTGTTTTTTTTATCATCCCTTCTGCGCGAATTTTGATGGATTGATTTATTCATTTATAAAAGCGCACGCATTCACAAATCGCTAGAGTGTGAAAACAAAATTTTTTTATTTTATTCCTCCATCATCATAATAAATCCATCAATAGTAGCCAAAATGATATCCAACATTAAATTTGTATTAAAACGATTATATATGTTACCTTTTTACGGCCAATCTAACACTACGAGATAAAAGTTGAATGGTACACCTACAATAAAATCGATTGGCAAATCACCATTGGGACCATTAATAAGAGAAACGATACCGTTACTCAATCGAAACCATACGTATAGAATTTCATAGCGAAAATTGCAGGAAAAGACCGAACTCATTGATTCACACGAGTGTTCGTGGCAGTTAAAGAAAATTTGAGACTGTAACTTCGCTTCACATGACTACCCCAAAATATACTTCATATATACTTTGGCGCTGACGGTTTATCTCCCACGTACCTTTACAAGAGTAAACTCTATGCTCAAGATAAATGTATATATACACTCGTGTGTTCAGTGAAAACTGTTTACTTGTATAATCATTTTCCGTAGTAACTATACATACTCCTCATCATACTCTGCATAGATATATGATATGCAAATAAGACGTCATCAGATACATACAGCGTACGTCTAATCTTCAAGAAGGTATACGGTCATGCGAGGAGATTATACAGAATAGGCCAAATTCATTCACGATGAGTAAACTCGAGAAACAATATCACACCATGTAAAATGTATTTGAAAAACTTCAAGAGCGAGGAAAAAACATACATGCAACACTTTGTGACACTTCTGTCCATCTGAATTGTTGCATGTTCGTTATGAATGTAACTAATGCTGATACTTGAATAATCGTTCAAAAACAAAAAGAAATGGTTCAAGATGTTTCATTATTTTTTCCTCATTAGCCATAATCACCACCGGGAAGGTCAAAATTCTTATCGGTACTACATCTGAAGCTCCATGACCTCCACTATCTTCCCCAAGAAATACCGAAACTTTTGAGTTTTTGTAATTACTGATTGCCCCCCCCCCCCCCTCCCCCCCCCCCCCCCCCCAAATGTGTGACGACGATTTCATCTCCTAATATTATAATTATTTGCAATTTGATTGCTATATATCACTATTCACCTCACTCATAATTACTGATACTACTCCAATACATCAATTGAAAAGCTGTTCCTCCATCCATTGATCTGTCATTTGTTCTGAATCGCGATAATTTACTGTGGATACAGTATTTCATAACGATATTTTTCGGATTGAATTTCTAGGGACATTCAGTTGCGCACTACTGAGCAGTTAGGGAATTGAAAATTTGCAGGCCAGCCTGACCTAACCTAAACGCAAGTCCGCTTTCATATTTGCGTTTTCAACGATCGCATCGATTCACGTCCATTATTTTGTATAATTGAGTACAATTGAACCATTTTACGAATATTGAAAGTGAAAATAAATTGGAAATGGCTACTTTAGAAGACAAATCAATTTGGGAAGATCGCGAGGTAATAACCCCAAACTTTTTTTCCGTCGCATAACTTTAATTTGGAATTGAAGGTTATGGATTTCATGAATGACAAGACATTTCTCATATGACAGAAAGTAGTGTATCATGAAAATAAGTTCATTCGTAATTATCAAATGAATGATTATAATTTTCAGGAAACTTTGGGCGAAGATGTTTTACGTATGTCAACTGATGAAATTGTTTCCCGAACACGTTTACTCGACAATGAAATAAAAATAATGAAGAGCGAAGTTATGCGTATATCACACGAGCTCCAAGCGCAAAATGATAAAATAAAAGAAAATACCGAGAAGATTAAGGTTAATAAAACATTACCGTACTTGGTGTCTAACGTTATTGAACTGTTGGACGTTGATCCACAAGACATGGGCGAAGAAGATGGTGCAGTGGTTGATTTGGATTCACAACGTAAAGGAAAATGTGCTGTAATAAAGACATCGACACGTCAAACATATTTCTTGCCTGCTATTGGTTTAGTTGATGCCGATTCATTGAAACCAGGTGATTTAGTTGGCGTTAACAAAGACAGTTACTTGGTTTTGGAAACATTACCAGCTGAATATGATGCCAGAGTTAAAGCTATGGAAGTTGATGAGCGACCAACTGAACAATACTCTGATATTGGTGGATTAGATAAACAAATTCAAGAATTGATTGAGGCTGTTGTATTACCAATGACACATAAGGAGAAATTCGAAAATTTGGGTATTCAACCGCCAAAAGGTGTATTGCTTTATGGGCCACCAGGTACTGGCAAAACTTTGCTTGCTAGAGCATGCGCTGCACAAACAAAATCGACGTTCTTAAAATTAGCCGGACCGCAACTCGTTCAAATGTTCATTGGTGATGGTGCCAAATTGGTACGTGATGCATTTTCGTTAGCTAAAGAAAAAGCACCGGCAATCATATTCATTGATGAGTTGGATGCAATTGGTACGAAACGTTTCGATTCCGAGAAAGCTGGTGACAGGGAAGTCCAACGCACTATGTTGGAATTGTTGAATCAATTGGATGGTTTTAGTTCTACGGCAGATATCAAAGTTATTGCTGCAACAAATAGAGTTGATATTTTGGATCCTGCATTACTCAGATCCGGACGTTTGGATAGAAAGATCGAATTCCCACATCCCAATGAGGAAGCAAGGGCGCGCATCATGCAAATCCATTCGCGTAAAATGAATATGTCGCCGGATGTTAATTTCGAAGAGCTATCCCGATCAACTGATGATTTCAATGGTGCACAATGCAAAGCGGTCTGCGTGGAAGCAGTAAGTGATTGATCGATTTCGCGCGTATCCAATGCTTGAAATCAAAATAAAATTTCCATTTCTTGTTCTAGGGTATGATTGCTTTAAGACGTAATGCAACTGCAGTAACACATGAAGATTTGATGGAAGCAATTAATGAAGTGCAAGCGAAAAAGAAAGCTAATCTCAATTACTATGCATAAATTTTTATGTTTCGCTATAGTTTATTAAGTTTCCATATGAGTCATAAACATTATATCCAGATTGACATCAATACCCAAAAAAACAATAAATAACCCAAGCAATGTACTCTGCAAAAACTTTTTGAATCATTAATGAAGACATTTTATTGACAACCAATTCCAATATTGTATTAGATTTTGGATACCATGATACATTCAAAAAATACGATGAAGTAGTATGATTTTGAAGATAGATGAATGCTGAGTTTTATCGCCTTCTGTGACTCCTCTTTTTCAACCTGAAATAATTGTTGCAATGTTGAAATAATTTATCCGATGAATCAAGAGATCGAATCATCTCCGAATGAACTTACTTTTTTGGTCCCTTCACAAAACACCAGTCCACAGAAATAGCTTGGCCTAAGATCTCTGAACCATTCAATGCTTCTTTTGCGGCTTGGGCTTCTTTGAAAGTTTCATATTCGACTAGAGCGTAACCTTTCAAGAACCCCGTGCGTCTGTCAAGATTCAAATGCAAATTTTTAATTTGCCCATACTCGGAAAATTTATCCTGAATATCATCTTCCTGTGCTTCTTCATGAACTGAATTTATGAATAGTATCCACCCTTCAACAGCTGAAAAATGCCCATATAACATTTAATTGCATACCATAAAGTCAAATGTATATCAAAAAAATAGTTCAATTACATCTTTGAGGACCAGGTTCATTGTCATCTTCAACAATACTCATAGATTCATAATGACCAACATCATCTCGAGTGGAAGCTAACTCTGCTCCATGACCTCTGCCTTTCCTTTTCTTCGCTTTTTCCTTCAACCGTGCGATACCCTCTACGAATGTTGGTACAATAGAGATACAATCGTTATAAAGCTAACACAACAATTTAAGAACTAAATACTCACGATCTCCCTCATCATCGACCTCAAACTCCTCTGCATTATCAATATCCAAAACGTCCGCCATATCAAAATATCTTTTTGAACTTCCTTGTGTATACAGGGAGCCGATGAATTGAAAAAAGAGAATTCTTTGAACATAAAGGTTCATAAATTGTATAATATAGTTTTTGAATAAGTGAATAGAACCATTTCATTCATCAGAGTGTTTAAATGCACTCATCTCATTATATACATGCTTGTACATACTTAAATTTCTCAGCTTACTAAACTCGTGAGTAATTGTTGGTGGCTGTGTCCAACTTATAGGTTATGGTTACGTCGAATTGAGACCCCTCTCTGAACCCCTCTTGTATGGTGGTTATTCTTGGTTGCTATCATCTGATTTATGGATTTATAATATATATATATATGCATCTATGATAACAATATGGTGGCTGATGGACGTACCTCTGATGGTATTTTTCCGAAGCAAAATGAAGTGTCTTCGATAGTGGTGCCGCCATCGCGTGCATAATACAATGAGCGCACTTGAATATTTACCGCTATTTCATTGTTATTAACCTTTATCGCAGTTCAATAGAGACTCAGTGTGCATTCCAACCATATTATTATTCATTATTCATTTCGTCAAGAAAAATATTGCTAGAAAATAGTGAACATGCCTGAAAAACAACGTGTTCTGATGATATGTTTAGGTACCGCATATACAATTTCTGAGTATATGCATCAAATAGATGATTTACACCAAAATATTATATCGAGGGTGTATGCAAGAGAAATTCGCAGTCTCATTGTCTTTAATTTTTAGTTTCCTGATTTATTAATCCTCAATCATTTCACGATATCTATGTTCGAAACCATGTCTTTTGTTATAGGTAACATTTGTCGATCACCAATAGCTGAAGCAGTTTTCGCCAATTATATAAATATAAATGATTTGACGGATGCCTGGGAGGTGGAAAGTGCAGCTTTAATTGGATATCATACTGGCAAATCTCCTGATCATCGCGCAATCACAACGATCAAGGAAAAAGGAATTACAAATTATTCTCATCGCGCTAGACCAGTGAGTTTTGAATCATAATCCTCTCATCGGCAATTTTGCTATCCTCGAACTTCGATTTTCATTTTATTTCATCTATAAGATATCGACATCAGATTTTCATGAGTTCGATTGGATCTTCGGAATGGATGGAGAAAATATATTGGAGCTAGAAAGGAAACAACCCAAGGGTAGCAAGGCTAAAATTGAATTGCTCGGTTCATATGATCCTAATGGCGAAAATATTATCCGGGATCCTTATTATGTATTTATTTAATATGTTTCATGCATTCGTATTTTCCGTGCAATATTGAATTGCTGTTTTGAATATGATTTTAATATTTTTCAGGACAATGGTCGAGATGGATTTGTCAAAGCATACGAACAATGCGTCAGAAGTGTAGAAGCATTTATTGAGAAATATAAAAGTTCTTGAAATTAAATTTGTAGTTTCTACAGTATCGAGTTTAGTCGGTGATCCAATCTCATACTATACATTCGGAAAAACAAATCATCCGGTTCAGCTATTTATAAAATAATAATGAAATCAACGTTCCAAATATATACATGAATTGCACAACCTGCCATCTGTTGTTTCTGCATTAGGTTCTTCAAATTTTAACTATTTGTATCATTAACCTCATATATCTGCCGGTGACAAATTAATTAGCAAACAATTTATGTCTCAAAATTACGTTTTCAGCGCACACAATTAATTATCTGCAGGCATTATCTGAATATATTACATAATAAACAAAATTTTCGCTACATTTATATTGAATCCAACTATTAAACACCACCATTCGTATAATTTACAGTCGATTAAGTTTTTATTTGGTACGGCAATGGGAAAATTTCGACCAAAATGTGCGGGCTAGATGACAGAAAAATTTTACATTTGACATAACACTATCAACAAATAATAGATATGCTTTCATATAATGGCAAAGCATAGCAACAAATGTTAGTACAGCTTCCGCACAATTTCAAATGTAACATTTCTCTTCTCTTTCTCAACAAAATCTTTTTGTACCACTACTAGAATGGCTGACATTGCCTCGAACGAAAGTCCATCTACGTCTGGTGAGCCAGTAAATGAAAAGATTGATAATCGGAATGAACGGAAACAGACAGTTCTAGCATCGCATGGATACGCCGTTGGCAAAACCATTGGGAGTGGCTCCTATGCAACTGTCAAAGTGAGTATTTGATCGATAGATAGAAAAAACAACGATTGATTCGATAACAAAATGAAGAAAAAATTACTGTCCAGATTGCAAAGTCAAATCGTCATGATTGTCAAGTAGCAGTGAAGATCGTTTCAAAGTTTCAAGCCCCAGGTGATTATCTGAAGAAATTTCTTCCACGTGAAATTGAAGTTGTTAAGGGTTTGAAACATCCAAATTTGATACGTTTTTTACAAGCAATTGAAACTACACATCGGTTAGTGAACGTAATAATAATCAGTTCGCGGTTATAATGGTAAAATAATATTTTGTTGATTCACATATGCAGAGTTTATATTATTATGGAGTTTGCACCAAATGGAAGTTTGCTTGATATGATACGACGTGATACGTATATCGATGAAATTCGAAGTAGTCGTTGGTTTAAACAAATTCTGAACGCTGTCGATTACTGCCACAATCACGGTGTTGTACACAGGTATCATCATAGTGGGAAGATTTATCGATCGCGGAAGTTATTCTACCCGAATCAAAAATCAAATGCTTTCCATCATTTAGAGATATTAAATGTGAAAATTTACTAATGGACCAGTATTTCAATATGAAATTATCTGATTTTGGATTTGCCCGTGGTCAGATGACATCTAAAGATGGAATACCATCGTTGAGTGAAACATTTTGCGGTAGTTATGCTTATGCATCACCTGAAATTTTACGCGGCATACCGTATCAACCCCAATTATCAGATATATGGTCTCTCGGGATAGTCTTATATGCTATGGTATATGGACGTCTTCCATTTGATGATAAAAATCATGCACAACTACTTAAGGTACCAAGGTATACATTACGGAATAATTTACGCGTTTTCAAACTCATTTGTATCGAAAATTGGCACGAAATAAAAATAGCAGTACTTCACTACTCCACATTTTTTTTCAAGCAAGTCCAAAGTAAAGTGACATTTCCAAAAGAACCAAAAGTTTCGTATGCATGTCGTGCCCTCATTTCAAGAATATTGGTGCCGCAGAGAGCGCGTGTAAGAATTACCAATATACAAGAGGACAATTGGCTTGCTGTGCCTGTTGTATCAGTACACACATCCACACCAGCCAAGTCGCTCGAACGACTCCCTGGAGTGAGACCAAAATCACCGGATGTTGAGCCTCAGGACACGATGATGGATCGAATGGTACTTTTTAAAGAACAAGTACATCATGGCCAGACTGATCGCTAATGTGAGGTAATGACCAAACAAACATCAAAGAAGATGTAATAAAAGTAAAAGACATTGAAATTAGAGCTGTGTTTTTTAAACGTGTGATTTTTTTGTTTGGTTTTTTTATGATGTTTTTTTCTTGTTTCATATCAATTAATGTATTCATTTATCAGAACAACTGTGCTTTTGATGAGATTGTTGATTGATATAGACTGGAGTTTGAGACATCAATTGGTCATGTGTTTAACCGACTTTGGGCAACGGCAAGAATAATTATTGTACCCATTGCAAATAGACCAGCAGTTGTGACTCGATGATGATCTGTAGAAGCATTAGCTGAAACATATCAACTCCAATTAAGTTCAATTCTCACAAAACCTTGATTTAATTCAACTCCGAGCGTTCATCAATCTTACAGAGTGTCTCAGATGTTTGATTCCATCCCAAACTCCTATTGACTGATTTCTTCCATTCATGATACAAAATATCACGCTCTGATCATAGAGAAAAATATATTTACAAGTGAATTAAATACGCTCACAGAATTATGATTAATATTGAAAGAAATACCATCTTCTGATATTGACGGGAAGAACGTATCATTTGGGACAAGAGTGTCAATTTTTATGTCCCATACTTTTATTCCATCAGCACAACCAGCTGCTATCGCTACTCCGAGCGCTGCAGTTTCACTCATCAATGGCCTAACTTCCTTATAGAATCAATCCCGAATTTTAATTGTTTTACACTTGATCATACAACCATGCAATGGGCCAGTAATGAATCATCAATCAATGAACTCTCTTCTCCAAGTATTTCACTTACCCACTGGAATCCCACAAATATCGGCTTGCATTTGCATGAGTAAATTATTATCCGTCATAGCACCATCAACGAGTAATTTGGTCAAAGCCGAACCAGTATCTCCATTTATTGCTTCGAGAATATCTCTGATTTGGAAACAGACTGCTTGTAATGCAGCTTTTATTATGTGCGCACTATTAATATCCTGAGTAATTCCACAAACAACACTGCCACATCATCAATTTGATTAAAATATTATTTGTGTCAGGATATGCATAAAAAAAGGTAAAGTCAAACAATTACCTCGCGGCTTCTTTACGCCAATGAGGCGCGTATAAGCCAGAGAATGCCGGAACAAATGTTATATTCCCCGATGAACTGTCTTGAACCATAGCCTCGGACTCTTTTACGTCAGACAATAAACTCAAATTATTCTTCAACCAGTCTAAAACACCACCCGCAATCGCAATTGAACCTTCCAGGGCATATACAGGCGGTGACTTTGGTCCTAATTGATAGGCTACCGTGGTAAGTAGACCGTGTTTTGATTGAACAATCTACATTAATGTGAATAAGAAGAAAAATAATGATTAGACATATATGAAACATGAGCGCGAATTAATGACAATAAATTACTCAAATATGGATTACAAATCTTACAGCAGTTCCAGTATTATATAGTAAGAAGCAACCCGTTCCATATGTACTTTTCGCTTGTCGTCGATGCACACACATTTGACCTATCAATGCGGATTGTTGATCACCTAAACACTGAAATGGACTGATGAAATATGATGAAATCAATTGCAAATATAATTATATCAAAACTGTAAACTCACTCCTGATATGGGTACACCTTTGAGCATTCCCTCCTGTATATGACCATAAATTTCGGATGAGCTACGTATTTGGGGTAATATTTCCGGAGGTACATTGAAAAATGATAATAACGTTGGATCCCATTTTAACGTTGATATATTCATCAACATAGTGCGTGAAGCATTCGTGACATCAGTGCTGTGTGCACCACCATAAATGCCACCAGTTAAATTCTTGAAACAAAAATTATCAATAATTTCTGAAAATTAATACTTTAACTTCCACGATATTCAAATGCTCACCCATATAAGCCACGAATCAACAGTACCGAACATACACCTCTTATTAGCTATGGCTTCTTGTATTCTAGGTACATTTTCCAATAACCATTTTAATTTTAATGCACTGAAATAGGGACTGATGGGTAGCCCACACAGTGTTTTGAGGTAGTTGATGTTTCCATTGCGTATTTTCTTCAGTATATCATCTACTATATCAATTGTTCGCATATCCATCCACACTAGAGTAAGAAAAAGGAATTATTTACAATAATAAAATTGACGCAGCTATGATTATTCTGGATAATTCCCAGAATTTTAAGTGTGTATCTCATAATTTATCGATTATATTTACCAATGGCGTTATATAACGGTTCTCCAGTTATAGAATCCCATACTACCGTTGTCTCTCTTTGATTTGCGACACCAATAGCGACAATATCTGACGGATCAATTGTTAATTGTTGAAGATTAATGACCGTTTGATTGAGACATTCGGTAACCGCTGTTAAAATTTCAATTGGATCTTGTTCAACCCATCCTTCTTTTGGGTATAATAGTGTGGTTGAAATTTGATGATACGTCAATACTTCTGCAGTATCAGCAGCAAACACCTGCAGATATAGAATAAAACAAGAACAATCGTATTGCTCAACAAAAAATTATTTAATGTTACGTACAAAGGTCATCGATTAGATTGATATGAAAATAACATTTTTTTCTCATAACTTATGAAATTTTTAAGCGAAATAATTCAAAATCCTATTGTGCACCCTCACCAAGAATCGAACGCTCGTGGTTCCTTCATCAATAGCACCGACAAGCGGTCCATATCTGTTCATTGAATCATTTCTATTCATTTGACAGAAATTTGTTGCACAAACTCAACGTATGAATATACAAATAATAATTGTATGTAAATGAATATAAACAACATATAATTCAAATTTTTGCCGATAACAATATCCGGAATGCTTCTATTATATGGAACAATGTTAGGTTACAGTGTGTAATTGAGAGAAAATTCAAAACTTTTATGTTTACACAATAATTTCGAATTTTTCCGAATATCCTGATAGCATACATTATCACTCTCGCAGCGGATATCCACACGACTCTCGCACACTAGTCCATCATACATAGGTGACAAGAGAGTGGGGTAGGTTGAGCGACAGATGAATTTTTGAGAGGAAGTGCAGAAGCGGGAAATGAATGTCGGTTCATGAACTAATTTCAAATACATCCTTACCAACTGGGAAAAGTATTTAAAATAATATTGTTTGACCGTATAATGAACGAATGAGGAAACGTTGTGTCTTGTGCGATAGGAATATGCATGATGTGATTGGCAATGTCATCTAGCTATGGTATAGTTGGTCACTTGAAGAACAGTATAAACTGGTACTACCTATGATTTTCAATATAAACGCTAAGTTCGATCAAATGAGTTGGAAACAAAGCTTACAACCATTACCTCTGAATAATTTGATCGAAGGCACGGAGTAATGTAGTTATCGTCAAAATTTTCAACCAATGAAAGTAGTTTCTCAACAGAAAATTCGACTCATACTCACGAGTCAAAATTGTGCATTGATGGAGAATTACCAATCAGAGCGTCCGATGCATCAGCACTGAAGTTGGCGTCATTTCGAAAGCATAATAAGTTTGACCAATAAGAATTCATATATACGTAACGCGTTGTTTGCGGTTGTGCCGCCATATTGTGCGAGTAGCGCGGGTCACTTGCGCGTGTATGGGCCATTTGCAAGCAATTTTTGTCAATAACAAGTGTGTACAAGTATCCGTAAACTGCATGAAATTATAAGTGATGGATCCCGCTAAATTAAAAGTCGTTGAGTTGAGGAGTCAATTGGGAAAACGTGGACTGGACACCAAGGGAAACAAGGCGGTACTAGTTGAGCGGCTTCGCAAGGCGTTGGAGGATGAAACTGGTGATGGTAAGTTGACGCTGTTTACACACTGATATTCATTCACATACGTTGTTATATCGTTTTTCACATTTCGCAATCGAGTGTTTCTAGGTTATAATCAATCTTTCTTATTGAAGCTGACAACATACTTATTCAATAAACCAAATACACCATTTCATGTTCGATGTTTTGATATTGATATGTTTGATCAACCATTGCTATCAATGTTACGGCACTAGTTTCATATGACCTTTCTATTGTTGATTTAATAAAATCCACCATGATTGTATTTCTTCATCTTTATTCAACACAAGATTAACATCGTCTTTCGTCACAATTGAATTTTTATTTTTGCAGACGTTGGTGAAACAGTGCCTACAGATTCACATAATGAGAGTTCAGGTGATCCAAGCTCTCAAGATGAACGAGAAAAAACTCCTGAACCCACCAAGGCCATTTCACCTGCGAAATCAGCTGGTAGGTCACCACGAAGTTCGTCAGGAGGCAGTCCAATGAAAACAACGCCTACACGAGGATCCCCAAAAATTTCAACTGCGCCAATTATACAAAAGCCATTATCACCTGAAAAATTGCCAATTGTTGAGGATGTATCCGAGCCAATTCTTGAGGATGTATCAGAGCCAATTGTTGAGGATGTATCAGAGCCAATTGTTGAGGATGTATCAGAGCCAATTGTTGAGAAATCATTAGAAACACCAACAGGAGATAGTCCCGTAATCAACCAAGATGAAGATAATGAACCTGAACAAAGCGAGATGCAAGAAAATAAAGTTATTGAGCCAATAAGTGAGCCATCAACAACTGACATTTCAAAGTCACAAGATGCAGAAGCGGCACCAAATACGATATCAACGCAAGACGAATCAATAAATCAACCTGAGCCTGTTACGGAACAGATTTTACCTGAGACAAGTATAGTGGAAAACTCAAGTGAATATGATGGAATACCAATAGAACCGGAGTTGCCAACGGTTGAAAGTAAAACTATTGATAATGACGAAATTTATGATGAGAATACTGATGAGAAGGAAGAAATAAATGATAAATATATAGGGGATATAAATGATAGCGTGGACATACGTGTGTTAGCAGACGAAGAAATGAGCGTTGATGAAAAAAATGACAAAGATTATAAAGATAAAGATAAAAAATCAGATTCACCAAGTGAAGAATCAGGTTTTGATGGAAATTCTTCAGATATTAAAAGTGACACAGAGTTCAAAGCTGAAATAAGAGTGGAAGAGTTGCAAAGTGGTGAAATTGATATGAAAAATGAGAATATGGTCAAAGGCACGGAGCCAGAAGATGCTGATATGAAATTGATAAAGCAAGAACATGACGTTGAAAAAGATCCTAAAGAGCAAGACCGGCGCGATCGCAAAGAGAGAAAACGAAAGAGATCAACGAGTTCTCAGGACGAACGACACAAAAGTCCACCGCCCAGCAAAATGGATGATGAGCCCGAAATTGATTATTCAAGAGTATTGCTATCGTGGTATGATTCCGATTTAAATTTGGTTATTGATAAATCAAAGTTTTTATCTGCTACACCAATGCACAATGATGGTTTTGGTTATGTATGGGCTGGAGCGAGAGCATCGTTTGGCTTCACAACCGGTAAAGTTTATTATGAAGTGAAAATCACCCATGAATGTAATGTTACATTAGACGGTGAAGAGTATCCACATGTATTGAGAGCTGGATGGTCGGTAGCATCTACATCCATGCAATTGGGCGAAGAAAAATTGAGTTATGGATATGGAGGCACAGGAAAAAAATCGACGGGCAATAATTTCATAGATTATGGCGCTAAATTTGGCTTGAATGACATTCTTGGTTGTTATTTAGATATGTCTGATGATAACATTGTCATTTCATATACTTTGAATGGCGAGAATTTGGGAGAAGCATTTAAATTTTCGAAAGAAGAACTTGAGGATAAAGCGCTCTATCCACATATATTAACAAAAAATTGTGCATTTGTTTGTAATTTTGGTGATGATTCAGCGTGGAATGAAAATATACTAGAAGGATTTATACCAGTTGAACAAGTTGAACTGAAAGATCGAGTACCTGGACCACAGCGGCCTGAAAAAAGAGAAGAATGTGAAATGATAATGTTGGTTGGCTTACCAGCAGCGGGGAAAACCGTATGGGCAAACAAGTATGCAGCAGAGAATCCTAATAAGATGTACAATATTTTGGGGACAAATAGTCTTGTTGATAAAATGAAGGTATATATTTGACATTTAAACTCGTCTCCGTTCGTTATCCATGAATGGGTTTTAAGTGATTTGTTTCTATTCAGGTTATTGGATTACCACGCAAACGGAATTATCATGGCAGGTGGGAGATATTAATAGAGAAATGCACACGTTGTCTCAATAAACTACTCGAAGTGGCCGCAACTAGAAGACGCAATTATATATTAGATCAGGTGAGACGATATATACATAATGTTTCAATTCATATTTTAATGATAGTAGGGGAAAAAATACGAGACGATGCATATATGAATATACGTAAATGAGGACCATGATTAATATTTAATCCCGGATGATACCAATTTAGATAGGTAAGTAATTCTATTGTTCCCAATCGGAATAAGTCTTCATAGTCCAGTCTGCATCACATGTTTGGCATCAAACGGTATGTATTATTGTAAGTAGAGAAACCAAAAAGTAGCCCGCACAAGTTGCCATGAAGGATTCGACAGGAAATTTCACGTGAATATTGAAAATAAATTGATATACAGGGAGTATATCGACATGATGTATCTTAATTTTAAGTTCAGTTTGACAGAGGGAACATAATTGACGAGAATAAGAATGAAACTAATTGCCTTACCGTATAGAACTAAATGAGTAAATTAATGAAAAGTAAAAATATTATATACGCGCGCCCATAACTTTCAACGAATTTTACATCTGTATTTTCTATGGGACCGATACAGACAAACGTTTATCCTTCTGCACAAAGGCGCAAAATGAGGCACTTCTATGGATTCCAACGGAAGGCGATAGTTATAGTACCAACGGATGAAGAATTGAAGTCGCGTACTGCTAAACGCGAGGCCATCGAAGGCAAGGATGTTCCTGATGTCGCGGTATTGGAGATGAAAGGTTGGTTTTATAATCCCTTTTCAACAGCACACGGCTCCACCCTAGAGTTATATACAAATACAAATATTTGACACGAGGTCCTTGGTTGTAAGTGTCTTTTTGAGTTGTATATAAACATCATGATAATTAATCTTATTGAATTTTCACTGACAATTCACCTGGACATTCACAAATATTAAAAAATTCAAATGATAGCTTCCATCAATGTCATTCATTTATATTTTTCCAATACAACAATATCATTGTTCCAATTTGTCCACTCAAAGCATTAAGAATCGACCATGAGAAAAAATTTGTTCATTACACACGATCATCATTTGTTATTTTTTTTTTTGTTATCATTTCACGACTCTTCACACTTAATGTTTCCGTCATCGCTGAGGGACACGTGATCATGTGCACTGGCCATATTTGAATTCAATTGAACTAACATTATTAATCTGTTTGCAGCAAATTTCGGGGCTCCCATGGTAGGCGAGTCATTTGATGCTGTTGAGTGGGTCGAACTCGATGAAGAGGAAGCTAAAAAATTAATTGCGAAATACAACAAAGAAGGCAAGGACGCTGGTTATAATCAACAACAAACAAGTAAACGACCCCGTTTTGAGAGCCGCAGCGATAGTCACCGAGACAGTCGTGATATACGATCTAGTCGGAATAGCAGAGACAGTCGTGACCATCGTGATCGCCGTAGTGGTTGTGAGTACTACTGAATTCATTCTAAAAATGATTATGGATATCTTGTCTGTTCAGTTCACAAATTCTTTCAATGTGCAAATATACACAGATTCAGACAGAAATCGTAACTCAACGTGGCGTGGTGGCAATCACATGGGTGGCGGTGGTGGCGGTGGTGGTGGTGGTGGTGGTGGTGGGAATGGTTGGCGAGACAGAGCACCACGTGGTAGTGGTGCACACATGCGACACACTAGTGGTGGATATGGTGGGTCATCGGGTGGTTGGCGCGGTGGCCGTGGTGGACAAAGTTTAACACCATCTCATCGTGGAAGTGACAGACGTGGTAGTTCAAATGATCGACGATCAGCAATAACTGATAGCCGCAGTCGATCCGCCGTATCCCGACAAGGTGGTGGATGGGGACCAATGAAGTAAGTAATCATCATGTTCATATGCGTCAAATTTGAACCAATAAAAATTGCAAGAAGATTATATAGAAATAATGAATCTGCATTTTTATCTATTCTGGAACATTTGTAGCAGCAACTATCATAACTCTGGACACACATCAAGCGGATGGGGTAGTAGTGGTAGTGGCGGTCAATCTAGCGGCAGTTGGTCAAGTCAGTCACAACAACAAGGAAGTTATGGTAGTAGTAATCCGTCAGGTAGTTGGGGCCAACAACAAAATTGGGGCAATTGGAAGGGCTATGGCCAATCGAATTACAGCCAAAGTAATTATAGTCAGCAGGGCTATGGTAACGGTAATTGGGGTGGTTGGAACCAACAGTATTACAATCAGTATTGGGGCGGACAGCAACAATCGTCCCAAAGTGGACAATCGACCGGCAGCAGTGGGCAATCTGTAAGACAACGTTGAACTGTATCTATCAATGAAATTTTATTGCGAATTAAAATCGTTTCGATGGAATCATGGAGAGTGTTTGGAATTGTTTTTCGTTTGTTTTTTTTTTCTCTAATTCAGGCTATTACGTCGTCTGCCGTTAGTGCAACACCCGCAGCATCGACAACTAGTACGTCATCGACATACAACAGTTATCCACAAGCAGGTTGGCAAGGATATACGCAATCTTATTATTCGACTGACAGTTCCAACACCAGCACTCAACAACAAAAGTAGAAGAAAAAAAAAAAAGAAACAAATAATAAAGTAAGTATTTGTACTTGAGGAATTTATCATTACAGCCACACTGGATCTTTTTCATCTAAGTTGAATTTCATATTTCGTATAATCTCATTTTTTCTGATCGTTGTTATTCCGAAATATATAAATTTTGTGATTTTATCATCTGCCGAAAATGGTGGGAAAAAAATTAAGAAAATAGCATACGAGAAAAAGACCGTTCACGTTGATTAATCAAATGACAAATATCAATTCTCGATTGCATCTCCTTTTTTTTTAATACATTAATGAAAAAAATTTACACGGAGATATTAGAACTTAGAACGTCACTTTATTGTCAAAAAATATTTAAATATGGATATGAAAAAGAAAAAAAAAGATACATTTTTTCCATTAACGCGACGTTTCGATATGTGTCACCATAATGGTACAATAATTCTAAATGGAATCATTTTCATGTGGCAAGTAATGTAAATATGTACAGATTTCATCATTTAATTATGTCGTAATTGAACAATTATAATTTGTGTTTTGTAATCTATGACAAAGTTTATTTGAAAAATGAAAAAGAAAGAAATAAACATGTCGTTTTATGCAAGAATTATTCATAATATCGAGTACTCTATTATCAACATTATTCATCATTTAGGATTGAAATTATTGTCGATGTGGTCTATTTTCAACTTCACATTCCTACATTTAATAATTATGCAAACACAATGAAATTAATTTAGATCATGCATTGGAATGTATTAATATAAAAATGCGTTTCTTTGTTCAAAATCTATTTTTTTTTCTGTTTAATCATCACTAAGTTACCTCCCGCAATATTTATTTACAATGTTTGTTGATTTTTGATTGTACAAACGGCGTATGCAAACAACAAGAGGACACTGAAAAACGATTAAACGCTTTTGGTTTGGAATATTTTATTTTTTGGTCTTTTTCGAAATTACGTAATTATGAGAATTACACAACCGCAACTTGCCACAGAGGTCAATTTGAAGAACTAAGAAAAAAATAAGATATATGAGTAAGTAACATATTGAAATGATGTTTCTTAGAGAGTATATGTAATTTTCGAGTATTTTTGCCAGATACAAATATAGAGTAAAACCATTCGCCTAAAATTATGAAAGATAGTTACATGAAGTATATGTGTGTATGATAATCAAAGTTTTGCAACAGAATTAATAATCCTCTAGACACCAAAATGTTACAAAGTCTACATTACAGATAGTTTGAATAAAACTTATTCTTCTTCTCATTGATATGTTTATAAAAAAGTTGGATATTTGTTGTGCGATCAATTTCTAATGCGACATTCTGTACAGCGTACGCAAGAGAATATTGAATAGAAAGCACTTTTTTCGATAATCGCAAAAAAGTGCTTGAAGCTATGAATCGAAACACAACCTTGAGAACGGTCCTCTTCAGTTGGAATTGCGAACTTGAATGGTGAATGCTGAACACAGTTTTAAAAAATGTGAAAAAAACCCGTATAGTTCTTCGAACAAAATATTAGAGTACACTATATTAGAGCATCGAATACGTTTACGCGTACCGGAATTTTCAAACCATATTTGCAAATTAATTGGAAAAATTGTGTGTAAAATTGAAATAAACCCATTAATTAAATTTCATCTCGACAAGTCATTTTACATGATAATATCAATTGCGAGTACATTTGAGAATACTTCTATATACTTATTTGTTAATAAGAATGTACAAACTCATTCATGAAAATAAATAAAAAATATCTTATATAACGTTGTATTGTGGAATTCGACTTATCATTCGTTTCTATTTGTAGAGTTTGTCATCAGTGATCTGCATTATACTTATAGTTCATGATATAAGTGCATTGCAAAGGTAAATGAAACAAAAATTATTTGAATCTTTAACGTATATTTATCTTCTCTAAAAAAGAATACAGTAGCAATATATTACTAAATTATTAGTATGAAGCTGCCGGCGCAACAAACCAAATAGAAAAATTTCGTTGATTTTGCTTAACATAATATAATGTTATGTTCCTGAAAATGCGCCTCCCACAGGAGATTCTCAAGGTTCTCGAATGCATTCCGAATATTAATTGCAGTTGTTCATCTTATGTTTCAAATTCGCATATATTAAACAATAATAGAACTCATCATATGTGACTGATTACATTTTCATTTTTTATTCTGTAACTATAGTTGAAAGAGTTTCCAAACAGCATAATAATTCATTAATATCAGTATATGAAGTATGGAACAGGAATCAGATGGCGGAATAGAAATGTTGATGAGAAATGAAATCATGGAACTATTTCAAACTTTCGTATTTATAAATTATTTCAAAAAATTTGGCTTCAACATTTTTAACGTTACCAATAAATAAATTTTTTTTTTTTTTGAATACAAATACTCTTTATACGCCAATAATTGAAGAAAAAAGAATACATTTCAACGTCATGGACGAATTAATATTCATAATAAAATACCATTACCTGAAAAATTTCTTGAAATCCAAAATTAACAATTTTAAAAAGACTGATACTCAGGCATCGTGCAATACAGTCGGTGAATTATATATTGGAGTCTCGATTCTAAATGTAATAATAAATATTCAATATTCAATTATTTACAATGATGAATCCAAAGAGAATCAAAAAAAAAAAAATCATCAGCGCTTTCTGGCTGCGAAAATAATCGCAATTATATATCGTGATCATGATAATTATTAAGAATAATAATTTAAATACAATAGTAGTTTCTCTGTTATTTGTTTAATCCTACTTTACATTTACTTCCGTTAACACCGGGTTTATGAAAAATATAATATTCCTTTTTGTGCAACAAAGTTCCAATCGCGCCTACAATGCGCCCACCCAATGTCACTTTTATAATTTGTACAATCAACTATTTTGGGCTTAACAACGTTGGGTCCAATAAGAATTGAAATCATTTACATTTAACTCTGTACAAAGTCCAAAGTGTGACCCAAATTAACAGTAGGCAAACGTGTAGATATACCCCTGCGATTGTTTCTTATTTTCTTCTTAATTTCCGAGTGAGAATCTTTTTTATCAAACATTTAACCAAAAAATAAATGTTTTATCAAGTGTTATATACTAACGGGCAAACAGAAAACAAGCTACAAATACTAAATATGAATCGTTTGTGTATTTGATATATTGATGAATATGTATTGAAGACTTTGCAATGCATCAGTATTGGTTAGCTGATATGGCCACCTCCTCAACATACAATGATAATTCAACTTTTAATATAATCGATAGAAAGCCATAAGCTGAATGGACGGGATAGATTCATGGAAAAAATGTATGCAATAGTTCGTCTAATCACCTAATAATCTATATAAACTATATGATAAAAAGGGAAAAAATATGTTTATTAATGCCATTGGCCGTTTTAGACAACGGCATCTACGAAGGAATCTGTTTGATTTCTTGCTAAAAATGATTATTCACACGTTACTTACACACTAGTACTAGTGGCGCAACACTAAGGCAATCGTCATTTCACTGTCACTGTTTACATCCGCCGGGTCGTTTACGATTTCTGCGATTTCGTTCCAATAAAAAGGTCAGATCCAACGGGTCTTTTTTATTTGGCATTCTCTGAAGTAAAATTGTCAAGATGCGATTCAGTCTCTTCCTTTGTTCTTCTCTCTAAATTCATATGGAAAAAAAAAAGAACCTTGATTAGAGAATACGTTTCACAGACATCATTTATTAGAGACATTTCAATAAAAGTTTTACTTGAGCAGGCGTCACAAGGGACGCTGAATTGCGCTCCTCACACGATCTGTGGCGATTTTTTCCGAGGGCCCTTAACTGGTCTTTGCCATTTATCTTGGCAACTTCATTTGTTTCCGATTTATTATTATTTTCGACGTTATCTTGATGTGATAGAGCTTTTTTCTTCTCTTTCATTGCCTTGATTGCTTGAATACTTTCTAAACTATGTGGCTGTAAAAATAATACTTGGCATTACGTCATCTTTGAAGTATTAAATATTATATAAGCACTGAAGTATCGATGTAATTATCTAAATATCCTACTGGGAACTTACCAAATAAGTACGATAATGCTTAATACGTTGAGGAAATGTTTCAAATGCATAAGGCTTTGTACAGACATGATGACGTGCCCGTGCAACTTTGGTAAAAAGTCTTGCAGCTCGATCAACACGGTATTCACAAACATAAGTATGCTCTGGTGCAGCTCCCACTGGTCGTCCTTTGCAATAAGTATGTGGATCCAGAACCCAACAGCGCTCAGCAACAAGATCACATGGTACGGCTTCATAAAGCGGTGCACAAACAACCTCATTCTCGTAAAATTTGCGTGTTGGCTCATGATAAGTTTCATGTGGCCTCAAATAATGATGGCCAAATACAAATCGTTCGCCTTCCAGATTTTTCCATAATCTCTCTATCCTAAATATATCCATTTGTTCGTAATCGAATTTTTGTATGGTTTTATATGTGTGCTTTTCGGGTGTATCTCGTAGTACATAGACAGTATCACCCTGTCTCAATTGCAAATCACCGCGCATCAATGTAACATAATGTTTTTTGCCTTCTTCCTCTTCCTCTCCTTCGAGTGGTATTTCAAAATCAACTGTACGCGGTTGACATCTTTCACACAGATAAGACTCAGCACTCGTATCAGCCTTGACACAATCGCAATGTTGCCAGACAAGACATCGCTCGCATTGTATCATCAAACCTTCATCACGATGTAGACCACAGATACATCGAATCACATCCTCTTCGCCAGCTGTAGAGCCTTGGGGTGGTAAAAATTTTTGAGCAGGTGGTGCGCCCATAGCTTCGGTAATTGCCTCGATAAAATTGGCTTTGCTACCCAAATAAAGTTTTCGTAATCTTGCCGCGGCTATACCTCTTTCAGATGTTCTACCGAAAAATTTGACATTATTATCAAAAAGTTTAATCATATCTAGATCAAATTGTTCCGCTGTTTTGTACAATCCCATCCCGATTCCCTGATCAATTGTTGTCAAATCAATCGGATCTTGTAATTTTTCATAATAATCTGGTAATTTTCGTTTGGGAGGTAGTGTGATAAATGGTGTGCATAACAATTCCCCATTTTCATCGTTAGCCGTCGCAACTACGGTGTAGAGTTCCTTCAATACCTTCGCTAATTTTGCTGTTTTATTAACCTCAGGATCATCTTGTGCTTGAGCTAATCTACGTGTTCTTACGGTCCTTGATGCATTATTAGTTAGTGCTGTTAATTGCGAGAAGAAAGCATCTGATTGCGTTTTTGATTCACTCGTATTCTTTTCTTTTGTTGCTGTAACAATTTTATCTTTACTTTTCCCCGCTTGACTTTGTACTTGCGTAACTGGTGTTTTCATGCGTTTTATTTTTTCTAAATTTCTCAATAAGAAACAATGATGTTGTTGAGCAAAGTGCCGTTGCTGCTGTGACATTGGTTTTACCATTGGTGTTTGAGTAAAACTCGGATCACCAACTTTACGTGTTTTACACAGTCCCTTGGAAGTTGATTGTACGATATTGGACTTACGGATATTTTTTCGAGGCCGCCCGACGGATCTGCGTTCGGAATTGTCTACCTGAGGTGATACCGGTGTTGCAAGTGGTCGAGCGACGCGTTGACTTTTACCACCAATAACACCTCGACAACCAGCGCTCCCACACCGACACTCTTGGCCCTCTGATGGATTGAATAGCGCAAAATTATAATCGTACGTTAATTCTTCACCCGGTTTGATGTCTCTAGAGGCAAAAAGCGCCATTCGCGGTAATCCATTCACGCTCCATTTTTGCATTTCGCAATTGGGTTCACACGAATGATTGACAAAACGCCCATCGCCGCCCATTCGGTGACCATCAATAACTAAACCGCCATCTAAATGGAGACAATAGTGATGTGTATCATTGGCATATCGCGTGGCCATCCGCGCTTTAAACTCTCTTTCAGAAACCACCTCACCAACATACTCAAGTATAAAAACACCCGTTTTTATGTAATCACGAGTTCTAATACCCCAACCCTTATTCTCCGTCATATATCGCTGCAATCCCACCGTCCATTCGTGTCGTTGAATTTTTTGATTACCGCATCGTTCACCACATGGACACATTTGTGATGTACATTCACTGAATACCATACGATTTATGCAATCGTCACCACAACCGCTGTCTGGTTTACACTCGCAAGCTTGTGCTTCATATAATGTTGTTGGTTTTACATCATAATAAATATTGCTCCGGATTTTTCGATAGTTCCATGACGGCACCAAGTCTCTACCGGGTAATCGGGAGTGTGTGTGCAACCACCACAAGTCGTACGGTAATTGGAAAGGGATTTTTCTCTGCCGTAAAAATTTTCCGCAATGATATGGCGGTGGCAATAACCCATGTGGATGCTCCATAGGATCATAAGTGAGTTTATTTTTACCTGGACCGTCAGCATTGGGAACTCTCCGTGGTTCATTCTCTTTATAGTAATCTGAGAACAATCCCGCTTGGAGATAACGCTTTTTCCATCTTGGTTGCTTCCGCCGTGAGTGGGACGATCCTATTGGTTTACCAATGTCAGGTTCATCGCTTGCGATATCACTGCTCGGTAATGCATCACTTTCAGTGTCGTCACTGGTGTTTTTTAGCCTCTTGATACTTCTTAATGTAAAATTGCACGGACTTATTGAACCTCTACGTCTCTTGTGATTATTGTTAAAACAGCTAGATATATCTATTTTTCCACTGGATTGTGAATTCGCGCATTCGAGTTTCTTCAAATTCTCCTCGCTCAATTCAGAAATACGTTGACTTTGATTGTAACGCTCTAATGACTCTTCCAGAGTTGCATTCTCATCATAAATACGTGAATCCTGAATTTTTTCATACTTTACAGGACACAGTTTGTCGCAGGGTTTCGTACCATCGCATTTGACTAAATCTCTACGAACTCGTAACTGACCCGGACAAGATGCATCCATAATGTCATCGGAAAAACTGTGACATGAAAAATCATGAAAATCTTTGAATTCTGTTGAATCCTCAAACTTTTCTTGATCACTTGCCCTACTCAGAGTAGTGTCGTCTACAATCGGTAAAACACCATTCACATCAGTTTCTGAAAATATGGATTTCTCGTCAACTCTAGAAGTTTCAAAGTCATTTGTTGTTATTTCTACTCTTGGTATTAACGTAAGTTTCTCAGTATCAGCCATCTCTGGAATTATTTCGATTATTTTCTTCTTCTTACGTTTCAAAGTCGGGAAACCTGTACGATTAATAGCTTTCCGTCGTCGTATTTTTTTTTTCGTTAGCATTAATGTCATCGATGAATTCACCAGATTGGCTACACTGTTTACAGCTTCTTTTTTTTCCCCGCGATCAGTACTATCATTTGTATCATCGATATCTTTCACAACGATAACACCCGTCTTTTCATTCTTATCGATCGAAGATTTTTTTGACTGTTCAATTTTTCCCATGTGCTCGATTTTATCAATTTTCAACTGTTTATCAGATAACATTTTCTCAGTTTTATTTGGCTTATCTGTGTGACTCTTGCCGTTGGTTTTTTCTGTATTAGCTTTATCTATTTTATCGATATTACTCGTTGTTGTATGGCTTTCAGCTGTGACCAGCTTTGTGACAGTTACACGAAGATCTCGGACAATTTTTTTCTTTCGACGCGATGGTTCTGATCGATTTAGCGGTTTTTCTTCGGCATCTGAGCTTTCACTCCCGGCGGTTTCGGGAGCCGTACACTCAGCGTCACGCAATCTCTTCTTCAGAGCAATATTTTCTACTTCCTTCGAATGCGAGCTCTCAGGACTGCCACTGTATCTCTCAATTGCAGCCTCTATCGCTTCTTCAATATGACTCTCCATTGAATTGGATTCATTCGGATTCGTGTCAGTACAACTAGCATTTGAGCTTTGTGAACTATGTGGACTTGATAAATGATAATGCCTTTTTTTTAGTGGAAGCCTTTGTTCATTGGGATTTGATGGTGCATTCGAATTCTTAATACTTTTCAAATCAGCATTTGCCGGTGCTTTATCCTTTTTCACCCGTCTCTTTAATTTTTGTTCATCGCTCGCATTTGTATCGCCGCCTTTACGCTTTTTCGTTATCTTTTTCACGCGAAATATTTGCGGCAAATCTGAATGATTGTTGGTTGTATTATTTTTACCCAGACTGCATAATTTGGCGAATTCATCAATGAGCTTTTCAAGCTCCTCAACGACCGTTGGATCGATGCGTATTGGTTTCTTGGGGGGAACAACCACTCGCCGTTTATGTTTATGATGATGATGCTTGTGATGACGATGGCTCAATAACGGCTTTACTGGTGCAAGATCACATTTGTATGTGTCAACATTCTCAGATTTCAAATTCATTGGCACAGATATAACTGTTTGAACTCCCACTCCATTTGTCTCCAATGTTTTTTTACTACTTTTATTTTCCTTCAATACTCTTCGGGGCGTCGGAAGTACTAGTTTCTTTGTTGTATTTTGTTTTTTATTTATCGGTGATGTTTCACCACGGTTTTCTTTCGAGCTCTTTCTACCACTGATAATCAATTTTTCATCATTACTTACGACATGCTCATTATTAGTCTTTTGTCTCGATGGTGATGTACTACTTATGTTCGATTCTATTGATTTATCCTGTCTAGCTCTCTTGCACACTTTTTCATCATTAGCTTTCATCTCTTTCGACATTCTTTTAACACTAGATTTATTCAGGCACTTTTCCTCCGCTGATGAATTCTTATCATTGAAGCAAATTTTGCGAGAGGTCTCCGATGTTATCGTTACATCAGGTTTTGCATGCCCCACTTTTCTATTTTTTAACCTCTGATTCCTCATTGTATCTTCTTTATTCTCCGATATTACTGGTTGTTTGGTACATTTTGAAGTTGATTTAGTTCGTTTGCTTGTGAGGGACTCGTCTCTTTTAGCGTCCAAGGTTGGACTCACGTTTTTCTCAATTTTCTCATTTTTTTCAGTGGCTTCAGGCCTCAAACGTGGCCTCCCAGGACCACGCGGCTGAGTTGACACCATTTTCGCTGGCCTGCCGGGTTTTCTTTTAGGTGGATACAAAACTCTGTCGACATTAACGGCGGGTTTCGGTGGCGCAGTTTGAACTGGTGATTGTGACGATGCTGGAGGACTTGCTGGAGTAATTGTTAGATGCAGTGGACTGTTATCCACCGATTGAATGCCCGAGTCTGGCGATACATTGGATGAACAAACGTATTCAGATTCAACTGGTTTCTTGTTCGTTTTACTACGCCGTTTCCGTGGTTCAGATAGTAGGGCTGTTTTTTCAACAAACTGTTGTAATAATGTTGAGCTGTAAACGGGGACAGGATTTTGATCCACATTTTCACTTGAATCTGAATCGGCGCCCAATGACATACGTTCGATGGCTTTCGATACTAAACGTCCGCTTTCCGAATCTTCAAAACCATCAAATGGAGTGTCCTCTTGGTCTGGAAGTATTGCCGACAAATGTTCCTGATTAATTTCTTGAAGTGGTGGCTGCTGTTGTTGTTGTTGTTGTTGTTGTTGTTGATGGTGCTGTTGCTGTTGTTGTGATTGCGATCCTGATTGTGGTGGATTAATTGGTGTCGGTCCGGCCGACGAATCCGAATCATCTGTGGTACATTCTGTTGTTTTGTTAGCACTACAAGACGCTTTTATTTTACGAGGCGAAGTTTTCTTGGTTTTGTCACACTTTTGCTTTTCATATTTATCAATTTCCTCTTTCTTCTGTGCTTTCATACTTATTTTCAATTTGAGTGCGCCCTGTTCAAAATTCGTTTCTCTTATGGAAAATGTTTGTTCACTGTGCTGGGAAGAACAATCCGAATTTGACGCAGAATCATCGCACTCTTCTTCGCCGCTGCTCTCATCGTCTGATTCTGAATCAGAATAAGAACAACTACCATCAGTGCCACCTGAACTCTCTTCATCCGAATCAGAATCCTCTTCTGAATCAACGGAATCGGTTTCATTGTGGCCAGTAGCTGGATCCCAACTGCCACCACCTTTTATCGCATCCATATCAACGGTTGAGGGTAATTCCCTCTCTGGTTCGCCATCATTTTCGTCCCAATTCCAATTCTGGAGTTCTAACTCCGATGGATGATGAATAACAGCATTCCATCCCGAATCACCGGACATTTTTTGTTTTCCCACTTATCTGACATTCACAGTTCTCAAAGAGAATATCATTCCTCAATTATCAAGACTCACTGAATTGAGTCTGACAATGTGAATTGCCTGGAAATAATGTATAATTGTTAAAAATTTCTTAATACTGTAGGTGTAGTAAACGTGACTAAGGTGCAAGTGATTTTGTTATGGTTATATTATTTGGGTATCGATACTGCGCAGTTGACGATATGGGGGTTATGTACCTTGCATAATTTACAAATATGTCTCTATCTCGCTCTTTAAATCCAATAATTTGATAATGAAGCGATAAGAATCCTGCATTAACGGTGGCTGGACAGCTGTTCCTTTTCATGAGCAGATGTACCAGGTGCATTGAACGAATTGGCGCGAAAAAACAATGCGACCATTAATAATGCCGTTAGGAAATGTGAGAATGTACGTTTTTACATGGATGCAGAAAACATCGATATATTAATTTGATCGAATTAATGCTGGCACAAGTTTGTGATTCGATAGCCACCACTCAAACTTATAAACACGATTAGAAAGTTTTGATGTTTACGTATTCGTGCGTGCGCTCACAAAATGGCGCTGTTACGATTAAAAGTTGCGTTTGTGATGTACCATTTACATTGATCATAATATAATATTTCATGCCATATTAGCGATTGTCCGTTTTTATCGCAGATTTCATAAATCGCATGGGCATTTTCTCCGCATTCGCGGATCATCAATTGTTGCACGATAATTCACATATTTTCACCTGAATATCGTACGCACATCGCGTCACACGTTCGTCGCTCAATGCATTACTAGTGCCGCCTGGTGCCATCAATTGCCGCCAAACATCTTATCATTATAATTCTATCTTGTCTGATATATATACTAAAACTCTCAACCGATAAGAGAACTAATTGCAAGTACCATTGTGCGCCAATATTCAAATTAGTACTCGAAAACACGGAGCGTTTGGACCCGCTCGAAATCAAGTTACAGATGATTTTTAATCAATTGTTACTATTGTTTTTGGACGATATCAGAATATAATACACATACATTCAAAATTATTCAATTGTTGATTGCATAACATGGATGTAAAAGTATACTGTGTAATGGGTTTACTGCGAGCCATCTAGATCAGGATGCATGCTTGCTCAACATTTATTATAATATACACATAAATTGCAAGAAACAGCTCTTTTATTATTTCGATTGATTCAAATGAAGATGCCCAAAGTGGTACGACAGTGTACGTATTCGAATAAAACGCAATATTAATACTATAATATACATGTCTGATCTTTCATTTCTGCAGATATCATTTTTTACTTGTGTCAATAACACAGATATCTACTATGAAGATGTGTCACTACACCGACGCCATCGGCGCTTTTATCCATATATATGGTACAATCGAATGACGAGAGTTCTCGAAGTATCTACATCGATAGCTATCGATGCCTCGAAATGTAAATACAAAAAGTATGAACAACAAAGAGCGATAAATAATGAGTGGGAGAGAGAGCGAGGGAGAGAATGAAGTATAGATATATATGATGGTGAGAATGGGGAATTCGAGAGTCGGCAATATGGCCGGTCAGATGGTGTAGCGGTAGGGTGTCACGGTGGTGTTAGTCATCATTATTATTTATGTCTAATTATCGCAAATCGTGTCCAAATCTCGCGTGTTTTCATGGAATCAGTGAAATACTGTGCCGCGGAAGAAATTCAGTTTGCATGAAGGCATAGCACTTAACCTCCTGTACAACGACCATGAAGTAAGTAACCACATATACACCCATGAAAATTACTTCCTCCCTTCTTTTGCTGTATGTATACTCTCGACAGAGAACAGAATGGCATCTTTTATTCTTGCACTCCAGCATTCATTGTTTATCATTCCATTCACGAACTATTATTAATTTTCAAACATTTTGTGTTTTAAGTTTTACAAAATGTTGAATTGTTTGTTTGTATCTTTACTCATTTGTGTGGAGTTCAAATGCACGAGAGATGATACTGGTATATCTTTGACGTGTAAATATACCTACCTTAGGGCGTTTTTTTTTCTCCCAAGATTTTACTTCTTTTAGCATTGACCACACGGGGCGTTTGATCCCAATCAACACGTTTCGAAGATACAATATAACGTAACAAATGTGTGTCGGTATTGAATAAAAAACAACAGGGAGTTGATGAACAGACCAGCTGTCGTGTATATATCCAACTTCATTTTTGTTGCCTACCCATAAGGACACATGTCCAACATTGCTTCACCAATGTATATTCTCCGCTTACTTTCATGCGTGTGCGTCGACACAAAACGCACAAGGCTATTTTATCGCGTGTTACAGTTGGAAAAGTCATTGAACCTTCTCCTTTTCATTTTCTTCTCGTTTATCCAATTCATTCTCAATTTGTATTTATAATAAATATCATCAATATGTATTGTTTATTACATATTGAAAAGATTATGTGACTGTGAATCGTTCGAGAGACGCACGCAGTCATAACAATGGTTTATGCTCTTCCCCGAATAGAGAAAGAATTGATTGTGGTTGGGATATTAGTTATTTTTTTATTAGGATTGGTACCATCACCAAATTAAAGGTTGAGAATGACTTTCATTTTCTTTTCAAATTTTGTTCAGCAAACTAATATTTATTTGAAACAGAAATATTTAAGAGTGAATAATCGGCTATTTTCCTAACAAAAAGTTAATTTGAAAATGGGCTCCGGCAAATAGATGCATCGCAAAGAATATAATCTTCACATTGTGGTTATTATATTTCTTTGACTAAAGTACGGCCAGATTGTGCAAAAAATGCTCGTATATATTTCAGGAATGATGTGAAAATTGAAAGTTGAGAAATGAGAAGGCCTGATCTGCCAGTTAAGTAAACAAAAGTAATCTCAATTCATAGATTCATCCAATTTATGGAATTAATATTTACCGGTGAATCAAAATGGTACAGCATATTGAAAAATGCTGAGAATATTGCATGAACATTGTAATGAATAGAATTAAATTAGATCATGAGATTCAAAGAGAATGACGTATGTACGAAATACACGGATATCTATAAATGGCACGCGGTTTACAATCATGAATATAAAATATCCTCGAAACTCTATATATTTACGTGTATAAACTATATCAATATCAATAGTCTCTCATTGCGTCAACACACAATCGATTTATGAATAATAGACTCGAACACATGTTTTCCATAACATTTATATATCATGGATCATAACAATTGTTTTCTTGTCAATCACCAGATATGCATCTATGATATGGCATTCAACATTGAACCCGATGCGCAAATAAATTTGATATTTTGTATAGAAAAAAACATATAAAATGAAAAAGTCATATCGGCGGCGGTATTCTCTCGCACCAACATGGAGGTATACACATTTATTTCGTTAAGGGATGTTATTCCTCCCCAATTTTGAATCACCCTCGCCCTCGCGATTCCAATGTGAATGACGAGCCCATAAAAATGGGGATATTCTAGCCAAAAGAGGAGGGTGAACGCACGGGCCAACCGGATGCACGTTCTTTGCTTGTGTCCTTGCCCAACGTGTGTTTCTATACGCATGTTGCCTGTATGCGCGACGGAATAGAATAGAAAGGCAGTATCTGAAAGACAAAAACAGAAAGAGATATCCACCACACTTCCAAAAGTGAATTTTCTGCACTATTTTCTCTCTCCTTCTTCTCTCTCTCTCTCTCTCTCTCTCTCCCTGTCTTTGTCCCTTTCTCGCTCTCTCTCGCCCTCACACCTCTCTCACTCCCTTTCACAAAGGGGAAAGATTCTAATTTTATATGTGAAGCATCCAAATATGTAACGAGCATGTGAGCCATGAGACTTGCAAAGAGTGGTCGTAATTGAACAAAAAGGAAGGCTACATGAAACAATAAATAAGAAATTTGACTTTGCATCACTAAGCGAACAGAAACAAAAAAAAAAAAAGCAACGATGGGCATTATGAATGTGGCACGAATACGTGCTACGAAGACGGTAGTAATTTCGCCTTATTAAAATTCTGACATCCGATTTGGGATAACGTGTGTATACGTAATACACTCATAAGTATACTGAATGTTCAAGTAATATTGAAAAATAATTTATACTTAAAAATTTTTTCACATTGTTTGCGAATCTTTTTTTTTTTTCGCAGTCTAATCATCAACAGATGGTTTTTTTTTTCCATTTCGGACTATGTTCGCCTTCTGTTTACCACCCCTCTCAATAATAACTCGCGGAGAATTTCTATGGGAATATTCACATTCACCCTGAGGCGCATTGTCTACAGTGAATACCAGCATATATGTATACCAGCTAACGCCGGGCTTCGCCTGTTAACGCGTGCAGCGCAAGTCCACACATAGCCTGGTCTGAGGAGAATCTTGCTCTCTTGTTCATTCTGCATTTTCAACTGCACCAGAGCTTGAAAAAAATGAAATAAAATATTCTGTCTTCATATTGTAATGTGTATGAGAACATCTCGCATGCTGTTGATGCATTTACTGATTGGAAAATACATCAACGTTATTTCTTGAGATATATGAAAGACCTCCCGAGTTGTCGTGAAAGACAAAATATTTATTTTTTTGTCTGGATTTCATTTATAAATACATATATATTTTTTCGTTCTCTTTTTTTCTCAAGATTTTCTGGCGGTTATCAACATCTTTTTTTTGTGGTTTTCTCTTTTTCATTCTGTGTTTTCTTTCTGCCAGTCTTTGTCTCATATACCACAATTGCAATGTACATATTTTCTTCGAAATTAACAGCGAGGAAAATTTCTTGAGTTGGCTCGTACACTGCTTCTTGCTCACACTGTCTTCGCCGTTCTCGCTTCGTCGACGTTGATGCAAAAATATGACATCGAGTAATACACAATGATGACAAGCCTGTCGTGAAAAAAACTAGTAGTGGTATAGCCCATCCCCGAGTTTGTGCGTCCACATCTATACCAAGCTATACCTTCTTTCTCACTGCTCTAAGAGTCCCCTCCCACTACTGCCGTGTGCCACCTGCCTCACCTTGATTGCTCGTGCCATGTCTCAACGTCAATCTATAACTGCTCGTGTTTCATCTTTTCAATTCGAACGATTTTTCAACACAAAATATTATTCATGTAATAAAATAATTTGATGAAAAGGATATTTATGTTGGGAAATGCGATAAAAATCGTAGTGTCAGAATTTTACGAACATTATTGTCGTACATTATTTTTTAAAATAACCTTCATTATAATTTGATGACTAATCGGATTTCCGCGATACGTGGTGACCGGCAGGCCGAGAATTTATTGAATTGACGTCGCAATACCGTACCGATTCGTCATCGTGCGCAAGCCAATATCGTTGAAAAGAATTCCAATATCCACAACTATAATTACATATATGTATATATTAAATTCGTTTTTCAAAATCTTTCCCTGAATCGATTTTGCAATCTCATTTATTTCTCAATATCAATTATTCGATTAATTGTCGTGATACGCAAATGTTCTAATATGAAAAGAATTTTATTAATCTATCTACAAATATAATTTTAACATCTTAAAATAAACATTCCGTGAGAACAGTAAGTTTGAAAATGGATTTATTGTGTCATGGACTAGTATATAATTGAATAGTTATTAACGACTCCGAATAATACTTGCGACAGTAAAATTGTTGACTTCTTCCCTTTTCTACATCGAATTGAATATAAGCATTGATAATTCCTTGAGACGATGGCAACAGGGAGAATAAATACTACTCTCAAAGTGCAAGCTCGACGGTGGCATTGTATAGTGGGTGTATAAATTTTGGCTCGTGCGAATTACGTTTCAGCGAGTATGCAGCGAGTCTACGCTCGAATCTATGTTAGATGAACAGAGCAAAAGAACGAGAACGGGTTAGAGCACTGGCTGAATCCTCCACTACATGTAGGTGTGCGACGCTTCTTATATGGCGTAGTACCTATAGGTACGAGATATATACTCATATATTTATACTTATATATACGCACCGGGAAGACGGAAGTGCATCGACCGGTCCCTGCGCTCCTCGTCGACCTCACCACGTCCTCTCTAACTTTTTGTCCAAAATTGGATGGTGGAAATATGAGATGAAATATGCCAGAGACCTCCAGCAACACGTTTTTTCATTTAACCTATTTTCCATTTTTTTTATATGGAGTACGATTTTTTTTTCTCATTTTTTTCGCCATCATATTTTTCCAATATTACACCAACGGATAATGATACATTATTTTTTCCATTTGGTGAATGAGAATAAATTAATAAGGAAAATGAATATAATCACGCCTCTGTTATCTGCGGTTCTATTTAGTATCGTTGTCTACATTGTTAGATATAGAGGAAGCATAAGGAAATTATGTGATATCTCATATTTTACATCCTCCCTCAGTCGTTCTTTCTCTTTTACTCGGTTTATTTTTTTTTTATCACTCGTTCTTTTGTCAACTCCTTTATGTGAAAGTTGTGGAGTTCCGGCTTTTAAATTTAGTCAGAAGTCAACTTCGATATCGTGACGATGTCCGTATGATTGGCATTTACATTATTCTCTTATGCGGAGCAGTGATTGAACATCGTGCCCCATGATCCCTTACGAAAAACTCTGTAATATATATTTCAACAATTACTCCTGATCAAATGGATAAAAGCCCAAGATTTCGTAATAGTGACTTCTATATTGATTCGTGCCAATTACATAATTAATTGTGTAAAAATGTCGAGAATGTTGCGAACAAGTGGCAGAGCAAATTCGATGTACCTAGAGTGTCGAACGGGTCAAATGAGTCGAGTAGAAGCGATGTCAAGTCAAACGGGCGTTAACGTCCGCCCAATAACGGTACACGGCGGTGAGACAACGAGAAATGCAGAGGATGGCGACTTTACCGCGACTCTGATGAGAAAACGGAATTCCAATTCACAGAGACAATTATCTTGGCAAAAATCTTCGGAATGGTGACACCAATCACATATTAATTCTCACTGTTTAGTTTAAACAAAAGGGCGTCGCCAATCCAACAAAAATGTTATCGTTAAAGAAGTACTATTGTTTAGAAGGCCATTCGTAGGGGATTACTTTTTCCCTTTCATCGAAGAAAATATTGAACTCATCATAGAAATTTCAACCTAAATTATTATTTATTCCGAGTAATCCGATTCATTGAGGTGTGACAATTTCTTGCAAAAAATTCTGATCAATTAAGATGAAAATGGCGCTCTAGATTATAATACCCTATCTCGAATTACACTGGTTCACAAGATCCTTAACATTGAAATATCAATCGATCATATTTTTAATCGGCGAAAATAAAAAATATACAAATATATTTCAGCAGAGACTCTCCTTCCCCAATTCCACTTTTATTAATTTTTTTGTTCATTTTTCACTCCAATCAACTTTTGCTCGGATTCATAACTAAAGTAGGTACTCTTTGCTTCACGCTAATTACCTCAACTCTACAGTGACCCCCTCATCTTTGTTGAGTCTCCTTATCGTATGTTCTTCTGTCGTATTTTTTTTTAAAGTTGAACAAAAGTTAAACAAAATTTGTGCATGCAGTTTAATTCAATAATATGCATTATTAGTGGGGTAATTCAATGTTGCCCGGTGATAATGGGGTCATTTGGTCGGGTTGAAAGAATTCGATGTGTTAATAAATATATGATAAGTAATATTATAGCCCTTCATTTTCATCCCAAATTCAAATCGGAAAATTAAGTTATTATCAACGTACAATCACCAACCGTATTATCATATTATTAGCTTCAATTTAGCTGGAGCTTTCTAGTACAACTCGATGTGGGATTCACTAGGATTTAGCATATGCACGTATATACCCATGTACATAGCCATATATATGGATAGTTTAGTTTGCCAGCGTCATCCCGGATAATAAATGTATAAGATGGATGGATCCCACACGCCCTATAAAACCTGTTGATGCACCAAATCAACTGTGCAAACATAAAAATCATGATACACTTTGCAATATTCATAGATGAATCAATTACACAAATAGTTATTGTTCAATCAATCTGATCGCTTTCATTTTAACCCTATTTCAGCGAAGTGAGCATATCATCAGCCCGCGCGTCGGTGATGGTTTACGATGATGTAAACAAACGTTGGGTGCCGAGTGGCAGTTCATCTGGTTTATCAAAGGTACAACTGTGGCATCACGTTGTGCACAATACATTTCGGGTGGTTGGACGCAAACTCCAAGACCACGAGATCGTTATCAATTGTGCTATACTGAAGGGTCTGAAGTATAATCAAGCGACAGTGACATTTCACCAATGGCGAGACAATAATCAAGTGTATGGTCTCAATTTTTCGAGCAAAGACGATGCAGATGCATTTGCCAGGGCAATGTTGCAAGCACTCGACGTAAGTATTATTTTTTGTCGTTTCTTCAATAGTTTTCTCATCATTTTTTAACGTATATACTTCATATTTGCTTCGAGCAACACTATATAATGCACGCATCTGTACATACTTGCGTATAACCATGAAGATTCTTCCGGCGCCCTATCAATTACAAATGTCTACCGACTGTTTCTCCCAGTTAAAACTTCCACGGCCCGCCACATTTTCAATTATACTTTGTGTCTCACATCGTTTTCTTTTATCTTCACTCTAGTATGCTCTTTGAATATGATACGACTCACGAAGTACACTTCTAATGACGCCCGTCCCATTCCTGTCCTGCAGTAAACGTCCATATTTCATATTTCGTCCATCTTCACTTTTGTTAACGCTCTGTTTATAAGACGGTTAACAAGAATAACCCTGAAGTTTTTGTTCACAGTGGAGATACCCATGGTGTGCTCAGACATATTCTCGATTATTAAAAACTAGCGCTGTAAATTGACCGTTAATTGTTGGTACTTGTCGCCTGTGTGTAGGTGCTGAGCAATGGAAGCAACATCTCGAGAAGTCTTGTTCCAACAGGCACTCCGGCTAGTCAACAACAACAACAACAACAACAACAACAGCAGCAACAACAACAACCTGTATACCCTCAGCAGCCGTCACAACAGCAGCCACAGCAGCCACAATCTTCTCAAAGTAATACTCAATACGAAGAGGATATGGGATATAGGTGAGCTTTCTATTGTAATTTATTTCATCCTTTGAAAGTTGGAAAAAGGGGAAGATTATTTGATACAAGTCATGTGGAATTGCCGCGGATTTTTGTTTTCTGACGGTGATTACAGTAAAATTCATGGCCACGGTTGTAGCTCGATGACGAACACTATACCACGGATATCTCTATCACTCGGACATATTTCTGTGGGCGGTGTTACACTTCCCTTTGTTCCCGCGACACCTACAACCCCAAACCAGAATTATTCATCAAATAGTAATGGTGCCGTTGCTGTCCTTCAACTTAACGGCACTGTGAGGTGAATCGCTGTTAAATGAACTAAAGTGCCGTATGAAAGGCGTCCATCTATCGTCGACTAGTTTTCTCGATAATTCTCATCAGTGCCGTTCATTTTCAACACTTATTTTGAGATAAATATTATGAGAAATGCATGCAACCCAATTTTAGAGTTGGTTGACATATATGTTTGTAGAGGCGAATATTGCGAAAATACGCCTCTCCAAATTACAATTTTTACTAGTGACTTGCATTTCATGACGATAAGTGAATACAGAACGGATAAACTGTAGATCTACGTGATATACTCCCGACAATGAACGAAGCGGAGAACCATTAGTTAGACTGTATGACGGTTTAGAGAATAACACAACAGACATTTTTTTTTCTCCTCCAAGTAAGTATTTTACTTTCCCGCCCGATTTCCGTCCATTCTATCCGGGTTTTTTTCATTTTGAATAATTATTCATCAAAAAATTTCAGAATATTTTCCTATATATCACTGTATATAAAATTAGTTTAGACAAATTTATGAAAATTATTCGCTAAAGTGGTTTGAGATGAAATTGTCTTCGCTAGGTAGCTGTTGTTTGTATAGAGATATAAATACATTTTCATTTACTGCGTTTGTCTATATAGCTGGCTGACAAAATTTTGCTTTGCACTAATTACTTATGGAATATTATATCCCATAACAATCTCAATATATTATTGGTGAATTTGTCTTAGAACTATGACTAGAGAGGACGTGGCAATCATTCAGGAGCGCAGAATGTCACAGCAGAGTCAAGGTAAATCATTTGATTGATTTCCAACTAGACAGCATAACGAGAAATTGATTTGAATTATAGGTTCAAACGGTCCTAATGCTGTTTCACCGAGTGGTCCATCAGTTACACAGCAACAACAACAACCCCAACAACAACAACAACAACAACAACAGCAGCAGCAGCAGCAGTCAGGTCATCATAGGACGTCTTCAGCGCCACCGGCGCCCCAACCTCAACCTCAACCTCAACCTCCACCAATGCCCGGCACCATCATTGTCGCGAAGCCGCAAATAGTCGGGGGTCCACCTGTACCGCCACCACAACCACCTGCGGCACCACCAGCTCCACCATGTCCACCATCAATGATGAATTTCAACGCACCAGTACCGCCCCCAATGATGAATCAGTACGCACAATCACCATCCCAAACGAACCTTTCTAATCAACCATCAGCCCAATCTATTTATGGTAGCACACAGGCAAACCAATATAATAATACACAGTCGAATCAATTTGCAAGTAACACAAATCAGACACAATATTCAAGTCAGAGCAGCCTTTATGGTAATAATAATCTAAATTATGGACAAACTAACACAGCGCAGGGTAGTCAGTTTACAAATAATCAGAATTCTTCACAGTATCCAACAAATCAATATGGTAGTAGTAATTCAATAAATCAATATGCTAGCTCACCCAATCAGTATGCCCAAGGTCAAAGTGGACAATATGGTGTTGTGAACCAGCCGCAAGGGCAATATGCCCAAACTGGAAGTGTTACCATAAATCCATATGGGACTCCCACGAATACAGTGAACCAATATCCCAATGGTCCGACAGCGAATACTAACTCTTATGCTCCGATGGTCAGCGCTGGCCCTCCACCTCCTCCCATGGGACCACTCAGTGGTCCTACTGCTCCACCGCCACCTCCACCCCCGCCCGTTCCCAACGCCAACAATGTCGGAATCAACAGTAATACGCCTAATACAGAACAACAGCCCGATGCAAACTCCCTCGCAGCTGCACTTCAAGCACGATTGAAAAAGAAGCAGGTATGTTGTTTCTTTCTTATTTTTGTTTATCTTGTATATTTCCTCGTCGCGTGGTTTAATTCAATCATGAATATTTGATTGTGATAGCAATCGCAGCCGGTGGAAAATAGTGGGTCCAGTACCAGCAGCAGCGGAAGTGGCGGGAGTGGCGGTAATTATGGGACGTTAGGACGAGGAGCCGGTGGCGGTATGGCATCGATGATGGACGAAATGGCTAAAACACTTGCGCGTCGCCGTGCAGCCGTTGAAAAGAAGCAGCCTGAACAACCACCAGTAAATTCACAAATTTTATTTCACTTTTGATAAACTCATGATCTCAAGAGTTTTATTTATTCGGATCTTTCATTTCATTACAATGTTTTTTTCAGGAGCCAGAGAGTTCACCGGACAAAAAGTCGTGGGATAAAAGTAACTCGACTAATAATAAATTTGCAAACGGTGGCGGAGAGTCTCCAAAGTCGGCACGCAAAAGATTTGGGTCTGCATCAGAGGATACGTTACTCCGGGTTAATGGTGTCAACGAAGGGGCTTTGCTCACTGCTCAAGAGATGGAGGCCTTCAAAGCTGAAATAATAAAGGAAGTGCGAAAAGAATTCGCCAAAATGAAAACTGAAATAGTTGAGGGTATGTTCAATGAAAAATTCTTTTCATCAATCATTTTAATCATCTACTTAGATGATAAATATCTTATCATATAATGCATATATTTCAGCATTAAAAGGAGATTTGAATAGAAGGTAAAGACAGGATGAATAAACTTCGGGTGATGAAAGACATGATTGCAATTGAAAATGAGAGATTTGACTAGTTAGTTTGACCAACCACATACATCATCCACAACTACAAACTAGTTTTCTTTATTACGTACTGCGCAAAAAAGTTGTAGAAATATCCATGTATATCTGCCATTTGTCTGTAAGTACGTTTATCTAACTAAGCTATGATAAATCAAGTTAAATTTTCGATACCCGTTAATACCACTAATAATCGGATATTCACGTCGGGCCAATTGAATCCCAATACAATTCATTGATTCTTATGTTGAATGACCCTTCGACATATTTTCTTCTCCAAGACTCAATATACGATATTGAGTCGTGAAATTTTTCCAAGAAGAATTATTTTAATCATTACAATCATTCATTTGATTTTCTTATTTATTATCCGGTACCCAATTGGTTCTTCGTGATATATGGATGCTTCATCGTCATTATATCTTTTAATTGATATGTATGACGACCTTGTGTGCACAAACTGTACAGTTGTTAGTTAACCAGTTGTCGTGGCATACATTCTTTTTCTTTTCATGAAACTTCGATATGTACTCTGGTTTAATTATCGGATAATTTACAATGAAAGAAAAAAGACGAAAATAGTGGATTGAAAATGTCGATTGTTGCATTTATGTAACTACATATTACAATCATATTCCGATACATTCCGTTTTTAACTTTTCAGATTTATTTACACCATATAGCAATTTTCAGTTCAGCTTACATGCACATCCATCACTTTTATTCAACATGCGTGACTTTTCTTCACGTTATTCAATTCAACTCATCATTTTCATAATATTTTCGTCTTATGTGATTTTTATATATAAGAGAATTATGCATGAGCAGTAATTATGTCACGACTTTGGTAACAACCGAATTTTTCGTCGTGATAAGTATATAGTAGTAAAGTTATAAGCGCGCATGTAAATGCATACGTAAGGTTCCAATCCAAGATGTTTAAGGTAAGACGAGGTTGATAAAATCAATACCAATGAGCAAATAGACCTTCCGTGATAAGCAATTCTTGCATTACAATAAAAAATCTAATATCGAGTAAAAAAATAATTTTAATTAATAATTACATCAGTAATAACAACGTCGATGTGATAATCATATGCTCGTATTCCGCAGCAAATTATGTGCTACGAATGTCAGCAGTTTTTTTTTTTGCTCTCAAATTGACTGAATACTGTCGGAGTTGGTGTTTTGATAAAAATTCATTATTGATAGTCATCAATAAGACATTTTTGTAAATGGGACAATGCACGTCGAGCTATTCGTGATTTCATGACAGTCCAATTATATTCAAAAAATATTACATATTGTTCATTAACACGTTTCGTAATTGTTTTGCTGTTAAAGACTGAACCAAAAAAAAGAGCAATTTTAAATATGTAAATAGACCAAGCGTGCGTTTAATCTAAAATATCAAAGCAATTTGATAATCTCAACAAATAATCCTGGAAGAATTGAAGAAACATGGATACAAGATAATAAATTTCATTTTACCGACATATAAGAATTGATCTTAAAAATTAATTACAACACACAGATTTATATCGATTTTGGCAATACGACTAATAATCGAAAATTTAATTGATTCTTATCAAAGAAACATAAAATACCGTTCAGCATAAAAAAATGATCATAAACACATTATTGGTATCTATATATCAACATATAAAATATTTGGAGGCTGATTGTTGTTATTGCGCATCATGCATATGCTTTCGTTAAGGTCTATTACTCTAATTCATGTGTAAGAAAATCATTATAAAGCGCTTTATAGGGTTTACATATTGAAAATTTTATCGATATAGTATTCATATTTGGATCGGATAATGTTGAAAAGATTTTTCTCTAGGAATAATCTTTTCGAAAAAAATAAGAGCAAAGCTCTCGAAAACACATGACAATTCTCCTCGCGACTGCATATAAGCGACGCTACCACGTGAATGTGTAACCGACACTAGCGGGGAAGATATTGGGAGGAACTTTCTTAAATCGTCAAGTTGAACCATATGGAAACACCTTTTTCTATATCTTTGATTAAAATCGTTAATTCCAGTGTGGTCAAATCTCTTTAGATTATTTATTTCGTGCATCTATGACAAGATGAGATAAAAATTAATTGATGTAATTTGTGCACATGTACTCTCAATGAGTTTCTCGGTGTATTTATTCGTATAAATGTCAAAAATTCCGAATCCCGTTTTTTTTTCCCGAATATTTTATATTATAACTTTTGTAAATATAATTCTAATACCTTCCAGTATATTATATATTTATTTTTCACGATTGAACTTTCGACTGCTATATACATACATTCATACATACATACACCCACGACAAAGAGTTTAATACTAAATTCAAACTATTGATGAGAAGCTCTTTGTTAATGTTTAATATATAAATTTTTTATTTTCATCAAGATGAAACTGAAATTACTATGTGTATGATGTGTCTGTAAAATTGTGAGTTTTTGTATTCGCTTTGGTATGTTAAAACAATTGTAAGCACTCTGATACGAAATGGAAACTTTGAACAACGACACGTTGTAATGTCCTCATGAAGAAAAAAAGCCTGATGATGTAATGCCCTAAACAAACTTACTAAAATCGTGTATTCTATGTAGAATATGGACGCTACACTGCTTCATCAATCATTTACGTTACATCTCATTTTTTCATTACTCTGATTTCGAATATGGGCGGACCGCAGAAATATAAGAGAAAATAATTTTAAGTTATATGTATGCGATACGAGTCGAAATTTTTTGTGTCCTTTCAATCAAACTCCAGGTATTTCTTATAGTAGTCCAACCAAGAAAAATAAAGAACAAAATTTTAAAACATAAGATGCGATTGACAAAACTAGTGTGAAAATATTGTAACCATCGCTATAATAATACTTCCTCATGTAATCGAATAGAGAATCGATATAAAGTAAATTAATAATAATGATGACCATAAAACTAAATGAAATTTTTTTTCGTTTTACTGTTAATTCTTGTGTTTATCACAATATAATTATAGTGAGTCTATCGCGAGGAATAGATTGGAAAGAGTTGCCTTAATTTCTACATTTTGTACAAGAAAATATTCCATTATATAGTTGATTTATGATTCATTACAAATTATTCGGCAAAGATAATTGTGAGCACGGTTACGAGTTATAATATACATAATTCTTGACAAGTCTTATTGAAGAAAAAAAACTCTATTATAGCCACGACCACGAATAATTCCTCAAGAATCGTAGGATAATTTCATATTTTTATATTTATAAATTTGTGTCCATAGAAATGTTCTCATTAATAATAATAATGTCATTCGAATTTTGTGCAGTTACTCTTTGATTGCCATTAAGAGGCTGTGATTCGGGACGTGATCTTTGTTTAATACTTACTTGAGGAAAATATCTTGCATTATTATACTGAGTAATGCGCGAAAGACGACTCATAACCAACAAGCTTTGCCGAACAATTCGTTGTGTTTTTATCTCGCCAAATGCATTTATTGGTATGATTAATCTGAAACATTGATGTTATATTGCTGCGGTAATTCAGATTCTTTGCTTTTTGCCACATTCATTTTATGTAGATTTACATGAAAAATCTATGGACCGCCCTATTCATCTCAATTCAATAATTGTATTTCTTCTCTGAGAAATATTCTTCGTAATTTGAACATTGTTAAATCTTCAAGGAAAAATTGATTGACAATTGCTTGTCTCTTTTCGTTCGTATTTCTAATTATAATTGGGAAAAAAAAATCTAAACAAATATGAATATCGTATTGAAAAGAAAAAAAAGAAGAATACAAAAGATGGGGGAACATAATTGGAGAATCGGATTTAACAACGCCACATAGTATTTGAAAGACAAATTAACTAGGAATTAAGTAATGATAAAAGTGACTTTGTATCGACCTAACGATTCAAAAATTCGTGCTTTAACGATACTTAATTGATCAATGAAAAACGTTGAGAATGAACAGATAAGGAGAATATAATGAAACAATGAACAGATATGGAACATGGAGTAATGAAGAGAAGGAATGAAAATTCCAACAAAATTGAACGAATAATTCCAATTTGTTTCTTAATGCTTATCTTGAAAAAATATTTGTATGTAAATGAACGACAAACAATAAAAAAAATAAGTATCACATGTATCAACACAAATGTTTATGTATGTGCGCATGTTTCTCTTCTTTATCATTGTGCTTGATTCAACATGTAAAGTAATTATTATATTTATCACATGCTCGCTCTCACTTTTCTCTCTCTCTCTCTCTCTCTCTCTCTCTCTCTCTCTCTCTCTCTCTCTCTCTCTCTCGCTCTCTCTCCCTCTGTATTGTAGGCATTATCGCGGTCAAGTGAAAAGTGCAGCGTATCGAAGTTCTATTTTCACGATGACATCAACGTCAACATACGTTCGCGCGACACATTGAAAAATATAGAACGTGATAAAATTGAAAGCTACCTATTGAATCACGTCATGTGTGGCGAATGAAGTGCTGGAATCTTTTGACTGTGTATCGAATTTGTGTAGAGTAATGCGGAGTGAGTTCTGTTCCGCAGGCTGTTCGCAGCATTCACTCGGTCAGTAGCATGAGTGCGCATTGGATCAATAGAACGACTTCACGATCGGGCCAGGTCGAGTGAACGCCGTAGAATTTCACGGCACAGAGTGGGAGTGGAAGATAAACGTGAAGGGAACGAGGACAATGGTGGTAACCGCGGTTCGTTGTGACATAGAGGGGCGATGACGATGCGCCGACGGCGTGGCAGTGTTACGTTTAGTATTTTGATCGAAAGTCAGACCGAGTTAGACGGTCCGTTTACTACCGCAGATGGACATTTGAATACACGCCCGGTTCATTTATGATATTCAATCACTATTAACATCTTTCCAATCATTAACCATTTAATGAGTCGTCTTCACGGTTTTGAAATAAATTTCAATCAAGCATACATAAAAGTATAGTTGCATTTTTTTGAAGCGGTAATGGTGTTTCCATAATTTATTATTCGGTACAAATACAAGTCCAATTATATAACTTCGGATTCCAATTCTCACGTCATGTTGAACAATTGATTTAATTATTTATTTGGAAACGGGAGAAGTTCAAAACTTTATTCCAATTACATAATATTTATATCAAGTGTATTATAATCTCTTGTTGATTGACAGATGGTATTTATACATGCCATGCAACTGTATAAGTTTATCTTTCAATTTATAACATATGTCGATAACATTGATATAAGTGAGTCCGGATTTGACTTTCTATATTGAAACTGATTCTTCCAGTCGGTGGCAATTATGCGAATGAAGATTCAAATTTAATTCATAATGAAATGGTACATGTCAGATGGATATTAAAAAAGCAACGAAATCACGGTTAATAGAGGATAAATTGATGTATGTTCTTATTCTTTTTGTATCGTAATTGTTGCAGTGACTGCATCGGGAAACGAAGAGTTGACTAGAGGATGGGGTAATTGTTAAATCGAAGAGTTTTTCGGCTAGGCAACGATCGCCGGAGTAACAACAGTTGGCCACGTGCCGCTGACAGTGAAGTAGTACACATACATGCGTGTGTATAATCGCTTTTATTTGGAACATTGGTCAAGGGGCCGAGTGATGTGAACACACATACACTTTAATTTTTTAGTAACACTGAGGAATAATTTCACATTCATCAATCAAATCACTCAAACTAATGATAAACTTGTGGTTTGTACTTGAATCTCAAAGGGGAATAAAATTTCCCATTGATTATTATCATCAGTAAGAATATTATTCACGTAACTCATTTTCATCACGGATCGATATGATCATTTCGGATTGATAATTTAAATTACTTATATAACTGTACCCGAATCGCGGAAAGAAGTAGACGTGCTGGAAAACGTGGAATAACATACCTCTTGTACAACAAATTGCACTAAATCATTACATATCAGCATGAACAAAATTATAATTTATGTGACTCGTTTTCATTACAGATCGACACGACAATTCCAATTTGGTAATTCAAAGTACCTCCGAAATCATATTTCAACACCAGTATTCAAATAAATTGCGAGGAGTGTTGGTCAAGTTCTTACCGGCGAATGTGGAGTACCATACTTCTTGTACATGAAAATCGTACTTCCGTTCACCGCGATAATACATTTGACGGGTGGGTGAATGGTGCGCGTGCGTTCGCCAGGGTATATGCAAAGTTTAAAAATAGTCTAGGTGAAAAACGGGTGGGGGATCGCTCGACGAGTTGAAAATAGAAAAGAATGTTTTTGGAATCCAATTGGACTTGGTTGGCAGAACGATGGGGCAATATGGCCGACTTGGCCGAGCGGGTGGACGATTTGATATGCAGCTTCGATTCGTCTGGTGATACAACGATGGATACATTGTCGATGTTGATATTTGGTTGGATGCTATTTGGCCTCATTGTTTTGTGCGTTGGTAAATACGTTTACAATCGTTTTGTGTTACATGAAAAGATCGGTGGAGCAACAATAAGTGGTAGTAGTGGTGTTGGTGTTGGTGCTGGTTCAGCAACAAGCAGTGCTAGCAAAGAGCATGTTCATCATGTTCTACATGGTATTGGTGAGAGTGTTGTGTCAGCGGGAAGTATTGCCAGTAAACTTCTCACCCAGGATAAACCCATTAAAGTGGCAATGGCAAAGTCGGCGTCAGCCAGTTTGGCAGCGAGCGGTAGTAACAGCGCCGGTTTCATCGGTGCATCCACAGGTCAGCTAACATCAAGCGCTTCGGGCGGTGGTTATGTTCCACCAACACCGCCAATACGTAAGCGTCTCACCAGGAAAACATCCGGACCGCTAATAAGCCCGGCAAGGAGCTCTCGTGCCCTTCATTTGCCGGCGGCGACTGGCGCGGATGCAGAGGCCGTTCGTTGGGTCAACGAGCTTGTCATTTGGTTGCACTCTGATCTAGTGATCCTTAATGAGCTCCTATCAGTATGGGTAGTGTCGCTGAATGACTTTGTTGCAAGCTCGGTGGATGAGGTGGGTATTCTAGGTTTTTCAATGGTACACTTACTCCGAGGAGCCATATATGTGCCGGAATTATTTTAATTATTATTTATTTTTGTTCTAAATTTAATAAACACATATTATAAATGTGTTGACAAAAGTTCGGACATATTTTTATCGGGAGAAAAACAGTTATGGAATGAAATTGTAATGGTTTTCAATAGATGCACGTTTCTTTTTGGTGGGTGGGAAGAAATTTTTGACAGTTATCTCGTTTCTACGGTGAATGATAGTGTGCAGATTGAAAGAATGAATGAAAAAAAATTCGATCTCCTCTGACTCTTCGAAGTAGGATCCTTTTTCAAATGCGAATAGTATGTTTAATCTTTTGTTCCATTCAATAACTCCAATGATGGATGAAGAGCAGATGATAAATGTTATACATGGATATAAAGATTACGATGTATATCAACATTTGTTCAAGACAGTTTCGTGTGCGACATTCCAATCTATTCGCACGTTTGACAGTTCTATTTCTGAATACTTATTCTCGTGAGACAGGGATCGTCATACAATGCTACAACGAGATGGTATACATAGGGGTTACAGTCATCAACCATGAAACTCTATTATGAAGTTCGTGAAGAAGATAAGATCAATCGATGGTGTAAATTGGAACCACATTTTTTGCACCATTGCCAAAAAATATTTACATGATTGAGTGAAATTCCAATAGGATGCTATAAATGATTGTATCCTCCAGCATAGTTCAACCGTTCAGAGTTCGCACAATTCAAGGAAACTATCTTTATAATTTTTTTTTTCACTTCTCACTAACTTATGTTATGAGTTATTTTTCCTACTGCGCCCCAAGGCAACGTACACGCGGGCCAGTTGTTGAGCATGCGCGATATGCGTAACCCACTTTCCAGAGCACGAAAATTCACACAATCTCGTGGTTACCAGACAAATGCCGACGTTTACGATGTTTTTCTGGGACGCAGAAAGATGAGTCACATACTGCGTTGGACCTAATCAATAACTAGACAGAAGAATATCTCAATCCTGACTTGGTCCAAACAATAGGAGTGAGAACATTCCTGCAAATGCTTCATAGTTAGAAAAATACTGTCAGTAATCACTCAATGGATGTGATGAACATGAAGTTTTCGATATCCGAATGTATTACGTTTCAGAACTCTATTGAAATTTCATTTATCGATAAAACTAAAATCGAGTGTGTTAATTATGCAGTTTAAGCATTATTCGGACGTACAAACAACGTTGTTTACTAATATATAATAGTTAGGTCGTGCCGATTACGTCATACAGAGTGGGAGCGGTGGAAAAGTTTCGTCACGGACTATCAACAGCCTTGCCTTGCGCACGACACTGACGTCATTATGCTCAAAATAACATTTGACTCCACGCGGTGAGAACCGGTTGCTCTTAGGCACTATACAATTTCACTCCATTGAATCGTCATATTTTTGATTCGACTCCATGCCCGAATCGAACCTCTATAACATGAGCTTGAAATATCACTTCATGATGTCTCACAAGGATTATCCGGCATATTGAATACCTACTGTGTAGTTTGTATGTAGGATAACTTCATTACATTCTCTTCGGCTTCTCCAAACGTTCATTGATGTTTTGTTTCTTTTTTTTTTACAATTCACCGAACTTTTAAATTAAGCTACTAATTTGTTTGCATAGTGGAGCATTGGAAAAAATTCGTATTATTTTCGTGTGATAATGGAATTTTCGTTAACGTACAAACAACATATATACCTATTGCCAATAAATATATATGGTCACGCAAGATCGCGATTCAGATGATTATATTCAATTCGAAACCGTGTAGTTACATCATGACATGATTGTATGTATAAAAAATATATGTCTTCGAGAGAGAATAAAGGAGTAATCAAATCGCTATGATGATTGTTTCAGCATGGAGTTGGCGTTGAGTTTGTTCGTGTGCTACCGGAAACACAGTCGCCAACGTTTTCCAATATATTCTGCGAATGTGACTCCAAGGATGACATTGTGAGTGAAAGAAGAAATAAAATACATAAAAGAAAGACACATATATTTATGAAGAACTTGTTTTTTTGTATGAATAATAACTGCAAGTTCAGGTATAATTTCTCGATTTCCTGTGTTAATTTTTTCTAGACGATAACGTGCGACTGTGAAGCAACACCTGCTTTGCAACTGAAAGCATTCCGTCAAAAAGGAGATAAGGTGGAGGTCAGCCACTATCGTGTCAATGTCAATCGCTTTCGTGCACGTCTCAATGTCATTTGTATCACTGAGAAACTTCAATTGGACCTGAAATGCGACGGCTGGCCTGAGGTATTGAATATATATTCAAATGGGTGACGGATTATTAATTCATTATAATAATGCAAATTATCCCAATACACCCAACACAAAAATTCATCCAATCTCTTGACACCGATAACGACATATATCAAATTGAATGTCGCATTGATTTCGTTCAAGGTTAAAGTATCACTGGCGCCTGTAGGCACAATAAAAAAAGATCTAGACGAAAGTCAATTGCAAGAAGTAGTCACCGAAATTGTAGTTGGCGCACTGAGAGGCACTAATGTACATTTGAATCTCGCCAACTATCCAACGTGTCCACGACTATGGCGAGAACCGCCACCGCAAGTAGGGTTTCCGTTGCCCGTTCACTACGACAGCATGGTAAGATATTCATTAGCATTCAAATTCTATTTCGAAAGTGAGCATCTCGGTCAATCAGGAATATTCCAATGGTTATATTAATTATTCGATCTTATTCAGACGCATTCTACCGGATCGACTGGACAACAGCAGTACGTGCCTGGTGAAAGACGGTTGCTTGTCAAAGTCGTGCGTGCAAGTGATTTAGGTTGTCAACAGGAATGTACTGAACCATTTTGCATTGTGGAATTGGATGAACCACCACAAAAACACCAGACATCAATTAAGAAGAATACCGTCAATCCAGTGTGGGATGAAGCCTTCTTGTTGTGAGTTTAAACTTGACAAAATTTTATTATGCGTATGCTTGTAACTCAGCTCATTTATATTTTATTTTTGTATCGTTAGTGATGTCAGTCGCAATACGTCTGAAGTGCTACTTGAAATTTATGATCATGTTGATAAAAGCCAGAAATTTTTGGGATTGGGAATTGTTGGCGTGGAAGAACTGCTCATGAATCCAAGCCAAAGACAAATAATACCGTTACAGGCACGACCATACGAAGCTGACCAAGTCACTGGAACCCTCACTGTTGAGGTATAAAAACACCGAGAGTGAAATTATGCGACGATCCTACTCAATTACTTTTGAAATAAATAAAAAAATTCGATGCCGTATGTATATTTTCTCTCATTTCAGTTCTTATTTATTGAGGGGGCTGAGGTACCACAAATTGGAACTAAGCCATTTAAAGTTAAGGAAACAATAAAACCAACGTCACCAACACGTACATACAGCCCGACAAGTCTCATCAGCAATAGTAGCCTTAATTATAACAATGGTAACAGCACTCTTATCTTGTACGACACTACTGCTCAATCGACAGGGGGTAATTACCGAATACAATATCTAGCGAGGCATCCACACCCTTATTTTGAGTGAACCCTCCCTCTTTAGATTTCCATCATGTTGAATATACCAACGTGTATGTCATCAGTTCATCACGAAGCACGAATCCTCATTTATTTTTGTTATTGAGATGAAAAAAAAAACGGAAACAGAGACAAATGCAAAACGATTGCCTTGCGGAAATGCGTAGAAAATTTTTTCAATCACCTCAACTAGATATCACGTGCATCACTATAATTAAATCACGTGAAAAGCAGAAATTTATATACTAACTAACCATAGCTGCCAAAATATTCGTGAGAAATTTTGGCCGTGGATGCACTCGTGGAAAAGAGTTTGGGTTGTTGAACCTTCTTATGGATTTAAAGTGGAATTATCCGAGTCTTGCACTTTGCTTGTGCGTTTTAAATGCACTTCATTTCATTAAGTTGTGAAGAAAAATATATATGTTATGTATATTTGATAGATATCGGCATGACAGAATGTGTAGTACAGATATGGACTATTTAGTGTGATGTGATTATTCATTGAGATGAATCATTTGGTTACCCATCATATGGGATTGATTTTTTCTCTTTTTCTTCAATTGAATAGTCACGACTTGGTTGCAATACTTTCTTATTTACATCAGAATTGTCTTTCATTTCAGATTATTTGACAAACGGTACGACGGTTGACTCTCCCTACAGGACAGGTCAAACTAATGGCAATAAAGGAACTTTGATTGTTCACAGTCAACAAAGGGTAAGTAAATTTTGCCATCAAAATTTTCTCGCCCAAAACAAAAAAAGAATCAAACTAAACCAAAGTGAGAATTACGGTTTTGAAGGAAAATTCCAATAATTTTCGACGCATGATTTAATGATGTGTGGTGTGTTATTTGATTTTTTATAGCAAGCAGAACGGCAAGTTGTCAAGGTAAGAATATACTAACTTGTAATTTTTTGTTTTCGGATAATTTTCATCAATTTGAAATGTCATCATCACTGAATCTATTTTCATAAACCTCAAATCGAAGTGACTTATGATTCTTTTTTACCAACAGTGAAGTATAATAATAATAATCATTGAGATGGAATTTAGTATATCGTAGACGTTCGCAATATGCACTCTTGGCACATAATTTGATTGACGAAATGGAAATAGGTATTAATATTATAAATAAAAGTACATTCAACTAAAATTATTTCCGTACATGACAATAATCTTGAGTCGCAACAAATTGTTGATACCCATCAACACAATAATTACCACAATAACAATTCTACTGCACGATAATGATAACGTTTGAGTGTGTCTACTAAATCTACAGGTGACACTCTCAGAGGACGGAAGTTGGCAAGAGATCTCACCAGAGGTAATTTAAATTTCCTTCACTCTTCCACGTCTGGATAATTTTCAAATTAGACGTTTATTTGTATGATCTATTGCATCGTCGTATCAATGATATAGATATATATATATAATATCTTTATGGAGTAGATATCATGACGTAACATGATTTCAGCATGCCAATCGTGATACGAGCGCCACTTCAGGTCTAGAAAGCACTCCAAACTCTTCCAACTCTGACAGTTTGAGAGGTGAGATTGCACCTTATCAGTCATGATTGCGAATATTATTATCCAATACAATATATATATATTTACATGCAGAGAGAGGTAGAACGCGAAGGAAACGGCGGGACTTTTTTGGAACAATCAAGAAACGTCTGAGTAGGTCAAAGAATAGAAGTAGATCCGTCGGCCCCGAAGGAGATACAAACCACGAAGACGCCCACTCGAGATCGATATCTGCTGATAGAGCACGTGATCCAGGTTCTGGTGAGTTTTACGTAACTCTTCAATTGTGATTAGCAACTCGATAATGTTTAGCAAAAAGTAGGTGATAAATATTTTGTTTTCTGCCTACTCATTATTTACCGACCATTCAATTCTTCATCAAAGTTTTACTCTATTTCTTATCATCACTATTTATTAAATCATGAACATACTTTTACTGCCTCGTCATATTATTAATGTATGGCGATACTAATGCTACAGTGTGTCTATAGTTTTGAAGTATTTACAGTTGTTCAACTTCCTATATATACGGGTGGTTGATAGAATCAAGGAATATACTTCTCATAATTGGACAATATTGGATTATATTTTAACAACTGAGATTTAAGATAATGTGTATTACGCTTATGAATGCCTTTTCACAGCATTACTATCTGTACCAGGAAAAGAAGAGCATTCGAGAAGATCGAGTCTGAGTGAAGCATCAGCAATAAGCGGCACGTCAACAAGAACTTATGTGAATGAGGCATCAACTTTAGTGTTAGAAACACTTGAGAATGGAATAAAAAAGTGAGGAAACTTATCAGCAACTACTACAAAAAAAATTGTAATTTATAAAACATTTCATCAATGCGATTTGATATTTTTCTCAGACACTACCTCGTACCATTATCACTTGCACAAAAGAGTAAGTGGAGGAAAAAAGGGATTAAACTTCACATATTCAACGACCACACATTTATTGCCAAACATATGAGCGGGTAAGTTAATTCAAAAACATGTTACAATCAACCAATGATGTAAATCAATTTTGGGTAATAAATGGAAAAATCATGTCAATTATCAGTGGCACTGTGTGTGAGGTATGCAAGAGAACTCTAGCCCGAAGATTGGGAAAGCAGGGCTACGAATGCAGAGACTGTTTGATGAAGACTCATAAGCACTGTCATGTCAAAGTAGAAACAATGTGTTCGTCTTCAACAATACAGAGTATCGAGTTGTGAGTACATATATATTTGGGTATTAATATTCATAAATCGTAATAAGTATGTCAACTTGTTCGTGATAAATTTCTGATTTTATTCATTACCTTTACACGACTATTTTTCATTCACATTTCCTTTCAAAAGGTCCCTACTGCCAATTTTGAGCGAATAAGTGCGCTGGTGGTTGGGCATCAATAACAAAAAATGAAGGTAGACAAATGAGTCACCACTAAATAAAGCATGGTGATTTGAAGCTTGATTCGAGTAGTGCGTTTGATTTTTATTTAAATGATTCGCATACAAAATTATAGGAATTAAATTTCCAATAATTATTCGCCGTAACACGTTGAATTGTGCTCGTTATTTCAAGTTTTACTTTTTTTCTTTTGATTTTCACTAACTGGGTTGAACATGTTTCACAATGTTCATTTGAAATTACAGAAAAACGTAAGCGGACTATGCTTTTCTATACCTAAATACTTTGAATAACTGTCTGCGGAATGATTATCATTATTACTTTAGTTTTTTTCCCTCGCCTGCACCTAATTAATTATATGTGATATTAATTTCAGAAACTACGTCCAAACTCCCAAGCTCGAACGGAAATTCTCCACTCGTCGATGCTGAATTAAGAATACGGCCATAAATTATTTGTAATTAAGTAACGACTTGAACCGAAATATTTCCTTCTAACGTTATATGGGAGATTTATCAAATGATTGCAATATATGTATTTAACTGCGAGACTCTCCAAGATGATCCACCGTTTCATCTGTCCGTACTTAGTAATGAATGATTTCTAATATGCATATCTGTGTTGTTAGAAATTATTACATTTTCATTTCATTAAGCGATCTATCATTTCCATGAGAAACCACGAGTTCCACTCTCTCATCGCGTGAGAATACACTCTTATCATCATATATTTATCTATTATTTGTTGATCATCCACTGTTTTTATTTAAATGTATCATCCCAATTATTCCCGAGTCTCACTTATATATGTACGAAAGTATCTCTCATTGTATTCTTTATTTTCCCATTGTTATTTGAAGAAAAGTAAGAGAAAAAACAAGACGTGGATAAGGTCGAGACCAATCTTCTAACGTAATTATAATAATTACAAATATTTTCTCACAATCAAATACTTCCGCGTTGACATCTACTGGGCTCAGAATGAATATTTGATATTCCGTAGAACGAATCAATAAATCGAGATTATTTCATTTCTGTTCGCTAAAAAAATCAAAACCGAAATCAAACATCTTCACAGTTGTTTCGATATATGTAAAAGTTTTTGAATGATCATTCTACACGATAAATAGTTAGTTAGGCATTCAAGTTTCGATATTTTTTAATATACATATATATTGATTGGTGCGTGATTAAATATATTTATAAATAAAGCACGCGCATCGAAGTATTCCTTCTGGCGTATAAGAACTATCATGGTTACACGGTAATTATCATTTTAAAGAACCATATAGGTCAATGGCACATAATAATGTGTAACGCATTTCGTCCAATATTAAACGTTTACATTATTATTAATCATTTATAGCTTCCATATGCATTAAACATTGGAATACACATAATAATATTTTTCATTAACGATTATTGGAATTTGAACTGTTATATACTCTTATTCTAAAATCTAAATATTTACGAAGAGTGAAAGCAATTCGTGTTGATTGAATTTTTTGCACATTGATGCGAAAAACTGGAAGTACTCCAATTGTTATTATCTAATTATTGAATAATCGCAATGACTGCAGCACAACTTGGAGAAACTTCAAGATGATAATGATCATTTCACATTGGCTGTGAAATGCTTGCAGCGGGTATGCAATCGCCGGTCGCAACAAATATATATAAAAAATGAAATATGGGAAAGATGACGTGCTCAGAAATGCCAGCAAAAAGTTTTTGCATCAGAATGTGCATATTAAAAATCGTGTAAGCCTGCCAATTATATAAATGTTCATTCAGTTTTTTCTACATAAGATACGAATTTACTCAATCAACAGTGAACTTTTATGTTAACTAATCGTTAATTAATTCATATGAGACAGACAAAGCAAAAATCAAACGGATTTTTATTGTAATTGGCACCACGAATTTTTTAATCTAGCGGCACAGACGTGTGATGATTCTAGGATCACGGATTTGGTTGCAGCGACTCTTTCGTTTTTAGTGCGTCGTTGGAAAGTTGTCAAAATTATTTTATCATAGCTCACAATTGCTAGGGAAAAATGTTCAAGTTATTGTTGGATATCCTTGTAATAATTGTCATATTATCCAATTTGTTTGTCGTGCTGGAAGAGGTATACACCCATTTACAGTCTTACTTTTTTTTTTTTAGAACTTTCCTGCAATGCCTTCATCCGTCGTTATATAAAATAAAAAGCATTAATCATAATTTAATTCCATGCAACATTAAAATGTCGTCCATTGATTGGCTATCGAGTGAAAAAGAAACAGTTAGAAGTAATGAATTAAGGACTGCTGAAAAATCGTATGGGATCATTATGATTCTGACATCACCATTCAAGGTGACGAAAAATGGTTTGTCAATTCAGGGTTGAACAGAAGAAAAACATAATGGAAACGAAAGAAAGCACATCTAACAAAAAAAGAGGATAGCTTTTTAATGGAAAAGAAGTATGATTCTAGTGCCTATAGATATTGTTACATGACTATATCGTTGGACGTATAGGAAATTATTTATTATACTTAATAAAGTGTACATATCTATGTCAGACGAATGGCATAGGTATATACATTTGACTCAACCATCGAAAGGCTATTTCGATCGTCAAGTCGTTATAACGTTTAATAATGACCATGAATAAAGTCGATAATTATTATATATACGCACAGCTCTATTATTATACGATAAATAAATTGCAACATGTAAAGAAACAAAAAAAAAAATACATTATGATCGCACAATGTTTAGACATCTGTTTCATCCCCACATTGTTCCTCATGCTTACGAATTTTTTTTTTTTTTTCCTTTCAGCGATACATATTTTTGCCATAATGAATATATAACGATGCAGCAATAACACCACAATCATTTTCGTCGACGAATATTTAAGTGGCAATAAGAGAGTGTAAAATTGATTACACCGCCGTGTTACAGGAAAATGAGTACTCATGGAGAACACTAATATACAATGAGGAATAAAGAAAATAAAAAGCAGAAAATGGGAGTAGAGAGTATACGAATAAGCGCGCTCCTGTTTCCACTCGGCATTCGAACGCGCCTTATATTATGTACCATAATGACTGTAAGTCTAATAACAAACCGACAGGGGCGAGATCAGACTCAACGAACAAAAGAGAACGAGAGACGCGCAACAATGCCCATCAGCAAGTCATTATGGTATTACGGGTACGGTGAACCGTCAAATTATACTGGATTGATCGATACCAGAACACCCGCGTGTGGCTCACCAGTGCATATACATACATATACACATACATATTGTCGATATGCACCAAATGGTGCAGCTTTGTCCGCAGATTCACTCTCCTGTTCATCATCGTGTAATCGGCCAAAGGAAATATAAAATGGAGAATTTCTTGTGACGGTTTTACTACATCTTTGTTCAGTTGAACACCATAGAAAAATTCAATTCAAAATGAATATAAACAAATTATTTTTTAATTTCAAAACTAGCTGAAGCATTGACATATTATCAATAATCATAAGTTTTTTAATGTGAATGAAGTCTATCTTTTGAGTATCTTTATCGAAGGAAACGGGTTCGTATGAAAATTCATTGAATGAATTCATTTTTCGCGGTCTCTGTGTAACAGAAGTTTTGCAGCATACATAAAAATCTTCGATATTCGGATTATTACTTCAATGTCAACGAATGACATTTGCAATGGCAAATTAATTTATTCCAATCCCCAGAAACTAATAGAGCAGTTGATTTATCATTAATGATCATAACTTGTATGTTTACAATTGTGTTAAAACAAAAATCAATCAGTGAGCGCAAGGATCAGCAAGTTTATTATAGGCGTTTCCCATATGGATCAACACCCACCGAGAGGTGGATCCGGTTGGAAATATTTCACCCTCATATCCCACTATATCATCAAATCGTTCGCGATATTGCAGATGGAGGTTGTACCAGAATGTGGTGATGAAGGTGGTGTTTGAGATTGGATACGCCCAGCGGTTGTACAAGCGGCAAATCACCGAGCGCGAAACGCGAACGCGTCTTGGTCTGGGTATACGATTTTGAAATCGCGAGCAATAGGGAAGAAGGGAGGATCGCACAGAAAAGGCCATATACACACGATAAAGTAAAGAACAAGACTCGGAGGCAAAAGCGCAAACGCAAACTAACACCACGGTCCCTCAACAGTTTCCGAGATATCGATATAGTTTTTCATGCATACAGACCGGTTGACTATTATCCTGGACCCTTGTCGTTGGTTAGGCAAAATAATTCGCGATTCACCCAGCCCATATATAAGTGTCCCTCCGTTTCAAATACTTGATTATTGATTAATTATGAATTGAAGTAGGAGCATTATTGACAGTTATAATCGCTCACATATTTGTCATTCGAATTATGCTATTGAATCAGTTGTGATTATATCCCGTGATGAATTTAACCGATATTGTTCACTTGACAATTGTGATGACAAATTGATTGACTTTGTCTTCTTTTCACTTCACCATTTTTGACGGCGTGACTATTATTATTTATTCCTCTCTATTCAGTGACGTCAGGAATGATACTAGTGGAATGGGACATTACAGTGTCAGACTGCGTGACTTCGTGCAAATGGTGATTTTCTTTCAAATTTCAATCGCACCTATACCATTATTTATTTCAAGGATTAATGATAAACGTACTCATTTATAAAGCAGTGTGAGAGCATATTATGTCTCATTGTTCGTGGACTTGATATTTCAATGACATTTTTAAGTGATTAACTGATATAATCCGAGTACTGTATTGTGGTCAGCCGAGTGGTGAGTCGTCCTGCAGACCTCGGCTAGCAGGAACTTATGTTGATATAATTGTGCAATTGGTGGATCATTATTGGCGCAGCTTACTGTAACGAGAAAATTGACTTAAATATATAATGCCAAGGCCGTCGCGCGAATCGTATAATGGTGAGCAGAAGCCACCTTACTCTTACATCTCATTGACAGCCATGGCAATATGGTCATCGAAAGAGAAAATGTTACCACTTGCTGATATATATAGATTTATTGCTGATCGATTTCCATACTATCGAAGAGATACAAGACGCTGGCAAAATTCACTCAGACACAATCTATCATTTAACGACTGCTTTATCAAGGTAACAATATTGTGTATCAATTATAATATCAAATTGAATTATATCAAATCAATTAATAAGAAATTGAGTTGTTTTAATTAGTTGTATAGAATGATAGGAACACAGTGATAGAAAAAGGAACGAATGTGTTCACTGTATGATGAATAACTACATTGATATAATGCCTTATATTTAGTCTTTTAAATAAAATCGTTGGTCTCACACAAACCCTTTTTTTTTACACTACATACAATTTTAAATAATTCACAATATGTTTATATTAAACATTATTCCAGGTTGGGAACTAAATTCTAAGTAGTAATAACTCACGTTTATAATCCTAGTTAGATATTCAACCCTCCCCTATATAAACAATTAAGTCTGATGTCATATGATATGTTCCGCGTCGTCCCTTCGACGTCTCGTTGACATATAACAAGCTGATAAAGTTCCCCTTCGTTGGAGATTGGTGGTTATACCCATCATAATGTCTATAGGCCTCGATCGACCGCTTTCATGTATACTACTTTTGTTCCCTATGTTTTGTCGTAACTCACCTCTCATCAGAGACACATTTAACCTTATGTTAACCACAAACTTTATCGTCTATATATACAATATTATTCATGGACACAGCCATTACAAACTCTACTTATGTCGCGGTGTCGTTAAGTATTTTAAAATTTGAAAAGAACGTGCATTTTCAAACTCATTATGATATAAACATGCAAGAAATTTGATAATTATTCGTCACATTCGAGTGCTCATTAATTTCTGGCCCCGTCCGATTATTCGGGACAAAACTTGTTTATCAACATACCTTACAAAGTAAATCCCCATCCCACCCTACACACACACACACACACATTTATGGAGCATTCGTTCTTCTCATTTTGAAGAATATTCAAAAGAAAAATAATGATGGAATAAAACGGAAAGTCACGGCGCTCCGTATACTCGTGAGATAGTCAGAATGAGGTATAAATATACATACCGACACAAACGTATATATATATATGTATGTATTACTGGACTGGTGTATGTATATAGCGTGATAAACCTGCCGTGAAATTATCTTGTCATTTTAATGAGTCCGTGTGAGTTTTCATCGTCCTCCACTGGACTTGGCACGCGTGCAAACTATTATAAAGATATACACGCGTCGTTCGACAAAAAAGCTCCTGTATTTTTCCCGCGTTCATATATTTCAACGTTCACTTCATTACGACCACCAATTTATGCGTGAGCTGCGCTATTACAGTATTCTTTTCAAGCTTCTCGTACTAATACATTATATAACACGTTGAACATAATTGCCACACAACAAATGGTTCATTATGAAAAATATATGTAATTCTAAAACGGAGGCGATATTGTCGTAGCACTATACGTAATATAGATATAGATAAAAAGGGATGGATATAGATGTAGCTTCACAAACAAATCAAAACGATCCTATTGGGAGGTGAACTGCAGTAATTGTGAGTAACACACCCACCATTGTGTCTGTTGTCTGTCGAAAAGTTTTATCGTTCAAGTATGAACACGCTCACCGAACGGATCCAGTTGTAACTTAGGCACGATATATGGAGAAAATGATTTTTCTTCTCCAACTATAATTACATTTACAAGTGAACATGTGTACTATATTTTTGGTGTAACTGTACATTAAAATCTCGAATTTCAGGTTCCGAGAAATCCTCATACACCAGGGAAAGGTGCATATTGGGCACTTCATCCCGCCGCATTATCAATGTTTGAAAATGGATCTTACCTTCGACGTCGAAAGCGATTCAAGTTACCGAAAAGTGCCAGAGAAGAGAGTCAAGTCCTCGCCGAGACTACAGCAAGACTTGCGGCCAATGGCACTTGTTCTCTCACGGAATGTCAAACAAATTCCCACTTCATAAATCAGTCACATTATCGAGGCAATCATAATCTCTATCAGGACCAAAATTTACTCTTGACTCAACGTCAAATCGACTTTCTCAACTTCACCTCTAACCTCAGTGGACTCTCATCACAATCCCCATTGATGGATCAACCGTCCATGAGCGATACGAGTTCATTTAGAGATGTACAATTAGATTCGAAACAATTGTCATTGATTGATGCAACATCGATTCAACAGGATTCAATGGATACCGATATAAAGTCCAAACCCAAACGGAATAAGGCCATAAAATCGGGTTCGAAGTCATTCAACATAGAGAATATTATCGAGACCAGTAGCTCGAGCGAACATCGACCTTCCAGGTAACATCTACTTTAGTTGAATGTCAGTTATCCTAAATACCATACTGTCTCTATACAAATGCATTGAAGTGGGTGGGATAGTCTCTTGCACATCGTCACCCTCTGTTGAATAAATGCATGTATTTTACCATCGCGATGTGGATGAGTAAAATAGAGAAAAAATATAAATGAAAATAATAATGGAAAAGAAAACTTGCATGACGCTGTGGTTGAGCTCTTGCTCACATGGAACAGATGAGCGATAACACGCATGAGCATTTCCACAAATTTCACGTATATTGTAGTAATTTTGTGCATGTTGTCATATTAACAAAGACATGATACTTTTGTTTGTCAAATGAAATTGGTGGAAAAAAAGATATTCCTCTATGTAGAAAAATGAGTTCGTCATCAATGTTGCACTGGGAAAAAACAATTTTCACACGTATCACTTCATTAAAAATACGGTATGAATTCAGGGGGTATTGTGGAGACGGTAACCAGGTTCTACATTGAATTGAGTGGAATACTGGACAATCTTTAGAAGAGATACGGTCCCGATGAGTATTGTTGACCTAGCTCATAACGAAAATATAGACAAGAATTTTGCAACCGCGAGATAAAATCCTCGGTTAAAGTTTAATCTAACTATAATGACTTGATTTCTTACAGAAATATCGATATGAGTGTTTCACAATCAGAAATCACACCTAACCAGGGTCTCTTGCCATGGCACAGCGGGAATTCAGTTTTATATCCCACTGAAGTAAACAACTCGTTGGGCGGATATCACCTCAATATGCATCAAGCAGCGGCGGTATACGCTACAGCACTGGCAACAGCGAATCTCTTTGCCTCACACTCGTCATTTCACCAGACATCGAAGATCCTCCCCGAGGGAGGGGCCTGCGGCCTGACGACATCATCCTCTCTCTATGGACTCTATCCTGGCGGTTGGCCAGGGATTTTTCGACTGGACACAGCATCAACTTTTCCTAATGGTATTCGAGAACGATTCGGTGTGTCACCATTCAGTCTCCCATCATTACCATTACCTGCACCTTTGCATCTTCCTGGACTGGCGAACACGAAATTAGACGTCAGGGAAATAGCACAATTTTCATCTGACAGCTGCGAAGACTTTGGCAGGACATGAAAACACATTTGAACGATGAAAATAATTGAGTCATGCATTATAGTTTGGTAGACAAGAGTGTATGTATACGACTAGATCAAAATTAGTCCTATGGTATATTCTTAACGATCCACATGCCAGCAACACGCACATATATATTTTATTTTGAACATATCTTGCAAAGTTGAAATGTTTTCACTCTGGCTGCCTCTCTGTTTCTCTCACGTTTTCTCCATTGCGGGTGCACTTGTTCTTTAGTGTTCAGACCGTAAAGTGCAACAACGGGTAGAATTTGCGACGGGCATATAAGAATATGTTTCTTTTCAAGCGCATCCTGTACATAAACAACTGTCGAACCCTCTTGTTTTGCAACAGATTTAGATACGGTGCGATATCAATTATCGTTACTTAGCAGTTAAACTACCGGACGGTTAGATCGTAAAAACCACTAGCGGGTGCCTTTAATGACGCGATTCTCATTCTCTCTCTCTCTCCCTCACTCATTAAGCTACGTTCTATAACCACTATTTTGAGTGCACGTTGCGCGATGAGAGTCTCCGCAAATGCAATTTTTTACGATCCTACATTTTATTCATAGCTCTCAACCAATCCACGTCTTGTTTTGGCTCTACATACTCAGGAACCAATGAGAATGAGTGAAGACTCTATATGTAAATGTGCTGAGAAAATTATATGCTCACATACGGTGCGGAAAAATTATGGTAAAATTATATCGCATATTCTTCGAGATTATATTTCCGTACGACTTCTGTCAATAATCATCAGCAAAATTAAATAACTGATATTATATTTGGCCTTCATACCGTTGAAATCTTTGGGACTTGTAAATGCCGCCTAATAATTTTACGATTACAATTATATTCAACGTGTATAGAATAATCAATTGGTATTAAATCTAACGAATAATCTTATCTGTTTATAATAAGTGAGAAAAAACGAATAATAAAGTGTAATATTATGTTCGAGAAATAGAGTGTGTATGAATTATATTCAGTGAATATAACTTGGTGATGATACAGAAAGATAGAAAAGTTTTGATAAAACATTGAAGCGCAATACTTATATTAAGATTGGCAATATTTTTGCTAATGTAAAATTGTATAACCATAATGGAGTGCATTAATTGGCAACACGATAAAAGAAAAAGGCAGCAGCTTCGTCCATCCGTCCAAGGGGGTAAAAACGTGCAAGAAGAATAAAATGGAGGACAACAAGCGAATGAGATATACATATATATATATATATGTATATGTAGAGTGTTGTGCATGGGGGCAAGGGAGAACGCAGAGTGGAAGGGACGCAATATCTATTAAATTATTCACAGCCAGTTACCAGCTCGTCAGGGAGACCCGCCCCCTCTTAGTTTTTGTCCGTGTCGTATACCCACTTTCCAGTCTGTCATGAGGGTCCTTTTCTTGTCCCAACTTTCATATATGTCAACGATATATAAATGTGTATACGTGGATGCATTTTCATATATTTTTATTATATTTGCTGGATTCTATTCAATTTTTTATTGACATTCTATCGATTTGCAGTTGAAAGAGTCTCAATCTGAATATTTGCAATGAATTTATGTCGATGAAAAGTGAACAATCTGCACTCAAACCGCAAGGGTTATATAAATTCCCACTGTATCTTGTGGGCTTCAATTCGTTTTTTATTTATGTATTGCGTAATAAATGAATAAACGTCCCTTTATGCGCTGGAAGACCTCAAAGGTACAACACAAAAGCCGTCAATCGTTCTGTTAATTTTTTTTATTTGCTTACATTATTATTATCAAAGAATAATCATTGAACCGTGATGAAAGACGAAGTGAAAGATGTTTCGCGCCTACCCGATCACTAATTCAACGTTAGCGTTCAAATGGCTTTAAACTTGACAAAAAAATATCGTCTGATACCTATACATATAATAGAATAGCTGAGTGGAACCATCATTCGCGTGAGAGCGAGTCTCCCGGTGGTCTCACAAACTTCGACTCTCTTCCACTTATATTGTTCCCCATGAAAATCCAAATGAACCTGGTATATATACATTGCCTATAGCTATAATCGAATACAATTTTCTACACGGTGGGAATCAGTTGTCATATACAATTGTCGGTATCAAAGGTGTATATATATATATATTAACTCACTTATATATTTGCCCGCATCATTTGTTATCCTCAATCCTTCATTTCTTTGACACATTATTAATTCATAGCTTCATCGTAATTGTGACATTAATTCAATTCGACGACGACGGATCGTTATAGTGCGTTGATTCGTGGGCCTGCTTCCATATTTCATCCATCTTCACATGACTAATATATTTCCAAGCTGCTGTTGTTGCATTTGTTTATATACAGGATGTATCGTAATTATTGAAATTTCCATTTATTCGACTTTTGTTAAAATGGAATGTTCCCTCCTAATGAAAGCCTTACTTTGGCGTAGCAGATAACAACACTAATGCATCAGCACCTGCTTCCTAATATTTCTAATCAAAATAATACTGATAACTCCGTATCAATTATCTAACGGTCATCTAATTGTTGACGTGATGAACGTCTACTTTTTTATCCTGAATAAGCTTCACAATCTTTTATTTAGTTTAGGAAAATTCAGTAATTCTGTCAGACACTGTATACACATCAATATATATATATGTATATATTTATAAAGAGAACATCCTCAACATATTTCAAGAGTAAATTGACCCGATGGTGTTTTGGTATGGAATACAAGCTGTATAAACGGAGCTGAACAACTTCGCGGGGAGAAAAAGGTGCTCTGTGATGGCGGTTGTTCATTTAGCGATTCGCCACGCGCTCGGGGAGCCTCTGGCGGATCCACATCGTCACTATATATGTATATATACACATGTATGATTATATACACAGGTACACATGAATCCACACACATTCTATTCACTCGGTCAATCTTTACGCGGCATAAGTTATTATCACGCGCGTCCAGTCTTAAAGATTTAACACTCTCTTTCTCTCTATATATATATACTGGTCCTAATTTCATTTCTATTGGGTTCAGCCCCTCTTTCATATACATACGCTATTCCTATATGAAGCATAGCACACAGCGACAACATAAAATAAAAGAAAATGCTGGACTAATGCATTTAGGATAGCTGTGAAATTTGATGATCCGACAGAATGGAGTAGACTTCCGCTCTCTCGGCACTTGGGTTCGTATACAGGACATAACCTCTAACAAGCCATGAGCACGACTCGATTCATCGTCTTTTTTGTTCCCTCTTTTTCTCTTCAGGCCACTTCGTGAAGGTAATAAAACAAAAAATTGATCGAAGACCACCTAAGATGTTTATGTGTAGCTCGTGTCGTTGGTTTCTTCTGTCAGTTTTATGTCGCTACATCATGCCGGCTTGATTGTTACCACCAGGTGTGTATATTATTCTATAGCCATTTTCGTTCTCATTACATAAATACAGTCGCATGAGTACAATTGATTCTGATATTTCTGTTTGGTGAAGAGACCATTTGTAAGTTAACAGACAGTAGAATCAATATTTGTAAGTTCAAGTCGAGTGAATAGCTCGATTGTCAGAACAGGCATTTGGTGTGAAGAAACGGACAAAATGAAAAAAATAGTAGTGTGGCATAGCGTCATCAATTATACACACAACTCAGTTGGTGAGGAAAGCACGCGCGGAACAAAAAAAAGGGAATTTGATGGAGAACGAGAATATAATAAGAAGAAGGTACATAAGACATGAAAGGGAGGTTTGCAAGTTGCGATCATCCTGGCATTTTCAGATAATATAAAATAATGACGAACGGCCGAGAGAGTATTGGCTCGAGCGTGTCTGTGACAAATCCAATTTCCAATGCTCTTGCGCACGGTCACGTAACAAGTTAGTATTTTTCTTACATGGTTATATATATATATATGAGATTTAGAACGACCACTGTTCTGTCACAACAATATCATTTCGGTCTGGATTTATACGAAGGACCTCCCAATTATTGGTGATTCAATATTCATTTTCCGAACCGAAGTCAGACATATCAATTGAAAAAGTTCTGTACGGACAATTTTTTTGCTAATTCAGTTCTACTGAGAAATTATATAGGTTCAATATGACCACGTGCACAAGCAGCATCTTTGAAAATAAGTTCAATTATAATTTCTTACATTGATTATGTTGACACGTGAATTCGAGTTAATTCTATACGATTCGATTCGTCGGACCAGTATCCTTGATTGATTTCTCAACGATATAAATCCAAAATCAAAAAAGCCACCGTTCATCTAATATCAGAAAAAATTCGGAAATAAATAATCAATTATTTCAAAGAATTATTCAATGATGCTAACAGTCACACTAATACCCAAAAAGATTTGATCGATGAATTTACAATGGCAATATAGTCCAGCACAAGGAGAAGAAATTAATAAGTGGACGAATTAATTATATCGGCGCACGCTCGTGAATATGTGATGTGTGCACACTACACACAGACTTGGGCACGCAAGTACACATAGAGTCCGAGCATTTCTGGCCCTAATCAACATTGGATAACGATCAGAACACGGGAACTGACGTGAAGTGTGTTATGTGTGGCGCGTGGGGTTGAGCAGTATTTACTTTCACGGTGCACATGCGGCCTGAAGCTTTTATATATACGTATATGTTCAATGGCCGCTGCTGTTGCTCGCGCATACGTCATATATATATATGCGGAATGCTATGCACATCCCTATAAACATACTGGGAAACCAACACTAAAGCATATCTGAAGGCGCGCGTCTAATTTAGTGCTACCAAACATGCACATTATTTGCATAATTACACGGCTCGATAAACACTCGTTTCTGTTTTCCTGGAGCCGACCAAAGGCGATTATTCTTCAACTTCGTGTCCAAAGAGTCGCGAGCGGGGCACCTCTCGGGTTTTAGAAACAGAAGAGGAGAGAAGTATCTCATAAGTTACTTGCAAAATGGTGGAAAGTTTCGTGATGTAATAAATGAGCCCAGCACAATGGAAAGTTGGATGAACAAAACAAAATCTTTCTCCTTTCAGTATCATGAATATTCGTAAGGATCTGCGTGGAAGAAAGAGATCAAAGAGGGTTCATACAATGACGAGTATATGAATTGAAGGAAGGAGGAGGCATTATTTTCTTCGCAAGAAAAAAAGATCCATTCGAAATAAAAATTATATCGTGCAAATCCTCACTTCACAATAATTTTCTTTTCGATTCGTTGCTGATATTGTCATATGTGTATATATTTTTTGGCACCACGCTTATTTCACCGGACATTTTTCGAGAACAAGTATTGATACACATACGTATACACAAATAAACGATCGTGTTGTGATTAATTACTCGAAAAGGGTCGACGAAGCTGAAGGAAGCAACAAGACAAATTGCTGTATCTCGCGTGAAGCGCATCGACGCCCAGGATAGGGCGTCAACTATAGAAAGCTAGACTCTCTTGAACTACACATATATCCATTTTAAATACAATATATACATACATACCCCCATAAAGCGATTTTATATGAGATATATGCGGTTAAAGTTGAATCATGCTACAGTAGCAGTGGAGATGATGTCCGTTGAATTATATACCTACTTGCATTATACGCTCTTTTTGTTGCACCGTTATACTTATATTTCTAGACATGAGTCAAACGAGCACGTTTAACATCTGTTGCCTCATCTTTGCGCCCTCTCTCTCTCACCCTCTCCCATTCTCGCTCCCTCCGTGTTATTCTTGTTTAACTCAAAACGCTTCATAATTTTACTTCTGACAGTCGTTAGTATTCCATACATGGAGAAATTCACTTCACACAATGTGCAAAATAACTCGGAATCGAGAAAAAAATTTTTTTTTGTATTCAATTGGCAATTCACACGGACATATTTTTATGCTTGTTTTCACCGCGAATTGCTGAATATTTCCGTGAACGATGTATATATGATATGACCCATCTGAAGGAGTCTTCCATTATATACTATATAAATCGTGCAAAAATACAATAAGTCAGTCATTTTTATTCTTCGACAAATAGACAATGATGTATCGAAATATACATGTAAAGAAGGAACGCTCACGCTCACCATATGAAAACATAGTTACTCTTGTAACTATAACTCAATTGACATGGTAGCAAATACAGCACGAGTAATTGAGTAGATTTTCTTTTTCTCTTACAATTCAAGAACAACGAACGTTCATTGCGAATCATAATATAAATTGTGGGAAACAAATTAAATGTATAGTGTTAAGACGGATATTTGAAAAGATTTAATTATAATGAACGATCATGGAACTACTGTAGATTATGGCATGTAGAGTAAGTGAAAAAAAGATAATTCACCATGTCGCGCGGCACTCGTTATATTCGTGAAGAAGAAAATAAGGATGGCTATAAGATATATTTATATGTAGGTATATATATATATATTTATAAGAGCGACGACTTGTTCTTGGCGCGGGAGCCTTGGCGCTCTGTATAATGACAGTAATCAACCCAGTAAAGCCGTAATGTTTATACTATACGTTATACTCATTGTAGTGCTCATCTTGGCTCCCAGAATGAGATGAGAATACAAAGCTCCGTGCAAATCGTCGTTGTCATCGTCGTAGTTGTTGTATGAGATGGGAATAGTGCATTATATATATATATATATATAGGAAGGGTTAAAAAAGTTCATTTTTATTCTCTCGCAAGAAATGCACTTCCCACCACGCCCTTGAATTTGTGTAGATGCTAAATACTGTTGTCCTCACGTACATTCACAGCGATGAGAGCTGTGGGACTTTTTTTATTCATTGCTAACTATAATTTACGTATTTTATAAAATGATTCACAGAATTTAATTTTATTAGTCTATTGACACTAAATAACATGGATAAAAAATGAACATTCCGTCTATAATAGGACTATTAGTTCTCTGAAAAAAATTAAGTTTCGTGTGAGTTCGATAACTTTCTTCTTGCTTGCTACGACAAAATTTATATACATATATATATAAATTTTTTTCAATTCATTATATATGTATGTAAATATGTGTATGAACAAAATGAGTTCTCGAGAGGAAGGATGATATGGTTTTTCCCACAAGAAGTTATGAGAGCGCTTTTCTCACAACTGAGTATGTAACGAAAAGAGTTGGAGAAAATTAAAAGCAGTAGTATTTAATGTATAATTCTACGAGTGGCATTAGACTTCCGTGTTCCACATTCATATATATATATATATATCTGTATCCATATATGTGGGTGTGTGAAACTACAGACTTTTCCGTTATTGTACATCATGCATCAGTTTTCCTATTGTAATTACCATCTAATTTTCGACCTGATATTTCTTTCTTTTACTTCCACGTGTAGGTACACTAAATTTATATAAAATCGTACAATGTTATTGCTGATGGACGTTATTGCTCGTGCTTCATAATTACGTCAGCAACATTGTATTATTCACGAAACAAAAACTGTAATTATATTGAGGCCATAAATATACGAGTTATCATTTCGTTCACTACCGCGACAGTACGTAATATTTTTAGAGATGGATAATTTATTATTCGTTACATATGTATATATATATATATGGGTATGAGCATTTGTGCACTCGGTTAGAGCACCCCTCCATTTATTTATTTTCCGTTGCATATATATTTCGTTTTTTCCTTATATTTCTCTTTTCTCTTATCCTTTCTTCTTGTCTCTCTTTCCTGCTCTCTCACTTTATTTCATTCGCAATGAATGCACTCATTGTATTATTTCACATTATGTATTAGCCCTCACTTCTTATCCGCTACATAAATTAATATGCATGGTATGAAAAAAAAAAACATTGTGTAGTATCAATTTGGAATTACATACACATTACCATTCGGATAATACTCGGTAGTATAATTATGAAAAAATTTTATCCCTACATAATATAGGAAATGTGAATACATATGATGCTTCATGTAGTATATAACTGATAATTCACCGTATACTTAACACCCTCATTGACGTTTGTCTCGGTATCTATTGACAGAAAAATAAAACAGTCCACGAATGGAAAGGGACCAGATGTACAACGAAACCGATTGGCATGACATATATATGTACAACCCCGAATGACGACTGGACAATGGGTGACCACATCCTCGCTGCACGCAATTTCATTGTCGTCGGCTTCGTCTTTTTTTTTTTTCTTGTGTTACGGGCCCATGCACGACAGCTTGGAGTCTTTGCTTGCTTGCGAGCCAACGGCCTTCCGGGCCACAACACATATACGAGCTCGATACACATATATTTCTATCTATAAGTGTATACATGTGTATGCGTTTTCGAATACTGCTGAAAATGCACGAGCGGAAGTGACGAGACCACTTCCGATTATATGAACAACATCTCGATTATATTTCGTCGAAGATTTACAAAAATTCTTGTGAAATGCTTCTTCATATTCATCTGTTTAATAGTCTGGGATATCCCGTGAGAGAGTTGCCACTCTAACTGGAAACGTATACAAATAAGACAAATCTTTTGCACATGCTGCTGACTGAAGCGGATGATTGCATGGTCACAAACGAGCACTATAGAAAAAAATTAAGTATGAGATAGCGCATATATATGTTGTAGAGATGTACACATCTGCATCCCGGAGACCGCAGTGCACGCAAGTAATATATGACGTATAATACTTATAACTCGATCGTCAAACGGCTGTTCCCTACAGATTCTACCTTGAACTACTAGCAATAAACATGCTTAGGTGAACAAGAGAGACCATACATAGCGTATATAGAGAATTTTAGAAGTTTCTATTAATTTTGTTAACGGATGATTGAAGTGTTTGGAACCTTCTTCTTCCAACATTCAATCAATCGTTCAAAAAAATATCGCACGGCGCTCTTTATGAATTCAAATGAAAGAGGTGGGATTCACCTTTCGGAGAAGGTCAAGAGGATTCGTAAAGAAAAATGATTCGGTCTTGGGCACATTCCCCAAAACTATAAACAAGATTACATCATTTGGAATTTTGATCATTCTTCGAGCGCAATATAACTGATGATCGGCGAATTTAGTGTAATGTATATATCTTCTGAATAATCATTTTATGCAAAACTCATCATGATTGCACCTGACAATATTGTCCGAATGATCGTGATCTTCCGGGCATTAATATCGTAATTGGTGTGTATGTATAAATTTTTGAGGATTGAATCGATGACGCCTCAAACCGGTGTGTGAGGGTATAGCATCCATATCGCGTGCGATGGCATATATATATAATGCTTCTTGAATCATTGTGATGAACATATTTCCATTTTCTACGTTATGCAGCTGCGATATTCCCATAATATATGAGATATCCCGTTTCGTTTCTCGCCTTAATATTCAAAGCCATAAGTGGAGTACCTATATATATTATTAAGCATTGAGGGAGAATGCATGAAAAGTCGTAAAGAGAAATGAAAACAATTGATTAATTGAATCTCACACATTGTATAAAAATGAACATACATATATGAATGAGCCGTCGATGAGTGATTTTCAAACGCAACGAAAATTATATTCTTGTTGCGTGCAAATGATTACGGAGAGTCGTGAGCTATATGAGCGAGAAGTGTGTATGCTCGCATATAATTCAGCTACCGTTTTACGTGTATGCATTCGTATTGTATATATATGTATGTATTTATGTGTATATGCGAGTGTTTTTTGTTGGGCGATGAAAGCTGCGTTCTGCCATGGAAATAATGAAATTAATAGCGCCGAAAGATGTTCAGTAGCGATGAGTTCCACTACGTTTCACATATGCTGATTGGTACGTCAAATTTATTTTATTCGGATTTATATACATCTCTGGTTGGCTACAGTGAATAAAAATAATTTTGTTCCTCCAAGAGTATTCATAAATTTCAATCTTTACGTTCTCTTGTTTGTGGCACAAAAATCTGCACTGAATTTTTTTTTCTATGATACATTGATAATTTATAACACAATTATACAATTGTGAATAATGCAACTGTGACCCTTCTATAATCATGTGTGGAGGAAATTTTTTTTATAAATAAAAAAAATATATCCATAATATTGATGATATTTTTGTATTATTCGTCATATTATATACGCAATATTGAGCGTATTAAATACGTGGTATGGTTCAGTTTTTTTTTCCGACAATTAACAGCACTTCATGTATAATAATTTCCGAGTACCTTTTTTTTTTTCTGCAAAATATACTTAAAAAGTGGTACATAAAGAAAATGTTTACAAATGTTCATGGGCAATAAACCGCTCGCACCTTTATTCCTGTGATAAAAATAATTGTACAAACTAAATTAGGAAAACATATAAATCTTCGCTCTGACTTTATCTGTTACAAGTGGATATATATATATATATATATATATATATATATATATATATATATATATATATATATGTACACATTGTTTTCTATGTATATTTTATACTTTTTCATCTTTTGCAAGATTTTAAACGCATACTATATAACTCATAACTGCATAAAGTGACCCAGTGAATGAAAGCAAATTTGGCGAGGAATGATCATGGATTTTGTTTGGGGAGTCGAATGAAAGAGAAAAAAAAAACAAGTAAAATAAATGAAAAATAAGATAAATACTGCCAAGTATATATACATACATCGATAGTGGCTATAGTATTTTTGCATGTATGAATTCAGAACGTGGATAAAAACACTGAAAAATATATTTTATCGATCGTTAAACTAATTGGATTAGCGAGCATTGCATATATAACCACGTATACGCAGAGAGGAGCTGAGTTATAAATTAACGTTTCGGGCCGTTTACGATCGTACTCCTTTGAGAGGTCTGGCAGCGCGGTGAGAAGAAGGAATACACACCTGGAGGCGACGGTGTCCTGTGTGCCAAGCTCAAAGAGTCGCTCAACGCATACCGACTTGATGTGTCTCCACTTGTGTTGTTTAAAATATTACATGCATACGCAGACACGAGAGAAAAAATTGAACAAAAAATAAACGAAGATAAAAAAATGAAAAATAAATATTCACGCATCGATGTATAGATATATATGAAGTGCTGCGGGTATTTTTAAGGTGTGAAGGAACAATTTTAGAGGTGTAAAAGGCAACGGGAGGGCGTCGTTTCTCTTTCTCATCGCTCTCGTTCTCCCTCAGATACTTGAGTGACGGTCACTAATCGCGGGCAGGCGGAAAACAAGCGCGATGAGTTGCCGGTTTTGTATAGTTATATATGTGTATGCACACATATATATATATATATATATAGTCATACCAATGAATGATCTATACCTGCTAGTTGAAAGATTAACAATTCACCACCACTGTGTGCACCGCGTTACATCCTTGTAGAAAAAACATGCTTCGAGGATAATGAGAAAAATAATAAAAAATAAAATGGAAAAAGCGAAAGACAATTGGATCAGAGAGGAAACTCGATGCCGTCTGACAAACCAGTAGTGTCCTGCTTTATTTTTTTTTCACCATAACATATACGCTATCAAATTTACACGTAATTTTTTTTTATTTCCACCTTATTCTCATGTTTATATGTAGATATGTCGATATGTCGATATGTATTATTATCTGTGGTGATTTTTCCCCAATTGAACTACTAATAGCAGGGAGCCGGTACCCGCTATTTGTACCTATAGAATATCTCAAGTCCTTGTTGCATGTTAATTAAATGAACAATCAATTAATCAGCCATTAGCATTGCAAAAAGAAAATATAAAACAGCTATTTGCTCTCCGACTTTGAAATGATCTTCCTGGCATAATACACGGAGATAATATTCTTTCAGCTATTTTATTATGCTTTAATAATTGAAAAAAATAATAATAATACCATCAATATGTAGGTGTGTGTATATAAAGGTACGGGTAGACCACCGTGTCAATATAATCCCACTATCAATTGTATATCCAGTCACTTCTCCTACATCCTACCGCTTCAATACACACATACATAAATAATTATATAAATGTTCGCCAGCGATCATGGCGCCAAACGCAAGATTTAGAAATAATTAATGTAAATTACACGACGGTCGCGCTACTGGTTATGCTAATGAAGTCAAGAAGATGGGCGCATTTGTGTGTACATATATACCGAACTTGTCATATATATAAGGTTAAGCCCGAAAAAAAAAAGGAAAAAAAAATGTTGCTTACTTTACCCTGTGTGTATATAAACTTTAGTGCGACAAAGTATCCTGAGGCATAAGTCTCAACAACGCGTGTAAAAGCATTCCAACATGTAAAGTAGGAACGGAGCGTGCGCCATACATATATATATATTTACATATGTGTTTGTATACACAAGTTCCACTTGACAGTGAACGTTCATGTCCAACATGCTGTCAGACACGACATTTATTTTGCCTACTGTGTAAAATATTTCTTCTCTATACACGCGATGACAAAATACAAAGCACCTTTTTATATAATTTCTCAACCAGATATTTTCAAGAAAAGGCAAAAAATTAAATGCTATTTATAGTAGAATTTTGTCTTTAAAAAATTATTTTTCCGTGTATCGTACATTACTATAAAGTGATTCACAAGATTATATGGAGTGCATGTTCCCGCGCACAACCCTCACGGCACCAAACCAGTATTATATATACATATATAAGTCTCTCCGCTTTCATATATAATATACATGAGCCGACAGAGCAGCCACCGCACTAAGCAGTCCGTATACGCGCTGCTTATAATTTATGAATGATTATTTTGCAATATAGTGTAATATTGGTCGCGTCCGTTCGTCCCACATGCGCTTGAGAATAGATAATAAGAACAAGCAACTAAACACACTGGAATAGCTGGGTATTTATCCAATATATGGATCTAGCGACCAATGTACAAGCGAAATCATGTTTCTTTGATGTGTGTGTGTGTGTGTATATCACACGCCTTCACTTGCCGCGTATCTTGTCTCCTTCTCTCTCACTCTTCCATTCTTTGGCTGCTCTCTTGAGCTGCTCGAGAGCGCGTTCCCGTCGATAAATCGTTCGCGTGTCTCACTGATTGAAACAAACTTACAGAAGCGGCACGCGCGCGCTCGCAAAGAGACCGTTCATTTCCGGGTTGCTATTAAAACTCTCAACATTCACGAGCAATATTGTATAATTGTTAAATGGGAATCATATATAAAATGGAAAAAGAGAGTAGAAAAAACTCACCTTACACACAAAAACATATAATTCAATATTCTATATCAGCGTTTGAAATATTTAGTTGTTGCAGACCTCAAACCTATATATTTCAAAATTGATAGTAACGACTTGGCAGTTTCAGTTCCTCAATCACTCACATGGATACTTTTTATCAAGTAACCGCTTTTTTTGTCAAATATAAAAACCATCGTCTACAGCATGATTATTATTCCACTTGTTTTTCATCTGATATTCGAATTATCCAGCTTATATTCTCACAAAATTAACACTCTTAATTGGAGATACGTAATATAATATACGATAATAATAAGGGAAAAATATGAAAAAATAAACATCACAACTTTGTAAAACAAAATCACGACATTGAATATACATATGTATATTTGTTTCCAATTATAGGAGGTAAATAAAAGCCAACAGGGAAATATTTAAACGTGTTTGGAAAGTAGAAAAGGTTGTCGTAAATATGGTTGATACTTGGAGAGTTATAGTTGAGTGAGGGGAGGTTTTACTTTACATATACGTACACACGTATTTTATTAATGCGTGTGTGTGGGAGTGAAAGGCGAAGATATATATACGTACTCCCCAATGGGATATGCCAATGTGTATGGGTATTGTATCATATTATAGCACGCGGCAACGAGGTATCGTATAGAACTGCTTATGTCCGCGCGGCGCGAACTACCAAGAGAGTTAGATGCAGAGCAAAACTATGTGGAAGGAGAGAGAGAGAGGAGTGAATAGACAGGCGAAGGGAAGGTGTATATGTATATAAGCGTATACAAGGTATATACAAGGCGGACTAAGCTCTTGGAGTTCGTGGCTGAGCCAGAGCTCGCTCGAGTCTATCCTATAATTACGAGTAACTCAGCCACATTTGCGTTGATCCGACACCTTAAAGATAGCATTTAGCGGCCCCTTTCATCTCCGCGGCAAACAAACCAATTTATACCGCAGGCCGCTTTGTGCCCGGGCGATGGGGGCGTGCCCCGCCCCGGACTACGAGCGAAGCTCCATCTTCTACCACCTTCCACATCAACTCTCTCGCGCGACCTTTCTTCTCTTTTCTTCCTAGACTCCACGACGTCATCTTTTTCTTTTTTATTTCTTCATGTCCACTTATCGGTTGTGGCTTTCCTCTTCGGATTAATAACAAATAATAATGCTTCCCACTCTGTGTAGTGTCATGGTGCAATACATCGTCTTAATATATTCACTTTCATGATTTTATTTAGTTATGTTGTATAATAGTGAAAATCGATTCTATCGGTTCTATCACAACAGGTCCCGAAATTTATTTATTGATATTGCGTGAGAAATCTTCACTAGTATACAGAAGTGATTGTAGGCATATTCCAGTAAAATGAACGAGATCGTGGAAAAAATTGTCGCCCGGGTCATTACTATACGTCTTATGATCACGAGGACTTTGATTCATCCAACAGTAAGCATAAACATTGTTGGAGATACGCCGTGAATATATTGCTTCTGGAGTCTCTAGACGTTGTAGTATACTGGAATTATTTGGGGCACAATGTCACAATTCATGACCATTTAATCAGTTATTATTCTAAACTATCATTATTGATTTAAAAAAAAAGCTCGTCCGTTCGTTAATACGAATCGTCTCTCTATAATGCTACAACTACTACTGTCGTCAATACAATGCTATATACATACGTATAATACGCCACAAGCACAAAACACTTACACTTTCAAATGCGTACGACCACCCTGCATTTAGCCAAAGTGGCATGTATGCTCGGGCATTCGAGGCCGCGAGGCAGCCTCGAAAAGCGCCCCCTTTCGTTGCGCGGTAATCTCGTTGAATGAGAAGCACCAGTTTCGTCGGATTCGTCAAAATTACCAACGAAACAAATAAAACCAATGGCCAAACGTCACGCACCATTAACGTCCATTTTTATCTTTCGCCAAGTGTATATATATCCTATGCGCACACATTGCCATACATATATATGTATGTATATATATATATATATATGCACATATACCTTGCACATGGCCCTGAAAACTTTTTTACGTGCTTTTACTGACTGTCGATCTGTGTGCATTCAACATCTCAGTGGTATTCAATTGGCTTCCGTTGTTTACTGCATCGTGCCGTGAAAAATCGTTTTACGCTTATTTATATTTATTCTTAGTCTATATATATGTATATATATGCATACATATATGCACATCCTTACAGATATACTCTACAATATACACACAAAGTCCCAGCTGGTCTTCGTGGCATGGCCGCCCCTTTTCAGCGAGTACTTCGTGACTATTCCGCGAGAGGCGGATCTGCTTGGATGAAGAAACAGAGAAGAGGTAAAATGAGAAGCAAAAGAAGATGGAGAGGAAGGAGTAGAAGTCGAAGATGATGATGATGATAAGGGAAGAGAAGATGAGAAAGACGAAAAGCAAGAAGAGAAGGTAAATGAGAAGACGACGAATAACCGAAGAAGAGAATAGGGGACGAAAACGACGCATATACATAGACGATGACGACGGGTATATAGCGAAAGGCGAATGAAAAGTCGTGTTTTAACGGCTGCATATATATATATATATATATATATATATATATATATATATATATATATATATATAGATATATATTTTCTCGCGCTTCAATATCTCTCTTTCTTCTTTTGCCGACGCTACTCTCTATTGCTCTTCCAAGTGAGCCAAAGCACTAACAGCGCGTAAGGTAAGTACTCACCGTGTGCCTTTACGACGTCCATGGAATCCTTAAAATATCTTACCGCGTTTGTTGAGTGCTCTTTGCACACCAAGATGCGCACACTACTTTCTCGTTTCTCTCTATTTATGTATACTTTTGCACTTGTATACATAGCATAAAGCCAATGCTATGCATTGTTATGGAACGAGAATGCGCCATGAATTTAGTTTACTCATCCCTTCATACTCGCGTGAGTGTTACGGGAAAGACAGTTTAAGAGTTTGGTTCGACGAAGTCCAAGCGCTATAGAGTATAGAGAACGTAACCGCGAACACAACGCAAGAGGATTCGAGTGAGTTCGAATATAATATGCCAGAAGTATATTATCATTTTCAGGTGAAATTTTTCTCCCTACCTCTATTCAAGTATGTTATTCTATCTCCCATGCTCTGCTTGTACTTCTCCACCGCGCAATGTAACGACTATGATGTATATACATGATGCTATATATGAATATATACCGGCCGCTTTTCTGCACCTATATAATCATATTTCTGTTACGATGTAGTGTAGGTTATATAGACTCATGACAATGAAGCGTAGAATGTGCATTAACTTATTTTAAATTTATGTACGTACATGTGTGTTACTGGATGCGACAATATATATGTAATTATTGTATATGTAGTTTGAGGTAATATTTACTGTGATGGAATGTAACAACCCGATTGGACTATATTATTCCATGATGTAATATTGAAAGAATAAACTCTATATCCAACACTACTGACAAGAATATAATTCTACTTTTAGGTTTGGTTTCTAGATTTGCTTGGTAATTATATGAAAATAATTACGTTTTTCTACTTTGTTTTCTTCTTCGCCTTTTTTTTTGGTAGAGATTTATTCACTTGGTGCGGGGTAAGTATTGGGCGTATGCAGGTGCAAGGTGTCATTAGTCAAAACTACCGCCCGTAGAACAAACAAATTCTTCAGCCTGATGAGCTGAAAACCTAACACCTTATGGCCCTTCGTGGTGAAAAAAATTCACTATACCTTTTCCAATTGGGGGGCGCTCCAGCTTTACACAATTGTTGTTTTCTCCACTTCTAATATATATATATATATATATATACCTGTAATAGACGACGGAGGCGGGCAGATGAGTCAAAGCTCGTTTAAAAATGATAATCAAGTGATCCTCACGGTGTTGGTTTCTATATATTGGCATAAAAGAAACCGTGACAAGGACGGCAGTTAATTTAGGTCTTTTCGCACAGACCAAAAGTTAACTTATAACGCCTACACTATATATACTCCATCGCGTTCACATTTCGTTCCGGACAATAGACATATAGCTGAGAGATGCGACCAACATCAGGGTGGTCGGTATGCACCCGGGTAAAAGAAACATCGAAAATTGTAGAGAAAAGGTTTGTATATATAGAGAATGATGGGAAAAGGACTTGGTCACGGGTTCAATTTCGAATCGATTAGTTCTCGTGGCTTCAACACTATGAGATATACATCAAATATATATATATATATGTGTGTGTGTATACAGACACGAGAATATTTCACGTGATCATAAAAAAATGTTTACCTACACACAAGTCAGTTGTAAGTTTAGTACCATTCAATAGATAAAATAAATATGATGAAATATTCATTGAATTAATTAATTAATATTGATTATTGCAATTAAATGATATTATGTTTTTTTCTTCCTGTCACTTTGTTGGATTTATTCGATAGATTATGTATTTATATATACATAGAATTGGCATCGTTACGCTTTCGCGCTTGGTCAAATCCCATTTCATTTACTCATCTAACAACATTTCAGCAGTTATAATCGAAGAAAGTAAAAGTTAATTTTTTCGGTCTCTCTCATTCGCTCATGATCACACTTTTCTTCTCCTTCACTCTTTCATATTTATCCCTAATGCGGCATCGTTTGATCCTCCATCCAAGACGCATTCTCCACTCATCATTAATATCGACGATTTACATTTTTTATGGGGGCCCCCGGATTTATTTATACTTTTATATCGTGTCTATATTCTATCTTCCTTTCTCCCTGATGTGCGTGTTTCTCATCTGCGCGTCACTTCTCCACCTCTCATCACTGTCGAATACAAATAGTTGACCCTTATTCTGCGGACCCATTGGCGTCTCATCAGTTCCGTTTTCGTCTTTTTTTTCTTTATTATTTTCTCCTCTTTATTTACATACTGTGTATAAAAGTACATCAGTGAACTGATACATTCAGTGCCGATATTCGATTATTAATTGATTGCAGCGTATAGTGATGTGTATAGAATCAATAAGAATGTAAATAGTTACAAGATACTGAACCAATGGGCGATCATTTTTTTTTTGCTCCACTTCATTGATTGATGTTCATTCTTTTTTATGTTGTATCACTCACGACATGTTGACATGTATCGATATTTGTTCACATATTGCGCTTTCACTTTGGCTGTCATGAATATGAATTCACAAGTATGGTATATGTTTGCGAAAAAAATGCGATAAACAGTTTTGAATACAAATAACCAGAGAGTCAAGTCCACGGAATCGGACGCCAATGCGTCCCGAACAGACTGATGTTTAGGTTGTTTGACTTGGCGGCCCGACAGCGCTCTGTAATTATCTCGCCTGGCATGTAACTGCCTGCCCAGCTGTATTACTATCCGATCCAGACGAGCCGCTGAACGATATTCCACTGAAGAAAAATGTTACTAACCATCAAGTAAAAATGCGCTAACCGTGTACGTTATGTATAATAGATGGAAAAAAAAAAGATATACTATATTGTTTGCAAATAAATTGCGAGTCTGATTGATATTTACAACGTTGTCCAAGAAATCAAAAGGTTCTTGAAGAATTTGATAATGCATATATAGCAATTATATTTGTATAAAGACGGTCGCGACTCAACTATCTCGAAGATTTCCAAGTATATAGGTGTTATGCGTTATTCACCATATAGTTTACATATCGATCCATTGTGACAGTATCTCTTTGAGTAAAAGCAGAAGTAGGTGGAATAGATATAAGTGCAATGGGTTATAAAGTGTCTTGAGTACTTATGCATACATATATACTTCATGCATAATTTTACGTGACATTAATGTATTATAAGTTGTGTCACAGCGCGCGCGTCAGTAAAAGGAACACACACACACACACACACGCAAAGTAAACGTCAACGCCAACGACAAAAGTTTAAATGAATAATCGTTACTACGTCAACAAATATATATCTATATACACAACTTTAATGGAATATACTGACTTTATAATGAATAGACGTGAAACATGAACAAGATATTGTGATAAGTAATATAGACATTGACAGAATTAGAAATCACAATAGAATATATGTTGAAGAAATTATTTAAAAATACGGAATAATCAAGTGTAATAATAAATAAATAGAAAAATGATTCAGGTGGAATTTAATTAATTTTATTAACCAAAGTTTCCTATTTGGGTTATTCATCGTACAAATATTTTTTAAATTTCAATCAAAATAATATATATTTTATTCCATTCAAATCATTTTGTTTTTTTTCCGAGTGTATATACAATAAATAAAAATTGAAAGAGGCAATATAATATTGGAGAATCATGTGAATTGCCCCATGGCTATATACAACTTTTTTATCCTCAATTGGAAATCGATTTTCAACCTATGCAATATACCAATCACACGTTAGCAATTTTTCCCACCACCCAATTTGTCCTCGCACATCCAATGTACATATATACTCAATCTATTCAACGGAGAATATATAGGGGGATAAAGAGAAGAACAAGATGAACAAGAAGTAGAAGAAGAAGTTGATGATGAAGAAGAGGAGGCAAATAAGACACGAGAATAGGATCCTCTCTGGTTGTGCCGGTGAGTGAAGCTGCGCGGTCCACACACGTACGTCGGCAGATATACGATCGGAACTTGGGAAGCGAGAGGATCAGAGGTGGCGGCGGCTGCGGAGGCTAATCACAGGCGGCCGGGCTCCCCGCCAATTAATACCACCGCCGGCAACACCTCGGCGAGAAAGAAGAATCCCCACACCCATATCTTCTTCTCCTTCTTCTTCTTCTTCTCCAGCATTTTCTTCTTCTTCTTCTTCTCCGTCTTCTCCGTCTTCTCTATCTTCTCTCTCGTCCATTCTTGCATTGAGTGTCTCGATGAATACCGCAGATTCGTCGGTTTTGCCATCTTCTTTCACCTCTCCGTTACTACTTCAATATTATCTCCACTTCTTTTACTTCTTTCACTTTTCAAGGTAGTTGCAGCGGGCCACAATAGTTTTGTGTACCTTAACCCCTTAGTGAGTTACAAATTAATTTATGGGCAGATCAAAGAAATATTATTTTATTCTCTCTATTGGTTCAGTGATATACCCACATGTGAAATGTTTATTATTACATACTTTTTGCAGTTGTCTTTTTATGGCTTTTGGATTCGTGCAAAATAATACACATAAACATTCGGATAATTATGGGCACGTATGAAATTCCCTAGTAATGGTGAATCGTTGTTTTTTAATTTCATCATGGGTGTCAGTTAGAGGTCGAATAAGTTGAAGCATTAGAAAATTAAATTCTCATATTGAAATCGGTTTTGTTTGATAAAACAAAATTATGAATTAATGATATATATATGCATATTTTATTTCTGCGATGTTTATTTGGTAGAATGACAACATCATGAACATATACATTCTGGGTAAAAAATGAAAAAAATAGTTATTTGGAATTAGTAAAAATAATTGAATTGAAAATATGCCAAACAAACGTGGTTTACGTATATATAAATAGTTGGTTCTGCTGCTTTAAATATTTTTTAACCGCAAAATCTCACTTGAATCAAAATGACGTCCGTCCCGTCAATCTCTATGTATATATATATATAGATGAGGTGTATAGTTAACCTTAATTTTTTTTTTATCCACAAAATTTGTACTTTATTCGTGAAAATGAGTGAGAGTGAAATAAGCGCGATAATCTGCCTCACCATCTTATTATTATTTGACGATGCGTTTGATGCGGGACTAAACGGCAGTCTCGCGCACCTGCTTCGTCGGTAGCTTCAAGTGTATAGAGTGAATGAGAGAGTGAGTGAGAAATGGAGTGGGACGGAGGGACGTATATTATATCCTTCATCGTGCGTTTATGAGCTTGTGCTCGTTGCGATTCACCGTTGCAAGAACTTCCTGTTGAGTAAATATTAATATATACACATAACCTTGCGCGCTCTTTCACGCCATCTTTTATTTTTGTTTATAAAAATAATCTATTATATCCAATCGACACAATTCACGCTGTGGAAAAAAACTATTATCCGAATATTTTTATGTTCTTGTAATTTTTTTACATAGATCTTTCGAGATAAATCCCCAATAAAATGATAGAATAAAAAAAGAAAAATAAATAATAGGAAAAGAATTCGTAATTTGATATATCGAAGCTAATCGTGACGTTGATCTTATCGCTGATACAACTCCTGCTTGTGTGCGGACCGTATTTTTTATTTTATTCTTTATCTTCATTTTTTTTTCTTCAATATTACTATTATTTTCTTTTTTTCTAAGTATATATATTTTTTATAAGAGCTGGTTATAAACTCGATATTATCGTGGGTCATTAGGGCTTATACATAATTGGAAATAACTTTTTTTCGTAGCCACTTCAAATATATGTATATACATCATCCCCCATTTCATATATGTATAACCACTTGATTGTTATCATCAATTGTTTTAATCTTCGGCATTAATAAATAAATCATATCGTTGTGCGTAACTCATTGTGGTGTCGATATACCTATATATATATAAATGATGCAGGGGCGCGTAAGAATACATTTTGAATTCGAACAAAATGACAATATTAAGTCATGGGGGTCAATCATTGGGGCTATTTAATAATAATATACATATGTACATCTATGTTTGGTCATGGATCAATCATATTGTATATATGTATGTATATGTTTTTTTTATATATACATAGAGAGTGGAACGATGAGGGTCGTGGTTGGCAGAGCGTATCGAGAATCGCGCGACCCCAAGCTATACCAACGCGTATATGTGTATATAGAACCAACGATTTATCGCAACCTCGAGATTGCCATTTATGTTCCCACTTGCATCAACCGCGCGCGTCCGTATGTGCGAGTTTTTACACACCCTCTTCCGATATATTAAATTGACTCGAATCACAGCGGAGAGACGATGACTTTGTTATTATTTATATAATCGCACCCCACTAATCCATTTAGCTTCAAACACAAATATATTATCAATGTATTTTTCAACGAATGACAAAATTTATTATTCTACATGAAATCGTTGTTTCTGAATGCAGCCACATTCCTATATATATATATATATAATTCGATATTGCGCGTACAGTGTATCGAGACACCGTGAAGAATCGGTAGAATATCTGAAGAGGTTGGTGCCAGCGCGCGAATAGCAATCGATATGATCGCAAGCAGCGTTGAAATCGAGCGCCGCGCGGTCTCTTTTCAAGATCGGTCCTAGAATCAGATTCTTCGTTCGATATTACTGCACGCGCGCGCGTTTGAGGTACGGAAGAAAAGGCAACGATGAGAGAAGAGGGTAAAGGGACGTTCAATATATGTATATACATATATGGAAGAGAAGAAGAGAGAAAAGACATCGACGGATGATGAGAGAGGGAGGAAACTCTTCGTCTCGCGCACAGAGAAGGTGTTTTTCGGGGCGTGGCGAGCTCGCATGATTACCGCGAGGATCGGTCAGCGCGCGGTGAGAGTTCAAAGAATCAAAGAGATGCCCGCGCGACCAGCGAGAAATTGCCCGGAATTCATCTGCCAGCCATATACACAGACCAATATGGGGGGGGGGGGGGGGGGGGGGCTTGTTAGAGAGATCGCCAACACACAACTGTATAGATGAATCAGCCGCGAGCCACTATATACTTATATACACTATATGCATATATATATATATATATACTTATGTACTAATGTAATATTACTATATCACTCACGATTTCACTGACCATCAGTCGAACACAAGCGTGATGCAATGTGCAACATTGAACTCTTCATTGGCCCATCATTCCTATACGCACACCTGATGTATACTTCAGAGAGAGTCCAATAATCCATATCTATTTATTATTTCTATATATCATTGTTGTTGTAATGTCTGTAAGTATTAAATCTCAATCGGATTTTTCCTTTTTTTTTCCTTTTTTTTTTTCCATATATTTGAACTCATTCTCACCACATTTCTTCTTTTCGTAACATCTAACATCGATAGCTATATACATATAGATGAAATGAAATCATCCCTGGAATATGTGTAATTGCAAAAAAATATAAAAGTGTGTTCGCAATTGTCGCATGTACAGATATAGAATGTGTGGTCGGAAAAACGTCAGTATAAGCTCTCGACTAATTGTAAGATAAGAGAGAACACGTTCACTCACTCAACATTACCGATGTTATCGTCGCCTTCATATACGTATATATTGTTGTATGTATATGTATATACACAACGTTATCCTAATTGCACCCTGTCACTCTTACAAACGTCACTGTACACATATACATTAAACTCACAATCTTTAACGTTGAACTCGCAACGTTTGCTTTTTCCTGTAGCAAAGTTTACTTGCATGAAACTATATATAGATTGTGGCTACCACGAAATTATAGATAAAATATATACATATATATCTTAACATTAATATCTATCTAAAATGAAAAAGTGTTTATGCTAATAGTTTTTCAGTGATGTCCTCAACGCAATTATTAATTATACCGCGTGACAGCATGGTGACAAGATAAACACACGTATACAGTGCACCAGATTTAATCAATATTTCTGCTTTGTCTTTCCTGTTATCAAGCAAACTCATTTCAGAACGTTTGGAAATAAAGATAATAATGATGAGAACATATAAAAATTAATAAATAAAAATATTAATATACACAGTATGTTATCAGCGAAAAATAATTAAAAGTATAAAGCTTGACAAGAAAAATTGCAACAGATTTTGTTTTTTTTTTCATTTTTATTGACTCGCCCACAGTTGATGGTTACACTTTAAGTACAGTATATCGCACGATATCATAGGAAATGAGATATACATGACATGAAAAATGAAAGATGAATAACATTGATGGAGCTATTTATAGATTAAAAAACAATTGATGCTATAGGGGGCTGGACCAATATGTATATGGATGGCTTTGTTCCACCACTTCTGTTCAGCCAAAGCAGATGAAGATAGTAGTGGAGGGTAATTAAAATTGCGTCTCTGGACGAATCCGGCTGAAGATCACATCCCCACCAGTTCACCATATTCTTTTCTTTTTCTCTTCTTCTTTAATTTTTACTCTCGCGCGGCTCCAATTAATAACGCCACGACTTTACTTCCACCACTGCTCTCAACTCGCACCGAGAAAGCCATTCTTTAAGGCAGATTTATGATATCGGAATTAGCTGCGGCATTTGACGTGAGTTTTGGTCTTGGATAATAAAAGCGCAGTTGAAAAACAGAAAGACGAGAGCAAAAGAATGAAAAGGGAAATTGAGAGTGTAGGTATATGTATACAAGAGAGTATATATATATGGAAGTGATGGACGGTGGCCGATCAGCGCCGTCAAAATAATGATCAACGTAAATAATGAGGCTTGTTATATGCGTGTAAGCGACTGCGATCGTGTGCGCCTCATCTCATCATTATTGTCTTGCAAATTTAGTTAATGTACTTGTATTATTTATCTACCGTTGATTTAATTCCGGAATCGACCAATCCATTTTTTCTCATACAGTCAAAAATTTATTTTACTATTTGTTAAATGAAACATTTTATACGCACTCCAAATTTATCCTTCCAATTAAATTTATTCTTGAATACAATTAATCTTTTGGAATCATGATTTCCATTATGTTCATCTTCTCAATTCAATTTGTGTTTCTCCTATACGCGCATGCATCATATATAACGTTCCACCATGATTCGACATGAGGTTTTTAGGAAATTATCCAGTATTGCAAAGCATAATTCAGTCCTTTGAATAATTTATATGATAATCCAGATGAATAAAAAAAAATCATAATTTCACGCGATGCATGTATACTTCGAAGGGTTATCGAAAATCCCAAACTGATGTGTGACATTTGTGGGTTGTGTATGGACAAACTATATAAGAACAAATAGAGATTGTGGAAAAGTGAAAAATATCTGCATGCATTCTCGCGAGTGTTATTGTTACTGCCGATGAAGATAAATCGTGAAGTGTGGCAAATACCGAATAATTTATGGAATCTAAGTGTATTATGTGTAGATTTTGGAATGATTCACGTCGGGCCTTTATTGTTGATATTATGTCGCCGATATGAATAACAAAAATGTACATTATATATTTACACACTGTCATTTTTTATCCTTGAGATATATAAATGCCAAAAATATTATATACGTATATAAACAGCAATTAGTTTGATTTAGCATTGTTAACCAGCAAATATTTATCCATCATATATAATAATAAACGATGTATATATAATTTGAGGTGAAATTTATTGCCCACAATGAATTAATCACAAATATCAAACTTATCGCAATATAAATAATGTGACGTGCTTTTTTTTTTCACACGAAATTTTAATGATGATATTATACTTGAGTATACGTTGGAATAAAAATCTCTTTGATGTCATTCTATCGTGCAATATGGCATTTAGCAAGATGTATGGGAACGGTCTGATTAAATTAGCCAAAATGAAAATTACACAATATTTTCACAATTACTCTCCCCATCGACTTGATAGCAGTTACTAATGAACATTCAGAGTATGAATAGCAGCTCAACTTTGTCAGCTATACTTTCGAGATTTCCATATATTCAGATTGCTCTCTCCCTCTCCCTCTCTCTTTCTCTATTGTTTTCGCAAGAATATTAATTTGACCAACGATTGTCCGAAAATGTTGTTCATTGTGTGCTCTCAATGTTGTTGCACAATATTCATAAATTTGTACTTGCCAAGAAGCAAAAGCCAAAACTGATGTGCACCCTCTTAGTGACACGACCTCTATTTCATTTCGAAGCGCCCGCGCCCGCGGGAGTTCGGCTCACCTCTACGATGTTTTGCCGCTCGTGTCGAATTTGTCGTCACGGTTGTATGAGACACACAGTAGTAGTACATAGATGGCATGGTGATATACAGTTGAAAGGCAAAAGCAGCAAGGGAAGAAGGCGGAGAGATGGCAATGTGACGCAACACGAACAGAGAACACGATAGAAAATGTGCGTGTGAGACACACACAATGTTGTCGTGCACGAATTTTCTCCTTATACACGAGTACAAATGTATACAGAAAGTGGTGCAAGGGGTGCGCTTCACTCTATTATATACGAATTACAAGCGCTTTTTCATGCCAGGGAGAGAGACTCGACATTGTGTATACGAATCATTGTGTGCCCTTCACCCTCATTTGAGTCAAAATACGCGACTCGACTGCCGCGCGACATATGATGCGAACACCATAATATATACGACCCCCTATATTATATCATATTATATTGTATTATAGGTATATATATAATACATAGATGACTGCAACGAATTGACGATGAATCGAGCGGTTATATTTAAAATAAATTGCACGTACGGCCGATATCCAGTGACAACAAACGATCGATTGAGTTTGTATCGTTGCTATTGCTGAATATACACATTATATGTAATATTAATACACAATAACACAATATATGGATATACTTATATGCGAAATCAAATCGTAATTAATTGTATAGGTGTCATCTCTTCCCTTGATTCCAATGACAATTATAACTCGTGCGGGCCTGTGCATTCATATACGACAATTACGATGGAATTTTAAGAATGGTTATATACTTTGCCTTCGGCAAACTACAGAAACATCTGTATACATATATACATAGACACAACCATACATATATATATGAGATGGCGAGGCGCAATGACACGTTAATTGAATATCGTGTGTTTGGCAGCTTCCAAGCGGATGAAACGAAAGATTTGATGGGAGGCGCGAAGTCTGAGAAAGGGATAAATAGTTGTGAGTGAGAACAAGGGAGACTGCGAGAAAAATATGTGATGGGCGAAAAGAGAGAAGGAGTGAGAGAAGAGCTTGCAAACCGCGACGAAAAGCCACGGCGTACACAAAGGGCGCATTAGCTCAGGCCATAAAAGTAAAATAGCCGACCCATTCTCTTGCCACGATGGTTGCTGGCGCGGGTGAGTATATATAATATATAGTAAATCCCTTCTTCTTCGAGCGTTCGTGTTTCCCGTCCTTTACTACATCTACCAATACGTATATACATATATTTATATAAATATGTGCACACACTGAGAGTGGATAGCGAGTCGTCGATCTCGTGGCTATACCAAGTCTACTTAACGCATGTGTCGAATGGTCAGTCGATATATATTTGCGCGCTGTAAAAACATATAAATGTATATATATATATGTGTATATATGTGATAGAACATGAGAATATACGTGTCAGCCATTACGGGGTGAAGGATGATCGGCCATTTTGTTGCGAGAGTCCATCGCCCGGAATACGCCAATTTACCCCAGGCCAAAAGCACAGATCGTTCAGGGCGAATAGAACGTGCGGATTTTTTTTTCTTTCTTTTTACCAATATGAAAACAATACAAGAAAGAGAAGCGGAATGAGAAAAAGTTTGTACATTTCTTAATTAATGATAATTGTAACTGGAGCAGTATTGTCTCTCTGCAATATAATGACCTGTAATTGTATAGTACTGAAATATCTTAATGATAACGTTCAATAGATACCAATTAGATTCATGAATACGTAGCATACATATATAGGTATGTACATGGAGAAAATGTACTGGTGAATTGGACTTTAAATTTCACTATGGGTGGGATGAATAAAAACGCTATTGCGTAAATTTTTAATATTTTCATTGTGATATCCAATAGAAATCAGACTGCGGTTAATCACCGGGGAATTTTCACAAAATATTCTCCACCGAAATTCCAAACTTTTTCCAATAATTTCTACCGTGTAACACCAGTTGAAATTCCTCCGCTTGCGAAATGTCCCGTGATTACACTCTCTTGCTACGGTTGATCAGTCAGTTCGTGTATATAGATTTGAAAGCGCAGAAAAAGAAGTGAATTTTTTTAAATAACTATTTGGTGCGATAGATAAAACCGAAGGGAAAAATAAAAAATAATAATAGCATAAAATAGGGCGATATATACATACACTGCGAGAGCATTGTCACATTAAATAATTGCCTGCCGTATAAATTTCTCCATCTCAATCATTATTACGTCCATTCAGGACGTTAATAATTATATATATATATATATATATATGTATATCCCGCCTGGTGGATAATTGGACTCAATTGTATCCGGGGCTTATTACAATCTATCAACGAAGTTAAACAGTCGCGAGTCATTTAACGCAAGATGAGGTCCTTTTAGAAATCTTGATTTGATGTTGCCCATTGTTGCGAGTATGGAAGCCTCGTTAGTTTTATTCATTCATACATATATTCAACGTCGCCTTTATATAAATATATATGTTTGTGTTGATTTGAACCAGGTTCATTGTACACGATATCATACGATCGTTCCATTATAACCATATAAAGTTAAACACACGATCAATTGCCTATTATATTAATTACATTCATTTGCCTTACACATATATATACATATGAAGCTAAAATTATACATATACGCGAATTAATAATAAGCATTGCCATGTTGCTGTATCATTTCACTTCTCTATATTCATTATATTTTATGGTGTGTATTCGTTTTTTGGACGCGATTCATCGTTATTAAATTTTTCAAGCGAGTTATGAAACGTCAAGAGGGTAAACTTGTCACACCGAGGTAAAGCGTCTCTGTACTCTGGCGCGCGCGCGCACGTACACGCCACCCTTTTTAGATTCCAAAAATGCCCGGGCGCACAGCGAGAAAGTGCCGTGTTTGCAGAATTCATTGAATTCATATTGCCATTGCGGCAGCACGCGCCCCCTGGCCAATTTTTCAATTGTTATATTCCTCTCTGAGAGAACAAGTGAATAATGGGCCATTCAAAAAGGGAGACGTGAGGGAGGATATATATATTTATATATATATATATATATATACAAATATATATGTACGCATCACAAAAGGGGGGGTTGAGCACGGGCGTTACAGGGTGGAAGAGAAAGAGATGACGAGAGCGTTATTATTTCATGGACCAATCGTATTTCGGCTTTCAATTAAATTGCTATAAATAATATTGCATGCCTGTTTCATGTGTTGGCTACTGTTGCGTTACATATTTATATTCTTAATATATTCATGGTGATATACTCTCCTAACATTATATACACCCATGTGCAACAAAGTTATCATATTCATTGCATTTATAACTTATGATATTATATATGTATATCAACTCATGTTCATTTCCTCGATTATAGATATACATGATATAAAAATGCTATCACGTCGATGTCGACTAAATAACGCGTGAAAAATAAAACTGGAGATTCTCGTCGTTGAACCTTTCAATGTATGTATATATGTATATGTATACATCTCCGAGCTCACCGATGCGTACGGAATAATTTTTTTTATGACGCTTTTCGCGTTGTTCAAGTTTTTGCACAAAACAAAAAGCCATTATACTGTTATTGTGTGGAAAGTATTACTTCAAATGTATAATATAATGCATATATATTCCCAAAATCGTATTCACAGGATTGAACGTCTCGTTTGTTAATCCTCGTTTATACATATTACATAAGCATATTAACCGTTGTTTAAAGAGCTTCGTAGTCGGCCTCTCGTCCGTATTGGATATACTGGTGTTGATAAAAATATCATTACGATTATTGGAATAATGTCAATAAGTGAAAAGAATATTCCATGGACTATTTTGGTTTCTATGTGGAATTCATCATTCGATTTTTAATGGGTAAATTGACAGAGTAGCATTCATTCTGGATCCAACTTGACAATATTTTATATGAAATGACCTTAATTTGCTATTGTTAAAACAAAATTAATTAAATTTTGATTGTGTGCGAGATGAAAATTAGGGAAGAGTCGGGGCCCAGCAGCAGCCGTAGATGCGAGAACGAAGGGCGAAAGGTCGGTCGTTGAAACACATGAAGAGAAGGCGTATAGAGAGAATATAAGAGAGAGGCCGCGCGCGGAGGCCGCTCTCGGCATCGTCGAGTGATTTATAGAGACCGCCTTTGTGCCGCGTTGTCTTGGATTCTACCGCGCGCGCGCAAGTATACTTGCTTGCACTCTTGCCCAAAGAGTACGTATATGGTGTTCACATATATATGAGTGTGTATATGCAGGGCATATTGCGGCGCGCGAAGTGTATAACTCGGCGGGCGCGAGAAAGAGTAGTGTATACGCCCGGGGCCCCGAACGATGGCCGTGGATGCGTGCGCGCGGGCTCTTTCTATGGTGCACACACCAGACAGCGTGGCTCGAAGAGAGTTCGTGGCCACAGGTGCGCGCGCGCGAGAGGCCGCCAACTTATCTCTATCTCTCTTTCCCTTGTCCCGAAGTAGTGAGATGCCTCAACAGCGCCCCTAAAAACCCATTACTTTTTCGACGAACCCAAATTACTCGGCACACTCTCTTCAATACCGACACCCGGAGAGCATAAAAAGAAAAATAAAAGAACAAAAACGAATATTATACATACATATGTATTCATGTATATATATATATATATATGAAGTGGAATGCGAAAAATGTATTGGGCCAAACAAATTATTGTGAAAAAACACTTGGAATTTATATTTACACGATAAATTAATTGAATAAACGTAATTGGCATGAAAACACGACAATATGTAAGCACCCGGAAAAAATAACGAGCTCGAATAAACTGAATAAACTTCAAACGTCTGAAACGAGAATACGTGTTGAATTATTGTCAATTTTTGAATAGATAATGGTGTGTAGTTTCGATGGAAGCGGCCGAAAATTAAATGAATCTATGATGAAAATTTTCACATTTCCATCACGAAAATGAATTAAAAATCTATGGTATTTTTCATACAGATATATATTGATAAATTAATGAGATTTTTCGAAAGTTTTAGAAGAATATATGTCTTCAGTACTTATTTTTAGCGAAACATATGCTGGAGCAATATTAAATGCGTGTGTATAATTAATATCCAAAATGACTTTAGCATTGGCGTTGAAGGACTTTTTGAATATATCCTCCACATAATTCTCACTCTCTCTCTCTCTCTCTCTCTCTCTCTCTCTCTCTCTCTCTCTCTCTTCACTCGCATGACACACACACACACACAGCTGGACGTCTCTCGAATGTAATTCAATAAATAATGAATTCGTATACCGAAGAGTTTGCAAAAATTATATATATATATATTTATATACGTATTATTCACTTCGCCACTCAAACAGCATCAATTTCATTGTATATATTGCGATCTCCACTACCACAGAACGATGCGGTATATGCATTTCTCGGTTTCACACACCTAAGACACCTTTTAAAATTGTCTATGGATGTCTCTGAGAGGACGAGGCGCAACAAAAGACCGGGCGTTAAACCATTCAGTCTGTAGCTAATTTTTTCTGGTTCGGTTTTGCGGCGGCATCCCAGCCGAGGAATTCCATCCATCAGCCAAGGCTAGGCCACGCCGAGTTAGTTATAGGCACTGAATATATACATATACAGATACACAATACATGTATGAACATAAGTATAACCCTATGGACGGGAGACTGCTGCCGCAGGTTATGTTCAGGAGGGCAAGAAAGCTAAATGTATATAAGAGAAGTGAGAAATAGCAATAGGGTGAGAACGAGAGAAACGAAAAGGGAACGAGTTGGCTCTCAGGACTCGGGTGTTGATGACCAGACACTCAGGCAGCAGCCACTACTACTACTACTACTACTACTACTACTACTAGTGGTGATGGCGGTAGTGATGGTACTATTATATATATGGGTGTGTGTATATACATATTCCAAGTGTTGTTTGTATCGACGCTTCGTTCACTCGCTCACGGCGGGATACCTCCAATCTTTCCATCACAGTTTCACATAGACAGCGTAACACACATACACACCATATATCCTCTCTCTTTAAATTCGCATATATACATACTGCACGTCACACCCTCAAAATCTCATCTGCAGATATATCTCTTCTAGTTTCGTGTCTACTGAATAGTGTGCTGCACACACGCATATGAATGTATATGTTGGGGAAAGTCAGGCGCGATGGGTTCCCTCGTAAAACGCTCAACGTTTACAAGTGATATCATATGATAGTTTGTTGGTCATCAGTGAGACCCAATTGAAATGTATATGGATCATATGGAGGAATAATGCTCCGAGAGAGAATCCAAAAATTAACAACAGGATTGTTGCTACAGTACAATGAAAAAGAAGAATTTCGAAAATGTCTACAAATTTCAAGGTCGGCCAAGCTGAAATTTTGCACAATCCCAGTGGGCTTTTTTTATCACCAAATACGGAAAAAATTTCGAGAAATCAATTAATACAATAACAATAAAACATACACGTATATACGATGACCACATATGCTTGTCTCGTCTGAATAAATTATTGTATATGATGACTCGGAATAAGTGGATCTCTCATCATCTTGGCAATAATTAATATCCCGCCCGATCGATCAATGAATGAAGACACAACGCAGTTGCTTACACACACACACACACGTACATGTATATATATATATGAAAGTCGTGCGCGAGCTGATATATACCGATCACAGTAAGAGATATTATTAAATATAGTTGACGCAAGTATCATAGTAGGTAATACCCTCAAGATGAATATTTAATGTATGAAAGACGGCAGTGTGTTTCCGGTGAAGCGGCATAGATGCCCTCAAGTTATTTCGATTCTTCGAAAGCTTCGATGTATATATGTGTATGTATATACACATATTGTGTATATCGCCTGCAAATTGGTACCCGGCCGATTATTCATGGCATTACGATGTACGCGCGGCCTTTGCGCTCACGCGGGACGTGCGAGATGCGGTACCTTAACAAGACCCGACTCAGATTACTGCGATGCGCGCACACACTAGGGATCTATATAACAGTATTGAAATGGATGGATTATATGCGTGTACATATACAACCGGCGAGAAAAAAAATGGATTTGAATCAAATCTCATGAATGTAATTCAAGGCGTTTTTTTATGCTTATGAAAGGACGAAATTTTTATTTGATTCGATTGAATTGATTACGTTCTGCATGTCAGCCATAAAAACAAATACATACTCAATGTGACTGGAAGATAAAGCCTGCAGCAACATTACCATCTAATCCATTCGTTAACAATTTAATTCACATGGAGGTTCTGAATAAAAATGAATTACCATGATCGGTGTATATGCTTTGAATTGAGATTTAATCCAAGTTACTTTTGAACAAATTTAACAAATTTTTAATTCGATTCACATGATTTCCATTTTAATGATTTTTACATCAAATGTTGTGCGAGAGAATGAGCTGTATGAAGAAGGGCAAGAAAATATGGGCATCGGGATATATCTTGGTGGAATATAAAGACAGAATGCAAAAACAAAGTGCGAGAATAATTCATTGATATATATATTGTTGCCGCGTGATAAGCAACGCCCAATTCAATAGTGACCGTCTTGCAAAATAAGCTGTGCGTTTCACTCGCACGTCACGCGACTGTTTGATTTCTTATTCTCTCGATTATATGTATATATATATATATACATATATTTTCTTTTTCAGATTTTGTTGTCCATATTTATTTTTTGTTTCTTCTCTTATTTTCAAACTTTTATATTCATATTCTTGTTGAATAGGTGTATCAAAGAACTCTCATTCTCCTCGCGCCATTTATAAAACAACAAAAACAAATAAGACAAATAAAATCGTAGGGAGATATTGGAAATAAAAAGAGAAGTTTCGTATATATGGTTGCTGCGCCGTCGGATCGGAGACGATGCGTGTTCCAAGCAGAAATATACACCACTCATATATGATTTATTTGCCAAGTTGAGACATAAGTTCTCCGTTAGATTCATGAATAATTTGATAGAAAAAAAAATATTTCCAATAGATTGATCAAGAGCAGGGTGAAAATAAACTGCGACCACGGTGTATATCTATGTTTGTGACCGATCGCTCTGTGTGTACCTGCTGAATTATTTCCTCCTCTCTTCGTATTGACAAGTGAACGTTATCGAGCTGACTGTATACACCATGTGTGCACAATAATACTTCACAATGATATAGATCATCCAATGAATTTTCCTCTATTTTATTTTCTTCTGTTACTTTATTGTTTTATTCCACCAAATATGGATTCATAATTTTACACTGTTGTTACTATCGGACGATCTTTGACATCATTATCCAGAATATATATTTAAACTGTCGTTTTGAAGAGACTAGAGATAGTGAATGGTGAGTCACACGTTTATACAAATTGAATTAATGAGGTTGGAGATATAAAACCTGGCGTGGTGGATGGGATGGTTGCAGCGCTCGAGCGAGGATAAAATGGGTATAGTGATTATTTTAGATACAGCGTGTGATGGACAGACGGCGTGTGGACACCCACACACGTCGACGAAATATTCAAGAACAGGCGAATGTATACAAAGTACAATGACTTGCTGTATATAAAGCATCACCAATCGGACGCTCATCAGTAAAGATCTCGCGTGTAATAAAAATCATTTGGTCGATCACGTCCGTTGAGAAGTGACTCCCGGGCACTTTCACGCTCAAAAATTGAAGCTACCTTCTTTGCCTCACCAACACGTTTCTGAGGGTCCAATGGACACGACAAAAAAAACAATGAGACGAAAAAAATTTGTAATTGAAAATCTTTATATTTAATTAAAGGGCTATCCTATAGTTCAGGGGGTTGAAAAAAATTGATTTTTCCTTTGTATTTCTTTAATTTATATTCTATTAAGCAGCTACCCTCGAAGTATAAGATGAGAGTCATGAATTCATCACTTTCCATCAGGGAAACAATTCCTAACTTCACACGCGCTTTTTTTTTTTTGCCAGAAATGGTTTTAACTTTTATGTATAAAAAGTTGTGTACAGTGAGTCAGAGGATTATAAATAACCTCCTACGTTGAGAGATACTCCTTTGATTTTCTCCAAACTCCATACCTTTATGCGATCGTTTTTTCACATCATATCCAAATTACCCGCGTGAATCACTACATTTATGTCTAAAATAATTGCCCTCTCACATCCGCATCTTCATACATAGACACGTGAGAAAAAGAAATAAATAATATATTACGAGTTAATGTGATATTTTGGTACAAAAATACGATTTGTAATCGTTTCATCGCATGTGTCAATGTTTCCACACACACACACACACACATATATATATATATATAGTATATCAATATACAAGATATATACGTATCTATATGGACCTATAATCATATTCAATATCTCGACATCAATTCATGTGAATCAAGTGAGCGTGAAAAGAAAAAAAAAGTTATATTTGAATTCAGCCGTCAAGCCCAATATATTCAACCATGACAAGGATATATAGTTACGGCATCACCAATATATACACTGAGTGAGAATTAATCCTATATATGTTGTTTTGAGATATGCATATGCGTACATACAAATATACGTATAATATAATATAAACGAGGAATAAAACCATCGTTGTATATAATATCTAGCATAAAGCCAAAATAATATTCTGTCAGATACGCGGAAGAAGTTCTTGGGTTCACCAAACAAATTATACGCGCACGAAACTAATGATGATTTGTTTAACTTTGCGGCGGAGCATCAAAGTGATGATCGCTCAACAGAGGCGTATACACATGTATATGGATATACTCCCACAAATACACACAAACACACAAATATTTATATACAAGATACATATGTTACGTATTGTATTTGTGCGAGTGGGAATAAAAAAAAAAAGATAATGCCAAAGCGAAGGTGGAGAAAAAAAGAAGACAAAGTGAAGAAACAAAAATTGTAAGAAGAAGAAGAAGAAGAGAAAGATGAAGAAAAGGTGCCTGCGAGTCTCCGCTCGTTTGTCTGATTGAGCTTGTGAGAGAGCATCAGCTCGTGCTGTATGTATATATAGTTGTATATGCAGGTCTGAAGAGGGTCTCATTCCAATTCACCATATAACAATATGCTCCGACGCCAAATCAAGTTTACAATGACTCGGAAGATACCTATACAGATCCATGGCGAAAATAATTTCTCGAAATATTTTAACGACCCACACAACATATCACATTTTCTGTTCTCACAACTTTGTTCTTTTTTCCCTCCCCTAAATCCACAAACGATTGAATTAAAATGTAATTATTTTTATGATACACATTGAATAGAATTGAGAGAAAGAAATGGTAGACCAAGTATAATTTTCATATATATATATACAGACAAACATATTATATATGTATATATTTATGTACAATAATTTATTAATTCACGAACATTTTCATTGTTACATTTACAAATACTTTTCAATTAATTGATCGAATCAACAAATCATTGCGGCGAATTTATTGTTCCATTTCATATATATTTATATAACGCAATCTCATTCATTTATTTATGTTATTATTCAATTTTATATGCTCTTCAATATTTTTGGAATTTTGTCATTATCGTCCACGCGCGTAATGTGTCAACTGCATCTCATATATACAACAATGGCTATGAAAAAAAAAAAAAAAAAACAAAAAAGGAAAGATACGCGCAATTATAATTTCATCGTAAAAGTGATAATACATTGTGGACGTATCACGGAGATATATGGAAACCTACACACTCCTACTTATAATAGAGATATAACAACTCTTTCACAGTTGTCATCATTCTTGTTGCGTCTATATAACATTTATATAAATAATGTCCCATGTATACTATTTATATATATTGTAGAACATTCTATGTCCACACGCGTTTATAATCATCACAGCATATTTCTCTTGAATAATACCCGAGCTTGTACCAGGCCTCTATACATACATATATATACACCTTTATAATTCCTTTTATCGATTTCACCATGGCCCGCGTACAATTTTCCTGTCTTTAACTATATTACCAACCAAAATACTTGCTCGATAAATGTTTTACGCAATTGAGCGTTTCCATGACAACTCCAACAAACTCAATTCCCCGTTGCTCGCTGTTGCATTCAGACGGCCATACATAAATTCAAACATAACTGACTAAAATTTCAAGTCGCCGTTCCGTAGGGTGATCGGTGCACTGCATGCTCCGATGTTGTCAATGCATAACTGGCATAAAGTGGCCGAGGTATCAACAAAGACGTAGTTTTCGTTCTCAATTGAATTGAATCCTTATCCTCCCGATCCTTTATTTTATCATCATCATCCGGTGCGATAATATTCTCAATGGTAAATGGTTTTTTGGCCCTCTTTTGATGACTGATAACATTTGAAATTGGTATAACAGTGGCTTCTAAACTTGGCGATGTTTGTGGTGTTCTTTGATCCACTCCAACAATAACATCAGTGCCGTCGGCATAACTTGGTGATAATCTTGGCGACGCACTCGATCCATAAACAATGTCCGGTGGCCGGTAAACTTTGGATGGTAATGTTGGTGAGTGTGAAAATGCATCTAGCCGCGTTTCATCGTCGTACAATCGATCCCGATACACTTCGTATTGTCGTTCACGATACGTTTCAATGTCACGTGATCCACCGACGCTCGTATTTGCGTCAATTGTTGCCAGTCGACTGCAAATTGCACGATTGTCCGTGATATCCGTGGGCATTATTGACTGTCTACTTGATGATTGCAGATACGCAGGTAAATGACCCATGTACGTGCCATTAAATCCTGAGAAAGACCAATTACCCGATTGGAGTAATGTTGCAGCTTCATAAGATCTATTTACATCGGCGACTTCAGGTAATGTACTGCCAGCAAGTCTCTGTCTTGCTTCAGCTGATAATAGATAATATCCAGAAGCCGTTTCTGCTGGCGCTTCTAATCCAAATCCTGTTGCGGCAGTTGACGTTACCATCATTCGTCGTTCTTGCATCTCCCATCTCAATAAATCTTCACGCAATCGATGAAGATTGGCAGCACTAAGACCACCAGTTGGATTTGGTACAGATGTCGTAACACTTCCTGTTGTCTCAGAATGTGGCGGTGGCATTGACGATGCCAACGCTTGCAATTCAGTTTTCAATAGTTCTTTGTCGGGTTTGTGAAGTTTAAAACGCTTGCGACGTCGGAGTAGCGAGCCATTCTCAAACATAGATAATGCCGCTGGATGTAATGCCCAGTATGCACCTTTGCCGGGACGGTGAGGACCTCGTGGCACCTGCAATCATTTTTTTTTTGTTTTTGTTCAAGAATTATCATCAATTTATAATGGGTTGGGGAAAAAAGAAAAAATTAATAAAAAATAAAAATAATGAGATTGATTTAGAATGACGAAAAAATTCGCCGTCTGCATTGAAATTGCAGACACTTTTATGAGTATATAAATATTATTTGATAATAAGAGTGCATTTGTCAATCATGACAAATGATACACGCGTGTCTGCATCAATATGTGCACAGATGTGATGTCTAGAAAATTTTTTTTATATATATATATTGAAGAATAGTCATTTATCAGAAATGTGGATCGGATATCAAAATAAAATGTGACGAAAAAAAGAAATATATTTGAAAGTATTAGAAATTATCCCGCGTATTCAAGGTGACGGAAATATACATTATTCCTATTTTTTTCTTTGTTTCTCATTCTATCTTCTGATCACTTCGACACAGCGCGGGAGGTTAATTTGGTATTACACAATTTACCTCACCGATATGTATATGTATGTTGGACATAAATCATGTGTTCAATAAATATCTCAGGATATAATAAAACGAGGAAAAAAATGCCTTGAGGTCACCCACGCATTCAAATCCCGGTGCTGCAATTTATTATCTCTGAGATGAATGTAGTGACGATTTCAAGATACATGTGTATAATATAAGTTTCTAATGCATGAATGGTAATTGCTACTGAATATTCAACACCTAAATATCATTATAATGACACAACTAATTTAATGACATAATTGTTCGAATCAATAATGAATATTGCTAAATCAATTTCCCTAGATTGCAATTTACCGTTAGTTATCTTTTACTATTTCAAAGCTATTTAATTATACATTAGCATTGATTGCACTATCATTTTTTTTTATTTTTTCCAACTGTATATTCAAGCGAATCGTAACAGGTACAATACTGATTGTATCATTATTAAATGGCTCCCCATTCGCCTTTTTAACTACCGGTCTTCAAGAATCAGTAGTAACAAATATACGTAACGACAGCTCCAAAAAAAGATTTTTTTTTTTTTTCTCTCCTTTTTCGTTACCAGCGTGGCGTGTTATGTTCAGACGGAAACGTATAAGCATTAAAATAAATTGGCTCCGTTATAAACATTGTGCATACATTTGGACATGCAAGGGCCTATACGATCCTCATTTATATATATATATATATATATATATATATATATATATATATATATACATATATATCGAATTAGATTTCGTATGTATGTACAATAAAGAATTGTTTATTTCAACTTTGTTGATGTCCTGTGTGTGGTAAGTGAGAATCGGAATTTCGCAGGGATTCTATTCAGCCTGATAGCAATTTCAAACAAACTGCGATTACATCACCGATATTCAATCCCTGTATATAGATTGATTCATATGTTCATTCACAGATAACTCTACACATATTTATAGCAGAGGTGCCAAGATGATCATTAGGATCGGCAGGTGTAAACCAGATGGCGAATAAATAATTTAATAATATAGCTGTGTGCCGTCGGGCAGAGCTTGGTAACACCTTGCTATATACCTATTGATGCTCATTCATTTTATTGCGATTGCTTATATTATTCAACAGTCTATTTGGATAAAATGTGATAATAACATTGCCACTGTATAATATTATTATTAATTGGATTTCGAGGTAATAATGAGTATCACACTCACCTTGATGAAACAATCGTTGAATGATAAATTATGTCGCAATGAATTTTGCCACCTTCTTGTATCTTTTCGATAATAAGGAAATCTATCAGCAATAAATTTATATATCTCTGCTAATGGTAGCATTTTATCTCTCGATGACCATATCGCCATTGCCGTCAGTGAAATATATGAGTATGGTGGTTTTTGATCGCCATAAGTGTCTCGCGACGGTCGTGGCATTATTATGAATCAAATTGTGTTGCGCACCTGTGGATATCCAAAAAAGCAGCAAAACAAAAACAAATCATCGGTTCAAAATTAATTCACTATTTAACATCCATATTCCGTATTGTGGCTCAATTTTTCAATTTCACGTTCATCACCCGTATTTTTACTTTTTTCTCTTTATTTGATTGTATTCAAATCACTCGTGACATGCAATACAATTATCTTCTCTTTTTTCTTTTTTTTTTTCAGTAAAATATTTACTGACACTGATACACAATTATTTTTTTGTCGCGTCTTTAATTTTTAAATTTGCACACGCGGCACAATTTTTATTCAACGCAACATTCATATATGCAAAAATTTATATAAAAAATTCCGTTGAAGCGCGTCATGAGTCTTGAAGATGAGACAGGACTGGTAAAAGAGATTTTGGAGACGAGTCCGCGCGCTCCCACGTTCGGGACTTCTCAAACACTGCGCGTTCAACAATCCCCACACCCCCGCTTGAATTCTCTCCCCACTTTGCGCAGACGCGAAGCAAACAAAGTTAGTGTATGTTCATTGGTTGATGTTGATCGCCCCGTTCACTCAACATAATTACCTGGCACGGCTACCATCATCCAATAGAAGTGGAGCCAAGTTCGCAGATACCACCTACAATTATTGGAGTAGGGAAAAGCTAGTTTATGGATGAGTATTTTTATGTGTATATGTGATACAAGTGAAGTTTTACCAACTCCACCATAGTAACTCAGTAAGATCACAGGGGGCTTTCACATTTGTTAAAGGCGGGGTTTTAAAGATGCTCCGCCTTATTTTGTCAGCCGGAATTTTTATGCCGCAGGCAAAAATGCAATGGGCAGTAGTTTTATATATTTTGAATCATGTGGTGAAGTATGTGCTGCATTTCGACAGCTATCGATCGATCATTCATAGAAAAAAATATTTATTTTTTATCTTTTGGCAGTGCGAATATTAATTGATTTTTTTGTTCTTTCATTGCGAAAAAATGCGAATTCTTAATTCATCTCTACTTTCATTTTAAATTCATTCATTCGATTTTCAATAATCATTTGAACTATATGACAAATATTGAGTCAATAATAGAATTGATTTTGAAGTAAATAATAATTTAATTGTTGACTATTCATTATAATTTAATTTCTTTTCTTTTCTGTATCATGACAATCATCTCAAATGTAAGAAATATATATCGAGTAAATAGTTCAATAGAATTTTGCATGTAGATTTCACTAAAAAATGTAAAGAAGAATCGAAGACATACAGTAAGATGATGAATAAATTTAGCGTGGACGTATATAGTATTGAAGATGCGCCGAGGGCAGAAGGGCGTATGAGTACATATAGCGAGAGTGAGTTAAACGGCTCGTGAGAGAGATGGAGCGAAAAAAGGTAATTGATTTCGCGCTCGAGTAATCGCATCTCTTAACGGGTGTGGGGAAGGTCTTAAAGCACCATCGTATGTCTTGTGTATGGGCATATAGTTCATGCCTCGTATACGTTATGGCCGCAAATGCGGTCTTGGAAGACGCCTCCTTCTACTTTTACTTCAACTTTTAGTGTCCACAATTTAAGGATATTTCCTTTCTTAATGCGCATTTTATAAGTTGAAAAGAGAATAAAGTAGCGATTCATCTGTTCGTATATTATATATATTTGAATCATGATGCAATTTTTTTCGGGAAATTTCTTTATATTCAAATTTTCAATAAATTGGGGATAAGGGCAATATTTTTTTGTCAGCTCCATCCACCCGCCCTAATCGATTCCTCCCAATATATTGGAGGCAATCTGTGCAAAGTCTCTGGTCTTAATATGGCAGTGAGCTGTGCTAACAAGCATACTCACCCGTCTATATTTGATTGATAACTGAATACTATACGGTCAACGCACCACAGCCGATTATAATATATAATATATCATAAAAAATGGCTGTAAATTGTCAAAATACAATAGTTCATCTATGGTGCTATGGGAATCACCAAACGCTCTCTGCGGATATTTGAACAATACAACAATGACTTTCAGTTATTTCAAATATATTCGTGTGTCTAAGCATAACAGCTTAACAAAGCGTATACATAGACCGGTCGTCATCAAATCATCGTACAATTAATTCATGAATGTAAAAGAATTGCACAGTCTATAACTATAGAAGAATCAGACCACCATAGTTAATCTGTGAATGGAATAAGTGAAAATATTTTCAAAAACTTAATATGATATTGTGAAAATATATAATATCTCCTGTGTATATCCTTTTTGAATTTGAAAATAAGAGAGGGCATCCCTCTCATGCAAATAGACATATTGGACAACATACAAAGCGCCACGCACTATTCGCCACAGAACTGTATTGTTGGCATTTGCATCATTTTTTCCTTACTCGCAGGGTAGCTCGTAATGTTCATACACTAACACATCTGGTGATAGACGACTATCTGTCATGCTGCAACGTGATAAAAATGTTTCATATTGTCCTATCGAAGTAATTTCTATCAAGTCTACTCGTATATTCAGATTGAAAATCATTTTTGTGTATATACATAACAGTTTGTGTTGTGATTATGGAGCAAGAACCAGTAGAATGGGAGGAGGTTAATCAATTGTTTGGTCCTCTCGTCGGAGCGTGAGACAATTATTTATTATTAATTTATTTTAAGAAGACTGCAGATTATTCGAAATTCAAAAAGAAAATCAAATTATTGCCAGGATCGTAGTATATTTTGTTGTTATTGTATTCCGTGAATTGTTACATTCATTTTAGGTTATGTTGAAATGCGGATGGCGCTATTTCTGAACACTCTTTTCCGATCCGGTAATCTGTATCTGAATTTTGAATTGAGAAACATTTTCGTTCATTTCTACGAAAGTAGACGACGGAACTGTTCATATGAAAATGAAGCGAAGATTAAATTCTCATAAGTTTCAATCAAATATCAAAATTATGTATTTGAAAACTGCACCCGCGCATAATCATAATTCATGTGTTTCGTCAGTCGGTGAAATATCCATTGAAAAGCTAACATTTCAAAGATTATCACGATGTATATTTATAAATAGTTTGTGGATTAATCACATATTCTGATTATCGACTGATTTCAAGCAGCGTATGCGTCTATATATTCAACTCAGCATTTAATTTCTGACTCACCTTCAAAGAATTATCCTTCGTTATCAATAAGTCATTCCCCTTTACGATTTTCTTGTCCAATTGTTGTTTCTTCATTTTCAATTGATGGCTCTTCCCCAAATTCAGAAATTTAAAGGACAGCAATGCGATTCCCGAAAGAACAGTTACTGGTGGATTCGTAGTGCCGAAGAGAAATGAATTCATCCTTGATGAATGTCGGCTTCTTTACAAAAAGAGAACCGTTCAAAAGTCAGCAGTCAAAAATGACAACAAATATGATATTTATGAGCAACAAGTGTTGAAATGTAGACCTGAAGCTTATGATTTAGATGACGAGGATAATTTCGACTTGTTTGGTAAAGATTATTTTGACTTTTATGATGGAAGTAGAATTATTTCATACTCATATTGGTTCCTTAAAGTTAATTTTAGACGCACTCTCAATCTTGCATCTGGTGATGTCATTGAATCGTCAAATTCGTTAGTCGAAAGCTCTCATACATCTGATGGGACAATGACTTCAGTTAATTTACCACTGATGAAAAAAGAACTGAATGAAAAACCGCCTGATACACCTTATTATATCAACCATTGCAATTATGAAAATTTCAAATCAAATTTATTCACGCAAGACTCGAACACTGCTAATAAATTTCGCGAATTCATGGGGCCTGAGTTAAAGGGATATGAATCGTGTTTACCACTTGTTGAACCCATTTACGAGAAATTTTTGATGAGACACAAACGCTTTGGATATAAATATATTCTGAAGAAGGTACCCCAAAACAAATCATCAATGGATGGTCAAATATCTCAACGCCAATTACAGGGATATTTCCGACGGATTTTTTGGGTTGTTGTACCCGCGGAATTGTTCGGTAACAAAAAAAATCGGAAAAAAATTCGAAAAATGGTGAATAAATATTTCCAAACAGCATTCGGCGAGTATTTTTCTGCACAGGCTGTTACAAATCATTTGGATGTAGGTACATTTATTTAATTGATGCTTTGAACGGAACTAATTAGTATAGTTTACAATACAATGTAACGGATAATTAATTTAGATTAGTGCTGTTGAATGGCTTCGTGTTATTGAAGATGAAAACACAAAGATATCAATTATCTCGCAATTAGTGAACTCATTCTTTGAAAAATATATTATGGCTGTATTGGGAACATATATTTACACGGAAAAAATGACATGGAGCAATGAAAAAATATTTTTCCGAATGGATCATTGGATTTATCATACCAAAAAATATATTGAACAACAAAAAGCAAATGGAGTTTACAAAGAAATAAACAATAAAGAGTTGAAGAATATAAAACCAAGCAATGTGCCGGATGCAAAGCTAACTTTGCACATGAAAAAAAATGGCATTCGACCAATTTTATTGACTCGGTCTGTAAAAGTGATGATTGATATATTTCGATGATAAGTTTTCAATCGCATAAAAGAATATCTCATAATTTAGACATTATTTATTACAGTCCTACACAAACACAGAAAAAAGAAGCTTCTATTTTGAATCAATTATTGCACCAAATGTTTTTGAAGAAATTCCAAATCGTTACGCCGCGAAAAGTTGAAAAACTTTGGCGCAATATTCATGAAACTTGTTTCAATAAGAAGGATAGATCATTGTATTTTGTGTCATGCGACATTCATGACGCTTTTGGCTCAATAAATTTACGTAATGCTCACATTCTCAATCTTTTATCTGTTGTGATCCAATAATTTTTTCGTTGAACATTTATTGATCTGTTTTACTGCAAATAGAGAAATTATTGGACATTGTGTTTACTATGATGGATGAACTGGATGATAAATTGCCTGTGCAAACTTTTGCAATATTCAATCCACGATTCAGTACAGCTCGATATATGTATCGTGAATACTTCGATACGCCCTCGTTGCCGTTAACATTACCCGCAAGAACTTTGTGTTGTAGGAATACAAGCAAACGTAACACAATAATGGACAAAAAATGGCTAAAAAGTCGAATGGCATCTTACATATTAGAACGAAAAGTGAGAAAACATAACGTATTTCATTTTTATACAAGTTTATAAGAGAATGACATCGAATCTCGTGATCACAGGTAACGATAGATAGTAAGTTACACTATCAAATGAAAGGTATCGGACAAGGTGTTCCTCTGACTTCATTGTTGTGCGAAATCTATTATGGCACTATGGTATTGGAGCAATTGGGGAGTTTTATGAATTCTGGTCATCTATTACGATATGTAGATGACTTTTTGTACTTCACCGAAGATAAAACTTCAGCAGAACGGTATTAAAAATGGAGATTCTATTTTTTATCATATAGTTTTTGGGATATATTCATATGTTGTAATGTAGATTTTTGAAGCAAGTTCACGATGGTATCGCGACTTATAACTGTCGCTTCAATGCCAAGAAAACATCCACAAATTTATCACCATATTGTGCGGAAGAATTTGTATATCTGGGAAATCGTTTTAATATAAATCGTTTCGATGTTACACCCGAATTTCCGGACGTCCCCGTACGGTACACAATAAATCTGAGCAACCCAGATCCTGCAAAAGCTCTCTCGTATGTATGGTATTTTTATCATAAAAAATGACTGAAATGTAATTTATTTTGAATCATCAAATTTATTTTCAGTATTTTCACAAAGAGACTCGAGAACTGCCAATGTCTGAAAGTATACAAGATTGTATTGGATCCATCAATTAATTCGAAGAAAACAATAGATAAAACAATCCATCGTATAACAACGATGTCGGCGAAACGTTGCTTCGCCTTTTTATTAAGTATAGTTGATTTCAGAGATATCCCCGGCTCACGTATCTTCGACATAGTTAAAAATCATTCAGTTAATCCTCTTTGCGTTAAAATATCGAAACAATGCTTTCCAAGTGAGTAATATATCAAAGAAGTTTTCGAATATAAGAAATATAGATCGAAAAAAAAAATTCTAACATTTAATTTGCAATTTTAGCAACCGCAATGCCTATAGAGGACTTTAAATCTCTCAAGAACTCTATTTGGCAGGTATATTTTCGAGCTTTCCGGGGCAATGCAGAGTTATTCAAAATAATTGGATCGCGTATGAAATTACAATTGAGATAAGTTTGCAAAATACACTACGAATGAACATAGAAAACGCAATGATCACATATTTCTTATAGAATGTTTGAAGTAGTATGTAATCCAACCGATAATCTGCGTTGTAGTTTTTTGTTTGTTTAATATCGTCCGCTCAATCAGTGGTAGCATTATATTTTCAATATATAATTTACTTGCTATATCATCTATCAAGACGTGATGGGGTTATACCAAGTCGTTCTATTATATATTCAGGCATGCAGTACGTTGGGTTAATTGGTTTCAAAATACAGTCAGCTTCTAATAATGAAATTGCTGCGAGACCAAATAAAGTATGAAATGGATCTACCATATCACCAGGACGATCACTGAATCCGCCGGTTTCCGCATCTTGGCACGCAAGAACAAATTCCAACTGGAAATTATATTTCATTCAAACTTTCTGTTATAATGCTTTTATACAGACAATGAAATCTTGGGAAAAACTTACCAATTTTTTCTTGTCAATCCAATGTAAACGACCCAAAATGGTCAAGGACGAAAGTACCCACCAGGAATAACATACATCTGGTAATTTTTCGGGTCTACCATTCAAACCACCAGACGGTAATTGTCGTTCGCACAACCACCACCCTAATCTGTCCGCATCTACTAAGTGTAAACTATCTATGAAAAAATAAACAAAAGTATGATTATGACATGTATGTAATGTTGTGAATATTCAAAATTGATAATAACCTGTAATGGATAAGAGACCAAGGCAACAGTAGATTAATCCAGCATGACTCTCTGATCCAGGCTTTGATCCGAATCCTCCATCAAAATTCATGCAACTACGCACGAATTCAACGGCTTTATCCACGTCAATGGCATCAAGACGTCCCTGAGTAAAATGAATAACCCAATGAAGACACAAATATGGAAATGAATTGATCTCCCAATTGAATTGAAAATAATAATGGTACCAGCAATGACAAAGTGGCAACAGCACAGAATGAGAATCTCGTATCAATTTCACCCCAAATATCCCCGGTGAAACTTCCATCTGGTTGTTGCCGATCTTTCACATATTTCACCACCTTATCGACATCAATGACCTCCAAAGCATCGTACATGCAGAGAATCTGGACGGCACTCAACGTATATAATAGATGTGGATCGTGATTTAAACTTGGGCTAATTCCACCACAGTCGCTTTGGCATTGACTAATAAACTCCAAAACTTCATCTTTACTAGTACTGTCTAAATGACCCATGAGATCGAGTGCAGTCAGGCCCCAGTATATCCCAGACATTCGTAAATGCTCTGTCATACAGTATGTCTGGAATAATCCGAGAAAAAAAAATTATATTCATGACCTGGTACATTACATAAGTTATATAACGGCTATATATAAAATTACATAGTCATCTTTGTTGGTGCCATACGATACCAAATAGTCCGTATGCTTTTCCAATAGTAATTTTGGGATAGCACTTGGTAATACCACATCTTTGACTGGGATTGACTGTTGGAAAAATAAAAATGCTCACTATTTTTAGTGAAAACAAAAGAATAGCATGTAAATTCTGCTGTCAGAAATGAAAGTATTGGATCGTCTTACCATTGTTACTTTATCACATACTCAGCTGTGAAAATTCAGTAACTTATATAAAATTCAATTATCATCCGAGTTGTATGGAGAGATAACCTGAAACTACTCCAGTGTCAACAATTTCCGCGACTATTTCACTTGTATATTATTGTTCAATTATTTCCTCATGCTAGGCGATCATTGCATCAAAATTACAATATCATATTCTTGGATATGATTATTCACATGTAATAATACAATATACTGCATCTGAACCATAGTTTTTCAGTATTATTCGTGTCGTCATCAAAATGATGGCGCGAACGTTTCAACATGGTACATACGGTCTGTCCACCTATATGTCATACGTGATTAATATGATATTCGCTGATGAACCTTACTTGTATCTAATTGATCATACATCGTCAGATATATGGTGATTGAAACATTTCAGCCGGACACTGAATTAATGTCCCAACATGCAATGATTAAGTTATTACTCCAATAGAAAGAAAGCAATTGATAAAAGCAGTAGTCGATAATACAGCTTTCGAAATAAATCATGAAAGTTCACCTTAAAGAACAATCGTTCAGCCATTATGATGTGAGCTACAGTGTTTAAACGCCAGATTCGTCCACCATATTGTCGTGAGCGAATGCAGAACTAGAAGAATCCCACTCTTCGTTTTCAAGGGCGGCACAGTGACCAACGTGCTCAACGTGCTCAACTCAGCCTCAATCTCAACGAAAAATAATCTGCAGCATACTGCAATACATATATGCAAACACCTAATAGACACATCCAGACGCAGAGTTGGACACAGTGTTTATTTTCTACTTGATTAGATGGTCTTTCTGTGGAGAACTGCCTATATATGTATATGAAAGTGTGCATAAAGCCACTCATTAGTATTTTATTGATTGAAAATTGTGCTGAATTATCGAAATATTTACCGGCACCGAATCATCAACAAAAAAGATGGCGAGCACAGGTTGCTCGGCCTTTTCACCTGATGGACAATATTGGGCTTTCTGTGGACGAGACGGAAAATTAAAAGTTTGGGAAACATCAACAAGCCGATTGAAACAAGAGTTCGTTCCTAATTTACATTTGTCATCGCCATGCAGTGTTTTAGAATGGATGACCGTTGGACAACAATCTATAAACACCACGGTATACCATGTGCTCATTTTTCATTCATCAGTTCAATTATAAATTGATATTAAGTGATTCCATTGAAATTCATATGCAAACAAACAATATTTCAGAATGGACTATTATTACCAAATTTTCATGCATATCGTTGATGGTTTTCGCCAAATATGTTGGGGATTAATTTTTATAATACATCAGATCCCGAGAGGTTATGTTACAATTTTCTTACTTTACAGCCATGGAAGAAACGCAAAAGGAAATCCATCGTAGAAGATGCAGAACAGAAGCAAATAATTGCAATGGGCTCGGTAAATGGAAATATTACTTTATATGATGTAGCCGCAGCATCAGTCAATAAAGTATTGGAACATGGTCATTCTGCAACGATAACTGCATTAACGTGGTCATCATCGGCTGGTTTATTCACAGCTGCTGATGATCATCAAATAGTTGAATGGAATATTCATGATAATGGAATTAAATGCAAATGGAAATCTGGCAAGAGTAAAATTACGGCACTTGCTGTTTTACCAGATGGTCAAACAATTATTTCTGCAGACCGTCTAATAAAATGTTGGGATTTGAAGACAAAACAAGTAATAGGAACATTTACGGGACATGCTAATCAAATAAATTTTTTGAGGCCTATTCAAGTTGATTCCAATACATGTTACCTGATAAGTGGTGCTTGTGGCGATTCTTATCTCAGTGTATGGTCGCTAACTGATGTAAGTGGAAATTATTTCTCATCAATTAACCAAAATATGCAAATATTCGTGAGATAAATTAATAATTATATCGTTATGGTGTTATCATCGCTTACAGGCGGCCAAAGACAAGTCATCTATTGCCACATTAACAATGCAAGACGACCCCGTATCAATATATATTCAAGTTAATGAAAATTCACAAATAACAGTTCTCGGTGTGAATAGATCGGGACAAGCACATTTTTTTATGTATCAGCCAAATGGGAAATTCACGAAACCATTAAAGCCAAACGTCACAGTTTTTATAGCGTCCGACTCAGGTCAAAAAGAAGGAATACAGCAAATTCCAATTCAATCAGCATACTTAACAGAAAATAATAAAATGCTTTTGGCATACGGCTCACTAGTGACATTGACATTTGAAAAAATTGAGCCGGATTTTTCTGATAAAGTACAGGCATTGGTGCGATCTGAAATAAAATGGTCAAAAGAAAGGAAAGATGAGGCGGTTTCGAAAGTCAGACCTGTTGAAACTGAAGGCAGTGTCGAGTATCTTTCACCTGGTGCAACAAATACAACGGGTAAACGTACACGTGCTGGAGTTGGTTCACAATTGCCATTAAAAGAGAGATTAGAAAATTTGAGTTTGAATGCTGAAACAAATACGTCTGGTCGGACTCCAACTAAAGGGGCTAATATGGCACAATTATTGATGCAAGGATTGAATAGTAAAGATAAAAATATTCTAATGGATGTGCTGCAAAATAAAGATGAAACGATTATAAAAAATACAGTTTCAAAGTTGCCAGTGCAAGCGATACCACCATTATTGAAAGAATTGACGGCGATGTTACAAGGCAAAACATTTATCAGTAAAATAGCTGTTACTTGGTTAAAAACGCTCATACTGACCCATGCAGCGCATCTCCTTTCTCTACCGGATATCGGTGATACACTGAGTCCAATTTTGGGATTGATTGACGCAAAACTCATGATTCTATCGGAGTTATCACGGCTGCGGGGTCGACTTGCTCTTGTCACTGGTCAAATATCACATTTGAATGAAAAACAAAATAACGATATCACCGAGGAATGTCTCCTCGTTTACCAAGATCCTGGTATATGAATATTTATTTTTCCACATTATATCATTTTCGATTATGCAATCAAATGTTTTTATTGAAATTATTTTCATGAATTTTTTAGATTCGTCGGATGATGGAACCGATGTTGGTGAGGTGGAGGCTGAGAGTGAATCCGACGAAAATTGGGATGAAATCTCAGATCAAGAGGAAGAAGAGGATGAGGTGCATGAAGATATGGAAAATGGTAGGTCCGATGACGACGATGCATCAATGTGCAGTTGAATAAATTTTTGACTTTAATTATTGCAAATAAATTTGTGGACTATAAACTATTGTTGTCGAAGATTTTACGGCCAATTATTTTCCTTAAACTCTCCTAACGGATATATACGCTGTATATTCCCACACAAACATCATGTGAGATGGAATACCTTTTTTTAATCAACTTGAACAAAAAACGAGTTGGTTTCTGGATGAGTATGGTTTTCAATTGAATTTTTTAGTTTGCATTTGGGGCATTCGTTGCATTGGAAACAAAACGATTGACATCCTCTACCTCGCAGCCTTTTTTTAAATACATAGTTGCGAAAAATCAATCACATTCAACGGGGTTATCATCATTATCAACAGAGTTCAGTCTGATTTGAAGTGATTCAACGGTTTCAAGTTTCACATTGATCCATGGTCCATTAACCAATGCATTTAGTTTCAATATAAAAAAAAACTTGATGTCAAAAATTTTTAATGTACATCCAAAGAATAATGTTAGTTTTTTCCTTTAACTATTCTTTGAGCTCGAATAATTTATCGATAAGTTTATTCTCACAAAGACTTGCAGGTGAGAAAACCAATAGTTACAACTGGTAAAGGAATATGCGGTGAAGCTATGATAGGTAGTACGTAGAGTTCGACAAACTATCTATTGCAATGCATGGCTTCTGATTCTAAATGTAACAATCCCGATATGCATAATAATCATCACTATTGAACTTCGATATTGCATTTGGCATATGAAAGATTGGTACAAGATGATATAGTGATTGGCAACAGCATATATTCTTTTAATTATGTATGCGCGCGAGGTCACAAAGTTCACACAATATTTGTGATTAAACCAGAAAATTTGAGTATAAAAGCCTGCACCCAACAATGCAAAAAGTATCATTCTCCGGTTGGTGGTTCAAGCAACATTACCGAAGAGGACACTAAACAAAAGCATCGAAAATGCTGAGAGAGTTTTTGGTGTTGGCCGTCACGGCTTTCTGCCTGGCAAAAGCAATGGAGTCACACACCGCTGACATGGATTTCCTGCACAAGCAGAAGCGTGTTTACGAACTTTTCATGTACATTGACCAAGCAAAATTGTACGGCAGCGACTGTTATGAAGTTGGGCACACCTATGACATCGAGAGCAACATTGACTTTTACAATGATAAAGTGAGTTATCCACGATGCAACTTTATTCGTCAATTATTTTGATTTAGTTCACAAAATTAATATATTATTGAATGGGATTACTTTTTCTCAATTTCAGATGATTGTAAAAGAATTCTTGTATCGATTCAAATTGGGATTCTTGCGTCGTGGTGCTCTATTCTCTGTCTATTACCAAGAACACCGCGATGAACTCCGCGTTCTTTTCCGCTTACTCTACAGCGCTAAGGACTTCACAACATTCTATAAGACCGCTTGCTTCTGTCGTCTTTACCTGAACCAAGGAATGTTCATCACTGCCCTGACCACATCAGTAATGTACCGTCCTGATTGCAAGCACATCATTTTACCACCAATGTACGAAGTATATCCCCATCTGTTTTTCGACAATGAATATATCCAGGAAGCTCACCGCTACAAGATGACTACCGGTAACTTTGAAAAAGCGAACATACCGAATACCAATTGAAATCACCATCTGTAAATACATTCGTCTCATTTTCATTCATATAGGATTCAAGAAAACTGGCTCCTACGAACACGTAGAACCATTCTTCATTGACAAGAACTACACCAGCAGCTTCATGAAATACTATGTTGATAAAGAATACACCCTGGATTACTTCACAGACGATGTTGGTCTCAACAATTACTACTACTACGTCCGTAATCTTTTCCCATTCTGGATAACAATCAAGGACCTCGAAGTACCCAAACACATTCGTGGAGAACTCTATTACTATGTTCACCAGCAATTATTGGCTCGTTACTACCTTGAACGTTTCAGCAATGGTATGGGTGAAATTGAAAACTTCGACTTCTACAAGAACTTTGGGCCGGGTTACTTCTCCACTCTCGTTTATAGCAATGGTGTTGCTGTACCGAACCGTGATCGTTACACGACCATCCCAACATACAAATACAAATACGTCAAAGAAATTGAAAATGTTGAAATGAGGATTTTGGCAGCTATCGATAGCGGATTCCTCATCGACTATGAAGGCAAACAAATTGGCTTGTACACGCATGAGGGATTCAACTACCTTGGTAATCTGATTGAAGGAAATTACGATTCATGTAACACCCGTTTCTACGGCGCTATTGATGCTCTTTACCGCGATATTTTTGGTTTCAACTACGACTGCAAACACAAACACTGCGTTGTCCCGAGCGCTCTTCAAACATACAGCGCATCACTTCGCGACCCAGCATTCTACAGATTGTACAAGAGAATAATTGGATACTTCTTGAGATACAAATGTCACATGCCCACTTACACCACTTCTGATCTCGAGTTCACCGGCGTGAAGATTCAGGATGTTAAAGTTGATAAACTTTACACTTTCATGGAAACATTCGACACTTTCATCAACAACGCCGTCACAGTGGAGAGCTTCAAGGATGGTATGGCATTTAACATCAAGGCTAAGAAGTATCGTATGAACTACAAACCGTTCACTTACCACTTCAATGTGATGAGCGACAAAGCTACCAAGGGTATGATCCGCATTTTCTTGGGACCATCGTACGATGATTACTACTTTAAGGAACAGAACTACATGTATTACAACTTCTACAACTTCGTTGAACTCGACAAATTCGTCGTTGACTGTAAGAATAATACTTTATTGATATCCAAATGCAATCGGAATATGTATTTTTCGTTTCCCATAATTTATTTATTCATTTATTATGTTTTCAGTGAAACCGGGCATGAACGGATTTGAACGTCACAGCACACACTCTGTGTTTACTGCCAAAGATTTCCCAGGAGGTGATTACTTCTACAAGAAACTCCTTAAGGCTATTGAAGGCAATGAGCCATTCACTTACTACGACAAACTCTACGGATTCCCCAACAACTTATACCTACCTAAAGGTAGAGTTGGTGGTATGCCATTTAAATTATTCATCTACATTTCACCTGTGGATGAAAGCAAATTCACTTACATTGATCTGCCAATATTCGGAAAATACTTCTACGATGGCAAACCATTCGGTTTTCCATTGGACAGACCAATGTTACCATACATGATGGAAATGGGCAACATGTTCATGAAGGACATCTACATCTACCACACCAAAGACTACATGGATGGTCATTTCTACGCCAAAGATTTCCACAAGGATTACGTGTATGGTGAATCTTTGAAGAAAACTGAGATAAAGGAGAAGCCTTACTACTTCATGGACTACGATAAGGCAACGATGTTTTAATCAAGCGACGATTAACACCGAATCCCCGGCTCATCACCAAATGATAAATGTTAGAGAATAATTTTGATTATATGTTCGCAATTTGTGCTAACTTTGCAATAAAATAAAATGATAATTCCAATTTATTTCTAATGATTATGCATAAAGTTTTTCCTGACACTCAGACTCTCATACCTTTGCACATTTTTGAGGATATCCTTCATTCGTAATTCTGATTATTAATAATCCATCCGATTTTCGGATCATTCTAATAAATCAGTGAATGACCGGAAAAGCAGAATTAAATATCTAAATTGGTTTCAATAGACGAAAAAGGGTAAATACCAGTACGTTAGTTAATTGTTCGTTAACCGAAGGAAGTTGATTTTCATCACTAATAAATAACATATGATAGACGGGATACATAATAATTATCTGTTATTTGAATATGACATGTGCATATCAATAAAATATCGTTTGGAAATCATCAGTGGTCATATACTCCAGAGATCACAGACGGAAATATCCTCACGCCGTACATCATAAATGAAGTTATAATAAAAAAAGATTATCCATGAATGACCATGTATCTAGTCTATGCATGTATCGTTTAGTCCGGTGTGAAATCAATCAAATTCATCCCGAGTTCTCGTAACTCTTTCCTCCGTCTATGCACATAATATGCAATAGAATGCAATCAAAGAGAATGTATAATGTTTTTCTGTAATATAACTCAACTGACGTTGAAGGTGGATTGTATTCAATCAACGGAACTACTGAAAATAGAGTGGATACTTACAATTAATTTATGAAAATATTTTTTTCCTTCTGATATTTTTCTACATTGTTCGTAACACAGTAATATTATAAATAATCCGTGTGGAAGTCAAAGTTCGCCGATTGTATAACACCAACAACAGTTATGCAATTGAGATTTTTACGAATGAGTGATATCTAATAATATGATAGTGCGCCGATGATAAGGACTGATTTTTCATTAACTTTAAATTTTGTTTTTTTTCTGCAAGTCAGAGGTGACAGATATTTGTCCCGGCACCGCTATATAAGCCACCGTTTTTGGAAATGAGTGAGTTCCGTCAGAAGCTTTCTACCGAATACTCGCTGGAGTCACTCCTGACAATTAGTTGAATCAAGATGCAACGGTATCTCCTTGTGCTGGCCACGGCATGCCTTTGCCTAGTGGCAACTCATGGACCCGCTGACTTCGTTGCTGCTGACAAAATATATTTGACAAGACAAAAGATGCTTTATTCACTGTTCTGGCATCCCGATCAACCGACTACAGTCAACTCAGATTTGTATCAAATTGCTCGATCATGGAGTGTCGAAGATCACATCAGTTCATTCACCGAACAGGTAAAGTCTCCGTTACTTTTTTTTCAATTTAGTTCGAGAGTATTCATTCAATTCTCGGCAGGAGTTAATCGATGGTGTAATTGATATGAGTTTTAGACTGTCGTCCACAAGTTCGTTCAACTCTTTAAACACGGATTAATCCAACGTGATGCCGTGTTCTCAGTTTTCCACCCTGAACATCTCAAAGAGGCTATCGCTCTCTTCAATCTTTTTTACTACGCCAAAAATTTTGATACATTCTACAATACTGCAGTCTGGGCCCGATTCAATGTCAACGAGAAATTATTCTCATATGTTCTCGCAGTCGCCATCATTCACCGTCCTGACACAAAATACATTCGCGTACCAGCGATTCACGAAATCGCGCCCCATCTCTTCTTCAACAATGAAGTTATGCAGGCAGCTAGCCGTGTCAAAATGGGCGACGCCAGTGAGTAAAAATTTTAACTCGGGAATTTTAAATTGGGAATGGAAGTTTTACAATACAATTAAAAAAAAACTTTATATTCATGATCTGAAATAACCCATTGTTATCTGAATTCCAATTCGTATGCTCATTAGATATGCTCATTGGATATGCATGTACCTACGTGAAAATTTAAATTTGAAATACAATTCTTTCAATAGGCGTAAAGAAGAGTGTTGGTGTGAAATATCATGAAGGCGGTGATGTAATCATTCACTCAAACTACAGCGGGTGGTATATATCCCATGACCACGTTGACGAGAAATTGAATTATTTCACCGAGGATGTTGGTCTCAGTGTCAATTACTTCTACTTCGTTCATGACTACCCATTCTGGATGAACAGTCACGAGTATCATCTCCAAATGGGCGTCCGTGGCGAAAGCTATTATTATGGACACAAGCAATTATTGGCTCGCTATTATATGGAACGTTTATCCAACGACATGGGAGAAATTGAACACATTGATTGGCATGAACCTATCGTCACTGGATACTATCCAACAATGAATCACCCCAATGGTCTGCCATTCCCACAACGTGAATCGTACTCAAAAATACCGCAACACAAATACAATTTAGTTCACGATGTTAAAGAGGTTGAGTCACGTATTCATAGCGCAATTGATTCTGGTTACGTGTATGATGACAGTCGTCCACCGAAGCAAATCGATATTTACACATCTGAGGGCCTCAACATACTCGGAAATCTCATTGAGGGTAATGCCGATTCCGTTAATGCTAAATACTACGGCAGTTTCGATCATTTATGCAGGAAGGTTCTTGGTTTTGCTGTAAAACCTTTCGACAAACAACACATTGTTCCAAGTGCATTGGAGCATTTCTCCACAAGTTTGAGAGACCCAGCATTCTATCGTATATATAATAAAATTGTTGGTTACTTTCTGAAATATAAGGAACACCTGCCGAAATACACACATGATGATTTGGTATTTCGAGGTGTTAAAATTGAATCTGTTGTTGTTGATGAATTGTTGACATTCTTCGAACATTTCGACTCAGTCATTAGCAATGGCGTACCGGTATCATCTCAGAAGGATGCAGAGACAAGCGTTATTAAAGTCCGTCAACACCGATTGAATCATAAGCCATTTACTCATCATATCACTGTTAACTCTGACAAAGATGTCAAGGCTATCATCCGCATTTTCTTAGGACCGAAATATGACAAAGATGGTCATGAATTTGACTTTAGCAACAATTACATTAACTTCTTCGAGCTTGATCAATGGACTGTTGATCGTAAGTATTTCAAAATGAAAAGAGTGATGGTTTACTTTTTCTTTATCTATTAACTCCTATTTTCCGTTTCATTATAGTTAAATCGGGACTGAATAAAATCGAACGTAGCAGCCACGAATCTCCATACGTTGTACCAGATGAACATTCAAGTGTCCTTTTCTGGAAAAAACTTGTTCACGCTATCGAAACTGATGAAACGTATACATACGACACACATGTTTCTGGATTCCCTGATCGTTTGATTTTGCCTAAGGGCAAAAAAGGAGGATTACCACTGAAGCTTTTCGTCTATATCAGTGAATTTGATGGAGCACACAGTGTCAACATTGTATCACCTGTATGGGGAACCACTGTTACTGATGGCAAACCATTGGGATATCCATTGGACCGACCAATTGTACCACACGTTTTTAATATACCCAATGCCTACTTTAAGAACGTTGAGGTATTTCACAAGCACGTTGATGAACTCAATCTCACCGTCTAATATTTTTCAAATAAACTTTGCGACGACATCTGATTTAATAACAGGGAACGAAAAATATAATGCCTAAAATCATTGAATATTTGTACTTTTTTTCCTTGAATAGGCAACATATGAAATAAAGATATGACAAAAAAATCACCACTCCTTTTATTCTTACATCAATAAATTCATGACCTTTAGTGAATTATCGCATCAATATTGGAGATTGATTGTTTGCAGCGGTCAACAGAAAATTTTATAAATAAGTCTTATATCACAAGCCATTTATAATGACAGTCAGAGTTCAGTCTTTTTATTGAAAACATTTTTTTGCTCTATTGAATAAAATTTAATGAGACAAAGAAAATAAAAAATATATGCTTATAAATTCATTATGAAATGATTGATACACCGTCTGATTGATAAAACGAAGAGAAGGTGAGTCGTGCGACGTTTATTTTCTGACATGATAAGTTTAATAGAAAATTGACAGAATATGAGAAGAAAACGTCGTAGGATTACTTTAATATTCATCCGCAAGATCCAAATGGGTGCAGTATTGTTGTATCACCAATACCACCGAGATTAACGGTAACGTCATGGAACTCATTAATTTTCGTTCATAATTACTTGTACAATCTTGCAATATCATCGTCGTTTGTTTTTGTTTATATCATAACATACTAAACATTAATTCTAGAAGATAGCAATTACTTCGTGCACTTATAATATTAACTTTTATATACGCAGCTGTCCCAACAGTCATGAATAATAATATTATCGCATACAAAATAACAACATAATCTCCCGTTTATCAAACTAGCGACCCTCTGCAATGGAGTTTACATAACTATGATTGAGGGGTAAATGGTCGGGTTATATTGCTGACCCAAAGTTCGATGATTAAAATACCATCAGAACACTATAAAATGAAGTGGTGGTCCAACAATTTCAAGGAGTTTCGTCACGAGTGTGGAACGAGAACCTTTGTAACAGCACATCTAACGAGTAACATTATAAATTCGGAGTAATCGGTGAAAGCTTCGTGCAATGAGGCTAGCATTATTATTGACCATTGGGTCATTATGTTTGATGGGAGTGCAAGGCAGCTCTGGTCATTACTACACAGAGTTGACGGCAGATCAGGAATTTCTTTTGAAACAAAAAAAAATTTACAATTTATTTTACCATGTGTCACAACCAGAAATTGTTAACCCCGATTTATACAAGGAGGGCCAAGAGTATAGTATTGAATCAAATATCGGCTCCTACACCAATCAGGTAAATATAATTCAGCTGCAGAATAAAAATGCGAAGTGTGCTGATTAATATCATCTGAATATTTTATTCCAGGATGCTATAAATAAATTTTTGGAGCTCTACAAATTTGGATTCTTACCGCGCGGTCAAATCTTTTCTCTGTTATACCCTAAACTCTTGACCGAAACCACGGTGCTCTTCAAATTGTTTTTTTACGCTAAGGACTTTGATACATTCTACAAAACTGCGTTGTGGGCGCGTAATCATATAAATGAAGGTGAATTTATTTGCGCACTCTATCAAGCAGTACTTCGTCGACCTGACACAATTTTCATTCAGTTACCTCCACCATATGAGTTTTACCCATATGCATTCTACAATTCTGAAGTCATTGAGGCGGCCAAAGATACCAAACTCTACAACAAAATCGGTGAGAATAAATAATAAATGTGGAATTATTATATTCAATTCTAACTAAATATTACGATTGGCTCTGTAGGCACGATAGAGGGTAATTCTTACATAATTCGGGCCAATTATTCCGGGTGGTATTTGAATCGTGATTATGATACCGAAATGAAGCTGAAATACTTCATAGAGGACGTAGGCCTCAACGCCTACTATTTCTTCTTCCGTCAAGACAATCCTTTTTGGCTTGAATCCGATGAATTTGGGCTCCAAAAGTCATTACGAGGTGAAGCATATTTATATAATCACAGGCTGCTTTATAATCGTTACAATTTGGAACGTTTGGCCAATGGAATCGAAAAAATTGAGGATTTTGATTGGAACAGTGAATTTTATCCTGGTTATTATCCAACAATGGTTTATCGTATTGGTTTACCATTTCCACAACGGCCACATTGGAGCAAAGTTCCACAATACAAATATAAGTTCCTCCACGTAAGTATTTCTTATTGAATTGATTCGATTGTTACTGAAACGATAATAGAGCGAGTGAATGATTTTTCTTTCATATATTTAGGCTATACAAGAGATCGAGACACGTATCTCAGCCGCAATTGATTTGGGTTATGTCATTGATGCTGATGGTGCACATGTGGCAATTTATACTCCAGAGGGTCTTAATATTCTTGGAAATATTATTGAAGGCAATTCAGACTCGTGCAATAGAGATTATTACGGTAGCATGGACACATTTGCTCGAAGAATTCTCGGTTATAATCTCGAGCCCAAAACACCATATCAAATTATTCCTAGCGCCATGGAATCATTCTCATCTTGCATGCGAGACCCAGCTTTCTATCGTCTCTATAAAAGAATCAGTTACTTTTACTATCGATACAAAACTCATCTGAAGCCATATCAAAAGGACGAAATTATTTATCCCGGTTTGAAATTCGAATCTGTCGTTGTAGACAAATTGCTAACATATTTTGATGACTTTGATGCCACAATTAGCAATGGATTGCCAATAACTAGTAAGAAAGAGGCCGACACCTTCCTCATAAAAGTTCGTCAACAACGTCTCAACCACAAACCATTTACCGTACATATCACGCTCAATTCCGTTACGGCGCAGAAAGTCGCTATACAATTATTTATCGGGCCGAAATACGACGCACAACATAATCCGTTGGACTTCGCCGACAGTTACAAATATTTTTACGAAATGGATTATTGGATAACTGACTGTAAGTTATTAGAAAAAAAAAAAAAGAAAAGTGTATATTCTTGCATAAATAATTGATAATAATTAATTTTTGTTCATTAATTCTGTTTTTAGTGTCGGCCGGCAGCAACAAACTCGAACGCAATAGTCATGACTTTTTTTTCCTGCGTCCTGATGACGAGCCTAGTGAAATATTTTACAAGAGAATTGAAAAAGCTTTGGAGGGCACAGAAAAATTGACTTACAAGCAGAATATTTATGGTTTTCCAGAGCGTTTACTTTTGCCTAAAGGTCGTCGTGGAGGATCCATCTATCAGATCTTCGTGTTCGTGAGTCCAGTAAAGAATCCAGTTGAATATCAATCACGGCTCTTCGGAAACTACCCGTTCGATCAACGGGCAATGGGTTATCCATTGGACAGACCTATTTATCGCCCGCACTTCGGTGGAACCAATATGTTTTTTAAGGACGTTAGCATATTCTTCAAGTCTGATATTGATTCCAATGCGACCTCTTGATTTTTCTTCTGTTAATATTCTCGTCTATCATTGTATAACTTGTTTGATCCGTCGTCGGCTTTTTGTATTATTGTGATTTGTTGAATTGATTCCTTATTGTTTATATGATAAACGCATGTAGCAGTGAACGTAAATTTTTGACCGTATTATTTTTTTTTCCTCTCATCAAAATATGTATTTCGCTTAAATTAAACATTTTTTTCCATGCAGAATATTATGGCATGATTTGAATATTGCCGCGTCAAGCTACAAAGGCGATATCTATACCAATCTATACAACAGCGCATACATATAAGAATGGCAACTTAGAAGCCACAAAAGCACGGTTTATTCATTTACTTGCATGACGTTCATATCAGCGCTGTTGAGCGCTGGCAATCACTGACAATACGAGTGATTACGAGGCCTACGGACATATATACCCGGTTTATTTTATATATAAATGTGTCTGACTGTATGTATAATAATATCAGAATTAAACAAAAATGTCAGCCATCCATAGAATTTTGTTTAGTGGGATGCGAGCAAATTTTTGTGGCTTCAGATCACTAGGTGTGTTGATACATTATAATAATCATGATGATCGAGTGGGATGTTCCGTCCATCGATGCAATAAACACATCTACTCGTTCATCATTACCGCAAACGCCTAACCTAGAATTTGTATTTATCCTGCATTCAGCGGTATATTCTAAGTGAGGAATTATACAATAAAATTATTTTATTGATACAGGACAGAGCAGCAGATGTTTATCAACAGCAGCACCTTCCACGAAAGGCGGTTCAGATCACGAACAACAGAATCATGAGCTTGATGAAATTCTCGAGAATATAAATCCCCGTGATGATGGTTCAATCGTACCGTCTCAATACAGATTTATCTATCCAGAATTTTTGCCCGATCCAACGCCTTTACATCGCAATGTACTCAGAGAGAAATTGGAGCGCAGGGACATGATGGCACGAAGAACAGTAATTGATATTCCAGAATTTTATGTCGGTTCAATATTGGCTGTCACACATTCAGAGCCACATGCTCCAGGTAAATCGAACAGATTTGTGGGTATTTGCATTCAGCGTAAAGGATGTGGGTTGCGAACATCGATCATACTAAGGAACGTTGTTGATCATCAAGGGATTGAGGTTGTTTATGAATTGTATGATCCGGCTATCCAAAAAATAGACTGCTTGAGGTAATGTATGAAAGAAACAATGCTTATTCTCAAGTGGTAAATCTTATTCTACTTGTATTTATTTATGTTACAGACTCCAGAAACGATTGGATGATGAACTGCTGTACCTCCGCGATGCACCTGCAGAATTCAGTACGTTCCCATTTGACATGGAAATGGAATATCTGCCGGAAGGTAGTTCAGTTCCCTTGAATGACATGACAGTAACATTGAAGCCTCAGCCATGGCTCGAAAAATGGGATCGTAAAAATTTAAAGGGCGTCGTTGGTATTAAGGTTTCTAAGGCTCAAGAGAAAAAGGCTAAAGCCCAGGAAAAACCATGGGAAAAATATGACCTTATGAAAATATATAGGTGCTTTAGATATGCCAATTCTGACATCGAAGTGATATTAGCATTTGAGAAAACTTTATCTTTTTTTTCTCCGTTTGCAGAGCAACTATTCCTGAGGAGGAACAACAGGCAATATATTCAGAGGTTTACACGAAATTGCATGCCTTGGGAATCTCACGAAAGAAGCTCAAACATAAACGTGGTTTCATTCGTCCTACGAAAAATTCGTGAAACTTCGAAAGATGAATAGATTGAAAGAGGTAAAGGTGTTACTCAAATAAGTATGTATATCGAGAAATTAAAAATTACTTCACAAAAATTTTGCAATGCAAATTAATATTCTATTTTTTTCCGTACTGTTGAAATGAAAAATTTACACATTCATCCTTATTCATGACACGAGTGAGACTGTTGGACACAAATTGCTTCACGTACGAAACACTTATATTCATTCACATCAGCGTATATACACAAAAGTTAATATTTTTATAATGGTCGTCCCTTATGTGGATATAATAGTGGAAAACATTGATGCACGATAATAACTTTCATAGTAATATCGTTGTACTGGTATTCTATTCATCACGAAAATAATACTCTTTCTAAGAATAAGTAATCAAGCTTCTAGTTTAAAACGATACTATTTATTAACCTAACAATGAATCAATTATAGGACATAATTTGGAAGCTGTCAATAATTGCTGAATAACGGAACGACTATGGGGCTTACTTTCTATACAGATTTCAGATATTATCGAAGAATCTTTCGATCCTTTTTTCGATGATCGCACCGAATTTTTTTTTCTTTCTCCCCTACTTTTGATCTCCGATTGGAAATGTGAAGTTAGAATTTGCTGTCACCCCTAAGACCACCAATTCTGTGTACACTTTGTGTAAATCCGTATGATTTCCATTGAATTCTGTTGCATGTTGACGAAAGAACGATGCTTTTGTCGCTTTAAAAAATGAACATGGGAAAACTTAAGTGCTTAACAGCGCCATGTTAATTTCTTTCACCATTTTAACACGATGTAACATTTTCACAAGATTCTCCTTAGCTAAGGGCGATGTGGAATACCATACAGGACTGTCGGGCACACAGCTTCGTTCTGGCAGAAGATAAAACACATCATTACGTGTTTTGACACTTTCTGGACATTTTGATAAGTAAAACTCATAAAGCTTCACAGGACATCTCAGTGGGTTCTCTTCATTTTCTTGCTGCTCGTACACTTTTTTTTTCTTAGAATTGGCTTCTAGAGTACAAACATCAATGATAAGAGAAAAAAGTTATCAATGGATCATTGTACAACACTACTAAGTTGAATGGTGACCTAATTAACTACTAACCTAAAGCAGATTGTGGAGGATAGAAGCGCAAAAGTACGTTTCGCGAGCCAGGTGTTTTCCCTGCCACAGCAGCGGCTTGCGCTGCTGGATTTCGTTTCCAATGCTTCATTATATGTGAAAATGATAGTTGCATGTGTTCGTCCACTGTCTGTTGTTAAAAAGAAAATTGAATAATGCATGCTCACAACTCAATAAACACCATATCGTATCATATAAATAGATAATTGATATCTCACCACTAAATTAAAATGTTTTGTATTGAAAAACATTAAGGTGCTCAGCAACACATGTGGGGAATGCGCTCCAAGCTGTTTACACTCCCACAAATGTTCTTCCTCAACACGTGTTACGATATATTCTGAAAGTAATTTGCATTACAACTAAAATATATTATTGGAAAAGGGAGTATAATGATGGAACTCACGTGCATCGTTATATAAAAACGAAAACTTTTTCGCCACGTCATTTAAACAATCTGTAAACTGTTCGTAATACGTATCCGTGAATATATTGTCTATCCTGTTATTCTCAAAAAGATACTGCTGTATTCCTATGAAAGTATGTCATATCATGAGATGAAAAACTATATGGTGGTACATTAAAATGATTCAACACTTTACCTAGACATAAATAATAAATCGTATCCGGTGCGTATTCCGACCCATTTGGCTTTCGAACTTCTTTAACGAACAAACATAGAGAGTAATTCAATTCATCCGCTGTTAATTGTAGAAGATCTGCTTTGAAAAGTTTCACTTTTCTCGTCGGGTTATTTTGCTTCTCTAACTCAGTATTTTTCAACACAACCCATTTCCTCCACGCATTGACACCAAATGTATATTTGAGAGCCATGTTTGCATCGGGTTTTTCGACTGGTTCAATAACACGGGGTTGTGTAGAAGGCGGTTGGGGTTCGGGTGGTGGCATTAATGGCCCTTCTCCCGTTCCCGTGGTACGTCGACCACGTTTAGTTGGCCCACCTCTTGATTTTTGTGACACCACACGTTTTTTCCCACGTGTCGCAGCAACTCGGTCTGTATGAGTATCTGCAGTTTCAGCAGCAGCTTCAAGTGACGCAGGTATTTGCGTGGCAGTGATGGTGTTGGGCGTCAAAGCAACCTCCAAGTCTATTGCTGGCTCCTCGATCTCTCCGGTCGCTATTTTTAATGCCATTTGTAGCATATCATCTCCAAAAGTATTTCCAGAATCGGCAGCCTCAGTTTCCACGTTATTTTCTTCGCTTGAGTCCGAATCGCTATCAGTTGTTTTCTTCTCTGTAGCAACCATTTCAGCCATCATGAGTAATTCAGCTTCGAATGGATCAGCAGGCATTTTCTCCTGTATCCTCTTGATTTCTTTCAAGATACCTTTAGTACTGTTACGCGTGGTTGGAATGAAAATAGGTACAGGAATGGGAAGTGGAAATGGCACTGGCACGGGAAAGGGAAAATTCCACATGTGAATGGGAAATGGAACATAAATGGGCACAGGAATCGGAATTATTATTTTTTGTACCTCATCCGTTTGCGTGGACTTGGTGCACGGATGAGGTTTAACGGAGACACCCTTGGTGTGCATCAGCGGCTTGCATTGGGTCATTTTATTATGTATTTTAACAGGACTCGGTGGTCTAGTTATCACTTGTTGCTTATAAATTATTTGCGATTGCGAGTTCGGTGCAGTGCTAATAGTAGTGGTGGCATTGTTCACCCCAACACTCAGAGTGGAAGTGGATTTCTGCGTAATTGTAGCCGTCGGACCATTAGACGCTAAACTTGTCACTGAAGATATCACAGGCATGGTTTTCTTATTCTGTAAAGCCGATAAAGTCGGTAAATTCTGTATGTCAACGATTTTCTTCGTTGCCGATTGTGTTTGTAATTTTCCAGGATAAGTTCGCTTTGGAGTCCCCGTAGGCACTGGAGTTGGATCATCACCAGCTGGGATTGTTATTGGCGACTTCGTATATTGACTCTGAAACTTCATCACACACTCGTAGCAACAAAAATTTCGTATTGTCGCATCAGACATTGTTAAATGATACTGTGCTTGCGAAAATTCCTTGCAGAAGTCGCAATTTATCCGTCTGGCGGAAACAGCGTTTATTGATACTTGGTAGAGCGTGAGGCAATTCAAACTGCACATCATCAACACTTGACCTGTCTTCAACTCTTTTTTGATCATGTCAAAATTGTATTTTTTTACTTTACACCAATTGCAAGGCACAATTTTTCTGTGTGTAATGATGAAAATATTGAGACAGGTTTTGTTACAGAATGTATGGGCTTCATTATTATAAAAGACGACAGTACTTTTTTTGCTTATTTGGTCAAAGTATTTTTTGCATGTAGAACACTGATCGGGATCGACTTTATTGACGAATTTGAATGCAGCAAAACAAGGCTCACTACATATTGCTACTGGTGCTGAACGATCCACTTGCACTTCGCAGTGAACAATTTTTGCTTCCTGACACACACTGCAAGCTTTCTTTTCGGCACTTGGTGGTTCAGTAGAATTCATCTTCGAATATTTTTCCATGCAAAATTGGGTACAAAAATCTTTGAATTGACCTTTATCGCCCACGGGTGCCAAAAAACCATCGGTTCCTGAACTAATGTCTTTTTGACAATAGCTACACACTTTCAGACCTTTCTTGAACTCTTCCAAGCAAGATGAGCAACAGAATTGTCTTACATCATATCCAAATCTCACGCAATACTTGCCCAAACTTATGGGAGCAACACTTCCGTTGCAATTGCGACAATAACTTCCATATTTTGTTTGAAATTTCCCCAAACATTCCTCATTACAAAACTCCATAGTTTCCCATGACAGGTTGCGCTCGTCACCTTTTTCTATAATCAACAAACAGCCTGCACACCGTTTTTCATATTTAGAGTTAGCGCCATCACTCGGGATATCTGATGCTCTGTGGTTTGCAGCTGAAAATGTAGCTTGACAATTCTTAGAACACACACTGAAATATTCTGTTCCGACTTTAACCTTTATTTTGCAAGTTTTTTTTCTACTACATTGCGCACACATTTCCGATGTTGTGATTTCCTCAATCTCTGGATTTTTAGACTCATCGTCCAAATCTATTACATTATCTGTTCTCTCGGAAGATGATTGTTCCAATGGTACATTTGTAATATTGTCATCTTCATCTTTGTCTTTACCTTCAGTGACACTAACTTCACTCAATATACATGTTTCTATACTCGTTGTTTCAGCTGTTTTCGTCGATGGTTCTATAGTTTCAGATGCTTCACCTCTGTCCCTGTCAATATCTTCAATATTTGTTACTTCTGATGATCGTTGTGGTAAAATAATCTTCAAATTATCAGGTATGATACACAGTTCATCATCTTGTCCAGGTAAGACTGTGGATTGCTCCTCTGCTGTTTCGGCCGGCGCATTATCATCTCCATCTGCCTTCGTCTCCTTGTTATTATGATCTGCTTCTTTCTCATCTATATTCGATAGTTCCGACACTTTCGTTACCGAAATTTGATTTATATTCGATTGTGGATCATCAGCAACTTTATTCCCCACTGAATCGTTACTGATATCTTCAGTCCCTTCCTTTGGTGTTTCCGATATAAATTCAATCTCACTGTCATGATTATGGGTTCCGCTGACTTCGTCACGTTCACTCAATGACGATTCAAAAGTCGAATCCTTAGCTTTAAGAACGTCTTGAAGATTATCAGCTTGATCACCAAGCTTTCGGAAATTAATATTCCCTTCCTGGAGTTCGTCACTAACTAAAGTCTCAACAGTATCAGCTGCAAGACTATCTCCACCAAACGGATCTTCTGCATCCATTGATTGTCCCTCAATTTGTGAATCATCTGCTTTATCCTGCGAAATCTGTACAAATTCAGTCTTTTCAAGTTCAACAACAATCTTTTCTGCTGATTCATCCTTGTCCTGAATATCCGAATCAATTTCCATAACTGAGGTATCGCGTTTATCACGCCCCATAGGTTGAGAACATTCTGTCGCGCTCTCACTTATTTCATGCGATGATATTGTGTCCGCAATTACATCTGTCTGGTGTTCTTTTGCACAAGGCGAAAGAGATTTGTCCCGATCGATCTCCATTTCTTTTCCAGCATTTGTATTACCATCCGTCACTTTCGTCTCAACAGCATCATCGGTAGCAATTGTTGCTGTGAGTTCTTTCAATTTTTCCTGATCCGTAAGTGAATCAACATTTTCTTGAACTTCATAAGGTTCTGCGTCAGTTTGTTTATCACATTCGACGACTGCACCACTCGTTTGTTCCCCAGACGAACTATCTTCATCCACACATTCAATTACACATTTTGATACAGTATCACTTTTGTGTTCGCTACTCTCGACATTGGCCCCTACATTACTCTTCTCTAAATCAACACTACAATCTTTGTCATTATTCGAGCACATTTCTTCATTGTTTGCTCGTAGTCTACCTATCGAGGTATTTGATTCGATCGGTGTGTCCCCTTTTGAACTCGTGGCGGCTTCACTGTCACACGAGCTGTCAGCTGAAGCAGCCGGCTCGCTTTTTTGATCCATAATAATGATATGAATAAGAACTTACTGTTCAACCTGAAATACGATAATTTCATTATTTTTTCTTTGTCAAGTTATCATAGAAATAAAGTTAAATATACACAAAATGCATGCGTAAATGTTCCGGCGGCATTATCCAGATTGTTAGGTGAACAATAGAATACAAATGTATAGGCTTAGTCAAAAGTAAGGTTATGGTGCCATTATTGTAATATTGCCATTGGTATATTGTATTGTTTGTTATCTCTAATAATCACCATTTAGTTGAATAAGAAATTTATTCATAAAGAAGTGATCCACAAATCTTCATGTTTGTATTATTAGACAATGCAAATAATATTAATAATTAAGACGCAATGGCAACACACAAATCGCAGTTGCCGCCGATACTTGCTAAATATATGTCTTTATATTCAATTGTTGTAACGCTGATCAAATTTCCTTTTTAGCACTGAACAACTCCACCATAGAGAAATATACTACATTGGGATAATGACTGTACCTATTCTTATATTAATTATAGTAGCTCTTGATTTTTATGTCAGCAACCGTCATCACCCCAACATCTCAAAGATCTCTCGGATCGCGCACACATTAGCAGAACGGACCCGAATGGACAGGACTATATAACGCTATATACTACTAGAGCTCACATATGTATACATATGTATATAAAAACGGGCGCTGTGATGGCGGCATGGCGGCAATTAACGAATGTTGTAGCTAACAATAACCAACTCACTGCATACATCCACAAGATTTAAGTATCAATCTGGAAAACTGTGGAAATGTTTATTTTCAATTCGGTTTTCTATCTCAATTGCATCCATCATAATAATAGTCCGAAAGTTTCACTATATTGGTAGAGCTGCTAGCGTGAATTCGAAATATAACAGTCTATTGTTCTCATTGTATGCTCACATATTCGCGACAGTAACGTTGGAAGATACTGAGCGAGTGCCAAAAAAACAAGTTTCGCGTATAAAGATGAATACGAGAGAGGATTGCAGTAGATCTGATCACGCCTGTTATTTTGATATGTTCTTTCGGGATATGATTTAACGATTGATTGTTGCGTGTATAGCTTGAGGTACTTTTTAGAATATAAATATAAAGATAGCGGGAATAGCATCATTTTAGAATTATTTGTTAGGTATTGAATGAAATTTTCAATGAGAGATGTGCAAAAATTGAGTAATATCACTGAATTCTCACGGTGTAAAGCATGCCTTCACGGAGAACCTTAAGTTAGTCCTTTCTTCATGAAACTCTCGTCATCATATTTGCAATATACCCATAATCTTTCACTGGTAGACTCAGTATTTTTAATAATTGTACAATTTTTTTACATAGAACTTTTGCTAGTATTCATCCGGTATGAGGAATTGACAACTACACTGTTGTATTCCAGTGTAATTTTGATATTTTTTAGTGCACTAGGGGTGGTGAGAACGACAAGAAAAATGAATATGAATCAAATCAGGTTTTAGATTACTCGAGTTACTTTTATTCTTTTTTTTTTTTTCACGAGGTACACGAGTTTTATTGATATACATTATCGCAATACTTTTTTATCTTCAATAATTTTCTTCCTCTCATAAGAGTTAAAGTCTGCTGCATCATTGTTTAATTCATTAATACTCATAATCATAATATATATCATACTTTCAATGGATTCAACAACATATATGGACATGCATATATATAGGTACATATATGCACATCATGTATATATACATACATAAGTACCGAATTTTATTATAACCATCTTCATTTGGTGAATTTATTTTCTTTTTTCTATCGGCGGATATTGGCAATTATTAAATCATGCTATTAACAGTGACACACTTGACTTAGATTTGACAGTATGTCATTTATTTTTTTAATATTATCATTCTGCATCATATTGCTGTATCTGAAGGAACACGACATAATGAAACATCAAACATAATTAATGATCGTGTCGCATCAGAAATATGTAGAAAAAAAAATATTATATATATAAACATTTCAACGGTACACCTTAAAAAAACAAATATCGAATACGCGTTCTGTAAAATATTAACATGTGGGTCGCACCATTCGGCACTCAATATAAATCAGTACTATTCTTCCACTTTCCCTCATTCAATGACATTAGGCCCTTGACAAATGTTTGGAACTCATCCAAGAGCTGTACTGCGTCAATTTCTATCAGAATAAATGTATTGCATTAAAGACAAAGCGAGCCAGGATGACTGCCGTGGTTTCGTCACTTGAATCAAGCATTTAATAGACATTTTGAATGATACCATCTAATACAAAATGGGGAACGGATGGACAAAACTGCGTGTGAACGTACGCGCGAGTACAAAATATAAACTTCACCTCTTCGCACTCCCACTCAATTTCTTCAACATGTAATGAATTAGGAAATATAAAATCAATTGAATTATTATTATCTGAGCCCAGCCGAATTTATCGCCGAATTCATTACCCTTCATGTACACGTTTCGAGTTCACTTGCGCGCGTACGCTATGCGTAAGCTACTACCCCATTATTTTACATATATATATACTTTTTTTTTCTCCTCTTTTTTCTGTTATCTATATAGGTGACTATAGTTATAGTAATCATCACTTTTGTCTGTACAGAGGCTGGCGCAGCATTATTACAGGTTAGTGAATTTTGTGCGATCGATAATACGAAAAGAGATGATGAAGACACAAAATGCATCGCGATTTTTTATTGCTAAAAATGAGATGTCTTTACTCAAAGTTTTTTCGATTTGACATTCATCAAAATAAATTTATCCGAGTTGGCAATCGAGCAGCATAAAATGACACTTGACAATAACAATATCATACGCCAGATACATCGACGACGATTTCCTCTTATCGTTATGCGAGTGATATTGCTTTTTTCAACTGCATCATAAATTTGACAATAAATCAAGCACAACTATAAATAATTTGCTTCTTCATTCATTTGAGATCCTCATCGCCGAGTAGCTCATCCATCTGTTCTTCCCAGTCCTCCTTTCCGGATATAACGTTGCTTGTTGTGGTTCGTGTTTTTCCCTCACCTGGCACGATCTCGAAATCCTTCAGTTCGGCTTCCAATTCCCCTTCCCATTCTTCTTCTGCGGAGAGTCACAAGCAGCGTTGTAGCTAATTTGCAGAGGGTTATTGGACATGTTTGCGTGGTATGTTTCAAGATGGTCAACTATGTGCGCATGTCCATGTGTTTTACGTGTATTATATGTATGAATGTGTATGATCAGATAAATAAATATTATAACGAAGGATGATTGTTTCAATTATGGCAAAGAATTGTCAGAAAGTATAAAATAATAGTATGCAATAGATGTGCTAACAAACAAACTCATGGAGAACATAATCACTATTATGGATCTCAAGGATGCAAAATAGCCACTCTCGGGTTAAATCTGCACGTGACAACAGAATGTACATTTGAGAGAGTGGCTATTAACAAAATTGGATACTACACGCGGCTCTAATCTCTTTTTTTTATTCTATCTCCCAACATTTCCAACAGGGCACCATTACTTAGGTTTCTTTTCTTTTTGTTTTTCGTGGTAATTTATAATAATTCTCATAAATGGTTTCTTTCTTTTCACATAAGTATACATAACATTTCCCTAGAATTTTTGTTCTTCAATTTTCTGAATTTAGTATACCCTCGAGTACAACAAGTTCCCAACCCATGGTGTATGGTATGCATTTATGATTATTGCAACTCTCAACTCGCGATAGCATGCTCCAGTAATTTTCGTAAGGGCAAGATTTCGAATTTCTGTCAGTACAAATATTGTGGTATTTTCAGTCTGCCAAAACGTTCTCCCATCTGTCTTTTTATGGTTGAGTTTATTGCGCCGAACGTGCGCTCCCATGTTGGCTACCGGGAATCCCCGATTTTCCAACCGCGCAGACAATAAAAAGTGCACCAGCATATTATATATTTATACTCAGTGAAACACGTATTGTCATTCAACAAATTTAATAAAGTACTTATCTGAGTTTATTATTTTTTTTTTTTTTTATAGTTCTCATCTTTTTTTTCCCTCATTTTCCTTATAACTCCCAGTAAAACTTTCTTATTCTTTTTTTCTCCCGATGCTTTAATTCACTTCACAACTTTACAACATGGAGAGAACGAATTGAAGGTAAGATTACTCCAAACAGACGGATAAACGATAAATAACTGAGTGAGATAGTCGAATCCGTTATTCCCATTGCAACGTCGCGTGTTTCTCTTCCTATTTATTATAATTTCGATTTCCATTCTCTCTCAATGATTTATACTCCGTTTCACCGATTGTATTCGCCTCACAACTTCGTGAGTTTTTGTTTTAATATTCTTCATTTATACGGCAGCGTACGTCTGAACTAATTATATCACTCCATTTACTTCTTTTGAACATAATTCGAAAAAATTGTCACGCGATCCAATATAATTTGATAATGTACAACTTTCACCGGGTTCACGAGTACATATTATCGTATTCACCTCGCTCAACCCTCGATCGCATATATTACATATTTTTTGTGAATATATTTATATATGTATATAAATATATCCATATATTCTCGGAGGAGTCGTGTTCAGAAAGTGATATCGCCTATTTATGATGCGCGTCATACATTTTGATGGAACTATGAAGTAAATTTAATAAATGCGACACGGCGCTCATTTGAAAAAGATACAGTCGCATTTTCAACATATTGCTAGTATGACAGGTCATAATAAAGAAAAAATAAAATTAACGCAACATAATTGTAGGTAAATGGCGAAAAATGATAATTGGAATGTCTTTCTTTTCGATTAGCCAAATGACAAATGTAATTCGGGAGTATGTGCTTTTGGATTACGGTAAACAGGAATCTCCTCTTCTTAGGCTGTAGACAAAATAGAATGAAAGTGCTTTTTTTTTAAATTATGCAAATCAACAAAAAATATTTAAATTGAATTATAGAGTCGCTTCAACAGAGACAACTACAATGTTTCGATATTAATTATAATAGTTCAACTACTATGCAGCATCTAATATAAAAATGGGGAAGTAAGCAACAGTAAATGTATTTATTGTTGCTTGCTTGCTAGTTACTTGTTATACGTGAGTTAACAACAATGCTCTCAGCGTCTTAAACATTTTGTGATAACTTCAAGCATACTTACTCAATCGTGATTGACCAGGTGTTTAATGTCGCACTATAGAAAACGAAATAGTTAACTCTATCGTGATTTGTAGAGCTAGCAGATATCGGATCGCGTCATGTTGGAATGCTTAACTACTCATTAGACTTGTACTACCCATGCTACTGTTACTATTAATATTATATTCAGTCAGTGTCGGTTTACATTAAATAGTTGCGAATATAATGAACATCGCGCCTTCACTTCAGCGTCCCATGCTGAGATTTGATCATCTGAGAATGTTCTTATCGTGAATTATCTTCACACGTTAAGCTAATTGGAAGCCATGGCATCGTGATTGAGCTTTATATACCATATTTATGAGGTATGAAAAGCTGCGGATAAGACTTACTCTGAGTTTGATGAACAAGCGCAAAGTCAAAGAAGATGAGCGAATTAAGAAAGAATAGGAAACTGCTTATCCCCGTGAGTTTGTATTGCGCGTTATCACGACATACTGACCTTTGGATGTTTTCATCCCCAGTTTTTTCATACCCTCGTTCACCTCATTAATATCGGAATGAGATGGCCTTGTACTATCAGAAACGAACTCGTGGGCTGTAGATGATTTCACATTCGATGAGAGTTTGTGAGCAGCCATGTCTTTGGTGGTATCTTTGCCGCTTCCTATTCGAGCTGTGTGCATGGATAATACTTGCATCTAACTACAACATTGTCACAAAGTAGAAAAGAGACAAAAAGTCGGGCAAGCTACTACTCATTGTGCGCAGCCCTATGAATATGTGAAAAATGAGAGTGAATTCATCCATATATGTATAATTCAGACAAAAAGTTCAATGATATACTGCGAACCCTTGTTGATTTTTTCACGCGACGCTAAGTACTGCATCGTGTATAACTGACATCGATGCGTGTAGAAAAGCTCATTCCACTGCTGGCGCGCGTTATGACAGAGAAAAGTAAATCTGAGATTTGTTGATAACAATTTAGTTTTTTAAGCTTAAGATTGGATGACTCATAACCAAATGATGGTGTGTGTATGTAGATAGATGACATGCTCCTAAGTATTTACACGATTGCAAATGATATAGTGCATAAAAAAAATTATAATAACCACTTCACGTATATTATCTCTACTCTCACAACTAAACAATCAAACTGGAATGCAATATAGAAGTATGTTCTATCATTTTTCTTCGTTTTTATCAGTGATTATAATTTACCTGGATATTCTTCGGTGTAACCAGTTTCAAGTACATCTTTAGGATTGCTCTCCGCTTGACTGGCCATTGCGTCAAGCTCATGACTTTGACGTAAAAGTGATACTCGATAAAAGTAATTACGCCAAAAGTTCTCCTCGCTTATACTGTGTATTGTAAAGTATATAGACGAAAATAACTTCATAGTCTGCGCTATTTAAAGATCATCAATAAGAATGAAATAAGCAATTATTGATACATACACTTTGGGGACTAGTTCGAACCTCATGGTCTCTAAATTGGGATCCAAAGCAAGTGTAGCTTGCGCCACGGGTTGAACGGCTTCAAAATCCCAGTCAAACTCTACGCCTGGTGGCGGCGCTCTTACAAAGTTACGACGATCCTTTGGATAGAAACATTAATTTCAAGTTCGGGGGGCAACATTCTACATAGTTCGTAGCAACAATTATCATTATTATTGGCCAGAGATTATCTTATATTATATACCATAAATTTACTACTATGGAATACCGTCTCTGGTATAAATTTAATCTGTTTCCGAAAATATATAAACCGACTTGTATAGTTGGCATGAAAAATTACTTACAGTTGAGAGAGCTAGACATTCTTCACGCAATGCATCCTCGTTTGGTGCTCCAACCCACGGTGCCACTGCTTCACCCTTCTCAGTGGGTTTACCGGCAATGAAGGCTTCCTGCTCCTTGTTCAACTCAGCGATCAGTCTCTATAAAGGAAATGTATTTACTATTAGAAATGTGGGAAAAGGTAGAGTTCGATCTTGGTGAAGGGAGGATTGAGAAATTGCTTGAAAATTAATTTCAATGTGCTTCGAATAGATTGGCCGACCTAATGGTTATTTTATGTGTCTTTTTTTGCATGTAGAAAATACCAAAGATCTATTGCAATATATAGAACTATACCCCTTATAGAACAATATAAAACAGTAGACAAAAATACTATACCCCGCAACGAAAGATTTCCTATTAATAATGGCTTTCAAGCCACCTTTTCAGCTTCACTTTTTTTCTGTCGGAAATTAATAATATTGGATCAAAATCACCGAAAATCTGTAGACGAAACTTATTCTTTCCTCTCTGTTGATCATCTCTCAATTTCTTTACCCGGGATTGATTGTTTCTGGGAAGCATCTTGTATTTGTATTGAAACATTTCATTTTGTATGGCACCCCATGTTTGCCCGTCAGGGCAGTCGATAAAGTTTTTTTATAATTTCCTAATTCTGGTGAATAATAATGAAGAACTGACCCGTTGACTCCAACATTTTGTCATTTCCTCCCAATATGTGACATCATGGTTGTCCAATAGAAAAAAAAACACGAGATGGAATATCATGCGTCAAGTAAATTACGATATTTGATGAATCAAGTGTCAAATATTATATGCATAGTTGAATGACAAGGGTTGACGTTTTGATGTTCAAGCTCGCACTTGGCCTCGAATAATCTTCTCACCCTGTCTACCGTATATATATTTATAGTGCTTGTGTTCAGCGAAGTAGACTTTCGTTGCTAGAAAGATGGAAAGAGGAAGAGAGACGGAGAAGCGGCGTCGAGAGATTTCACGCGGTCGGCGAACATGACCTCTAGTTTGCGGATGCAAGTCTATTGATCCGAAAAATGTAGGGGATGAAGAGGGAAAAGAGGGTGAAGGCTTAGAAGTCTGACGTAATATCCGTTGATAGTGGGCACAAGAAATGGAGCATTTGAAGACTTGGCTCGCTGAGTTTTTCTTAGTTCTGTTCCTCCCATTTCTTACCATTTATTTTTATTATTTCTTTTTTTTTTTAAAGAATCGTTTTTACCCCTCTTGGCATAAAGAAAAGTGTCTCTTTACTTTTCGTCTGTTATCTATGACCTCGATCAGTTAGAAAGATTACTTACTGTGTCCAGACACGATTTTTTTTTCATCATTGTTATGACCTATGCCTAAGAAATGTTGCTGTATACAGAAGTTAGTGTACTGAAGATGTTACTTTTTCCATGTGTACTCTTGCCGTTTTACAGTCAATGCTATTTCCGGCAAATTAATATCGAGTTATTTCTCGATAATACAGGGTTAAACAAAAGTGTATGACATACACTGTATGTATAATATAAGGACTGAATGAAATATATTATATTTGCTACATCGTAAGCGTTGGATAACTAGCTGTTGCATTTCGGAGTCATTTTCCACCAGTTTTTTTCAGCTTCAATGATGTGAGGATATGAAAGTGAATACTAAAAAAAAATAAGAACTAATGGTGTGAATTTGAGCTAATTGAAGCAAGAAAGAAAAATAGAAGTTTCAAAGTGTTCAGCACTTTGAAAGCCAAATTAGGAAGATTTTCGATAAGTAAATGATAATTAACGTTCAATTCTGTTTTTGCATTAAGGCGTGATATTGAGTATAAAATCAGTGGAATGCAATATAGGCTAAGAAATGTTTTCATTCAAAATTGTTCGGTAACGTCAAGAATATTTCACGCAGAATTCTGTGTAAGTATTTCACCAGAACCATCAAAGTGGCACTCTCCAAGTTATGTAGATTTCTGTCATATTCGAAACATTCGCCTATCGTGGGCAACATAGCGCTAGAATGACAAACCGTGCTATATAGGTTATGCGAATATTTAGTATAAAATCATGCGCGCGAGATCCAAATTGTCGCGTCATCGGAGCAGATCGATGGTTAGCGTGGGGACGAAAATAATGGGGGGTATCGGAGGATGGGCGAGAGTGAAAGATGGGGAGGGAAAAGTTCCAATACGCTGACGCTTCTCAATTGGAGTCGGCGCTTCAGCTCATAAGTTTTAGCATAAGGTCCTGAACAGGCAACGAAAGTACAAGAGAGGGTGTACGAGTGTAATAGATCAGATGGAGGAAGAAAGTGTAGGTGGGAAGGCCGACTCAAAGATGTGGGTCGACGCCTGTCCCGACCTAGATATTCATTGTATATGACATTACACATAACTAATTTTTATCGAAATACCAACATCATGACAAAGCCACCTATTAAATTAATCACAGAACTTCATTGTCCTGTTGCCGGTGCGCATAAGGAAAAATTTTGATATGTGAAGTTACTAGTACATTAACTTCAACCTACCAGAAGTCCAAAAATAACCTCAATCATGGGCATATTAGGGCATATAGGCTTTTTACGGAACGTCAGATTTCAAATAACAAGATTCTGAAAAGACTAGCCAAACCAACTGTCTAATGAAAAATTTATGAAAAATGAAATATTGAAAATCGGACCATTGACTTAGTTTTAAATCCACTCCAATAAATGTCAATGTTAAAATATAAATGATGAATTGATGATGTGTCAATAGAGTAGGCACAACGTTTACATTACCATCGAGTTAACCTGAGAAAAAGTCTGGGTACCAAAGACTATATATAAAAAAAATTCAAGTGCATGAGGCTCGGAGACTTTTCTGAACTTAGAAACATTATGTAAGAACGATGAAAGTAAATAGTGTGAATCTAAGTAACGTGTGCGATGGGGAAGTTTCACGAACAGATAGTAACTTCAGAGGTTCGGGAATATATATATTTTTAATACCGTTATTCCTTTTTGTTGCTGGTCGTGGTAGATACTTCGTGCTTAATTCAATTATCAGCGTTGCATATTAATCATAAGAAAAGAGCGTTATTCACCGGGGACCAAAGGAATGGGCACCCTTTCGTTTTTATCATAAAATTAGACAGAACTTTATTATTACGCAGGAGGTGGGAATGTTAAAATAGCGTCAGCGTAAATAATTTATGAGATGCATGAAAAGCCAGTGATAATGTAGATATCGCAAGATCGTATGCTACTGTGGCGGTAAGCTTGAATGATTCTATATTCGTCATTGAGTTGTATAGTCGCGGGGGGGGGGGGGGGGGGGGGGGGGGGGGGGTTAGTCTCATGACTGAGGGTGTGTCCATGTTGGGTAGGATGGCTTCTGGATCAATAACGTGCGACCCCTATTCTTTGGGTGTATGTACAAGAGGCGAATAACTAACACTCTCGAATGATCCTCCTAGATTCATTCTCGTCGCCTTCGTCTTCGCTCTGTACTTTTTGATGTTTGGTCTTTCATCGTAACCGCAACGCTACTATTGAAGTATTCGTGCAAAACTGAAGTCTGGTATGTGTAAACAAAAGTGATGCCTAAAGGTTCCAAATACATTGTTGAACGTAAACGTCCAGTAGCCTCGAGCAATTAAGCGCTACGGCTATTTTATATATGACTGACTATTCACAGAGTCGCTCCTCTTCATTAAAAGTCCCACTTTATTCAGGGTTTTGTTTTCGTAGTAGCAATTTTTGAATTGACGATCCAATATGACACTGACAGCGTTGATTTGGCTCAGTTCCGTCGTTACTTTCTGAGTCAGTAATGTCGCATTGAATGATCAATTTTTTACAAGACACGGTGAGCATCCAGACTTGGTAACTGCACTCAACTGCTTGCATTAATATTCATGCGTACCATCAGTACTCGTCTACATATGCACACGATATCCATTGCTTGTGAATAATGAATCCACAGAATGTTCATTTCATACAATAATTTGAAGATGTGGAGGTACACGACGTGAAATTTGACCATTCGCGGTAGAATAAATAATTAAGTATTTGAAACGATAGGAAAAGTTGAATGTTACAACTCACATTTTCTTCTACGGTCTTTTTTATTTTTGCGCTCGCCTCGACGACCGATTTTCCAGCTTTGTTGACGGCGCTGTAGAGGAATCCACCGAGGCTCTTAGCACCGGCCAATGCTTTCGTCGATACTGCAGAGCAAAATAAAATATTTGAAATATCAGTAGCGAATTTTCATATATGTTGTATAAGAATTATGGAAGATATTATTGTTGCTGAAGAGAAAAGAAGAAAATGAAGTTGGTGGATAGATAAGGCATTCTACTTCTTATACAATCCTGCATTTATTACTCGCTGTCCTGGCGATCAAAGCAAGATTATATCTAGTTGACCTACAATGAAGCAAGCTTTATGAGACTGGCACGGTGTGAAATAACTCTTTCACTGTTTTAGCTTTTTTTTTTCAAATTCTTATCGCTTATTTTAACTTAATATGATTAAATGGGAAGAGACGATATTGGATTCACGATGGTAATTTGTACTTGATTTTGGAGTTTATTCTATCACAGATCGATTTATTTTCCAATTTTTTCTTCACGGGGCCCAAACGTATTCGAGTCAGTTGGTGAGGTTTTTCACCTCGGAAAAATTGTAGCATTCGCGCTGACGGTAACTTGGTCTTGTCAGGAGTCAGGGCGTAAGTTTCCAAGGGCCAAATGAATGAGTGTCTGATCGTTCGCAGTAACATCGTTTAAAGTTTAGGTCACGATTCGACGGAAGGACTGACAGTGTGTGAAGCTGCCTCAGAAGTATATTAAAATGGTAAAAAATCATACATCGATGTTTAACATAGTGAAATAATAATAAACGAATTCCAAATTTCAATTATATCAACGGGTGTTTTATTATCAATTCTAATGCGGTGATATGTTTCTGTCACTAGATTGATGGAAGATAATTTGACGGATAAATATTGCGATTCAACCTTCATGAAATTATCCCCGAACTTATCAACTATTGTATAAACATTTTCGATTTCACCGGTCTTTTGTTTTTTTTTTATTTTAGAAGTCGAAAAAACGACGAGAAGAAAGATTTTCGTGTGTACACAGTGCTAACTGATTTCCACGAGTTGAGGCACCTGGTGGAATGCTATTCACTGGAGAATAAAAGGGGGGAGAGGGCAAAAATGAGACAGAGTGAAGGAGGATAAGTGGGAGAGATAGAGAGTCAGTTTGCTGGTGTTGTATTGATCGGTGTGAGATGGACCAATCGCTCGTGATACGAAAGGCGGCATCCCGTCAACTGAATTCGTTTAGTTGAAGTGACTCGCGAGTCCTTGCTCTCCACTCTTCGTTATCATATAAATGTGTGTATATATACATAGGTGCGAATGAAAGTGTAGTCGATAGCGGAACATTAGACTAGATTGCCGGGAAAGCCGACCGCTAATGTGCAGGGATAAATCTTTCTGAAAATTTTTAGTGGCCGGCCAGTTGCATAAAATATTGGGGAATGTCTCACGGCTGGTTGAAAATCTATAAATCACCTTTCATCCTATAGTATCTCGCTAGTTGATCGCAATCCGAAATTTGTTTCAACCTGCAATCCCCTCTATTCAGAATGTTGCCCGATGAACACATCGATTTTTCGTTTGAATTCCACAGAGATTTGTGTGGATCTGACAACCGACCCATGTTAGTGGGACTCTTGGGAGATCTTGGATCTCCGTTTCGGATTCAATAACCTGATATTACCATATAACCACGTTAGAATAATAATGGTGCCACAATATTGATAGATTTATGATAAAAAAATTCGATGGCGAGTTCGTCGGAAAAAGAACGTAAGAATTTTTCGCATTTGTGATATGTCACGAGATAATAGTCGACGACAGATTCGTGACGCGCAAGAAAATAATGGGACAGACAGAAAGTTAATTCGTAACTCGAGTTGGACATTTCAGACAAAATTATTGAAAATCCGAATACTTTATCACGATAAGCGTCAGTCAGTGTGAAGTCCTATACACGCTGTGACACGAATTCGATAACAAAATACTGTTCGCAAATTGTACAATTTCGACCCGAATAAAATCAAATCATCTAATATCAACGGACGTGACACTGCATCATCAATCATTCAATAGAGACACGGAGGTGAAATCCAAAATTTTTTGATCAAAATCGTGGACTAACAGATTTGAGAATTTTGTTGCTCTACTCTCAAACTCTCATTTCACGTTGTTGACAGCGTATTATACAGCGTTGCAGACCACTCAATTCCCCAAGGACATGCTGGTGTGGTCGTGAGTTAAACCGACAACAATAACTATTCCTACACAATTATACAGACGCAGAGTATCAGCGCGATCAACACATGCTCGAGGAGTCAGCGCGCATACAATGGTGTTGAGCCTTTTGTCCTCCATTGAATTGGCGTATACGTGCTTGGTACTCGATTTGTGGACGATAAAACTCTCGTGAGCCGGAAAAATGCAGAATAAAATAGAGAGAATGGTTGCAGTGCAAGACAAATACTCGAACTCACCAGCTCCAAATGGTTGTTGTCCATCCTTGTCGTCTGTCGGTGTTCCTTCGAGACTTGCAGGCCCACTGTCTGCACCTCCGGTCGCGCTGCGGAACGAGATGAGAATGTCCATGAGCATAACGGAATGGCTTTGAATTATTAGTAGAATGTATGATATGCGGACTATAACTATAAATTGGGAACGTGCCCAGCAGCTTGTAGTACAGAACCCACATACCCTGCAACCCACCTGCTTGCATCATCGTCTTTTACATTATCAGGCATGGAGCCTTGTACACTTTCCCGCGAAGTTTGGCTCTCATTGGCCTCTGTTGTTTGTTGAATGTCAGTTTCCGTTGCTTCACCAGCACCACGTCCTGACAGACCTGGTATCCCGCCACTCAACCAACCAGTCATTTGAGATTTCACCCCGGCTAACATTTCCAATTTACTTCCTTTTGTTGGGCTAAAAAAAAAGTTTTAGACAATTTAAAAGAACCATTCACGAATGATTGCTATTTGATAACTGGCGATGCAATCAATCAGTCCATGCGAGAAAAGTGAGTGTGATAAAAGAAAATATTTTACATTTATAAAAATATATTGACAGATGGAAAGATAGAAAAAAAAGATACTGTTGAGTGTTTAAGAAAAAAAGCACTAATTTATTCTCAAGCCCCACCCACTGCATGAGGAATTGCATTAAAAACAGCAGTGAAATGTTTATGCTTCAACCGATAATATCGTCAGTGGCGTATTTACAAATATAAAAGCAATGCAAGAAACTTGTGCATGTATATAGCGCTGAGACTCGTCATAGAAACTGCGCGTGTGTGTTGCTATTATATGCTCCCATACAAGTGGTCTCCACTGTGATATTATTGAAGTTATAAATATTTCTACGTTGTACATGGCGGATGAAGAAAAATTTGAAGGTGTATGGAAACCAACCATTAGACTCCGATTCATTCCCAATTATCAATTGACAGGGGAATATTACTCTGCCACTACGTATTCCTTTACACTAAGGATTGCATATATATCTAATGAAAAGGAACACTAACAAGAGAATTGAGCATGAAATTAACTCGCATATGTGCAAATGTTACATACGAGTTGAGCAAGTAAAATAGGCTCAGGCTATATACGGATTATTACTTGCTGCAGGCGAAAAGTATTTTATTCCGTGCCCTTTATCATCAACGACGACTTATTTCAATGTATAAGATATCCTGGCGATAGAAACTCATAAAGTTTTTCAGGTCAGACGGTTGTGAAATAGATACGTCTGAATATCCAATTTTGAAGTACGCTAACGCGTGTAAAATATTATATGTGGGCTCTTGTTTACGATCGTTCTATGTGTTATTAGACCGTACTGAGCCAAAATATACATTCAAACCTTTAGCGTTAACAAACATCATTATTATCACGTCGAATCAAATTATTATGCCAAGAGACGAAGATGAGTTCCATTATTGATTATAGGGCGACCTACTCATGCTGTTTTTGAAATTTTTTTCTGATGAATAGCGGTTTGCCTTTCAGTAACATTGTATGTAACTTCAATTGATCAAAATATGAGAGGGGATGAATTGATGTCACTCTCATTTTCAATCAATAATACAGTGCACCAATGCCTTCTCACGTGCTCTCAAACCATATCCTATGAGTACACGTAATGATATTGTACATTATTCTTGTTGCGCCAGGAATATTTTTAGAGAATAATGAATATGAATGAGTGAAGTGCTAATTGCTGTCACGCGAATGCAGTCAATATTTCATAGTTTAATGATTTACAACAGACATTGAAGCTGCACATTTTTGCCACTGTGGCATACAATTATAGAGATCTTTCGATGGCCGGAGTGGAATTTAGTCGAAGAGCATATTGCTGACATTGATCATACTGTCACTGTAATGTACACGCTGCTACATTCTCTATAGGTTCATATAATGAGCTGTCAAAATATGGACATATTGGCTCAGGCAATACAGATTTTCTGTAAGATTGAACAAGTGACTGAAGCCATTCACGCACTACATGATTGGTCAATTCAGTTATTCTGTAGTGTATATGTAAATTCATGGCAAATGTTGATATTCATGTATATGGAAAATATATAACTGAATGACGTTATTGCTTTATTCCCCGATAGTGAAGTAGATCTTGTATTGAAAATTTTCCCAACAGTTTAAATTCCATTTTTCCTTTAGGGTATATTGTAAAATGTTTGAATTTCTCGCCGCAATGTGATCGATTGCACAGTGCATTATTAGCTTTTGAATTTTTTTACGTAACATCCCAGTGAGTGATTTTTTTCTATGGATTCTTACTACCCTCCTTCGACTGTATTCGTGATATTCCAGAAAATAAGTTATTCGTATTAATTATTAAAATATGAAATATTATGGACACATGATGTAACTTGGAACTGTCAATCACATTGTGGAAAAAACGATTGCCATATAGGCATTATTAAACTATTCGTAATCTATCAGAAATTTAATGAAGTCGAATTATAACGCCAGAATTTTGGTTCCATTTTCTTTCTCTATTTCTCGGTGGGTTATTAGGCAAACGGCCAGAAACTAGCTGAGGGTGCACAAGACTGGTGCACAAAACTGTCGTAGTTTATCGATTGGTGGATGGCGGAGAGGGCAAGTCGACTAGTTAAAAAAAAACAATCACCTATGTTATCTCGTTGAATGTCGACAATTGTGCGTACATAATTTAACAAATATATCGAAAATATTTCAAATAAGTATGATGAAATATATTATATATTATCTGACACCCAGGAAATAACACACTTATTGTGCGTTAGTCATACTATACTATAAAAACTTGAGTGAAAAAAAATATTCGCGACCATATCGTGCTGATAACGTCATGGAATTGTCGCGTCACAATAATACAAATCATCCGTTCGTTTGTGATTGAATTTCCATCACGAACTATACCTGTTATCCTTTTTTTCAATGTCCTGATCACCATCAGCACCCGGTGACATGACTTTTTCATCTGTCAACTCCGTGCCGTCCTCGCCTTTTTTCCCCATCCAAGTGGACATTTGATTTGTCAGTCCGGAAAACATGTTGTTCTGTTCTGTTTCTTTTGTTCTTCTTACTTTTCGATGTGTCTAGCAACGAAGTTCTCTTAAATCTGTAACCGTTTCTTCTTACTGTTCTAGCACGATTTCACGGCCTCTTTACACTGGCTCAGACACGCGCCCTCAGTTCGAAGAGCCCTCCTGTCCTTTTGGCAATGTCACGTAACCTCCAACTAGTACCCGGAGCCGGACGTTAAACAACTCGATCTGGTCTTGGCGACTGGCGACTCCAGGGCCTCTATGGACTGCTACATACATACATCATGTATCTGGCAAAAAGTCAGGCGCAAGCGCCAGTAACGATTAGTTTCGTTTGCCGCGCCAGCTGACAGAGGGCGCGCATTCCGCATGCGAACGCGCAGCAGTTCAAATTCCAACCTTGCCTGACGTACATGATATCAATGAAAACACTATTTAGAAGTATCGAGACTGTCGAGAGACAAAATTTGATTTCCGTCACGTTTTCTTGAAATAATTTTTTCAGCTCCATATCATTGAACATAACAGAATGAACGAAATAAACTGACTGCCGCATGAAATATATGACAACGTCACTGATTTATTAAACGCTAACCGAAAGAAAAATAGCCGCTTCTGGTCGATGACTTCTCACCGCATTACTACATTCTCAAATGTCCATCCACTGGCATGTGTTCATTGTAACACGATAAAACTAGTGCAATTTTGTCGAGAGAATTTCTGTTTATCTGCCGATAATCTGTCTACGATGGTTGATAGAGTCGATCCAAGTTGAATGACAATTGACATTCAAGCTGTAAAAATGGGTGTGGTACATATCATATTGCAACGACAATATTCTGTTGTTGTTCCCACATGTATTAATATTCAAAACTAGAATTATTATACAGATAGTATACAAACATCGTCCGACAAACAATTATTTTGTGTAACAGAAGATCAACAAATTACAATAGTTTATTATCATATTTCTTCTGAATCATAGTTGTTCACTTTTACTGGGATAGCAATAATAGCACCTCAGCTTGCATGGAAATATTCGCTTTCTGAGTCGACAAAATTGTGAAATATCTCATTGTAGTTATCGTCACAATGTTATTTTTAATATTATCTATTCTCTTGAAGATGATCGGAAAATTCCAGTGTTCACGAATTAATTTTTCTGAATCTCCGTGTGATTATTTTTAAATTTCTGAAGAAATAACAATGTGCTGTTTCATATATATATATACATATATTTCTGCTTCATGATCTGAAAACCTGTCCGATAATAGTAATTGTGAGTACCCTCCGCGATTATCACAGATTTCCATTCTATACGTTCATTGCAACATACGCAATTTCAGTAATTCATCGGCTAAAAATATTACTTGTTACATATGCTATAGTACCTATCCTTATTTACATCAATCACGCCTACGATCTTGTGCATTTATAATGCATTCCCGAGTCGTTATCTGTCTGTAGGACCATTGATTGATGAATTCAATTATCATTGGCGTGACATCTGCCAATGAGAATTTTCACATAAAATTTTCATCATCTAACATATGTAACAATGTATCGATCATCAATGGTTACTCGGTGTCGTTGACGAAGTTGCCATATTCGCCTGCTGCTCTCTCTGGTATCTGTAATGCACGAAAAACCATTATGATTATTAAATCAAGATAAATTGCGGGTAAAGGTCACTTTTGCCATTCTCAATGCGCCCGATAGTCGGACAAATAACAGGAAGCCAATTGTCTTGTGTCACATGAACAACTAACGAATTTGCGCAGGGGCCGGATAAATTTGCATACTACAGGGATTTCATAATTGCAAATTTCATGGACTTTGGTATGTGCAAATATCTCTGAAGTATTTATTTCATTGGACTCACCTTATGGCTCTAGCAACTTGATATAGTGCCGTGAAGGCAACGAAAAGATTCACACTGAAGAGACTCCAATTTTTGGGTGTGATCGCCAATGAATATCTAGTCCATATTACTCCAGTAACGCCGAGTGCACCAGATTGACTTACAGATATTTTATCCGCTGGTCGTTGTAGATCACCGAGGCCAGCAATTACCAGACCCTGGGTCATTTTTTAATTTCATCAATTATATCACTTCAATTATTCCTATATACGTTTGATTTCTACTAACCCATTTGAATGCCGGAGCCCAGAAAAATATTGTTTGCGGACCTAAAAAAATAATATACCAGTCAATCAATGATACACGTGACTCTCTTATCTCTTCATGTATGCGCGCGCTCAAGTATACCTTCTGTGTTTGCATTTATACATATATTTCAATAATTTCACGTGTCTTCTATTATTCACTGTATTCAGTGAATTCCTCTGAACATGAAGACGAATTTATATGAATCATTTACCTGAAATTCCCACACGTTACTTCTAATATTCCAAATATCAAAATGAATACATATATACATTAATATCCACTTTCTGGTGGAAAAATCCAATTCATTCGATCGAAATAATACACAAAAGTTCTTTATTAGCGAATATTCAATTTGATGGACGACAACAAAAACTCGATAGAATATGATGGACACTATGTACAGTAATATTTAACGATTTAATTTTAATAGCCTAACGATTACGACTTCTGCCATCTCACATAATAACAATATGATTAAACATTTCACAGTTAATGTATTTGTCGTCACGAAAAAATCGATATCAATTACTGCTACAAATGCATTTTCTAAACCAGTAAACTCTCTACAGATTCTACTGCATAATTCAATAAAACACAAATGACGTCGGCCTTGACCGAGTTGGCTAGGTGGCCACAATTGCGATAAACAGCTGCAATTTACATCATGTTACACGGAACAAAAATGTGTACGATTCTCGATAATCACTGAATTTCGATATGATTCGACAATTCATAGTGACACTAGATGCCATCGACCAACCACTTACCAGCTGGATGATTCCACAGAGGTTGGAGTTTTTCTGGCACAAATTTTCCAATGGCCTTCATTGAACTTTTGTATACGAGTGACATGTTTACTTTTTTTTTCCCCGTCAGTCAAGCACGGGTGTCAGCGATGAAAAAAATTTTAACAGCACGTGCTCTCGAATGCCTCGCGTGTGTAGATCCAGAGGAAAAACGACCAAACACACCGACCAACCGTACTAAGTAACCGAATAACACCGAGTGACGATCGTTCTGTTTTTTCCTCTACTCTCCTTCGTTTCGTCGAACCGATTCACCTTCCCCCACCATCATTAATTATATCGCTGACAAACGTCAACTGACTACATGATCATGTGGAGCATTACATACCTATATATGAATACTCCTTGATGAATTTATTTGGTGGGTATCAATTTTTCAAATGTATATGTTCCTTTAAGAAGAGATAAAATACTGGTGGAACGAGGAAATCCACTGAAATTATGGTTATCTTGAATTGTATTTTGCCTATTTGTGTCAATTTTTTGTTTGTAATGTTATGCCTCCACGAGGCAGGTCATCACTTCAAGGTTTCCACGATGACTTTCATAAATGTTACATCATTAATATGCGAAGCCATTTTTTTGAGAAATCAAAGTGTCCAAAACATCCGAAAAAGGGAATCTCTGTCTTGAAAATACAAAATTGATCCAAATAGTGATTATATTAACGATTATATATGACAAATGTTCCATACATGTTTTCGAAACAAGAATGCCATATTCTCATTTTGCATCCGAGATATATGAAACACACGAAAGCTAATGACGGGATATTCAAGAGGACGCAATAATATGATGACGAAACCTGTTCCGGTTTTTCCAAATATGTGGTTTGTTTTGGAAATGTATTGGTGCGAACTATTTCTTCATGCTCAGCTTTCTATTTCTATATACGAAGAATATTATAAGGAGGAAATCTTCGATGGCACGCATATCCATTGACATTGGCCTATGAGGTCAAAACCAAATAGCTAATCTTGTGCCAAGCTACGCTTACCATGATTACTCAATAGAGAATGTTCTATTTTTACACAATTTCGTTGTTGTGTGCGCGTGAAGACTCAGTTTGTTGTTGTCACCGTTGACTACTTCCGTATGATCAATTTTTTTTTATTGTTGGCGATCATTTTTACTGCTGAAATAACACATATGAGAGTGCTAAGATCTAAGGAATCAATTATATTCATATTCATCTTCATTACGTTTAATTTCCTCATATTCATATGTATCTACTCCTGACATATTATTTTGTTTTTTCGGTTGAATGATTTATCCAATTTATCCAAGCAATAATCATCTGAATACATAAAAACCATATTTTGCGCTAAAGTTAAAAATGTAAAAAATCAAAATATGGGTATGGTATTGATAGGCTATTTGTAGAAAGTCCAGCGCTGCGTGAAGCGGTAACTCTACAATAAAAATATATTTTTGTTATCAATAGATTGTTGGTCACAATTTGGAGTCACGTGCATTCATCATGAAAAATGGTGAGATTCATAGATCGCGCCATAATATCATAACTTGCTTACCGACAGGCCCAATTAGAATAGTTTCTTTTTTATCGACACTGATCTTAACTTGGCGGCTCGCAATATTCATACTTTATTGCCATACTATTTCTCACCATATGTTATATTTTTTATATACATACATTTATATCTGCTATCGCTGATTAACTTGGAACATTTTGTAAAATGGATGTGATTCAATAAAGAATGAATTTTATGCGATGATAGCGCTGTGAATGATGGAATTACATATGGATATGGCCACCAATCACAGCACGAGCATGTGTGAATTTCCAACTGATGAGCCAATCCCATGATGCCGGCATCACATTTCTTGATACAACATATATCTATTGTTTAATCCTCCTATCTATATGTATCTATATGTACTGGACAAGCAAATAACCTTTTGGTGCGTCTAACCTTCTTTAGTTCAATTATTGAATATTGGTATATATTTTGTGACGAGGACAGAGGTAGACGTTGCTGTTATGCCGCGATAGCAATAATCGTGATTATTCAATTGTTCATGTTGTAGCTACAATTGTTTGAATAACAAAACACTAACGAATGTGGTTGCTTTTTTTTCGTATTTTTATGGTCTGAAATTTTTTCCACCGCAACGCTAGACAGTATTTTTCCATCTATTGCTTGGCAGCGATATGTTTACGGAGGTCTTGATCCGAGAAGAGCAGTTCTTATAATCGATTTGTGGCTTTTTTTTTTATTATATGAAGAGTAATGGTTTATTAAATGGGCATTCTGTAGTGAGGATTATTAGACATTAAATAAAGGACTGGAAATATGGAGGGAACGACCGAACAACCGAGTGTTCCAGCCCAGGAGATACTGCCGGCGATTCCAGAACAGGAACAACATGAAGAAGCTATGGAAGAGGGTGAAGAACATGGGTACGAAGGTGATGAATACAGGCATTACATGCCGAGAGGCCGAGGTGGATTTAGGTAATCATCATTATTAATTAAAAACTCGTGAAACAATATTCAATAACGTTCTGTAAATGTATATTTATATAAATATTGCTGTAGTCCACATGATAGGGGATTTGAGTATGGAATGAGAGGAGGTCCACCGCGATTCAGGGGCCGGGGTTTTGGTCCTAGGGGACCCATGTATAGGGGAACAAATAATGGTTATCCTTATGAGGGCCCGCCCAGACCTAATTGTCCGCCAGGACCAACGGGACCTAGGTTCAGAGGACCACCTCCATTTGATCCAAGTTGGGGACCTATGGGGCCACCAAATATGATGGGACCACCAAATTTAATGGGTCCACCAGGAATGGTGAGTTTTTCATATTATTAATCATGTATGTGCGAACGATGTGGTAGTCTACATGTTGTTGTTCAATAGCCACCACCGCACATGATGAATGGACCGATAGCATCAGGAAATCCTTATGGTCCGCCAGGGATGGGCCCACCGAATATGAACAGTGTGAGTATTCATAACAGTTCGATGGGCTGTTTGATATTGAGAACAACATAATATTTAGAAAATGCAAATCATATATAGATTCCGGGACAACAGCAGCCGCAACAGCAAAATCAGCAGCAGAACAACATTCCAGGGTTGGACCTGAATGGCGAGGTATGGGTGGAAACTAAGACAGCGGATGGCAAGTCTTACTTTTACAATATTCGGTCTAGAGAAACAACGTGGACCAAACCGGAGGGACCTAATGTCAGAGTGATGGTCCAAGATCAAGTGAGAATCATTTTTATCCACTTCATTCATTTATCTGCAAATTGACATTTGATTTGATTTGGCTATTACAGTTGGAACAATTGGTTCATGGCGCGTCGAAACAACCGGGCCGAGAGACAGCACCTTCGTCATTAGCACCAAATCAGCAGCCATCACAACAACAACAGCCACCGATCACCGAGACGCGAGTATCACAGGCGAACGAGTCTCCTAGCAACGCTGAAGCGATCAATCAAACTAACACAGCGCCGCCAGGCACTGGTCCGCCTCCGATGTTGAATGAGATGCCGGAAATAAGTCAGTCACAACCAGTTTCTGAAATGACACAAACTAATGGTAAGCCATCGACCCAGATAAACATCAATTTCTGCCACTCAACTGTGCAACATAAACATTGAATATATATTCGTATTTAATTTGCATTTGAAAGGAACAGCGCAACCAATCGTTAGTACAGCTCCGGTGAATCCGGCAGTTCCAGCAGTCGCGACGAATATGCTTCAACCACCTCCAAACATGGTTCCGATGCAACACCGAATGCCAAATCAATTCGGTGGACCTATGCCAGCGCCGTTTGGTGCAGCACCTTTTGGGATGCCACCTCCCGGTTTTACACCGTTTGGTGGTTACGGACCTCCTCAAGGAGGATGGGGTAAATTAATCATGATCTAAATGAATTCAAACGGAGAATTCAATGTTTTCTATGAATATTATTGCATTACAGGAATGCCACAAATGCCGCACGGTGTAATGACCCCCCAAACACCACCGGAAGATCCAGCAATTCTTGCACAACTAGATTCGGATCTTGTGGCTGCAGCGATGGTATGGACAGAGCATCGTGCGCCAGACGGCCGGTTGTATTATTATAATAGTAAAGCCGGCGAGTCAGTTTGGGAAAAGCCACAAGCACTAAAAGATTTTGAGGCAGCAAAAGTTGCATTGAGACAAAAACAAGAAGAAGCTATAATGACTGTGCCCGCGAGTACTGCACCAGAGATAGCAAAGCAAGAGAAGCAGCTAGAGGGGGCAAACGATACCAAAGAATGTGCGAAAGAAACTGATACTGTGAAACCGAAAAAGGAAGATACACCAAAAGAAGTGGTTAAACCTCAAGATAAGTCAAGACCCATTTCAAGTACGCCAGTGCCTGGTACACCATGGTGTGTTGTATGGACAGGTGATGCACGTGTATTTTTTTATAATCCATCGTCAAGAATTTCTGTATGGGAAAGACCTGATGATCTTCTTGGGCGTCAGGATGTGGATAAGATGGTGTCAACTATGCCAGAAACGGTAGCAACTCAGAAGAATTCACGCCAATCGGAGTCAAGTGATAGTAGCGATGAGGACCAACCAACTCCCGCGAAAAAAATGAAGCAGGAAGAATCACAAGGTATATATCATATTATAATAATATAATTGTAATATTTATTAATAGACTGCGCTTTCTGAAGCATACCTGACTAAAAAATATCAAAAGAAGTTTCAGTTGCGGTAGTGAAAGAAGACGTAGAGGAGGAGAAAGAAGGCAAGAAGACGATTGATATCGGAAAGGAAGCTGCAATTGAGGCTGAGGTTCGTGCGGCGCGCGAGCGTGCTATTGTCCCGTTGGAGACGAGAATTAAATCTTTCAAGGACATGCTCGCTGAAAAAGATGTACATTATCACTTGTAAATTATATTAATATTTATATTGTTGATGAAATAATATTTATGTACTTTTATTTGACTTGAAGGTTTCTGCATTCAGCACGTGGGAGAAAGAATTACACAAGATTGTCTTCGATCCAAGGTATCTGTTATTGACTTCCAAGGAAAGGAAACAGGTATTTGAGAAATACGTGAAGGAAAGAGCGGAAGAGGAAAGACGAGAGAAGCGAAATAAAATGAAAGAGCGGAAGGACCAATTCCAAAAACTTCTGGAAGAAGCTAATCTTCATGGGAAGTGAGTATTGTTATCAATCTTTTCGTTTCACAAGTCAATTTGGCCTGCAACATGTCGAAGAAATTAATTTCATTTAACGATGCAGATCGTCATTCAGTGACTTCGCACAAAAGCATGGACGCGATGAGCGTTTCAAAAATGTTGAAAAGATGCGCGAGCGTGAGAGTCTTTTCAATGAATTCCTCCTGGAAGTGCGTAAGCGAGAGAAAGAAGAGAAAACAGCTAAGCGAGAACAGGTACGACTATTTATTTTTGTGCATGTTTGTTTTGTATTTTTCCTCCGTCCTTCTCACTGCATTTATACTAATAATAGTACGACATATAATATTGAGTCGTAATCGATGCAGTTGGAAAAAGAAATGTTGCGTTAGTTACATATTTAAATTAAAAGAAACTATTTGGGGCGAATAAAATCAATCAACATCGAATTTGTGCTCGTAATTTTTCTGCAGTTCATTCTTCTGTAGAAAAAATATTGTCTCATTCAGGTATACAAATTAAGAGAAAATAAATGGATACATGAAAATTCGTGCACAGATTCAATGTGAGCTTTTGTTTTATAATGAATCTTGTTTCCAGCAATAATAATCGTTATTCTTTCAGGTGTCATAGGTATGTTGTTATTTTGTTCAAATTGTAAGATTATATAAACGCAATTTCCTAATATCATTGTTAATGGCCGAAGAGGATTGCATTATATTACTATTAACATTACAATTATAGGATAATAAAAATTACTTTTCGAATCATACTCTCTTCCAATAGAGGTTTTTATCGCTATAGAGAATTGTAAAAAAATGACAAAGATCAATGTATAGATAAATTATATACGACTCAAATGGAAATTTAAATGCCATATTGTCATGACCGTAAGTTGCGAGAGGTAGACAATGTGCACAAAAAAAACATGAATTGAATTCAATTGCTAGTATGTGACGGTTCCTTATGTACTTATGTGTTCTGAACTCTCCACTTCAGTCAGGAGGCAGGCAGGACAGGTTCCGTATGTGGAGTGGCTTGGTTCTGAAGCTGGTTGGTGGCATGGGATGATGTCATCTACCATCCCCACCTACACTGCGTGGCACAGTTGGCACACCCTCGCGCGCCGCATTCTTTACTCCAAAGCAGAGTCATGAGAATGAACCAACTCGGTATTTGTATATTACTCGTAATCCTCGTTACTTCAAAGAAAAATTAACTTTTTTTCCCCGTTTATGAAAAAATAAAAAAAAAAGATAATAAAGTAATAATTCAAGGGTAATCAAATTTTAGAAAAAAAAAAAACAAGGAAATACGAAGCATATTAGTTGGGTGACATTTATGGAGATTGAATGATGAATTGTTGGATTGTGGGGGGAAATGCAATGAGGTAGCGAAATAAATCACTTCTTCAAGTATCGTATGTCCCATTGTGCATTTCAATTCGTCTTGAACGGATTGACACGAATTTACCATACAGAAGTTGAAAAAAAAACACAAAGTATATACAATTTGTGTCTACACAAGAATGATTAAGTCATAATTGATTTACTCAATCTTCTGTCGACTGAATGGATATATGTTTAAGTTAATCAGTATGACGCTTAGGCAAATAATAATATTTCAGACAAGAAACGTGAATTAGAACAATATGATATATATTAGGCTTGATTCCGAACAAATAAAAAGTTTTTTTTGCTCCACTTTTTCTTCCTCGACTATTGTTTTGTCCAGTCAATTGAATATATTGTTATTTACATAGCGAGAAATAATATTGAAAATTTGCGGAAAATTCACTACGTTTTCATGGTTCAATGAAGATGAAATTATTTAATCGTGTCAAGATCGTGCTACGCATATTTCCCCATCACTATACACACGCACACAGTACTCACACATACATAGACAAACGTATACACACAACTGAACACATAATGTGCCTCTATAATTTCAACTAACCTTTTTTCCACTTTTTCAGCCAGGAAAGCAGTTAGCTAAAAAAACAAAACAAAGAAAAAAGAATTGATACCGAATCTCCATTAATCGAGAGTCATATGCCTTAATTATGTGTACTATTTATCCAATATGAATTAAACGCATTCGCATCGATTAGCGGAAATTGCGGTTGTGAATTTAATCAATTTCTTTTCAGCATATAATCAAACAACTTTCTTTCAGCTGATCAGAAGATAGAAATGAATCAAAACTGTTAAACTTCTTTTATTCTTCAAACTGAACAATTTTCAATAAACAATTGCTCATGTTTCGCATCACATCTCCGTTCATTCTGAATATAGTCTAATTAAAAAAAAAATGTATATATATTTGAAGTGATTGTGAATACAACAATTCTTTGTTGGAAATGAAATGTGCATGTACTGGATATAATTATATAAGCATATATATGAATAGAGAAACAGATAGGATAGTTCTTGTCCGTAATTATAATATAAGAATGTAATTTTTATTGTAAAAATTGATTGAAAAATATTGTGTTACATCAAATAATAACGCAATGAATGATGGCAACCGTTTCAGGTAAAAAAGGATTTCATGTCAATGCTGCGGGAGCACAAAGATATCGACAGACATTCGCACTGGAGTGATTGTAAGAAGAAACTCGAATCCGATTGGCGATATCGCGCTGTTGATTCTGCAAGCACACGTGAGGACTGGTTCAGGGACTTCGTGAGAATATTAAAGGAGGAACGCAAGAAGGAGAAGGAAAAAGAAAAAGATAAGGACAAAGAGAAGGAACATCGGCATCGAGAAAAGGACCACCACAAATCGGAGAAAAAAGACAAGGATCGTAAGGACACTGACAAGTATAAGGACAAATCGTCCAAGGACAAGGACAAAGAAAATTTGAAGGATAAAAAACGACGAAGTGATAATTCCACTGAGGAAAATGGAAAAGATAAAAAGGAATTGATGAAAGAGATTAGTGAAATTGAGGAAAACAATGAAAAAGTACCGAAGAAAGATCATGACGTGAGTATTCATTGCTTATCCTTTACCCATTCATATTATTTATTATTATATCAATTCATTGATGTCATTCATCGGATAGAAATATGACGATGACGAACATTCGGATTCAGAGGAAGATCGTGAAAAACAAAAGCGCGATCGCGAACGCCGGGCCGAGGCGAGTTTACGAGAACGCGAGCGAGAGGTTCAACGGACCCTCGCTACGCATCTACGTGATCGTGACAAGGAAAGACAACATCACAGACATACTGAAGCTGTACAACACTTCAGTGCACTCCTCGCTGACTTGGTAAATAATTTAATTCATAATTATAATCAATTTGTTATTTTATCATAGTCTTGTAATTTCCCCCGATGGTTATTTTTTATACGATGTTTGTAATGCTTAGGTGAGGAATGGCGATCTTGCCTGGCGTGAGGCTAAACGCCAATTGAGAAAGGATCATAGATGGGAGCTTGCTGACAGTTTGGATCGCGAAGAAAAAGAGCGATTATTTAATGAACACATAGAACAACTTGGACGTAAGAAACGTGACAAATTTCGCGAGCTATTGGATGAAGTTGGAGCATCAACGGAGCTCACTGCCTCATGGAAGGACATCAAGAAATCATTGAAGGACGATCCAAGATATACGAAATACTCATCAAGCGATAGGGTAAGAAAATTATCAATATTTAGATCATTTTGTCATCTACCCTTACACGGTGTTCAATTGCCTTGCTCCCATTTCAGAAATGTGAGAAAGAATTCAAGGAATATATAAAGGATAAACTCGTTGCTGCTAAAGCTGATTTTAGAGAACTTTTGCAAGAAACAAAGTTGATTACGGATAAAACATACAAAAAAGTGCAAGAAAACAGTTCATGTTTGACAGAGATTGAGGATATTCTGAGGAAAGACAGAAGATTTCTCGTGTTGGAGGCTGCGGCCGCTGAGCGTACCCGCTTACTAATGGGATATTTGGAGGAGTTAGCGCGCAGGGGGCCACCACCACCACCTACTGCGTCCGAACCATCGCGCAGGCCAACGACAAAGTAAGTTCAACAGCACAGTCAATTATGAGATTTTCGGGAACACGCCAAAAAAAATATTCTTATTTATAATTCGTCAATCATTCACGATTACTTTTTCAGCTAATGAGACATCTGAATGTAGGAATACATTTCTTCCATCGCCCAAAACCATGAAATAATAGATTTAAAATAACGAAATATTTCATCAACAAATAAAATGATGCACATAACACAGTTTACTCATCGCAATTGTCATATGTAATATTAAGATCCAATAAAAATCCAACAAACGAATTCATTGTGGTAGTTTAATTCACTTTATAAAATTAGTTGATGTCGGAAAATTCCATCATGTTGGGTGTGTGCAGCGTATACACAAGACGCAACATAGCTGAAGGCCTTGGAATGAAATTTTTCAACGCCCTCGCAAGGTTGTCTCTTTGTGAATTTTACGACGACCGTTATCCTTTGGATTCCCTCGTGCTATCCTCCGTTCATACGCCGCCTCCACGCATCACCCCGTCAATGCCAATGGCCTGGAGTAGATCCGGGAGTGGTAAGTAATAAGACAAAAACAGCCTTTAACTGCGTGGTATATTCACGTGGACATTGTTCGACCGTTATTTTTATCCCTGACTATCAATGAGATGTATTCCGTCACAGGGGCCATTTAGCGATGACATGGGTCAGGTAGACATTGTAAACATTGACAAATAACGACGCATCATTGTAACGGTACATTGTATACCTCCAAACGTAACTGTCTGTACTTGACGTGGTGGAGTGATGTTTCAAATTCTTATCCATTCTCCGTGCTGGCCAGAATCAGGTGGTACGTTATTTGCGGATTCTTCAGTGAATATTTACGCGTACTTGAACTATTTATTCTCGACGTCATTTGATGTGGAATTTCCAGACTACTGAAAGTGAAAATTCGAATACGAGTTATTTCTCCGAAAGTATTTTTGTGACAAATAACCAGAATGCTCGGATATGAGAAACAAGGCGAGAATGAGGAAAAAAAAGAAACAATAGGTTGGAGGAGGGGGGATAAAGAAGCTCGTTCACATCGCAGCCAATAAGACGGTGCGACTGGGTGTCCTCGAGGAGGTCGTCGAAAAACCGCAGAAAGAGCAAAAAATGAATTGAGAAAGGACTGTGTTAGGGCGGGGGTGAACGAACTTCCGAGCGTTGAAGCGTTAAACCGTTGGGGCCCTGCCTTAAGTCATTCTTGGGCCTCTATATTGGGCCCATAAATGACACAGGAGAAGGTAATGGCTGTGCGGTGGTGGTAGTGGTAGTGAATACGACAAAGTAGGGATGTAGACACGCGACACTATATTTCTTTTTCGCTGGGTATCAAAAAATTATATTCCCCTCCACTGCTAGGACCGCTGAGGTGTTTGACGTAAAGCCCCTACTCAGTCTCTTCTTGGGCCTCTCCACTCTCGTGGTGGCCTCGGCATGTCTCTCGCAACGTGTGCCTCCTGCACAACCCGCGCAGCGGAGTGAAAGTCGGATTTTGCTTTCTACTTATCGACGACTTCTTAACGTCAGTGACAAATATGTTGCACGACTTGATCAAGTAAGATGTATTTTATACAAACAATTATTTGTGTCTATATTTTTTTCACGCGGTGAATTCACATCGTCTCATTACAATATCTGCGCGAAACAAAGAAGTTAATCAATATAAGATCAAATAAACGAGTGAGAGTGTATTCGACATTAATGATCAGTTTTTTTCTCCTGTAGAAAGAAACGAACGACACAGAAACTGTGTGTTATAAATATGAATACTATGCGCGAGTGAACGGAAAGTCTATTATTTGTTGAGTGTCAAATCGGGGCGATAGGTTTCTTCGCCTTGGGCGGGACCCCTCTCGCTCTTCGAAGGACCAGGGTGGAGATATTCAGGCTGTGAATAATGTGGCGGCTGAACATGCACTCGGACGTCCATGTCTTGCAATACATTCTGTGGATTATTTTCATGTGCTTGACAGTCACACAGACACAACAAGATGGTAAACATTAGAATACATTTAGATAATAAAATTTGTTTGAATCCATAATTATAAATTTAATTTGAAGTGCAACTTGAACACATATTGTTGGAGTCAATTCATATATTCGATATCCAAACGACGATTTCGAGTGAATTCCCCGTCGATGTGATGCTGATTCGCATAAGATTGCATACGATCTGGGTTACAAGACGAAGGCCGATTGAAAAGAGAGTGGCACTCTCTAGCCTCGATTAGCAAGCGTGTTTCCTAAGAGAACACTCGCGTAGAAAATATTCCGCCTCTACTGGCAGGGGTAACAGGCTATAGTCAATGTGTTTGATCACGAGTTCAAATGCACGCATACATGCATGTTCATTTTTAGGCATCGTGTACAGGCAGTATGACGAAATTGATATTAAATTTATGCAACCCCTGATGGCCATTATACAGTTAGAAGCACTTCCTGCTTTCAGGCTGCATTACTCATGATAAGACAATAAAATATGCAAACTACTTTTCGCAGTTATGGTATTGCATAATCCTTGGTCTACCGGTTATATATATATATATATATATATTCATATTATTTTTCCTTTTGTCTTGTTTCATTTCGTTAATTTTTCATTTTTTAGAAGTTAAAACGACCTGGAATAATCGGTTGTATCCGACAAATTCCGTGTACGAAGTATCACCACGTGGACAAACTTCAAGCGACAATAATGCCATGGGTAAAGCGACCGATGATGAGGCTGCTGGAAAACCCGAAGAAGATGCGGGCGGAGCTGTAGAGGAATACGACGACGATTATCAATTAGACGACATTGATGAAATCTCAAAAGATGTCGGAGGCGCGGTTAATCCTGAAAAAACACGTGAGAATTTATTATAATGTATTTTCACAATGAGTTAAAGGCATACACAACTTCGATGTAATCAATGATAACATTTTACTTCTAGAATATGAAACGGGAGATGGGGAATTTACTGAAGAATATGATTCCGAATTTGTTTACGATGACTACGATAATGGAACAGATTCCCAAGCGCCAAGTAAGGGAGATCTCACGGTTTACTTTTAACGTTGTGCAATGCCAGTAGCGTCATCATTACCATTAGCATCATCATCATTTTACACCCGACTTTATTATTCTCTTACGTGAATCCTCATTTTTCTCCTTGATGCATCACAATCTGAATGACAATAATTTTACCGATCAAGTGTCCGGCATTGAGCAACCGTAGATATTAATGAAAACTCTATTGCTACATTCCATCAAACATTACGTAGAATCCAGTGGAATGATTAGTTAAAATTCGATTGGTGTATACATTGATGTATTGAATTTCAGGTGCAGACGTGAGTGATTACACATTGGCTGATGAGTCATTAAGCCATGAGAATATGTGGGAGGTAAAAAATTCATCTGTTATTTTAGAACAATTGAAAGAAAAGTCAAAACAAGAAGGTAAACCCGGAAAAGAAGTAGAGGAAGGGAGCGAACAAAGGACGGAAGAAAGTTACAATGATGGAGATGAGGAAGGAGGAACATACGAAAGAGAAAGTGAAAGTGGCGGAACGGACGATGATGGAAAGATTTTGATTGGTGAAGCTGTTGTATCAGTTGTCACGACAAAGAGCGTTGTCAATGGAACATTTGCTGTGCCGACATTATCACCTATGACAACTGAACAAATGGCGCCACCACCAACCATTTTCCCTAGTACGACTAGTACGACACCACAATCATTATTGAGGCTGCTCTCACCCTCCCATGTCTCGAATATTGAAACCACTGAAGACTCCATAATCGTTGCATCAGTTCAAACGAGTCGTAGTATATCTGGGGCTCATTATCTTCCATTCAATTTAAATAATGAAAACCACTTTACGAATATGAGTATTACTGATGATCCCAACAATAAGACATTACCATTGGAATCTACAGAGAGCATTATTGACAAGCTGGATCGTGTCCAGTCAGAACTGTCGAGCGGCTTTCTTACTGGTGGATTCAGAACTGCTGGCAATGCTCTCCAACTTGATGTATTGAGTGAGCAGCGACCTACTCCGACAAGAAAAACTTTCACCACTACTGGAAAAACGCCTGTAATCAGCAAATTCATTCCACGACGACAAAACGATCGTAAATCAACTATTTCAACAACTGATAATACATTCATTATATCCAGTGAAATTTCCCAAATGATGAATGAGCAAACACCAACTGAGAGACCAAAAAGTCCCTTCAAAATTCCATGGCCGGGTTCACCAAGAATAAGATTGTCTTCCACCACTGCATCTAGTCGTATCCCAACACGGAAATTAGCTAAAATAATTAAAGCACCAGCAGCTGGAGATATAAGAGCTTTCTTGCCGGCTGGATTTCAATTAAAAAATGAAGATGCGAGAACTGACAGTTCACTACTTAGTGAGATTCTAGCACGGTCGAAAGTCAATTTATCTACACTGTTACCAGCAAATTATAATGTCAATAATGGAGAAATAAAAAAAAATGCGAGCATAAAAACTGCGAGCGATACTGCAGGTCGCCTTACACTTCAAAGCCTTTTCGGAAAATCTAATATAGATACCAGCGCCCTGCTACCTTCTGATTTCATTAAGCAGAAGAGCGATGAGGAATCAAAAGTCGCTATTATTTCTACTACTACTACAACAACAGTCGCGTCCACGCCCATCCAAAAAACACTTCAGGAGCTTTTTTCAAAGTCGAGTGTTGATATAGCTGCGTTATTACCACCTGGATATCAAGACATGAAGAATAACGTCGGAATTATACAGGGAGAGAAAAAAATTGGAGGCCAATCTTCGTCATTAATAATCCCGACAACATCAAGGCCTGGGGGTGTGAAACTTGTTTTCCCAAGTAGACCTGGTGGTAGAAAAGCTAGTTCCAAAACTGCCATACAGCAGAATCGAGGTGCAGATGTCTCCATGTTTGTCACACCCAAAATTCAAAAAGGATGGCCAACCAGGTGATATGCCTCACAAGAATCGTATTTACAATGACCGAAACAATTTTTGAAAATGATTATGACTACTAGCAAATTATTTATAGAACTACCACGGAATTCACGGGATGGCCAACACCGTCGACGACTCCAATATCAATTGAAAAACTTTTGGAGGCAGCTAGAACTGCTACAGTATCTCCATTAAATAGTTCAATACCTCCAACCACTACTGCAGCAACAACCACATCTACGTCAACCACTACTTCGACAACAATGCGTCCCACAACGCCCGGATTGTGTGAGGATGAGTGTGAAGTCGCTGGAACGATTCGCATTGTTGGGAATACAACGTGGATCCCAGAGTTACTCGACAGAAACACACGGGAGTGGCAGCAGTTGGCCAATGAAATTGAGAAAGAGGTTCTTTATTTTTAAATAATGGGAATAATATGATGGACAATGAAAAAAAATCCAACTGTGGGGTAATGACACATTATTCATTGTTTCAGATGAATTTGGTATTTTTAAAATCTGCCGTACTCAGGAAGTGGTACAAAAATGTACGGATTGATGCATTCAGTCAAGGAAGCATTTTAGTAGATTATTTCATTGAGCTCCAAGATCTCACTCAAAAAGTGAATACACAGGAACTGAAAGTTCTATTTCATGACTCATTGAGAGCATACAATGCTCATCGATGGAACGCGACGAAAGTGAAGGGTCCAATGAGACTTGGTGAATTCGTCATTGATCCCAAATTCACAGATTTTGTTATTATTCCTAAAGTAAATCTGCCACAACCAATCGAAAAAGACGACAGATTGATTCCCCAATGGGCGATTGCTGTAATAGTTATTGGTGTTGGTGGATTACTTTTCATCATCGTCTTCGGCGTTTCAGTAGTGAGTTGATCATGAATAATTCAGCGTTTGCAAGGCAATGGTATCATATCCATAGAAATATTAATATGTATCTATATATATATCAATTTTGCAGTTGGTTAATCGACAAAATGCGTCAAAATTGAAACCGCCAATACCGGGAATGTATGGTGAAGAGGCTGCGAAGAATATTATTCATTCAAGCCATGTAGCAGCATCTCACCGATCGTCACAAGATTATCCGAAATCGGAAACTTCAACGATCTGGAATGAAACAGATGCTTGGCGAGAGAAATCATTCGAATCGACTTCAAATGAGGTATGCTCATTTATTATTATGTGTCATGACGGGGGTTATTGCGTAATAATAATAACTGAAACATATATAAATCCTCATATGCACATCAGATTCTGGTCGATGGAATGCTGCCTGGAGACAAAAAATATAATGCTTACGATAGTTGGCGATCCGAATGGAATGGATATTACTATCAACCATCGCACACAAGCAGTAAATTCGCTGGCTATGAGAGTACTGCCGGATTTTCGCGTCATCCTCCAGACTATGATACGAATTTTTGATATAAAAAAAAATAAAAACAAAAAAAAAACAAAAATTAAATTTGACAAAAAAAGGAATAAAATCTGGTCGCTAAAATTTTTGACATATTTAATAACCTATTGCCACTATAGTAATTCTGCAACTATTTCCCAAAGTGCAAATGAAGTTATGTTTCCATTGTATCTTACATATAAACATTCTGCTCACTCTCCGTAATCGCCACAAAGTCTTTGATCACGTTCATAAAATTGTCATGAATTCCGTCCAATATGTCTTTGCAAAACATCCAATACTTTCTGATACAAAAATGATTGGCGATTCGCTGGCTTACAAATGCACAAATGATCCTGTGGGATCTCGTAAAATTCCCCAATACCAGGGTCAGCCGATTCTGACATGACAAATTGTAACGGAAATTTCAAAGCAGTAATGAGCGTTGATTTCGTCTCGCTGAAACTCACAATCTCCATCTTATTTTCCCCAACCATCTTCAGAAAATCTTCATGAAGCCTGAGCAAGTGGGGGGACCCTAAAATTAGCAAAAATATTGTGCGATGCAATATTGCACATAACATTGGTTGGCTTTCAATCTTATGTTCGAAAGTCAATAGTCCTCACGATATTTTGGCATATTATTTAAGAAAGACGTGGTCCGTATTCCTATAGCTAAATGCTCATTTACCTTTTCTCAACTCTTGTACTTCGACTGATGGCCAAACCAACATTTGTGTTGCTTGTTTCAAAGCAGCAACTTGTGAGCCTCTATGAGGTGTGCTATAGAATATAATTCCTTTCGTGTTTTTGCATAAATTTCGTTGATCACCGGTCTTCCACGCTTCAACCAATATTTGTTTAACCAATAATCCACCCATTGAATGGCAAACCCACATAACTGGTCGTTTCCCAACACCAGCAGCGAGTAATTTGGTCGTGAACTCGACACTCCTTTTGTTCATCGTACTTCTGAATATTGATCATTATTTCGCGTGCAATAAGTTGTTTGCTATTTCGAATTTCAATTTTTATAACAAAATTTACGATATATGTCAATACCTCACATGCTCAATAGGACAAGGCGGACGCCATAGAGATAAATTTGTTTCGTAATTGATTCCAATCACCCGTATAGCAGGTACATCCTTGGGTAACCAGTCTTTTGGCCAGCACTCGGTTCTACTTATACTATCGTCCATACTTTCCATACAAAGCTGATTTCTAATCCAATTAACTACATATATAAGTGTCTCTTCTAACTGCAGAATCAATTATTTTGAATAATATTATTTACCCGGGACAAGTGAAAGGGCCAGAAGCCGTGTGATTGATTGATATTGGACAATCATGAAGAACCATTTCAAAGTCGTGACCAATATGTTTCCACTCCCTATTTTTCAAATCTTGTGCCAAGTCTTGGAAAAACTCCTGCGGGTGTTCACCAATGACCAATGGCAATGAATCAGTTTCTAAGCTTACACGTTGCGGTTCTGGAGTGTGAATGACCTTCATTAAATTGTACTAATGATTAAATAATACATAACATTTGAGTTAATGGAAACAACATACCTACAGCCTTCACTGTGTGATTTAGATCACGTTGTCTCCAAGTAACAAAGACACCGCCGAGTAAACCATGAATGAAAACAACATCGAGTTTTGGTGATCCCCGGACTCTGTGCATTGGATGTAACAAATAAATTCGCCGTGGAAATTTTTCATTATTATTCGCGTCTATGTCAAGATTGACTAAAGCTCTTACTGCTGGCGCCGCAAGTCTGATATCATTATGTCGTGACCACGCTGCCAATATACCTATCCACCCAGACTTGAATATGTCATCGAGATATTCTGTGTGAAGTGATAAACTAGATATAATTTTTGCGAGTAATATGCACACATCAATATTATTGGCAAAATTTTTTTGCACGTCCATCAGAACGGGGAGACCACCAGCATCAGCCACATCCCTGATAAATTGGTCTAGAGATGAATGATGATAGATAGCTTGGATGCAACTAACAAGCAAGCTTTGATCCCACGTTATGGCTGGTGTTGCTGTGAAGTCGACATTAACTAAATCGTGATCGAATACCGGGCGAGAGTCGCCAAATTTTGTTTGTAGAAATTGCGAAAGACAAGAATGATGATTTTGACAAAGTTTGTCCATATTCAAAAGTAATTGATGTAGCTTGTCTATTATCTCATGAGTTTCTTGCTCAATATGATAATACGGTGGATTCAGAAAAAAACGAAGATTAGAGTCGGAAATGCGAGCGAGAGCTACTGCTGTTTTAGCGTCGAGCATTTGTGCTAATTGATGATAATGCCAGTTTTTCAAATGTTTTAGCGCGCCAAGAGATGCCACAGCTTTTATTCTTTCATCTCTGTTACCATTTTTCGCCATATTCAAAAGTCTGTGAGCTAATTCGCGATTCATATACTTCCACCATTTGATTATAATATGGGAGAGTGTTTTAGATTTCTCAGACACTTCAGATTGCGGACTATTCCCATTGTGAGTCGTGAATATACCTGTAAACAATGAAAATCAGATGTTGGTGGAGATACGAGAATCAAAAGCAAATATATGTAAATAATATTTACTTTGAAAACGGGGATCATCGAGATAAATGTATTGAGCTTGTGTCTGTTCTAAATCCAAAACATTTGTTGCTAGGGTGGATTTGAGAATCCGTGACGTTTCACGAAGTTGATAAAATATCCAGTAGCTCCTAATAGACATCATCAATATCGATGTCATGTAAATATATTATGACATTAGAAACAAATTACAATAAAATATTAGGTTACTTTCGCCTACCCAACAATGATGACGCATGTCCCAATCGATTTGACGTAATAACTGATATATTTTGTGTAATATCGTATACTCATTGTGGATACATCATTTGAATATATTTTCAACGCGAAAAATTTCGTAAATATCCAAACGGTTTCAATAATAATAGTGGCCTAGTGTTCTATTTTGAAAACCTACTTTTCGCAGCCGCCATAATCAACATATTGTACGATTAACCTCACCAGTTTACTCCATGGGTAAAGTCGAATCAAAGACGGGCAATACTCCATTTTGAATGGGTATGATAGACCTGAAAGACACGATAACCATGGCAGCTAAATCGCAATGCATTCTTAAACAATATATAGAAATCATTTAAACATACATTGCATCTTATAATTACAAATACCATCACACTCAAAACATTGATTATGAACGTTAGTCCCTTTTTACAATTATCGGAAGCATATCATTATGTAGTGTAATTGAATGATTTCAACGTGGGAAGCAGCAGTAAGCAGTGAGAAGCTCGCTTTATGGTGTTTTGGACTGGTACGGAGCTCCGCCACCGTATTTTGTCTGGCAGCAGTAGCATACTCTTCTTTTTATCACCACAGTGTGTTTTTCTTTTATTCTTCTTCATAGCGAGTTGGTGTAGAAGTTGGGTCTGCCATAGTGCGGTAAAGTGCGATATTGGTATTGGTTGTCTGCGCTCCTTCTCGCATGGCCGACGTGTGCGTGCATTTTGGAATAGTGTATCGAGTGTGTGGTTTGTCACGCAACGAATTTGGCCGCATTGGGGTTTACGCCGTCGTCGAAGGGCTAAACGAGCGCACGCAAGCAGGAATAAGGCAATAATGTGAGTGAAAAATATTTAAGAAATAATGCATTTGGAAAAAAAATAAATACAAAATGTATTGTGAGTGACTCAAGAGCGGTAGAATGAATGGTCGGTATGTGCCACGATGCCAGGAAGAGAAAAAGAGATAGGAGAGAAAACGAAAAAGAGTGAGTGTGCGAGAGAAAAAGAACATGGAGTAAGTTGGAGCGAATTGTATGGCTGCGTATGTGAGAACGATAGTAAGAATTTGATTCCGCGCACGTTCCTCCACTGACATAATCCGGTATAAACTGGATCTAGTCGGTTCAACATCGATGATCCTTGTGCTTGTCTTTCATTTTTTCAGAGAAATACACCAGTTGGATAATTGTTGGTCATAACATCGAACGGAGTTGAAACTCCATTAGTGGAAATTTTGTCAACAGCAGAGATAATTGTGATAAAATTGTCGCGTAGCGCTTAGAGAGTGCACATTTTGGGTACCAAATTACATACACACACGAATCAGAGAGTAGCAACATCGGACACGCGACTTACCACGCGCAATCATGTCCAACGAGGAGACTTCCGCCGATCGCAATGTCGAGATCTGGAAGATCAAGAAGCTCATTAAGAGTTTGGAGATGGCTAGAGGGTATGGATCAATCATATTTTACCTTGTATTAATTGAAATGTCATCTGGCATATGGTAGCACGTCTTTCCCGCTATTTCATATCGACCTACATTTTCTCTTTTTTATCATCCTTTACATTTATCAACTTTTCATTTGATCAGGAATGGTACCAGTATGATTTCATTGATCATACCGCCTAAGGATCAAATTTCACGAGTCAGTAAAATGTTGGCCGACGAGTTTGGTACTGCATCCAATATCAAATCCCGTGTGAATAGGCTATCTGTACTAGGTGCAATTACGTCTGTACAGCATCGATTGAAGTTGTATACTAAAGGTGTGTAATAATGTTTTATCGACAAATATTGAAAAAAGTTTTACGTGTTGAATTGTTGTGTGATTTTTGTTTGTTTATTCTTTTTGTTCATGTTCTCGTCATGTATATATCAGTGCCACCCAACGGCTTGGTTATATATTGCGGTACTATCGTCACCGAGGAAGGCAAAGAAAAGAAGGTTAACATTGACTTTGAACCATTCAAACCCATCAATACCTCACTGTACTTGTGCGATAACAAGGTATATACAAACATAATCGATACCACATATAAAATATTTCAACTTTTGCATCTGGTGAGGATCAAATTGAAAACATGAAAATATAATAAACTTACAGTTCCACACTGAAGCTCTTACAGCGTTATTAGCAGATGACAATAAATTTGGATTCATTGTGATGGATGGTAATGGGGCACTGTTTGGTACACTCCAGGGCAACACGCGAGAAGTTCTCCACAAATTCACGGTGGATTTGCCTAAAAAACACGGTGATAATTATTTCCTCTTTCATATTTGAATTTTATTATAACTCGATCTATTATTCCGAGTACAATATGTTTCTTATCAAAATTTTTACTCACAACATTTGATCATTGGATTTTTTAACTGATTTTATTTTTAGGTAGAGGTGGTCAATCTGCGCTACGTTTTGCTCGATTGCGTATGGAAAAACGACACAACTACGTGCGCAAGGTCGCCGAAGTTGCAACTCAGTTGTACATTACGAATGATAAGCCAAATATTGCTGGTCTTATATTAGCTGGTAGTGCGGACTTCAAAACAGAGCTGAGTCAGTCAGATATGTTTGATCCGGTAAATGAATCTTTGTCTTATACTTTTTCATTCCTCATCAGTACATGGAGTATATTTGTCATGGTAAATCAATGAGAATGTATTTTTTGTTAATATTGACAGAGATTACAAACTAAAGTAATTAAACTCGTGGATGTTTCTTATGGTGGTGAGAATGGGTTCAATCAGGCTATTGAACTCGCAGCAGAATCACTACAGAATGTTAAATTTATCCAAGAGAAAAAACTTATTGGTCGTTATTTTGATGAAATATCACAAGACACTGGCAAATACTGTTTCGGTGTAGAAGATACGCTGAGAGCGCTGGAATTAGGGAGTGTAGAGACATTGATTTGTTGGGAAAATCTTGACATACAACGATACGTTCTAAAAAATCATACGAATGGTGAAGAAAAGGTGTTGCACTTGACGCCTGAGCAAGAGAAAGATAAGACTCATTTCACAGATAAAGAAGTATGCTTTTTTATTTTTTTTCATTCCTCTGGATTGAATGAAACTTTTATTACGGATGATTGAATATTTTTCAGAGTGGCGTAGAGTTAGAATTAGTGGAATGTCAACCATTGCTCGAATGGCTTGCAAATAATTACAAGAGTTTTGGCGCCACCTTAGAAATTATAACCGACAAATCTCAAGAAGGTTCGCAATTTGTGAGAGGTTTTGGTGGTATTGGAGGTGAGTTTTGTATTACTGAAATATTACTGCATTTTTTCCGAAATTAATCAGAGATGAAACAATTTTAATACTATGAATAATAACACAAACTAACCATGATATTTTGGTGATTTGGTCTTCTTACTTCGGCAATTAAGCGCGGATTGAATAATCGTTAGAGTCGCGTGAAATTGAAGCTTGTTGAACCGAATTTTAGGGTGAATTGAGAAACGGAGGAAGAAAAATAGATTGAATAAAAGAATTTTATGTGCAAATTAGGAAAAAATATTAACTGTTAAGTATGTGTTGAATATATAGGAATTCTTCGCTACAAAGTCGATTTCCAGTCACTGCAGGCTGATGAGCCTCTTGATGACGTTGACCTCGATGATTACTAAATTCATCTATGCAAAAATACTCAGAGTTGATCCAGGTAGACATATTTATCTGTCTTGAGTGTACTTGTTCATTATGATTTCGTTATCGAATATTCAGTAGAACCATCATTATCTTTTCTTTTTCTATTAATTTCTTCATTGTGTCAGCTTTATTTATATCGTCGATACACGGGAAATATTCTACGCTTGGAATAACGTGATTGACGTTGTAAATTCACCTGGCAAACTATGTAAACACGGTGTATTTATTTATGTTTTTTCGAACTCGCAGACTTGGAAAATTTTTGTTTTCCATCACTATGTACTTGTGAATATGTCTTCATTGTTGAACTACCGGTTCAACAACTGGAGAATTTTTACCATTATCAATCAATTTACTTGTCATTCGGAAAGTCGACAATTTTTATTCACAGATAATTTATCTTCCTCTATTTATTTCTGCAACACTCTCATTGAATAACTTTTTTCAACTCAATCATGATATTCGTCATTGTTTCCTGAAAGTTCTCCAAGTAACTTCATAATATTGAAAACATGAACATTTATATATAGTCTATTTATTCGGTTTTGCGTGAAAACATTTGTATTGCTACCACTTGCGCCTGGTTGATTCATTGCATGTCCACAGTTGTTTTCTATTCTCCTCCCTGTTATCCTTGTTATAATACTTCGAACTTTTGCACCTGTCTAATCACACATTGACAATTAAATCTGAGCGACGACCGTCATTTAACTAGCATGCTATCCCGGTGTTAACTGAATCTACCGTCAAGGATTTGAGGAATGAAAAAAGAAAGTCCATTTGTTGCACTTATTGCATCCTGGTGTGAGCAAAAGAAAATTGACAAAACATCCTTGACGGTTGAAGTAGATGAGTAGTACAATATTCAGCGCTATGCGCCTTCAGCAGTAGTTCATATATTGTCAACGGCATAGAAAAATAAAATATTAATTATAAAATTTTCGATTTTTGGTAGCTCGCATACTGGGAAAGGTATAGTACATGCTTTATACTGAACAAAATGAGAATGTACGTATTTAATAGGAATGAGAAAAGTGAAATGAGCGTGGCTTCAATTTTTGTAATTCGTTATCCGTTCCATTTCAATCTTAGCCATTCAAGAAAGGAAGAATTGTGTAATTTTGAAACACGTCATAAAAGCAAGTAGTCCAATCAGTATTGCACCACCTGATGTCACAAACAAATGTCTATAGTGGTCATATAGGCACTTTTCATTAACGACAAATAACGTTGAAAATATTTCACGGAGGTACCGGCTTCTAGCTATAAGCTGTGTATACCTTTTTTTTGTCTTCAATTTCAACACCGGACTCACTTACAGCGATATTCAATATATGATTATTCACAATTACAGCAATCCTGTGAAAAGATTTTTTTTTTACAGCTTGATTGTTTTCAATCTCTCGACTTTATTATTATAAATCGTTGATTCCTTCCGAATATTGGAAAACGATATCTGTCGTCGATACAAAGTTCCTAATTGACAAATACATAAGTTTCTTTTTGACCACAGGTAGTATTAATCAACTAATCTGGAGTCATTTTCAGTAATCATTATTGTGTTTGAAGCGGGACAGAACAAGAGTTATGTCTACATTATATGCATTGCTCTCATACTAATACTTTTTCACTTCAATTAATTACATGGTTGAACAAAATTTTGATTTTTTGAGATTTTGATTTTCTAAAAACGGTAATGATAGCTTCCATTAATGTTCCTTTTACCGATATTTTTTCAGGTATATTACGATACAAAGTGGACTTCCAAAGTATGCAGTTGGACGATATCGAAATTGATAATTTTGATATGGATGAATATTAAGAATTTAAAAAGGAATGTCACTTGGAGATCAACGTGTGTGGACTCTCAATTTTAGTGGCGCATCGAGAAAAACATACCAGAGGATAAATAGAAATAAAAACAGTGTTGAAAATAATAATAGATTAAATGCGGAGGGATGGGCAAAAGAAGATATGAGGACTGGCGATAGTGTTTCACGCGACTCTTTAAGTGCACTATTTTTATAGTAGTCGAGATTACGTGAGACTAGATACTTTCCCTCTGCCCGACAATCGTCATGATTCGCCATTTGTAATAAGCAAAATAATGAAATTTTCAATCATCAATTTCATATCCACAAATTTAGTTTCAGAAATCATTGGCACAATACACATACACATTCGAAAGAAGAAGCAAAATTGATAAGAAATAATTACAATAACAAAATAGCAAACGTACAGAAATGAATGGGGTAACCGATTTTTTGCACGGCAAAATTGATTGAACAACGCGAATGCGAGAGTCAGTATGAAAGAGTGCATGAATGAACAACATAGGGGTGGGGAGAGCACAATGGCAAACCATAGATGAAGATAGCGAGGTATGAAGAATAAGAAAGAGAAGAAATGTCGCAACGAGATTTCTTGCGAATTGAAATTTTAATAGACGATAACTAAAGATATAAATAAAAGATGGATAGAAAACTGAATCGAAAGACAACGCGAAGACTGTGACACTTAATTAAGCCAGCTTAAATACCTGCCTACTACATTAATAATAACATCGTCTCGCGAGTTGATGATAGAGGGATGATTCGCGCGTCCAACGTCTATGTACGAACGTGATTGGAAAAAAAAATAAAATTGCGTGCGTGCTTGTTGTGCATTTGTGCACTTTTGTGTTTTAGGGGCAAATGTATGAGCGCAAAATAATTTAAAACCCGTATCGTCTCGTGAGATTTTCGTGGACGCGGGAAAAACCGTCAACATTTACGCACGCCGACAATTTTGTACAGTACAATAATTCAAATCGCGTTTTTTTCCTATCACTTTATTTCTATTGTTGGTGGATTAGTATTTATGTTACAGAATATTTTCACTAATAGTCATTTTTTTTTTTTTTTTCACAATCTGAATTATAAAATAACACTAAATGTTATATGTCATTTGGCGTTTCTCCGGTTACTCTTCTCTCTTTATTTTATTCGCTGTTCACTATAATATTATCATCAATAAGACGCAATAAAGGCATACTCTAACGCAACACAAATTGTTCGTATGTTGTGAATGATTGGATTTAAGTGCAATCGGTGACTTGTGTTTATCATTATTTTCTTTTCCATTTTTTTCTTGTAACAAATAAATTTTTTGTAGCGGATGCAGTTTTCCAAATATGCCTTGTGACATTATATCTTGGTGTGGAACTGAATGCGAGGACATTATTGTTTTGAATATTTCTTCCTTTTCGATTCGGCTTTTATGGTTTTTAATTATTGAATACACTTTCCAAATCTTCGTTCGTGTAAAAGATTCGAAGTTCTGTTCATGTTAGCCGTGTTGTCGTTATTATTTTTCTTTCTTTCACCGACGATGAATCTCAAAATCAAATATATGTACAACTAATGCAACAAAATTTCGCGTGTTCTCTATGGAGATCTGGGTAACATATTCCTACGTGTTCATCAGGTCACGTTTTTCTACATAGAAGAGAGAGAAATAGTATGAATCGAATGCGAATAAGAGAAAAGGAATGAAGGAGTCGACATTCATTAAACATGTGTATGTCCATCCAATCAACGTCCATTGAGGAGATTTGTGGACTTATGAGTGATATTCAAATACATGTGCATATATGTCAAATCCGAACGCTATTAGTGAAGTCGCGGGACTTTGAATTGAAGGTGCAGTTAATTAAAAACAAACTAACGAAATAAATAAATAAATAAATAAATGATACGTGTCCTGGCTGGGTGGCGACAGTGCTTGATATTTTTCAAAAAAAAAAAAAAAAATAACAATCAACAACAAAAAATTAAACAAAAAGGACAACAATTATAAATATGTCCTATTAAAATGTAGTATTGAACGAATCATAGTGGTGATTAGAATCACATCCCAACATGATGCAACAATATAATAAAAACAACGAGAACAAGGAAAAAAGAGAGAACAAATTAATTTTTTGAAAATTAAAGTGAAAGTGTGAGAATTTCAAAGCCATGTTTTATGTTGCCCAAAGTCTTAGGTTGAATCCTGCGCTATAGCACTTTGTCTACATTACAATTTCCATAATACATTCATACACATATACAAAAATATTTATAAAAAAAAATGGTATTTTAATTATTGTCTGACTCAGGCACAAGCAGATTGAGATTCGTATCCTTTTCATCCGATCCCATGAATTTTTGTTCACCCCCTCGAATCGAGAGAGATGCGCCTGGTATACTCATCTTCTTCTCATCCATCATAGCTGTTCTCACCCAATTTGAACTACTACATTTTTTACAACTTTGCGATGGGAGTCTGCCTAAACTGACAGTTCTAGTGCCACAATCGGAACATTTGAAAAAGCTCTTGATTGCATCGATCACTCTTAACGAATGTTTCATTTCTTTGCAATAATCCGAAGCTGAAAATGCGGTGTATTGACAAATGAGACATTTTACAGCTTTGCATTCAACTTTGAAAGTATTCATCATTTTTTCTTCCATTTTTTCTTTCGCCTCCAATTTATTGAAATACTCCTCTTTTTCTTTTTCTTGTGATTTTTCAACAAGATTAGTATGTGCTGAACTCGCTTCCATAAGTTGTTTAAACTTGTCGGACATTGAGCTCATCCTTTTCGCCTCCGGCGCTACTTCTATCTCATCATCATCACGTCGTCTTTTTGATGAGGCTTCGATTTTTTCTCGACTCTGTCTGATTTTATTGGGATTTGATTGTTTTATACTACCATTCTCTTTGATCCAATTTATTGCATTTAATTTAGCTGAATTGATGCGTTTTTTTGGTATTGGTTCGGAAAAGTCGATACTACCACCTTTGGCTCCAATCCCAAGTCGCGGAATCGAAAGTGCGGCTAGTGCGCTACTGGATTTTTTTTCTGTTGCAGTTGCAATAGATGTAGGTTTTTGTGGTGCAGAGAGGACCAGCGTGTGTGATTCCGATGGCAGATTTAACAACGGTTTTGTTGAGCTCCACCCGTGCATTTTGTTTAGTCTGTCCGAGTCTTTTTTTGCTTGCTCACTAGACAACTCTACCATACACGCCTTACTCTTTGTTAATTCCTTCGTTTTATCGTCCAAAGTCTGTTGAAGCGGTATCTTTCCCATAAGCATTGCCAGCCGCTCTGAATCCTTTTGTTCCATTTTTAAATTCCTCTTTGCTGGTATGGCTAGCATATTGTGATTATTACTTTGAGAATAAATTCCTGGTGCAGAACTTTTTACTTTCGTGCCAAAAGTATTTCCAAATCTTCGATTGTTCACGTCTGTTTGTAAATCTGGTCTCCGTGACGCTTTATTGTATTCCTGTTTAACATGATAAATGCAATACTCACATCTGCTAATATTTACAATATTACCGCATAATTCACCATTCTTTTTTTTCGATTTACATTTTCCCATGTCCTTTGAATGACCGAGTACCATAATTTTCTGGGCAACATCAACTGATAAAGTAGCTTGATCTTTTTCATTGCGTGATTCCAAAATATTTGGATTCAAAACACCAACTACTGTACCTTCTGTGGTTTTCCAAAACAGTTTATAGGCGTTTTTAAATAGAAATATTGTAACTTTATCAACATTCTCTGAGAGATCACTGATGGTCCAAATGCAATATTGATTTCCACTTTGTGATTTTTTTGTTGCAGATCGCTGAATTAATACACCGGCGATTGCCCAATCATTATCCACATTTTGTGTGGATATAAAATGCTTTATTCGTGAAACCGTAACCGCAGTTCTATCTTTCATTCTTTCCTTCAATTCTGCGGATGACACTACGGGCGTTAGAATTCGCAATCCAAATACTGGATCGGTATAAATATCTGACGGTTTGTTTAACCACTCTGTTAGAGGACCTTTTTTCTCTGTGCCTTCGAAATTATTCGATTCTTTCGGTGTCAATTTAGGACTCTTTGGAAATGTATTGTTCTCAACTTTTTTCTTAATATCTGTCCAACCGGAAGAATAATTCTTGTGCGCAGATGACATAGATATTGATGGTTCTTTTATTATTGACGATTCATTCCGATCAAATTCTTCTTTTCGTAGCAGTTCTTTCATGTTTCTTCCCGATTCCGAATATTTCTGTTCTTCAAAATACTTTTTATCGTCATCATCGGATGAATCATTGTCATCGTGGAATATATTTAATTGCTTCCCATCTTTGGGTTGTGAAATATTATTCGTTGACTGATCGCAATCGTCCAAAAAATTGAAATCCATTTCTCGCAGGATCGGTTTTTGTGTTTTATCATATGACTCTGAATCACTATCATTTGCCAGAAGATCACCCAGAATGTCTTCAACATCACTGTTATCATCATCATCGCCACAATTCGCCATGATTAATTGTAGATAATTATGTTTTACGTTTTGTATTTCTTCCTTTCATGTATTCCCAAATGTAAAATATCAATGAAATATTAACATATGCATGCCTTTAACCTGTATTAGTCACGTCATCAAAATACAATATATCCTGGAAAAAATAAATGTTTTTCAATAAATTCATGAATTTCATAGACGGACTATGAGCAATTCGATCGTTTCCCCATTTATATACTTACTCATCAATTCATGCACACAAATTAATTGAAGAAATTGAATTTTCTTTTTCAATTGTTGCATCAACTTTGTCAGAGAACTGGTAAGAACAGTGAGAACCAATGAGAACTGTCACTTTTGGCGCGAGAAAACTCATGGTACGTGAGCACCCCAAGAGTGACCGAGACCGCCTGCCCGAGCGCCTCTAGTGACAGTTCGAAATAATGCATGTCACGTGGCGGTGTTTGAGTAAAACCGTACTGATTTGCACCTTACAGGTGGTTCAACGAAGATTGGTAAAGAAAATTGATGACGAATCCCAAAATTTTGCTGAAATGTAGAGGTGTACCAGTGACTATTACGTAGTGAATAAATGCACCAATCATTACGAATATTACAAATTGAATACTGTAAAACAGGAAAAAACATTGCTGGAAGCATGATTGAGAGAAATATCACGAAAAAATCATAAATCCAACGAGTATATAATCAAGTTGATCCGGCTCCGCCACGCCGAACTGGTTCCGATAATGAAAAAAATTGGCAGTACGCGGCCATGCAGAAAAGTCTCAAAATCAATTAATTAGAAATATCAATATACATAATGAGATAACTCATTTGGGCTCTCAATCATTGTAAATATCTTTATAGAACGTTAGTAATGTCAAGAAGTCTCCATTGTCGACTGTCGACCATAGCGGTACCAGTTGATATTGAAAAATTAAGTGAGATTTTGAAAATTGATCCAAGAATTTAGTGCGCTGCACATGTGTATGGAAGTAAGTTGCAGCCGTTCATAATTGAGGTATGTCCGGAATTCACAGTTCACATTGGGATAGTTCTGTTACCGTTTTTCATATTATTCGTCAATTGTATACTGATTACATGCATATTGTGAACGATATTGGGAAATGCTTGATTCCAGATAAGGATAAGGTGGATGTTTGAGAGTCAGTATCAAATGTTGTGATTGTTATTGCAATAATTATAATATCGTTAATGCACATGCTTCGTATGTTCCGATTTTTCGAACTTATATCAATAGCTCTGTTGGCCGTGTTGTTGCAACCCTTGGTACTTAACTTTGAAACTCAACGTAGCGCGCCTGAAATATCACATGACGTTTATTCGTTTGCCCATATGATCACTCGCTTCATTACTGCGATACTGTATGTTAAGCAGTTTCCAAAGATATCGTGTCTTGACTGTAAACTTCTAATATTTACAATAAATTGATTGCACTATTTGCAGTGACGGTTCAAAATTTTCATCATTCTGTGCAAAGTTCAGTCATGAAAATGTAATTCTTGAAAAGTTTTGAAATATTATCCCCATGAAATGCACTCGATTACCATCAAGTTGTATCTCACTCGTTTTTTTTCTACACATACAAAAACGGAGATTTCCTAATTACAGCCGCGTTTGGGTGAGTCATAGTTGCCTGAAAAAGAAAAAAAACCGATATGTCATGTACAATCGCACGCATGAATACTGAGAAAGAAAGAGTATAAGTGACTATTGTTTTGTTGTTCATATGTATTTGAATAATATCCGCGGTGAAGAGGAATTTCTTCTTGCACGAAAGTATAGACACTTTATGTGCACGTATACGTATTATCGAATATTCCACGTACATTATTCGTGAGCATAAAAGTCTGTATGCTGAGAGACAGCGGGGTTTTGCCTATAGCAACGATATTCCATCCACTCAGTGTATTTGCACATATTTCAAACGTTACTTGCATTATTTAAGAAGAATATTGAGGAGAATCGATGACAAATTTGATAGCACATAGCGATAGCACCTGGTGCGACGTTATATATTCGTATTCATATGTACAGAATAAACACAGTAATGCATTACTTCTTTATAAATCCTATATATACTATAATATACCATCAAATAATTCAGTTTGGCAGTAGCACAAGTAAACGCCCTCTTTATTCCTAGTCTCTTCCGATATCAGTCGCCCTGTTCCCTCTGTCTCGTTCTACCTTTATGTACTTCATCACATTTAGTCGCGTCACCTGGCGCTTTAGTGACTTGCATCTGCAATTTCTGGACTGCGACCTGCTGCGCCGTTAGCCACCTGTCGGTGTTTTGTGCGCAACTATTACTTCAATCCCTCATTTCGTCGCATCACGTCAAATCATCATTTTTTTTACTTATTTTTCATATTCTTTATTTATTTTCTTCCGTTGCCTACAACTCTTCTTTGCGGAGAAAATCGCCGGAAATAATTGTGATAGACGTAAGTACTGAGAAAATGATAGAGCAAAATTAAAGATAAGAGGTGTGATGCAATGAAAATTGGAGATTTTTTCCAGTATTCTAGAAAGAAACACAGCGTAAATGCAATCACCGATTGCAAGCTTTTATAGACCTGAAAATACACATACGCATACATACTGATGCCATGTATTCATCCACCTGACCCCACCCTTTGTCTGTGCGCGTGTTCTATACTCCCTCACACTTAGTTGTTCGTGGCATCGTCGTATTGCCTCCTATCCCACTACCGCATCAACACGGCGTTGCCACCACTACTAACGAATTTTCTCTCTCTTATAAATATATACGAGCTGGTATCCGCTGTCGTTACGGTGTGCGCATACGAACTGGTAACCCCGCGCGTCGGTTTCTCGCCCTCCATCGCGATCGTCCTGAGTCATAACTCGTCAGTCTATCGGCAACCTGCGTACCAATTGTGTCGCAGTGCTTACATAACAATTTGTTATTCCTTGCCAGTGTTCATTTTTGGCTTTTGGTTTTTTCGAACTTTATACACATCCACATGTTATTCTCATAGTAAACTCACACACACACACACACACACACACATATATATATATGTACATACGTACTCACCCAACATATATAACTTCATATATGTGTATATACACATTTATATAGATATATAAATATATATATATATATATATATATATATATATGTATATGTACAATTGGGAAAAGAACAATAAATACATGGAGACGTAAACATATACAAAAGGATGAACGGGAACTCTGGACGGGAATACGGAAGTATGTTAACATTTTAAACATATATAGGAAATCATATAAATTATAAAATAAAATCCGCGCAAAGTCGAGTTTCAAATTGTTTTAATGAAATTTATGAAAAATTGTTGGCATTACAATACGAATGAATTGATGAAATAAAGGAGTAAATAGAAAATAAACGTATTGTGCAAGGGAAAGAAAAGGAAAAAAAAAAAAAATAGAATGAAATGATGATAAAGAAAATGATGATTATTGGATGATCGTGAGTCGCGCGTGTGGTGCAGAGAGTCTGCATGGGCTCGCTGCTGGTGGTTGCAAGGTATCGCAGTTGACGTGTGCTGTCATTTTATTCAGGTGACGGAAGGTGTACAAGTTTATTTGTGAACGTCGTTTTATAGTCCGTCGATTTACATATCAACGCTACTCCTCCTCGTCGTTGTTGTCGTCGCTGTTGCCAATGTCAACATAATCATCATCATCATTGACACCACTTGAATTTTTTGCATTTCACATGTCAACCAATAACAATATCAGCGAATGACAAGTGCGTGAAAATATAATCGGTTCACCTTCAAAATATTTCCAATTCTGTCTTGCTGTCGCTACCACGGTGAAGTTTTGCTCGTCGCTCGTATGCCACCACGGTCGTTATATCGATTGCTTTGAAAATAGACGCGTGCGGCGAAACACCTGCTTGACTGCCGTTGGCTGCAGTAATATACCGACAGGTGCAGTAGCACCGCAACGAAGTTCGGTGTTGGTGCTTGATTGTGGTGGTGGTGATGGTATAGTGGTATGGCAGTGCCGACGATTTGTGGCTTTACATTATTGTGAGAAAGGTGAAACGAGAATCATCATTAGTGTTGACACTTGAATAACGACGGAGAAATAAAGCCGAAATAATAATAATATTAATAATAATAATAATAATAATAATATCGAAGAAAATACAAGTAGCCAAACAAATATTCTGACGACGAGGAGGAGCGCGACTGAAATATCGCGTGCACGCTTTCAGTTCATTCCGTTCCGACTTCTTTTATTATATTCGGTTGGGGAAGTTGTTGGTGCGATTACAGTCCTGGAGGCGCCCGTCGTCTTCGCCAGTACAACCATAACGCCGCCCGCCCTAAAACGCCCGAGACGGGAAACGGTGGACTCTTCGCCGCCACCCGCTCGTATCGCTGCCACCGGTAATCCCGGATCATCAAACGAAATATCGTGCATCATGGACGCGCCACTGTCGCAGAGCATGGACTCGGTCAACACCGTGGCGTGCTCGAACGGCGAGGATGAGGTAAGCTGTATACCCATATTATTTCCGTTACACATTATCATTCTAAATGAAATATTGAAAATTAATGAAATCGTTGATGCTATCATTAAAATGAGAGTGTACAGTTTGGAGAGCGCTATTTGATTACAATATGTCTCGTAACAACGTGCAAATAACGCGTGCGCAATTCCTATATTTCTCCTCGCACTCTTTTCATACCATTGCCACTTTCGTGGTTGCGTTCATTTCGCTCATAGTATAGTAGTGGAGGGATATGGCGTTAGTCCAGAAGGAGGGAGAAAAAAAAACGTTAGGGAATCCCATGAGCATGCGCGCACATCACGAGGCGCATAAAGGCGCGAGATTTCGATCGGGAGCAACGATGCAGGTGACGTGTGGGTCGGTGTTATATATGATATTGATGTATATGGTTGGCACACGTACCGTATGGCTGGCTTCTTTCCTGCTGCTGTCCATATATATATACTCGCCTGTGCTGCTTCCACCTGAATGCTTGTAGCTGGCGCGCCGCCGGTCTGCCATGCTTATTATTGATTTTTCCACAGTGTTCGAAGCGAGACAACCAGGGAAACATGGATACAAATGAACAATATGTAGGCAGGGAAAATGTGGTTGTCGATTCGCCTACATATTGTAATGATGAGACATATACATATTAATTCGAACTCGATCCATGTATATATGTGTATACACCGGTGATATGTATACAGTGGGGGGGAACGTTAGAGGGAAGAGTACAGGCGGCAGAGGTGAAATTTCAGATGAATAAATCCAGTTACATGCTCTTCTTATGATATTATTTGGATCTCTGATACCAAAATCTCATGAATCTATTGGAGGCAGCATACAAACTAATGCTCCATCAAAATTTCCATCGACAATGGAAATCATGAGATATTTTGAGAAAGCATATTTGTACTTATAATATCTAATGGAGTCATTGACTACTGAACGAATTGGACAGCAACGTTAGTTCACCAAGAGCACCATATACATGCATTATAATAACTATACCCAATTTTGCATGCTTCGTGACATATGTGCAGGATGTATATATATATACAATGAAGATATATTTTCGTTCAAAGTGTATGTTGACATATATAGAATGTTTCTGTCGGAGGGTCTGAGCATGTAATCGACGTAAAGCTGTTTGATATGTGTGTAAGTGGCTAGCTGCCAATAGAGCACAATTCGATTGATACTTGTCTCGTTACTCGAGGCTTTACTCTTTCTACTCATTTTCTCGCGTAGATCCCCACTTGTCCATAAGACATCTATAGTCTATCTACGTATATACCTTTTAATGTAACACTGACGCAGCGCTAACTCTAGCTTGGTTGACACGACGCTTCTGTTTCTTTTATCATATTCTATACTCTCCTCCACCATGTTTTTTTTTTGTCCTTTCTCCATTCCATACCTCTCTTTTGCTCTCTTTCACGCGTCACGAACCCACAGAATATTAACCTTCGGCCTCTCTTACTCTCTTCGGTCAGCTACGCCGGCACGAGCCTCTTGGATCGATACCACACCGCATATAGAGCCACACTCGAATGTCTTACCCGTTGAAAAGTAAACGAGAAGGGGGGGGGATGAGTGTGTACGAATAGAAAACTGAGAGAGGAAAGGGCAAGTGTATAGAGAAAGATGAGGAGATAAGAAGGGAAAAAAAAGGATGAATGTAAACTCTGGAGCTCGTTTCATTGAAATATCAATTCTCTTCTTCTTCTCTGCTGCTTCCTACTTTTCTATGTCCCTCCAATTAAAATAAAGAGAGTTGGATTAAAATAGATTGGAAATTATCATTACTTTCAAGTGATGACGATATTGATACTGATATGGTGCGTCGCGATGAGTACCAATAAAAAAAGCATACAATCAGCTACATACAATCAGCTATGTAGCAATTCTGACAATATACAAATTCGCGCACAATACGATATTGCACACTCGCAATACGATGTGTGGCAACCATCCATGAATGCATCTCTGAAGTGTGTCATGGCCGCCGGGTCATGGGGAGGATCACGATTTTCCAAAAATTATATCGTTTGTACGACTAACCGCTAAAAAAATGGCGGATTATTCTCTCTCATATTTCCTCTCTTCGCTTTTGGCTCCGTCTCCGCCGGTTACATCCACCGTATGCGTATACCTGTGCTTATTATACATAATCCTACACTCTCATTCTCTTTTCTATATTTTCCATACAGCGCGTCACTAAGAGGATAATCCTGTTATTCTCGTCGAGGTAGATAATTATTCGCGTTGTGTACCAGACTTTTCTCTCTCCTTATTCCTCACACGCACCACATACACTTGTGAGTACAGGTACACACAAATAGACACTCACCATTCTCTCTCAGCCAATGCTTAATCCGTTTGTATCCTGCACACTATACGCAGCTTTAAGTTTTACCACAAACTCATGTGGTCGAAATGAATAAAACGAAACTAGTTGGAGATTTGAAATATCTTTCTGGTAATTGCTGTAATAAAAATCTCGGGGGGAGGGTGAATTGATGAGGTGTCAAATCGTATCTCGACTATTATGTCATTAATGTACCGTATACTGTATATATATCTAGAGTACCATGAATAAAGAGCGGCAGAGGCGTGAGTCTGGTGTTAGTAGAGTCTGGGATATAACGTAAAGAGAACTGGTGGAAGGTATATATCGTGGATTATCAGGAGACGCGGCTATAGAGCTCAGTAAATAATCCACTTTCCTCAAATACTCGTCTTTCCCGGCGTTCGTTATTGGATTTACCTCGAGCCTCAACAGGCAACAACGACGTTTGTCAAGAATCTGAATGAATCGATTCCCAAATTGACTGATAGTATATAGAATTGCGCATTGGTCTGTGCGGACGACAATCACGAATCATTTTTTCAAGAATACATAGGATTCCATTTTTCATTTATAATTTCTCTTTGTCCCTCGTCCATTCTATAGGTAAACTCAATGATTGTCCATAAAGAAATTTGTCATTGTATATTATTGATTTAGATGTTACTTTTCTCTATTATTCTCCTTTTTTCTGATACTTAAACTTCGATGCGAGAACAAATAGCATTGAAAACTATATATTATATAAGTGCTGTTATGAACAATGTGTATAGAGAGGTTGAAGGCGGAGTAGCGTTGTGCGATACGCCTGGGCATTATATGGTTGGAACGGATGTTGTATAACGGTTAGTCAGCCAAGAGGAACGACGTTCGCATCAGGCAAGAGGCTCGACGACCGAGAATCGCGCGCAACAGGGCATATTATTCTTGACATATCCTATACTGCGTTCTTATTTTTTTATACTCTGTACATTCATATGTATGTTTGGTAGAATAAATGAAAATGTATAAAACTTCTATGGCTCATCGTGTCCATCAATATTCAACATTCTGTACTGCCAAATATTGTTACATTTCCGACATGTCATCAATTCGATGACTATACTTTACATTTACATTCATTGTATAGTGCAGCTCTTGAATTTTTCGTCTCTCTAAAAATATGAGTTGTATACAAATATATGTTATCGTATATCATATCATTAGATATTCAACATCATCATGATACTCATATCTTAAGTATCGACTATGTATAAATATTTAATTACTCTTCTCTCAGTACATACCAGTCAAATCATCCGAACCCAAGATTTCTTTTGACGTCTGCTGGATTCAACAGTCCAACGCTATGTACATATTTACACATCATAAACAAAAGAGATTTTTGTTATCCGATACATATAGGAAGATGATTCCACATTGGGGCCGAGCCATGAATGAATGGAGCTCAGTATCTTTCGTTGTTGACTGCTCCCGACCTACCGTATGCATGATGTCGAGTTCGCGTCCCTCTTCATCCTCACTCCTCGCCCTCCTTCCTGTACCGCCTCCCTGTGCCCTCCTCCTATCCCTCTCGGCAATGCTCTCGACCCAAGTTGACTTCGCCCTCTGGCCGTTCTCTGCCGCTTTCTCTCTTCCTCATATTAAATCGCGCGTGTTGTGCTTTAGCTAGCTCAAGAGTCACCGTATGCGCACCTCGTCGAGTTTTTTGCTTTCATTTTTTCCGCCTCATTTTATTTTATTTATTATTTTTTTTTTTTCATCAAAATAAATTCTGGCTCTGAACTTGGCGTCTCAATATTTTTCTGCCATTTTTTTCCACATCGCCATTGTACCTATAGACTCAAAGTTGACAACGAAGAAATATGCGTTGAGTCAATTAAAAAACGGTGATGTTACGTTATACTCTTGTTTAATACTCTTGTTTAAATTAAACGACATTTATTATACAAAATTTTATTTGCCGGTGGAGATATCACACAGTTTCTATATAAAACCAGTCTCACGAGAAATGTCATTGATGATTTAAAGAGTAATTGAATTATCGAGTTTTTATAACTGTCAGCGTCACTCCGATATAATAGGAGCATGGTATACGTGTGCCGACTGACCTGCCCCAATTGCCCTCGGTATTTTTGTTGTCTCTCTCGTTTCATCCGATTTCTACCTTTTCATCTTCAATAATATAAAATATATTTATATCACTGCGCCCCGTTTCATTCGTCGTCGACTCGAGCCTCAATAATCTTGAGCAAATATTGACCGAGGCAATTAAATATTCTTCCAAGTCGTACCCGATCAATTCAGTGAAGAAATTGCTCAAAGAGATGTGATTCGAACGACCAATCATATTTGACAGAAATTGCAAAACTATTAAATGATATTATACAAATTGGCTGTCCGAGACAGAATTACATAGCAAACTATGTCCGTGTTCCTTCGCGTTTGTATGTGACAATAAATGTTTGAAAAAACATATTCTCATATAAATATAGATGGCGATTTATCTGATTCTGAGAAACGCTATGTTACGTGGCATGGTATTCTACTTTTCTTTCGCACATTTCATATCGCGCTTCAAAACACGCGACAGAGTTAATATACAACGATGTTGTACATACACGACGTGGTAGAGTGATAGCACACTGTCATTTCGTGTTGCACGACAGATTTTACCCATGTGATATCATAAAATTATTGTATGCACGAGACCACCATAGAGTTGAAAAAAAATAAAATAAAATATTGAAAATGAGGGTTGATGTCTATACATCGAAAAAATTTGCTGTATAATTTTTGTATGGGTGTATATAACTACAAAAGTGTAAATGTCATCCCTATGGTATTACATTCACTCAGTTGAAAGTTACGGAAATTTTTTTTTTTTTTTCATAAATGATTCATATCAAACGGTTTATACATGCGACACCACGATCAATAGAAAATGCCGACCAACATTTTAAACAGCTCGAATGAATTTATTCTACGAAAATTTGTTCAACTTGTTTTTTTCCTTTTTTTCACAGTCCTCTTTAATATTTCGATTGATTGATCACTTCCAAATATTCATTATCGATATCTGTCGTCACTAAAAATTGGTGAAATAATAATCATTAATGATAATTAACGGCTGTAGCTTCATCAGAATATACGAAAAATAGAGAAATATGACAGAATAATAATGGACAAAAATCAATGTAATGAAAATATAAAACGAGAATTAAAAGACGAAATAATACAAGTGGCCATAGAGTTGGAACAATTTTCATTTCAATCTTTTTAAACAAAAATATATATCGCATGGTCGCCGTCACAATTGGCCGACATAGAGGCCGTGCTGGGGCGATTGCGAGCCCCGGAATCATTTCTCGTTGCATGAATAAGTGATAATCGCAGCGAGCGCGCCGCACACACAGCGACATCGTACAGTAGGTATAGTTGGTGTTAGTCGGGCTAGTGCAAGGAACACGATGAGTCGGCCCAGACTCACTGTCGCCGTTACGTACCACCACATCACCCCCCGCTCTCTTCACCAACCCCATACCACTATACTTGTGGCAGTATATACCTTGGTGCTGTGGCAACCGCGCGTTCAATGGCTGACCAAAGCGTCTTTACTCACTGAAATGAAAACTTGGCTGAGCTATAGAATGAAAACAAACGGGTATAAAAGCGATATATAGGAGATAATTCACGTTGGCTCTATGTCCACAAGTACACAACTATAGTTGAAAATAATAAATTACCCAACGTGCTTTCATGAAAAGTTGAAAATTAAATAATAATAAGTCCTTGGAGATTATGGATCGTAGTATTACCTACGCCAGACGAGATGAAATAATCATCAAATTCCGACAAACCAACACAATTAATTCTTTGAATTCTACAATTATAAAGAAGAATGGCGTAATTTTTTATTCTTTAATATTAAATTATGAGTGTGGAAATAATACACTTGTGCAATAACTTTACTTACTGATATGAATATTATATAACTATGCCACAGTTGAGTTACAGTATAATACCAAATATAATATGTACGAGGGCAAAGCAATTGTGATATGTATCGTGACTAAATAATGATGCATCTACAGCATATGCAACGATCCCCACATGAATTTCCAATATCTCTATAGACTTCTTTTTCTATAATATGAAAGCTCTCTTGTATGTATACGCAGTAGTTCTATCCAGAATGGATGTCTGTTCGTACCTATAACGCGGTTATATACATGTTCATATAGCTATGCACCCAACCACGAATATCTCAACATACCCGCTCGCGTTGTTGGCTCAACAAACTTTTCGGCGGGTCTACGTTTCCGCATTAACGAACGTCGACACATTGGTCGACAACAGTTAGCTATAGATAGATGTATATTGTCGAGGAAATACGACGAAATTGGATTTTTGATATAATTCGGATATATCTATCTATATATTTCTATGAAAAAATTGTTTTCAAGTATAACATGAATATATAGAGCGATAGATTTGTATTCTCGTTATGGACTCGAATTACACCTATAATAATATTACGGTGCAAGCGCAGAGACTATATATCATATAGGTGGGGATATCACGCGTTGATATAAAATCCGAGAAGCGTGATTCCGGTTGCTCGCGGGACAATATAAACAACCGGAGCTTGGGCTGGATGAGCACGAGAACTCGAGACTCCGCGCGTCGACCCTTCCATGTGCATCACGTACTTTTACAAATACTTTTATACATACTCATATACGTATATGACATTCAAGTGCGCACATAAGTTCACACTCGTCTCCACTTCCCGAGCCCGGAATTTTTCTTCTTTTTTTTTCTTCATCATTCTCTCCTTTTTTCAATTATTTTTCTTTACTCTCTCATTGCCGAGGCCAAAATGAGAGGTGACATAATTACTCACCGTGCGCTAATTAAAAGTTTTACCCGGCAACGCTTTGACTGACTTGTGCATGGTTCTAATCAGCAACCAAACTTCATATTATCTCTGAAGATATATCATACCATATACAATACTTGTTAGGAATGGTAGGGCCAGTCATCAGGTATATTATAATCGTGTACATGCATATGACAAATTAGAAGTACGTGCGATGTGTATAGTTCATAGTATACATTGAATCGCACAATTTCTTAATTTTCGGCGACAATGTTGGTGGCACAAGTCTGGAAAGACTGATACCTTTTCCACTATTTATAGTTTCAGCTCATTTCATGTTACATGACGCGACCATCAATGTGACCATCAATGTGAATTGTGACAAATTGAATGATTTCTATTACTCGTTCATCAATTATTTCATTTATCCATATATGACTTTATATAATTTAATTGAGATATAGTTCGGATAATTATGTGTTATGATATATCATTCACAGAATTGAATACCGTCTTTATCAGCAGTGAGTGATTACGACAATTCCCCAACTATATGTCAGTATGTAATTTGGTTATTTATAACTAGATAAATGTATGCTGGGATTCCATCAGTAAATTATTTCGTTTATCTATCTGCGTCTGTTTTATTTAATTGTAAAGCATAATGCTTTTGTCATTGCGACAACATGTAGTTGAGATTCTTTTTTATTCGGCCATTCGCAACTGCTGTCGAGCCACTGTCAGTTTATCGGACACTGACAACACGAGCGACGTATATGAAATTTGCGGCGTTTGAATGGGAAAAACGTTCACTCAAGATCAATTTCGAAAATTGTAGTGAGAGGGATACAAAACGAGAAAGAGAAGTGCAGAGTATACAAGTACGAAGGATTAGACTTGCTTACTTGGATAGCCGTAAACGAGAGCGTGTTACGGCCATTAGAGGCATTCTCTATACCTAACCCTTTTGTTGTATATATACTTGCTTCCATTTTCAGCATACTCCACAACTTCTATTTCACTTTATTTTGGATTCATTTGTTCTGACTTCCCAACGGAAGGTGAGAGAGAATTAGTCACTTTTAAAGTTGGGTGCTCTCAAATTAGTTTTCTCTCTGTATGCAACATTCCAACTTCCTTCCTACATATATCCATGCATACATGATATGGATATGCTTATAGTCATAAACATTTTGGTAAGTTGGAACCATTATTGTATCCTATTGCAAAACGGACGTAGATGAACTTTTATAGACACAAGATTTTCTTGGAAGCCAGTATTTGTAAACGTCATTCTCACGCATTCTCGTATGGGTTGACATTATTATGGAAGGCCCTTGAGCGTTACTCAACTAAATGTGTATGTGTGAGTGACTTAGCATTATATTCATTCGAGATAATGCGCGAGTGAGCGACGTTTAAGGGGCGGTGCGCGGGTAGATATGGAGGCCATAACGATCGTCATTGTCTTCCAAGTTGTCGCGAGGGAGCATAACAGACGAACGGGCACAAGTCGACAAACGTAATGTTTTCGAGTAACTATAGTATAGTCGCATGCTCTGTGTCGTGACACGGTGAGGAAATATTAGCAGTGCACAGAATTCATCAGAAAGAGACATAGAATGTAACAAGGGAGGATGTATTGCAATCGATTGTAGCGTGAACAATGGCAATCGAATGGCATGGTCAATTGAACACACATTTGGGAGCGGAACCCATCATCCGTGATCCTTTGTCCTACGTATGAAGGCAATTTATCGCCCACCTATACACGTTCCATTCCAAGTCTATATATAATTTTTCAATAATTGTCATTGCGAAATGCATAATGGGCGAAATTCGACAAATAACCATCATATATATTTATGTTATAAATCCACATATTTCTGGAGTCGTTGGGCACGACGATATTCTCTCCAACAACATATATATGTATATATATTTCCTTTTCACTCTCTCCCTTCCACTTCATTTCTCCATCTCTGCCTCAGTCTTATCTTCTCATCGTCTATTCTCCCGACCAATTATCTTAATTAAGACAATTAACGTTCTTTTTCTCATTCTCTATGTCTCATTTCAGGTGCGCACCTTGTTCGTGAGCGGTTTACCGATGGATGCCAAACCCAGAGAACTATATCTCCTTTTCAGAGCATACGAGGTTTGTATTGAAATTGAATTCTTTACATTTTGAATCACTTACAGTGAAGAATTGCAAAAATGTAGTATGATGTTAGATTTATCATTGTGTAATTTAATCGAGGTCGTCTTATACACCCACGCAATACGGTACTGCGTGACCGAAATACTTCAAACTGTAGATTCAATTGGAATTAAGATGGTATTTTCGAATCATTGCAAATATATCCAATGACATCTATACCGGAAGGACTATTGTTTTCCAGTGACCTCCGTGAATAAATATCCTATGACGTTATCGTGTTAAAATTTATCCAGTCAACGGTATTGCTATGATTATTATTATCACCATCATTTCATTTTGCATGTGTTCATAACTGCTATGAAATCAGTCATCATTGCCAGTAGGTAATTATTGTCGTCTTTTAATAAGACCTTCGACTTATTATCGATTGGGAAACTTCATGTTTACTACTTTTCTCTTTATCTCTCATCCATTATTTTTGTTCCATCAATTATTAAGTACCGAGTATGTTATACGTTCAATTGTGAGCGTAATACTCGACAACGGCGTGCCTCTGATATTCGTGCTCCGAATGACCACATAACTTAGTTTTAATTACCACGGTAACGTTATTCATTGCAGGCTATACATTGGAAAACGCCATATTGCGATTTTTCTCCCATCATTCGTATAAACAGTAATGTATATTATTCTTTACACTCAACGTCAATCATTCAAATCTTTCCTCGATACACCTTTGTCATTATTATTTCGGCACTATAGGTGGAATTTGTCAATATCCGCTATCGGAACTTATTCATAGTCCTGAGTTATATGGTCATTATTCATTTTCTATAAGTGTTATATATGCACCTGTCGTATGTGTAAATCGCGAGAAAATGTCGACACCGGTGTCATGGGAAAAAAAATAATGAAAAAATGAAAAAAAAAAAAAATGGCAGGTCGTTTACATATATCATCAATGCATGACAATAATATTTTTTTTTTCCTTGGAATGACGCACAAATTTTTAATTTTCACTGTTCTGCCATCAGTGACAAATGTTTTATCCACCTGTTTACACAAAGTATGTCACTCATCGTGAAATATGAAGGCGGTAAGAGATAGGACTTTAATAATCAGTTATAATATATTATATATCATATACATCGAGCGTCATGAATGTATTGCATACGTATAACAATTTCTGTTCAGAAATTTTATTTTCTTTGATCCCTCCATTCTCCGACTATAGCAATTGTGGAAGTATAGTATCATTCATAATTACGATTTGACACTGCATGTTCATGTATAGGCATTGAATGGGTCCATAGCATTTTCAAACATCACAAATGATTTGTTTCAGTTCACCGGTAGAGAAAATGAATAATTCAATTGAGAATGCAGATGTTTTATTTTTTTACTAATCATATATATATATATATATATATAGTGCGACCCAGGAGATTAGACTGTGATGAATAAAACAAATGTTTCATATTACTTCTCCATGACTATCATGAAATTAATTACGTTCAATGAATCAATATCATTCCAATTTTGTCGCTAATTATCATGCCACGATCAAACTTATATAGGAAGTTCAATTGCCGTTTATTCGATGTTTTATCAGGCGTAGTTTTTTTATAAAATTACCGCTCAAGTGGCGAAAGCTCTCTCTTGTATGAAAATATTTTCATGAAATCAAATTTCATTCAAATTGAATTTGGATTAATATTTATTTCAATCATTGTATTCGAGGATTATTTAATTAATTTACTTCATTGTTGACTGATAATTTTCCATTGTTACTGCAATTTTATAATCAAATATTCGATATTAACTGGTTCGAGGGCGGTTAAAAGTGGCGAGAGAAAAAATTAATGGGTCATTGAACTGAGAAGTTCCCTATATCATAGCATTATATTAGGCGAAATCTCGAATCAATTGAACAATCTTCCAGTGAATTAATATTTGAACTGAATAAATTGATATGTATATGCTCTTTCTTGTAAAATATTTTTTTCGATTAATGCTTAATTTATTGCGTTTTCATGTAAGAATGTTTTATAAATACCTCGTACAGAGTTAAAAGTATATGATCCAACTTTCATTTATCTTTATTATGAATAATTCATATTTCATCGATAAAATGAATGAATAATAATGAAAAAAAAAAAAAAAAATGTACTCGATTATGTTAATCTTCCTGAAGTTGCTTGTTATAAAGTTTGCGGTAAAAAATAGAATTAATATATAACCTCATGGTGAACTATAAACTTCGGGGAAGGAAAATTTAATCAAATATTTATGTATGAACGCAACGTAAACATTGATTTTGTATTAAAAAATTATTCGACGCACTTATGACATATGTACATGTAAATTTCAATTTGCCGCAATCGCGCTCTCTCTCTCTCTCTCTCTCTCTATAACACCCGACTTGAAAGAATGAGGTATTAATGTGTCAGTGGCATCACCATACATCAGCAACAACCTCTGATTCATGTGACAGCAGTGAAACCAGAAGAACACTGCAGTGATTCTCCTATGGGCTGGCGCTTAATATTACTGGTTGAAATACCCACTGTCAAAAACTTTATAACTCTACCCTATGCACGAGCTCACACTCACGGCTTCTATATATACCATGAATTGTTATCCAACCTTTACACGTTTTCGCCATATACTCCCGAATCCGTTTTCAATATCGAATAATCACAGAGGCCTTTTTTATATATAATTGCAGGGGTACGAGAACTCGCTGCTAAAAGTCACGAGCAAAAATGGGAAAACAGCGTCGGTAAGTATTTTTATAAAATTGCTCATCGCAACGTTTTCGGAACATTAGTATAGCAACTTGAGAATTGTGAGTTGTTCTACGACAAATAACATAGTAGGTGTAGAAAAACGAGAAGAAAGCCAGAAATAAATCATTGCAGAATAAAATTGACAATTTTTCAACAAATTCTTCTCTCCATTGTGCCCGTTTTATACATGTATGACCTTCTGATATTACAAGTTGACTTGTACCCGCTATTTTTTTCTCTATAATTAGGGCCTATCGACTACTTATTTTCCCGAAGTTCATAAACAACCAATATCTGAAGAACGTAGTTTGTAATAATTCTTATTTACCAGTAGCAAAAATTTTTGCGCATAGAGATGAATTTTTCTTCTTTTTTTTTCCTCCTTTATTTCTGTTATTGTGGCCGATCGAAGCACCAATCTGGGAATCGCGTTCTATGTACGCAGCTCGTTTATTTATTCAATCTCGCCGTGCCATCTTCCTGCCTTCTCATGCCATACCACTCTTTTTCTTTCTCTTTCCTTTTTTTCCGCCTTTTTTCTCTTTGTTGCGCATGATACAGTAATTGGGTCGTGAAGTTAAAAGCCCCCATTTTGCCGTCGTCACGACATCCACGGCATAAAAGATCGATCGTCAGGTTGAAAATTTACGCGGAAGGTAGATGTTAATATTTCCGATTTTAAAATGAAAAAAAAAAAAAAAGTAAAATTTAATTATAAACCACAAGCTCTTTAAATGCTATTTATAAATTGATGAGCCAATCGAATATCAAACTGAAACGCGCTGAGATGAATAAAAAATGCAAGGCAATGGACAAGAAAGGGAGAAAAGAAAAACAGAAGTATAAATGACTCTCAGGACTATTCCAAAAATCACTTTCAGAAGTCACACAACAATTTCTCGTTGCCAACAGTTGGGTGACCAATGATAAATACGACTATTTATCTCCGTTTGACTCATATCGACAGCACACACAGACAGACACATCAGCCGACAACTGTACCAATAACATATTTTTTGCATTAGTCGACGTGCCATTCCAGTTATAATACCAATTCTTGTATTTATCAGAACTTTCTTCCATTTGCACTTTCAGATTTTAACTAATTCTAATATATTGCTCATCGTTTTATGTGTAATGAAAAAGAAAGGAAAAGAAAAATTATTTGACAAACGATAATTTCAACTCTGCATGAAAAATATGTGTTATCACAATTAGTATCGGTTTTATTTTGTGAATGGATTGCGCCATTTTTATCCGGCAACCTATGTTCGAATATGCCCACGTATTAAGGTTGGCACAGTCAGGTACGAATCGATATGCGAGAATCGCCCGAAAAACTGTGCGCCAAATTTTTCTTATTCTCACCGACTCGTTTCATTTCTCCATCTCTCACTCTGCCTCTACTTTCCCCCTTCTATTTCTCATGTCCCTTGATCGTATACAACTCATGAAAATCGAGTCGTATAATATTTGTCATCAGAAGCGTCCAACCGAAATAAAAACTGTATAAATAGATGTTAAATTGTGTCATGGCGAGAAATGAAAACGGAACGGTGGAGAAAAAAAAATATTTCTATACATCTATACCTATAGATGTATGTGTATCAGAAAAAGTAGAGAAATGTGAAGGAGGAAATGTCAATATTTCACAAGCTGTTGAGAGGAAATTGTTCCGAAAATGTAAATTTGTTGAATTTTCTTCCATATATTTCTACCGTAATATATATTGGGCAGTCAATTCATTAGTATGACGATGTAATTTTGTCTATTTTTTCTTTCCACCTCTGTATTTACAGCCAGTGGGCTTCGTGACATTCCACACGAGAGCAGGCGCGGAGGCAGCGAAACAAGATCTGCAGGTAAGGATTCACTTTGCAAAATACAAGAACATCTGGAAATTCTATTGAAAGTTAGGGGGGAGGGCAAAAAATTCAGTGTTTCACCAAATCAAGTTTCATATTTTCCACTGGAATTGTTTGATAATAATAATTATTATTCATGAAAATTACGTAAATGGTCCCGAGCGCAAAATTCAGTTATGCATGTTTGGAAACACATTGATATGTAGATATATTGTGTATCTATGTTAAAATAATATGATTGCGCAGTGCGATGAAAAAAACATACCGTCATATACAATCTCACCCTTATAAAGCCTCACAAACCTCAAGTGGAAATGGTGTTTGTTATTAAGCCTTTGTTCAAGCCTTTTATTACTCGAGTATAATTTCCCCACCCACCTCGTTATTTATTCTCTTGTTTCTCTTCTTAACCACCAACACGCAATTTGACCTCACGCAAAAAATGCAATGTATAGCCTTTTTGTATATACTATCTGAATCCACCGAAATACCTTTCTCTATTACCTTCACAATTATTCCACGTCACCCTTTCAAATCCGACCCCCCCCCCCCCCCCCCCCCCCCCCCCCCCCCCCAAATCGCAAATAATGATTATCATAAATGCTGATGAATACTAGAGACAGAAAAAATTTAACTTTCAATCCGATAGCTTCACTTGACAAAGATAAATATATAAACATCCTTATTTGTCGGATGGAAATTGAGTTACTCCATTCAGAGAAAAAAAAAACAAAAGTTCAGAATGATGAAGTTGCACGAATCCACAGTCTCAAATCTTATTCAAGTATAACTATAGAGATGATGAAATGTGTGGTGTTGAATTTGAAAAGAAAGGAGTAACATTGATTAAAAATAAGCAATCAAAATGAAAAAATGAAGAAGACAGAGTACGAAATATAGTCCTAAAACATTAATTCCAATCACTGAGTGACATTATCCATTCATCGCCAACTATCCCTCCAACCTTATGTCCCTATTTTACTAATTTAGGGATCTATTTCCAGCAGGGGGTTAAATTCGATCCTGATATGCCACAAACCATACGTTTGGAATTTGCAAAAAGTAACACAAAGGTTAGCAAACCCAAGCAACCAGCCGCTGCAGCAGCCACCTCGCACCCCGCTCTGATGCACCCTCTAACCGGACGTAAGTATGCACCGCCACTCCGTTCACCGCTCTGAGTTATTACTTTACTTTCATTATTTCAAATTTCTTTCATTTCTTTTAGTTTTGTTTCTTTGTTTGATCTTTTCTTCTAATTTTCCATTCATTCCATTATTTTTTTCCTACACAGAGGTAATCTTATGTCGAATAACAGCCAAAATTCAATAAACTTATCGAAGCTACATGTGAGAAATTTATATGAATCTTTAACATAGAATATACTATTTGTTACGTAATTTTTTGAATACATCCACAAATATTCATACGTGTTCTAACAAGTCATACTTTCCCATTCTTATATCATCTAGTATGTTCGCCATAGCATGAAAACGACAGTGTCAATATAATTCCGCCTGATAATGGTACATTAAATGAATTACTCATTTGACTAACTTAGAATGCATGTCTTAAATTCTCTGTGTAAGATCAACAACGATAGCCATATCTCAGGGAAAATTTGCTTCATATTCATATAATGTTTCTCCGTGTACTTATATTTTTAAGAATTTCATGAGGAAATTTTCAATTGATACAAAGTATTCATATCTCAGCGAAATCGTCAAAAATAACAAAATAGTGCTGTTTTTTCTTCAACATTTATTTTTCTCCGAGCTATCTTTCTGGCTCTCTATAGATATTTCATACATACGTATTTATTCCTTGATCCTATTGGACACCCTTTCTGCTTGAATGTAGATTAATTCCAGTCTTTCTGCAAGATGAATGGCAGAAAGGGGTATTTGGATAACACTTCATCACTATTGATCATTCTCGTATTCTGAATTTTCATTAAATTATCTCGCCATATCTAGAATCCCTTTCCTGTTCACAAGCACGAGATATCGGGAACAAATGTCATGCGCATTAAAAAATGAAATTGATGAAGAATAAATGAATTAATATATGAAGAAATAAATACAACATAAAGTATGGAAAGAAGGACAAAAATGTTTGAACGTAAGAAAGCAATTGAGATGGAAGTGGCGAAAAATGGTTTGCGAGATATTGCGTTAAAATTCAATATCAAAACGAATTGTTCTTGACAAAAAAGTTGATATTTCGTCTACCGTCATTCGAGTTTTCTCCTTTTCTTTGTTTATCTTTCACTTTCGGTGTCCTTTGATTTTCTTATTGCTATTTTCTCTTCTCGCGCTTCCATCTTTCGTTTCGCATTTGTGCAACGAATAGAAGTGCCAACCTTATCTCGACAACAATAATTGTTTTTCTTCTCTTCTTTTCTCTATTTTGCCCGTCGGGAAATGGGCGTGAAAATGACACAATGAACGAATGGACGAGCACGAGGAAATTTATATAAGAACAATTGACTCGAAAGTTTCATCCACGGTAAATTTCTTCGTGATAACGGGCGTTTTTAATTTTTATCTGATTAAATGCCTGAGGGTACCATCAATATCTTCAGAGGCAATCGTAGTAGATGTTTAATAAATATATTGAATTTTTTCCCAAGAATATTGTTGCATATGAAAATATTGAATGACACTAAAAATATCCAAGAGATTGATAATACATGAATACATAAATACATACTCATTAATCAAAATAACAATAGTAAGAAGAAAATGGATGCCTTGTGTTTCTTTACATGCAAACATTCTACTTTGGTTGTACAGTGTAATACATATGTGTTGAAACCCAATTGGAGGTCAGCCACAGGAAAGATCAATAGATTCACCTTCTGACAGCCAGGACGATGCGGTTTAACTCTAAAATTACTCGAACTATTCAACAAAATGGCATTCGTGCCATAAATAAAACAAATAATTTATGAGCACTATCCACAAAACTTACAATAAATTCCATCAATTATTTAGACACCAATGTCAGTATATAACAATATACTTTGGTGGCAAGTTCACCTGCAAGTAAAAAAGATAGCAACGGTGATTGTATCACTACACATATATCACCAACTACCTAATAACTGACAAGGTTTAATCGCACACAAGTTCGCAATTGTCTAGTCTTTTTTTTCTCAATATCTTTCTCATCCATTGCTGTTATTCTGGTTTTTTTTAACTAACCTATATTACATACGTTGAGTAATTGAAAAACTATACCGAACAATGTGTTGACATCTAGTAGAGAAATTCCCATTCATTAATAGTTCATATGACACGTTTCCATTTTGGTTGGGCATTATTGCAGTAAATCTAAAGAATAGAAGTAATTGAAACCGAGGATGAAACTCTAGACGATAAGACAATAATTAACTGGTGCTGATGTACGTGAGGCTCGATCATAAAGTCGAGTGAGAATATTCTATATGTTATAAGATATATACATGAATTCAACAGTCATTCAGAATAAAATGATTATCAAATAGTGATTAATACTATGACTAATATTTTGATTCGGTTCGAAATAAATACTTGTATGCTTGAAAAATGTAAATTGAATTTTTTTCAGACTTAGGAAGTCCATTCTTTCCGGGTGGACCGGAACTTTGGCATCATCCATTGGCATATTCAACAGCTGGCGAACTGCAAGGGACATTACAACACGCCACGCTAGTTCATCCAGCGTTACATCCTCAGGTCCCCGTACGTTCCTATCTTTGACTATCTGCAGACAAAGCTCTGGAGCCGCCGACGAGCGCCCCGATGCACGTTAGTGATACTATGATCGTTTTACTCGTTCATTTTTCTATATAATAGACAAGAATATGTGAGAAAATTTTGATGATCTGCTATAATTGAATGCAAGTGATGCAGGAAAAAATTTTTCATAATTGAAAATGCTTTGATATTTGAGAAGCTAAAGGAAATTGGCTCCTGGCACAAACGGGCACAAATAACGATTGGCAGATAAAAGATGAGGGCGACTATGTACGATTGGTGGTTAATCGATCTGTTTTGTTCAGTCACTCACTCCTTTGCGTCTTTATATCTTTGTCGATTTTCTGGCATGTTACCACTGCGCGCCGGTTCACGCGTGCCGGGCACATGGAGGTACGTTAGCTCCCTTATATTTATCTTGGACGATGATGGAAAAATTATATGAAATGAATAAGAAAAAAACATAAAATGAGCTCAACGGAATGACTTTATAGATATTCAATATTTTTTCATATTCATATTGCTATTGAAATTATATACACTCGGAAGTGGGCATGATAACAAATACCTCAGCAACGAATGTGTAAATGATCGAAGTTTTATATTGAGTTGATGAAGTGTATTTTGAGTGTTCCCGGATAGCAATTCGAGTGGTGTGTATCAAGGGTTGACAATGCCTCGTACTAGATTGTTCAATTTACAAACTTGTGAAACCTTGCATATGACAGAAGAGACAGAATACTTGAGAGTAGAGAAACACAGAGAAGAAACACTAAGCGTGGGAGAGAGACGAACAGTGGAAGAGACGGAGATCCGGAGCTAGAAAGATACGAGCAGGGAAATTATCCGAGAGTTTAGTATGCTAGAATCTACCGGGAAGGATACAAGTTTGTCGAGTGTCTGAACATACACTCGTTGAATCAACACGTGTGTTAGATTGCCATTGATTTGGACCACTGAATTCCACTCAACAGTCGCGCCATTTCAAATGGAGAATATCAAATTTATTATGGATTAATAAAATATACGGAAAAGGAAATTTTCACAACTGGTGTGTGAGAAAATTGTACAAATCGTTCAAGAATAATATATAAATATACGTTCTCATATTTTTTTAATTTTCAAATTTTCACATATATTCTTTGACATTAACAAAAAAAATAAAACAATTTTATCTATTTCATCGAATTGAATTTACGGATACGTTTTTAATGAATTCAACATCATGAAGAATATGGAGATATGTTTTGATTATGTGATGGGAACTAAACAACAAATAATGAGCAATGATTGATATTTTTACTATATAACCCTAAACAAAACTGTAGTATATTACTTCAGTAAGTAGATAGGAAAAAAAATACGACTATGGCATGCATGATCGATAACAAAGTATATATTATATGACACAGTTGTATATATTGCTGTAAATGTCGCATTGTGACTCTATATACATAGTTTCTACCCATATATATTTTATTAGCAGTGTTATAAATGACCCGACAGTCAGCTCATCCTACCACCGTTCAACCATCCGTACTCGTCCACCATACTCCTGTATATCCTACCCCCGAGCCCATTTACCCCCTCGCCCTTATATAACCCGCCACGCTGATGTGTGATAGAGGTCACGGATTCGAAACGTCAATATTCCAACCCACTGGGATATCAAACCACGCGCTTACGTACAAAGTGTCGTACTTATATTCTTGTTTATATCTTTTCCCATACTTCTAATTTTTTTTCCAATGCATATATTGAGTTTTTTTTCACCCAGGTATTTTAAAATAATATATGCATTTTTCGAAATATCGGTCATTGCTCAAAATTAAGGCAACTTGAAGTGGAATATAAAGTGTTACACTTTACTGACGCATACCATCAACCGAAGATAATATCGAATATCCAGAATATTCTCCAATCATTCATTTCGTTGGATAAGCATAGAGATTGAAATTAAATAAAGCATGGAAATTGTTACAGTTGGCGAAGTGGGGAATGGTGAAATTTAATTTCCATTAGTGTAGATAATTAAAATTAGGATGCGTGTACATTACTCTAGTTGAATAATAAACAAAAGCAATTAACTTGATATTCCTATTGATTTTATTAGTTTTGGAACAGAAGATACAAGATAATAATGATTAAGATTTTACATAATTTTTCGTTCAATTTCAGGCACCAATGTCACTCCCTCATCCAACAACTTTGACATCAATACACGCATCGCTACCGCACTTTCTACCGTCTCCAGCGTTAGCGTCGCCAGTTGGTTCGTCATCATCGCAACCTAGTATTGCTGTTAGCAATGCTCCATGCTCGACTCTCTTTGTAGCGAATCTTGGCCAATTTGTGTCTGAACACGAGCTTACCGAAATCTTCAACAGGTGAGTGAATCAACGATAAGTGCAAAAGTATACGAAGTATGGTACAGATAACGAATTATCCTGAGTAATAATTAAACTATGCAGTTTCCAGAATCATTTACCGCATTGAAAATTATAAACATTGGGAAAGATGCACCCACCATCAACTGGGCTATTATTGACAAATAGCCATCATGATTTTGGTGTTTGCACTGTTGCAAGCCAGACAGATAGTATCAAATCACAGACAACAAAAGGTGTCTGATGCTAAATTACAGTCCAATCAAATGAGAACTATCGATTCATAAACATACCGTTGTATTCATATCTATACTCTGATTGAATTCCAAAAACTCTCCAGTTCACATTAATTTGTTTCCTTCTTTTCCAATACAATTCGAGTTCCCGTCTATTGTCACGTATCTATACAATGACAATAGCACTCATATATGTAATAAACGGAAAAGCACGTATTTAGCACGTGATGCCACCGCGTCAACCTGACATAAATCACAAACGATCATATTTGAACAGATAAAACAACTTCGATTCAATTCAGAAATCGGTCTGAGGAGTAATGCAACTTCTTTCCTCTCCTTCAATTTCAATTACATAATCTTAACATTTATTGTTCTCACTTGTTCTTTTTTTTTTTTTTCATTCCGAGACTTCGGGAGTCTCCAGAATCATGAGACAAGAAGGTAGATAAATTTCCATCAGTTGTTTATGAACATAGTTCGATAATAGCTCGGGCGTTTTAGTTCAAACGATCAAACGATTCTGAAGCTGATTCACGATTACAGAGAAGTCGAATGTAGGACAAGCGGATTTCCTTTTCCTATATGCTTCGTGGCACAAAAACATTATATTCAACAATTTATTCACCTTCATTTGATACGAATGGCGCCGATTTATATCGTCGCGTACCAACAGGAGAATGTCTCCCAATAGTGATAATTCCCTCTTCATCTATTCGCCATGAACATAAAATATTTTGACTTCACGTTTTATTGTAACAGTATTTTTCAATTACCTTTAGAAAAAAATAATAACAATTGTTCCCGCCAATTTTATTGTCTGGCGAAGACACTTGAAAATATGAGAGATATATGATGCACTTTACAATTCCAAGTCTGGGTTTCACGCGCTTCACTGGCAGTTAAGCACGAGTTACCCGAGTACATTTATACATACATATACATACATACGACGACTCATTTGTGAACGTGCGAACGTGCGGCACATCATATCATCCTGTTTCCGGTTTTACGTCTGTGACAATTCGTACACACACATCCATCCACCCATAAACATACATATAGGTGCTCATTAACGCTTCTATTTGCCACATTGTTAGTGACACTCAGAAGCTGGCATCGCAATGAATGATTCCAGAAAGGAAACATGCGTTGGATGAATGACAATAATGTCGAAACAATTATTAGCGACAATGGATAACACGAAAATAGAGTCTGGCGTTGATTCCATCAAAATTTCATTAAATTATATTCGTGTGTCGGAAACTACTTGAAGTGTATTAACGCGCTTACCGATCAGTTTGGCAATTCCGTTAGTCTTCTATCGAGCGGGCACTCCAAAAACAAAAGTATATTTCGGAACACGCGTTTCCATGATTTATCTAATCCAAGTGAGACAAAACTATAATAATTCCTCGATTTATCAGTGTGTAGCTGACGTATACAATATCTAAATGAATGTTCCTCTATTAATGCTATGTTTTTCACATGCCCTATTACCGCTGGATGTTGTTCTAGTTAATTGGAAAACCGTCTGCGAGGAGATAATTATAAGACGGGATATATACAGGCGAAGGGGATGAGGGTGCGGTGAATAGGGCAAAGCGAATGGTCGCTTTCAGACACGCGTGTCTCTCGAGGGCGAACGGCGAGTCGTTCTACGCTACAATACACCCTCAAATTACGCAGACCAATGCACTCCCTCGGTACGCCTGCCTTGACGTTGGATCCAATGTACATCTCGATGTACTCGCTGTCGATCGATGAACGAAACCCTCACTTCACTGTCGTTCGCATTCTCTCTCTCGCGTTATACGTCAAATTGAATCTCTCTCCGTTTTGCTTTCGCTCACGTCGCACATAGAGTATCTTTTCCCTGTAGCTCCATCCAAGTGTCGTGGATAAATAAACCAATTTATCAAATCTACAGGTGTGGCCTGAAACCCGCAATGCTTTAATAGTAGTATTCTATCTTTCGAGTTTTATTCGGCAAATTTTTACTTGCAACTATGCATCCCATCATGCATACTGATAAAGAGAAGTTTCGATATTGGTTGGACTGTCATGTTGAGTGGTGGCGCATTTTTATTTTTCACTTTCCCGTCAACATACATGTCGCATCTGAAGAATGCGTTTTTAAACAGTCGTCGATCCGTCGATCCGTCTGTGTCCAATATTTTATAGTGCGATCGGGAGATTGGTTGCACCAAAAAATGGGAATATTTTTGTGTTTTCAATTTAGATGATAGGAATGCAAAATTACTATATCCCATGTGATGTTGAATTTGCTTTAGCCAATAGAGTCGTTTGTATTCATTTTGAACTTTGTATATAGTTGAATATTTGATTGATTGAGTACCATATGATGAACGGTGTCAATATTCGGACTTGCCTTTTTCACTGTCTTGATTTTACCGCGTAGAGTAACATGTCTGAAGTAAATTGTTTAAACTAATGAATCCACAAGTTGTGGTGCAAGTGAAAAATAAGTCGCATAAGAAAATAGAATGTGAAACACGTACATAAAGAGTATATCAATGTATAGATATACCCATATTGTATGTATTATCGTAGGTAACAGAGAGACATAATATTTATTTTGTGGTTATGCGGACACACCACCGCGCAATACTGTGACGCATAAATATATTCTTGCTCGGCTCGCATTTCTTTTTCCCACGATTATCATTGGGAATTATAATAATTGTCAGCTGTGTATAAACATATATTCTCTCACCACTTTCGACTTCATAAAAAACAGAATAGAAAACGCAGGTTTATGAAAAACAAGGACAAAAAAGATACAGAAAAAAAGAGGATGAAATGTTGGGATTCCTTTTTTTTTTTTCATGTTTCTTCTCTCTATTCGTGCGAGTCTTTCAACATCTCTAGACTTTTTCTATTGTTTTCCACGGGTCAACTTTGCATATGGAAAATATGAGCTTCTTTGTTTGAGATGTTATATATATATACGTGATATTATCATGCTGTAAATATGAAGAAATGTTACACTAGATGACATTTTTCCAGCGGGATCTATGGACGTATCATACGAGCGTTTGAGAAAAATAATCATGCATTTTATTATGTGTTTTCAATTTTATGAAAAAATCGATTACTCCATGAATGTTCATGAGAGAATGATACATTTAAACGTATTTATGTATAATTGAATGTCATATATACATAGATTTGTATTCACCTGATATATACATATATATCAATTATTATTCGAATATTAGTACAGCACGATGGGCAATCCGTGTATGCCCGAGGGTCATTCTCGATGCAATGTGCCTACTATACAGAGTGAAGAGTAAGCCCCCGCACTCGAGATGAATCGATACTGTTGGCTCGTCAAGCGTGCAAACGCCAGCTACACTTATATATATATATATATATATATATCATGTGTACATACACTCACATTCAAGCAACAAAGGCAGAAAAAGAAGGTTTTATTCTCGTAAAAAACAAAGAAATAAAGAGAAAGCCCAGTTCGTTCCCTCAATTAGTTGAACTATAGGCAAGAAATAGCTCACATTTTAATTTCATACTGAAATGTAACTGTAAATAATAGCAACAGTTGCCCATGCAGTAGTAATTGTACCTACATCGAGCACTCCTGACTGCCAAATTCCAACACTTATAGTAGAGGACCAGTTTTTAGAAAGGGATTTTTTCCAATGCATTCGCACTGACTAGGATCTAGTATATTAGAATTAATTTGGAAGTATGACAATTATTTACATATACAATTTTACCTGGCGATGAAACAAAAAAATCTCTGCTATCCGGAAGAAAAAAGTGGATGAGGTACAATGACTGAATATGGAATCATTCATGGAGTCCCGTCCAGATGATAATAATGGAATTATAGTGAAAAGCAAGTAGTTTATAAATTATATACAGCAATATGTGTTCGCATAGAAAGCCCATGGATTCGAAAACGTATATAGAGAGTTAACTTTGTCCGCCTTGTACCTTATTCTCTCTCGAGAGTACACCAAAATACCGTTAGTTCTCTACGTGAACTCGTAACTTCTCAACTTGGCCTTCAATGAAATGAAAAATCACAACGAATATACATCTGTATACATAAAAAAAAAAATACAGGATAGGTATGAAAAAATTGCGAATAAAAAAAGGGAACAAAGAAATATCAGCTAGTCGAGCTTTGACTGAAATAGAGAGTTATCCATAGAAAAAGTTACTAAGTATCGACGCCGGAAGCACGTACAAAAACTTGCCAGTAGCGTATATACACAATGTCATATCTTCCTCGTTCTATTTAATCTCCATCATTTTCCTCCACTCACTGTATCATAATAAACAATTGTGTGCAAATACCACATCGAAATAATTTCGAAGTTTTTGTGCCAAAATTTCATAGTCAATGTAGTTTTTTCCAAATCGGTTATCAATTTAAAAATGTTATTATTCATTCATATCATATCGACAATGCGTATATAGTGTAGAATGACTGTAGTTAAAATATATGCACAATGACATATAAATCCTGATCGAAAACATGATGTATTGCCATTATAATCGGATAAACAAAAACCAAGATATGAATAAGTACCAGCTGTCTTTCAAAAAAACTTTGATATATTGTTGACAAATAGAACTCTTGATTGTGAAAGAAATAATTTATTGCACAATATTCAATTATTCCTTCATCTTCTCATAATGGCAAAAATGATAATAATCTTAAATTTCATGCTCACTACATTGTTATTTCTTGAACTTTAACTTGTCTTAATCTATTTCGTTGATTCATATATCGAATATTACATCGTAAATTGACATTAAGCTACCTTTTTTTTTCACTCCTCATCGTATTCTATGTAAAAATAGAACAGTCGCGTTTTTTCTTTAGGTTGAATATTTGATCCCTCCTTTCTAAATGTCATTGGCATGAAATAAATGGAGTTATCATGAAAATATCATTATTGAAACAGCTGTATTTGGAAAATCATTATATATATATGTATCAAAAATATGTGCGGGGCAATATTTGTCGAGTTCTAAACGACGATAATAGTTAAATCATTTCAAGAAATTTTCGAACATTTCAGTACTGATATTTAAATTGTTTGAAACGCAAAATATTGTCTTCCGATTTGTTATTGAACATATGTATATATATATATATAACGCATGAATTTTCTTCTACAGTAACCGTCAATTTTTCTAAACAATATATATTTATCCATCACCTGAAATGCCAATTGCAAATAACACACTTGCGTCCACTAGATATAGTAATGCAATCCCGTCTGCATTGAACTCACAAATTGAAAAAAAAAAGCATTTTTCTCACCAATGAAAAATACTTTAATTTAATAATAGAAAAAAAAAAAAAAAAAAATCGTAATACGCACGTATCTGTACCGCTTTTCTTATTTGTGCACAGTTTTAATGGTTTCTGTCGGCTTCGTATGCACACGAAGGGAGGCTCGCCCGTGGCTTTCGTTGAATTTCAAGACGTTTGCTACGCGATCCAAGCGATGGCCGCCCTACAAGGATCCTTACTCCTCTCCTCCGACCGGGGGCCGATACGAATCGAGTATGCAAAGTCAAAAATGGCCGAGGTGGGCTTTACAAATCTGTGGATTGAAGTAGGTTTCATTTTATCTAACCGTGTTGCACATTAACTATAAATAACGAGAGGGAAGAAAAAAGCTCTTAAAATCTTGATTATCTGTTGAACAGAGGTCGCATGTTTATGGTGGGGTCAAGATGTTTCGCATGTTTCCATGGCATTGATTCTCAACACTAACGAATTAATACTAGAAATTGTATCATTAATTATTCTCAATCCCTTACGCCATCGTAAACCAGCGACAGTAATGTTCTTTTTGAGGTCATATAATAATATACTATGAATAGTAATTTATCAAGTCACTTATGTTTTGTTTCTTCATTGTATATAATGTATTAATGGTTTTCACATCTTTTTTTTTTGAACCAATGAATTCATTTGCGTTTTTATTGTCCGTCAAAATTATATTTTCAATATTAGCCTCTCCTCACCAAATATATGCACACGCTACCACCACCTTCAATGTACATATTTATGTAAGCATATTCATATCATCATATCAATAGCATCATCATTATTTACTGAGTTTTATTCGTGACTCGTGTCGATACTTAGTTGACCGCGTTGCGTTATTGTATTACATAATTTTCGTATCAATAAACGACTTATAAATGGTGCGGGCTGGGTGGGATGGTTCATGATTATTTTTCACAGTCATACAAGATTAACAATTGACAACGGTGAAAAGACACTGATGAAAGGATTACTATTCAAACACACATTTCTTCTGTTGTCTTTTCTTTTTTTGTTTATTCCTCTCCCTTCGTAATTTTACCCCCCTCCCCCTTGCGTTATCTACAATTCGGATGATTCGTCTCGCTGAATGGTGATGATCCAAGAGATGCATACAAACAAAAAAAAAGAAAAAACCCCGAACAAAGAGTCGAAAAGAAGTGCAAAAAGAAAGCATTGAAGGAAGGTGAAAATGAGAGTGTGCATTTATCGCGCTTTCATACGAGACACACATACTTTTGTCCATTTTATCTAAAGCCTTTCTCTATATTTTGCAGGGATCCAAGGGAGAAAAAAACGGGCAACCTTAAGATCGACATAAATGGGATGTGAAAACGCCGCGTCAAAGGGTATCTCTTGAGTGACCAACGAAGCCAATGCCAAAGCGTATACTTGCAAGAAAAGAACTGGACTCGACGATGCGGGAGATGGAAACCAGAAAATTGATGTAGCACAACATAGAGGCATCCTCCCAGTCACAAACGTCGACAAAAAAATAAAAATTACGAAGGAAATAACGTTGAAAAATAAGATGGTAAGGAAGATAGTGTGGGTATGTTAACGTGAACTCTCATTGCCCGTCTTAGCGAAAAGTAAATTAATCGGATAATTATTTCGTGTGTATGTTGTGTCATGGAAAAACAAAGAGATATCTTGAATTATGAAAGTAAAAAATGAGACAGAAAATAAGTTATTCATTCATTTTTGAGTGAAGTCTTTCAGTTTTCATCTCTGATCGACCTGATAAATTTCATAGCGTATTATCTGAGCAAAATTGTTAAATTTTCACATTGATTTTTATTGAGAATCATCGAAGTCTTTAATATGACTTATTGTCATGCAATTTATTTACAATTTTTTTCCCAACTGCAATGTTGATTATACATTATGAGTGTTGTGCAAAACATCTTGTTATCTGAAATATGCCTCTAGTTTACAATAACTATCTTTAGATGATTAAGAGAATAAAAATAGACCGAATGAAAAAAAAAAAAAATAGATATGAAGGGAAACACAGCAGCACTGTTAAAAATCACAAATCTCAACATGATCAGCTTACCCGAAATTATATTTCAAATCGATTCAAGTGATTGAAATAATTGATGAAATAATAACCAAAAATCGTTTACAAATTGAGAATGGGAGTACGAGAACAATAACAAAATTAATTTTTCACACACACACACACACACGCACACTCCACGAACACATACACAAATACATATGCTGTTTCATAATGATTTTAGGAAGATAAAATCTTTGCGAGTATATATGTATAAATATATGTACACCGTGTGTATGTGAAATATCGAATGAAATTCGATGAACTATATCCGCTTTGTATGAAAAAAAAATTTGTAAATTCTCAATCATAGATGCGCGTATAATTGTGAATGAATACACGCGTATCTCATGATTATGTGACAATGGAGATGAGCCGATTGGCAACATTATTTAATTGACGAGTGCGCGCTGTGCTCCGTTTATCGATTTGGTGTGAATCAAGTATGAAGAACGTAGTTTTACTTATAGTATCCACCTTGGATAATAATGGAAGAAAACGCAGGGATGAACAAGTATGTCCGTCTGGATGTGTATGTATATCGTGTGTTAAATGTGCGAGACGGAGCACATAAGTGCGATTAGGAAAAATTATATATAAGGGCATGGACACGTGTAACGAGGATAAAAAAAAATGGAAAAGGAAATCTATAATAATAATATTATGCAAACGCATGATGAGAAAAAAAAAGGAAAAAAAAAAAACACAAGATGATCATCGTAAATTTCAATTGATACACGAACATCAAGCTTAATACCAAAGGTGCCCTAAGAAACGTGTATTTATGTTTTTAATCATCAGAAAAAAAATAACAAAACGTGTGATGTAGAGTGAACAAAAGAGTATTGTTAGAAATGAAGAGAAAAAAAATAAATAGTTAATCTATGATGCGAATTTGATTAGACACGTTGTGGGTATAAACGAGTATTAAGTCATTAGTATACATTAAAACGAATGCGGACATATCATAGAATTAAGGAGGCGAAGCATATCACATATTGACAGAGCGATAAACTAATTTTAGAGTGATGATTAGGGAGAACGGCAGAAAAAAAGCAAGAAAAATGCGAGAGATAAAAAATTATATACACTATCGTGTTGCAGATATGAGAGAGGGATGACAAAGAACAAAAAAAAAAACAAAAAGTAAAATTGTAACTTATAACGCCTGTGTATTTGTAATAAGGTAGCAAAAGGTGTGCCCCGTGTGCTAGAACAGCCAACTCGGCACGTAATTTGCCCAAGTGCCTTCCCGTTGGTCGAGTCATGCTAACTTTACCGTAAGTCACGTCCCGTGTAACCGTCGAACACCGTCGCACCAGCCGGATAAATTCGACCCTACTTTTCCTATGTTTCTTTTTTCTTCAATATTCCTCTGTTCTTTTATTTTTTTCCCTTCGTTCTAATCGCAATATAACAACGGTGATTCATTGAAAACTCACGGTGAAATCCGGGTCCTTTTTATATTGTTGATATCCAACAGCATTGCCCTCTATAATAATCACTCTACACTATAACTTCTAACTCACTGGAAGTCAAATCGAATTGTGTACTGTTTGTCTAAACTAAATGAATCAGTTCCAGTTGAGGAAAGCATTCGAGTGTTACTGCTCTGTTTATTTTTGTTCTTCCTTACAATCACTGGGCATTTGTATCGTAATTGTAGTATCTAACCACAAATTGATATGTTCAAGTTGAGTAGTGTGAGCGAGAAGTAGAGGGAGAGAAAGATAGAGGGATTTACAGCGTTGTATGAGGGAGTGTAAAAAACAGTCAGTGAATAAGCGATAGGATGGTAGTTTAGGGAGGAATAAAAAAATATATAAAACAAGATTAAACGGTAGAAAATGATACTTAATGATGATTATGTTAGTGTGTAAGTAGCGGATAAAGTTGAAATATCGTGATTCATCGACATCCACAATTACTCTCATTATCATGAGGAAAATGGATGGATTTTAGTTTGTGCATATGTATTGGAGCTATACTCGTGCAGACACACACACATAACTTGACACATGTACAGATCACTCATGACACGATTCGAAATATCGAATACGTTCATTACACTTTAGAAATAAGAGAAAGCAAAATACAATACGTTATATCGACGATTGAACGTAACATGTAGCGGTCTGAAAGAGAAATTGATGGAGTAACGTGACAGAATTGTAACGCGAAAAATAATAGCGAGAAAGAATAACAAAAAAAGAACCAGAAAAAAATGGAAAAAAAAAACTAAAAAAAATAGTCATCTAATTTGAGCTGTTTATTTTTCTACTTCCGGACCAAGTGCGCTAAACATCGAGTCAATTCTGTTTATTGATATCCTTCAAGCGATATAATACCGTCCGCCTTTGATGCGTGCACGCAAGTATTTTCATTTCATTTTTATCTTTGACATCCCCTTAAATGCACTGCAACACAAACATGAAAATTTTTGCAAGAAAACATTTTAGCAGACAGCTACGCACAACGTAGGAAAAAGCGTCCATCAATCTCGTAATTAACAATTGATATGAAAAGAAAATATACGTCAAGACCGACATTGAGGAGGTTATTATGACAAATAGAGAAGAAATATGTGAAAGTCGTTTATAGTCATACAGTGTGAAAGTTAATAACTCTATACATTCCGTGATAAAAAAAAATGATAACAAAATACATATCAACAGAGTCGATTGAAACTTTAGAAATGGACATGAAAATGAGACATATCGATCTAATTATAAATATAAACATATCTTTCTTGAATGAAATAAAATAACTTTTTGATTCTCTTAGACAACTTTTATACGCTGTATACTTCTACCAAGTCTTTAGGAATATCGAAGAGACTAAGGCAACTAACTGCAAACAACAAAATAGAAATGCCAATAAATGTCAAATCGAGCGCGGATGGAAAAAAAAAAGCTGCTCCAAATTAACAGCGGTGGACCCGCATACAGAACAAAAGGCGTGAAATCCCGAATCATAATTGCAAAATCGGAAATGCCCCTCATTAAGAACAATGTAAAGCGTGCAAAGTAGAAGGCTGTAATGAAAAAGTTTGATTAGACATTTCCCCTCGTGAAAAACAAAAAAGTGCAAAAATGATGGAAGATTAGAGAAGGAAAAAGCGACACTTTTTTACAATCACGTTGAGAGATTTCTAATCGTTATATAAAAACTGTTGGGTGTGAAGCTATTGAGTGATGTTTGAAACAAAATGAAAGTTGATATTGTGCGGTAAATGCGAGGCCTTAATATAGTAATGTAAAACACAAACACTTATCAAAAAATAAGACATTGAATATATTACTACCATGCACTTGTAAATGTTTGATACATTGGAGATGGTATTCTCGCGACAATTTACAGTGAATCACCGGAACGTTACGCATATACATATACAGCACAGGCAGCGATTTATAGCCATATACACGAGCGGAAATCTTCGTGGCGTAAACGAGTCATGCTTACCTCCAATTTCACGCCGCGACGGACTCGCCGCTCTAATTTGCAGCCTTTCTTTTTTTTTTTCTCTTCTCTTGCCCCGGTATCCACTTCACCGTCTCACAATTCTCTGGTTTTCGACATCTCCCTCTCGGCCAACTCCTCCATCTCAACGCTGTATATTCCCCCTGTTATATACATTTCTCTCATTCTTCGCTGTTCTCGCGCCTTTGAACTCTTAACAATTTGATTCCCTTGTGCGCCTAAAGAATAACTTCATGCCTCTTACTCCACCGACCCACACATCTAAACATATTCACATACACGATTATAACTTTTTGGATTTTTCTGTCGAATAGTTCGTTTGTGTTCAGTATTGGAGAAGAATAAGAGAAATTTTTTGCGCGAAAATAATGTCCCTCTAGACTCATTAGCGGCAAGACAAATCCCTTTGTCGCGAACAATTATAACAGAAATTCAACAAAAATACATACATATTATCGAAATGCCGTTTACAATTTTTCTTGCAAAAACGGAATCGTACAAGAATTTTTTTTATAGATGAATTACTTATATATAATGATGATTGGAGGATTTTACATCTATTAATGAAAAGTAGACAAAGAGAGATTGAAGTTAAAAGTATGCGTTTTTCACGTCTTTTATTTCGAACTCGTGTATAGAAATAGGAAAAAAAATGATAAAAAAATTCATTGGATCAACAATGAATTAAATAGGTTGGATTTAAAGTGCTTTACAAGTGAAACTTACTCATATCACTAGATAGTAAACGCTAAACATATTATATACACATAATAATTAATGAAAGATTTATTAATCAATTAACTATTATACACGTACATTTTAATGTGGTATGTTTTAATATAGAATTTAATCAGGAAATAATTCAATCGCATACACTACTACGAATTCATAAGAGGTATGACGGTGTGGATGGTGAATGATGATCATCCGTTATGAAAGTAAAAAAGAAATAGATTAAATATAAAAATCACAAAACCGTCGACATGCGTACAAAAAAATTAGGATGGGTATAAATGCAAGGAGAATAAAGAGAGCGTTACACCACGAGAATGAGGGAATGATCAAAAACAATTTTGGTTTATGAAAGAAATACAGAGACGAAAAGAATGAACAAACAAATACGCCGGGGCTTTGTGTGAATTATTACATTTTCTATCGTAATTTTAACAGTAATTAATGATAAAAATTCACGGAATTAGTTGCAACCATTCTCAAATCCATTTTTGTTTCTGTCTCGGTCGTGTCACGTAACATTTACAATTAACAAAAATTATATAATGGTATTTTAATAACAAATGAAACGTTTGGAGAGTAGGAGCGGGTGATACAATGAGGGAAGGGGAAGGGGGGGGGGGGGGGTGTTGCGGTAAATAAAGAGACGAGACCGTAACAGAGAGAAAGAGAACTAGCGGGGGCAAAGACCTCCTCTCTTGAACCGGCCGAGCGAGAGCTGAGATCGTTCTCTGTGTTCTCTATGTATAATTGGAGAGGAGTTTGAGTGAAAACAGAGCTTATAGCATTAATGTTGCGTGTCTCATTGAGATTTGTATAAGAATATGAAAGAGAGAGATTTTGCAATTTTTTCTCATTTTCACTTAGTGGGAAAAAATGAAGAGAAAAAACTACAACAAATACAATTCAAATTCACGAAAGTTATCTGTTCACTGGACCAATGAATAGTTCGGTTGAAGAACACGATATTTTTTTTCCACCTCGACCATAACATTCCCCTTTTTTTATAAATATTTTTTATTCGTTAATCGGTGTGACTTTGGACACGAAGACACGAGTTATTCGTGAAAAGAGAGCATTCGTGAAAATGTTAAAAAATACGGGTGTTTTTATACTTGTGCTCGTGACTGAAATAAAATACACGCAATAATTTTCCGTGTGAAACATTATCTTATATGTTTTGTTACGGTCACAGGTACAACCTGAGTATAACACGTGGTACCAAACGGTACAATCACATCGCTTTTTAATTATAGATTCAATTGACTTAACATTTACTTACTGCTGAATTCGCTTGAATACTAATGGGATTCACCAAAGATTATCGTTGTGTATTATCTGTTGCCTCAATCCAAAGACTTAAAAAACAAACAAAAAGAAAGATAGAGCCACCTCACATTTTTATTGTATGCATTAATCGCTGATTAAGTGATTCCTGATATTTCAATTATTTCTATTTGCGTCCAAATATTTATGAATAATACAAAAAAATTATTTCACGCTCTTTATAATGCGTAAGTGTGGGACATATATATCATTCCATAAATATATACATTTAATGAATAGATGAATACCAGACAATTATGTCATAAGAGTATAGAGATGAGAAAAGAAAAGCGAAATTAGCAGAAACTATATTCTTGCTTATTGAACAGAATCGAATCCGATGTTGTGAATTTATGTATGGAAGAAATTAGAACTTCATCAAGTTGAATTAAATGATGCGACGATTGTAACGACAGACCGGAAAAAAAATATTTTTCATGTAACTTATAGGGATAGCGTGTTTTAAATTGTTAATTTATTTGTCCATTCCAAAATTACCGAGTACGAACGATTGCCATGAAGAGAAAAATACTAAAACTGTACAATTAATTGATAGAGGAGATTTTGTTTCCGGTTAAATATATGACGAATAACACATACCACCGCCCGTCCTGACCACGATCGATCGTATAACATGGTAGCATCAATGTAACAAAAATGACAACGACAAAATGTCTTTAAGTAATCATACTAATAGTGAACTTACAGTGTGGGTCAACGAAAAAGTTTTAACATTTGTACTTTAGGTAATTCGATGAATAAGACACTGTTATTTGACATCCAACTCTCTTATACTTATTGAACAAACGCAGGAAAATTATTATCAAGCTGCCTTCTTCAGAACTATGCGGGATCATTGTGTTACTATGAAGAAAAAGAAAGAAGATTATCATTCTGTGATTGTGACATCGTCTCGTCGGAATTTCCGTTTATAGAATTATCACTCATTTAACATTATAATTATGATAATATTATTCTCTTTATATAAGTTCATCGATAGCACCGCGGTTTATCCATCGAATTACCTCAAATCAAAAGCTCACATTTTCTTTCATTCTATCAAATTACTTTTGTTTATCTTCAAAACAAAAGAAGGATATGAAATTGTGAATAGATTCACGGTTAATATGAAAAATTGTGGCGTTAATTGCCTGTAAGTATGTCGTGTGCGCCGAGCGAGGCCAATGCGATTATGGCAGTTGCGTTCACATGCTATCGTGATATGCCCTAGTACATTTGTATGTTAAAAGCACAGTAAGTTGGAGCGACAGGGAAAGAGGTGAGGGAGTGAAACAGATGGAGAGGAAAAAATGTGCATGCAATGGAATCGATCTCCTCGGAAAGCAATTCTGGATAAAAAATAAAATATATATTTATTATTAGCTAAATAAGCCAACGATGAGATCGCGACACGCTACTGCACACATTTTCGCTCCCTGTTGATTGTCCTCGGATTGAGTAGAATCGAGAGAACGAAAAAAAGAAAGAACAAACGAAAAAGATGACGCTGCGATGTTTAACATTTGACTGACTTGATAGGAGCGCATGTAACGACATTAAATTGTTGGAGGGAATTGAGTGTACGCTCTGAGAAAAAGGGTACACACATTTTTGCAATAAACAGAAATTACAATTGTCGGATTGCAAATTTTACAGAAAAGTTTGTGGGTACGAACACAAGTGGATTTTTTTTTCCCTCCCCAATACACAAATTGCAAGACATACAGATTTAAGCCTCGAACTAAGTGAGAAAAAAAGGAATGAATGAACAATGATAAAACTTATATGAATGAAAATAAAAAAAAAGTATAGTGCAGCTTTCTGTGTGAAGTTATTGTGATATTCAAAGAATAACTTTGCGTAGTAGCAGACGATGAAAGTAAAATTCTTGATAAATAATGTGAGAGATAAAACAACAGAAAAATCGATAAAAAAAAAATAACTGTAATATGTTCTACCGAGTGCAACAAAGAGAAAATGAGAAAAATAAAATGAATTATAAATAAATGAATTAATAATTAGGTTTAAAAAATAATGAAAAATGAAATCAGTAGTGACGAGGCTTGAGCGAATATTCTCCTCTTGTGTATCCACGGCATTAGATTGATTAGCTTCGAATTAAATTAACGAAACTATCTAAGAGAAAGTGAATAATTTAACGAAAATAATAATAATAATATTATTAATAATAAAAGTAATAATAATAATAATAATGATAAGAAATACTGAATACAGTAAAATAATTTGGAGCAACCCAGCGCAGCCGTGGTCGCACTTTAGTAATGAGATAAACGACAATCTGAGGCCTCGTCAAGTACTGCCAGATGCATTTGGCATTTCGTGAGCCGAGCATTAATAACCAACATCAAATACAGAACTGTATACGACAGCTCAGCGTTATAGCTGTCCAATCATATGTTCTGAAAATGTTTGTGATGACCAGTCAATGATATTACATATATTAGAAGAAAAAAAGTTTAAATCGATGTCTGTTATTAATTACAACGTTGAATGAAAATTAATCTTGATCATTGTAATGCCAATATTGCATCTAGATTCAATCCGTCCAGAAACGTGTCTCATTAACGATATGAGGCATACTTTGCACAAAAGCGTGCATAATTAATCATTGGGACTATAAAAACATATCACATGTAATTATATTATACCTATGGAATGAGGAGGATAAAAAAAATATTAAGCAATAAGATTCTATTTATATGCCCGTGTAAGTCAAATAAGTTATATAATTAATAACGTAAATGGATGGAGAATGAAGTAGAGAGATAACGATGGAATGAAGTAGCGAAAAAAAAAATTAAATAAATAAATTGAATAAAACCAACAAACAGCAACAACATACATATCATTCGTGTGTCTGGGCAAGGAATAGCTTATATTATATATATATATATATACATACATTCATATATATATATATGTATATATATATATGTATGTATGTATGTATAATCTTTAATTCAATGCTGTTCGGCGTTGATGTTAAACTTAATTATTATTATTATCATTATTATTATCAATTATCATTATTATGGATTATTAGATTGTGAGACGAAAAACAAAAATTACTTCTGGTTCTAAGAAAGATTTGGAAATAATAAAAATCAACAAAATACGTAATTGCGTCTTGTTCATATTTTTCCTCATTACCAATTTTCCCATTTTCAATTTTTCACATATATTTATGAGCAACCATTTCATATGGATGTTTGAATATTTACACATGTGTACTTAATTTAGATGACTTGTGTTGAATTCAAACTGATGTGACGAAAAAATAATTGCTATACATTTAGTTTGAAATAGAGTTTTTTTATTCATGTGTCATTATCTCTTAATTCATGGATACAAATATAGAAAGTATTTGAAGCTGAAGTAATAATATTCTGTACAAGGACTGAGAAAAATTGATATTTATCATGAAAATTTATGAAGTACGCCGACAAAACTTTCATTTATTCTTCGGACAAGGCTTAAGTAAATGAGTTTTGAAGTCTCTGTGAGCATTCTCCAGATGACGGGCCAGGCGGCGTTTCGTTTCTCCAAGAATATCAAGCATCGGCACCCTGCAGGGGTTGGTTAAGCACTCGCTATATGTCTCCAACAGTGCAATATCTATTTCTGGAATCCCATGCAAACCAGCAGCTACATCCAATGCCTCATCTACACATGATGTGAGTGATGCCAAGGTTGACTCAGTTGTAGAACGGCTAAAAAAGATTGAATTGTGTCATCATAGTCATAGCGTTACTTATTTCATGAAGTGAAGGGGAAATTAAATATTTAGTCGGTGGAAAGAAATTGATTCCAAAAGTTTGAGACAAATTTTAAGAATACCCAATGGGCTTCACTCTGTACCGAATCAGGATTTTCGTCAATTTTTCGCATTCCAATGACATATTCTTATACTAAATGCATCTAAATAAACATGATTTCCGAATATGCAAAATAGAATCAATTGACCAAAGTTTCCGACCCGATGTGCCCTTCATACACATGAATTATGGTATAATACTTACAGGTAAGTTTCATCATTCTCTAGGTATTCACAAATTTGTTCGTAAAAGTCCAAGCACGCCAAGTCATCAATTCGATTACCTTCACGAAGAAACTCCCTGAAAATACGTCTGCCTTTACAGTGATTCAGAGTTGTCTGAATATGATCAGTTATCGTGTCAAGCTCACGTAGAGTTAAGCCTGATGTACACTTCCCAATACAACCAAATAATTTTTTCGGTGACGCCATCATTTTCTTCCTTTCAAAATCATTCATTAAAATTTCAAACACTCGAATTCCACAACAGAACAAAAATATTGAATGGTTGAATTCATTTGTATTACCTGATTGTTCGATCGGAATCATCAGTATTATATGAACACAAATGTATTTTCTTTAAATATCTAACAACTGTTAAATTCATCGTATATTGCGAACTACAGTCGTGTCACCTGGTTATTGATTGAGAGACCAGATGTTCAGAGGCGACACGACTCTCCTGTCCTTATATCGATTATTTTGCTTTGACTTGGAAAATGTCTTTGAAATTCCATCGGCATTCTATTAATTTATCGAGATGAAAAGAGAGAACAACATATGTTCAATAAACGCCCAACTTCTTGATACTGACTTGCACGAGATTTTTTTAAGTATAAATAGATTAAGTAGCCTTCGCGCCGGCGCTTCGTTCATCTTTCATTTCTCCGCTTTTCCTCAAGAAAAAAAGGAGCACCGTATTCGCTCTACACAGAAGCTCATAGATACGTGACAATATTTATATGGAAAAAAAATCCTGAACTATTTGTTGAATGAAGACTCAAATCGTAAAATTGAAAACCGATCAAATTAAACCTTACCACGTAGAATGACAAACACATTCAGTTGTTGTTACTTACACTGACGTAAAGTCCAGGTCACGATAACTCTCACATTCGACTGCTACTATTTTACTGAGTGATTAACATGCGGTCGTAGATTGATAAGCGCTAAAGTGCTTGGAATATTTTTTCGAGCCACACTCGATACACTTATATTTCTTATTACGCAATCATTTGTTTATCACCAAGATATTCTGGCTGTGAAGGAAGGAAGTTTGACAACGAAATGTAAAAACAATATAATCATAAATTGAATAGTATAAGAAGTTTATTTATGTATTTTTCCAATTACATTCGCTCGCTCCTTTTGACTTCTTTCACTTGAAGACCTGTAACGAAAGTAGCATTTAAATAATTATCGTTCATAATAATAGAAACGAACATACATAAGAAAGTAGACGAAATAATGTACACACCAGGGGGCAATGACTGCTTCAGTTTCTCAGCCTTTTCTTTATCTGTAATAACCAAAGTGTAAAGAAATCTGGAGCATCGCACTTTGAACTTGACATTGTCAGCATTCTTCTTTATCTTGACGGCTGAAAATTGTAACGTTCAATTACTCAAGAGGTATCGTCACTTGGACTTGAATGTATTACGATAAATTCTCGCGGATACTCACATTTGGCATCCTTCCTCCTGGCTTTAAGGAGGAAATCCTTGATTTCTTTGATTTCTCGTGGCTGCAATTCAAAATATGTTTTTTCATCAGGAAATCTTTTGCAAATACACAACACGAAATACGAGAAGAATAGAATGGAGGTGAGGTTATTTTCCATGAAATATTGCAACTATTGGCAAACAAATGCTTGACAATACGAAAATTGTGGATACATAAATTTATAATTTCACTTTTACAGTGAGGCAATAATAAAAAAACTCACCATGTTGATTGAATGTTGATGTCACACAGTGAGAACTACTGCCTGAAACCCCAAAAAAATATTATTGCACAGTGAAACAACGAAAAGAAATGTCGACTACAATGTAATTGAATAAAGCTTTGCGAATATTTTGTAATTAATAAATGTGTAACTTATTATCAGATTGCAATGACAATTTTGGATGAAAAATATTGATATATGATAAAATTCCACCCACCACAACGCGTGTCACAGTGAGAAAGAACTAGAAACAGCCTACAGCGCGTTTACCACCATTGTCAGCACCCAGTAGTACAATGTTTGTACGCTAGGTTAAAGTTCAAATTGTTGGTTCGTCGTATGACCATTGCGACCCATGCGATCATTCATATATATATATAAAACACATCGATGTGTGTGGTTATGCCCGCTGTATCGACAGCAGATAAAAGTGGAAGCAATAATACAATACTCAAGTCGTTCCAGAATTCTAATTTAAACATCATTCATTCAACATTGATATACAGTTCCATACTGATCAAAATGTCTGTGATTTTGCTGTTTTGAATGTAACATATATACATTTTTTTCCATCAATTAGATAACGACCGCATCATATCGAAAATTACCAGTGCTGCTACCTTTAGTTTCATTTAGATCCTAATTTCAAAATCAGAGTTCTATATATTTGTATGAGAGAATGAGAGAAAGGGAACTTCTTCAAACTACTCTCTATATCATACATTTCACCAGCGGAGGCCAATCTCTTAGAGTAATAAATATGTAACCATGATAGAGTGCGCACGCACACATAATTTAATGCGTATACATAACAGCGATAATAATGATGACAGCAATGTGTCAAATATCAGTAGTGTCAAAATATTAGAATCACTTTTAGTGGATAGTTAGACTCAACTCGTGAAAAATTGTGTTAAAAAATCGATGCCATGAATGCTTGGTAAGTAACAATAGTTAAAGCTCTATAAATATTAAACCTGCAAAAAATGAATCTTATCACACTCAGCAGGTTTTTGTAATTAAAGATAAAAAATACTTTGCAATGCAAAAAATCATTTTATCATTGGTGAATAGGAGATTATAGTTACAACAGGATGTACGATTTCCGTTACATCAGACTCGACAATGTATATATGTCGCACTTTTGTCATTGGATTTTCTCAACGAGAACAATGTCCAAATACCGTAAACGGAATAATGTGTGTTTTTTCAGTGATAGAGGTGGGCCAGGTGTATCAGGCAATGCTTTCGATCGCTGGGTTCAACGAGCGGACGTCACGGACGAATCAGCAATTACCAAAATGCAACATCAATATTGGGTGACGAAACAGGCATTATCCAGAAAACTCGGTAAAAAAGAGGACGAATGCATAGTGGCATCAGACGCTGAATTAGATGCAAAGTTGGAGCTATTTAAAAGCATTCAAGAATCATGTTCCTACCTACAGAGAGTCATTGATAAATATCAAGAGCGATTGTGTAATCTTGCACAGGAAGAAAATACTATGGGTCGTTTTTTAAAGGAGGCTGGAAAGCAAGACAAAACTAGAGCTGGTAAAATGATGTCAGCAGTGGGAAAATCATTGTCATATTCAGGTCAACAGCGTTTGGCATTGCGATCACCTTTAATACGTTTATATCAGGAAGTTGAGACTTTCAGGCAGCGTGCAATTGAAGACACACTGCAGAATGTTCAATCAATGGAAAAGGCACGCACGGAATATCGCGCTGCATTGTCGTGGATGAAAAACATCTCACAGGAACTCGATCCCGACACTTCAAAGCAACTTGAACGTTTTCGAAAAGTGCAAATTCGTGTGCGACGTGGTAAAACATCATTTGATCATCAAGCATTAGATTGTCTGCAAAAAGTCGATCTTCTCGCAGCAGCTCGGTGCAACATGTTTAGTCATGCACTCGTACTTTATCAAAGTAATTTACTGAATTTTACGAAGAAATCTGCGCAGGCATACTCGACAATAGCGAATAGCTTCAAGGGTTATCAGCATTATGACTTTATGGTTGTGAGAGAGCTCGCCGAAACATCAACGAAATTGGCGAAAGAGACTGGTGGTGATGATGATGTGGAAGACAAAGACAAATTGCTATTTTTCGAATCTGATTTCCATGACAACATCGAGGAGGCGCAGGAAGTGAAAGCACAAGAAAAAAAAATGGAAGAATGCAATGGGACGGACGATAAACTCCTGGACATTGAGAGTGAAGTCAAAGATGATTTGGGATTTCAATACTTGGATTTGAGATCAAGCGTCAATACAGAAATATCTGAGAATGCGCTGGAATCAACATCCGCTAATGACGACAAAGAATTCGACGAATTCTTTGGAAATTTAGCGAGTGAAAAATTTTGTCAGAACGATAAGCATTCGCGCCAATTGGAGAAAAGTCTTGCCGAACTCGATTTAGCGATGGACTCGTTCACGAGTGGGAATGTAAATTTCGATTTTGGTAATGCTACGTCTCTGGCGACTTCATCTACAGCCACCCAGGAACACGCACAACCACCTCTTCAATTGCTTACGTCGGAAAATGTTGCATTACTCAATGAAATTCTTAACAGTGGTCCGAGCGCAAACGTTGAGTGGGATTCAATAACTAATGATACATTCTTACCACCAGGAATTTTGAAGCAAAGTCTTGGCGATGCAGCCCAAGGGAATGAATCATCGAACACATTTTATAACGAAGAAAAGGTGAATCCGAAAATGAGTGGCGCTCATTCAATAAATAACTTTTTTTTTCACTAGAAGCTAATGTTTGCGAATTGATTTTTGTTCCACAGAGGAAGAAAGCCAAGCAGAAGGGGAATTCGTGGTTGGATTTATTCGCTGAATTGGATCCATTGGCAAATAATTCTATTGAGAGTCTCGCTAAATCTGGGGACAGCAACGCTCCAGCTTAGCCAAAGAGACCGAGAAAGTTTACTCTAATTTTGTCGAATCAGAGAAATCAATCACCAGTCATTGACATTGAATATTTCGGGAGATTAATCCTCAAATATGGGTAGTACTTAAGGACTAACTATCAATAATAGTCATTGCCACATTCCAATTGTATTTTTCATGAGACATGAATAATCTCTACCAAAGATTATAGACCGAGTGGATGAGAATGTAATATGTGTTACTCAGTATGTGTATTAGTCGTGAGTTTATTGATTTAATGATTTCTTTTCATTTCTATCCATGATTTAAATTATATCTGCTATTGTTAGAATATGGGAGAGTAATGACTGAAATCTGGCATTATTTTATTCTCATTAATTTTTTTTCGTCTTTTTTTTGTCTCATTTATTGTTGTTTAAAAGCATTCGAATTTACTTCTCACGTCTACTGTGACAGATGTGTTTATTTAGTCTTCGTTATATTAAAAGGTATCCAATTATAATATTTAACTATACAAGATGACGATAAAAAATATACCAAATGGTGCAATGCTATTAATCGAGAGTGTGCATGATTCCAAATTTGTTCTCTCATATTTTCTCCCGTTTTCATACTCGTCATGTTTACTTAACTATACGATTGAATCTCATTTGTAATTTGAGCGTCTAGCTACTTCAAAAATAAATTACGAGACTAGGGACGCTTGGAGTTTCATTAGTCAATTAATTTAAATTTCTATTTATCATTGCTTCTGCTGCTCTTTTGTGTCCTCGGCTCACGCAATAGTGACATGACTCTTCAAGTCTCTTATTTGTAAAACAACGCAATGGGATCACAGTACTACCAACGAAAAACTTAAAATTGGTGTCCATAATCTACACGCATAATCCTTGAAACAAAAATCTAGTTGAAGGAGGTACCTAAGCAAAATCTCACCAGTTCAAGGGTCGAAAAATTGCGCCATCGCTGTCTTTACCCTAAAAGTAAGTCAACGAGAAAATTTTTTAATTAATATATGTGCCATCGACGTTAAAGTCTTTTCCTTCGAACATACTTATCAAATAATTGTGAATCCTTCGTGTAACGCAACTGTTGTAAGATTTGATAGAGCCCCAATTCGCGTAAACGTGCCTGTCGTTGCGCGGCACCAGGTTCTTCCCGCCAGACTAGGTTACAAACACAAAAAATGGCGGCCACCTTTAGCTTCACATTGCTGTGCATCTAAAAAGAAGTTACATACGTAAATTAATGAAGTTGTAGTGTATCAATTTACAATATGATTTCATGATTACAAGCTTGCATGAAATATGGGTAGGTACAAAAGTATAATACCATATAATCCATGAGTTTCTTCAAAACGTCCTCATTTGCCATTATATGATCTCGCGCGCGATCACCATCGGCGACATTCGCAAGGATGCAGAGTGCCTGCTCTTTCACATCCGCCGAATGATCAGGATCTTCGAGTACAAGAATAACTGCTTGCATAACGTGCGCCGCATGCTCATCCATAATTCGATCTATATGTGCTTTTGTTGATAGCAGATTCCTCAGTAACCCAAGAGTTTTCATTAAAACAGCTGGCTCGGGGTCAGCGAGCAATCGAAATATTTGGTCCGTACCCAGACACGATAATATTTGAGACTTAACACGTTGTTCCGCTTGGAATGCCACATTCATCAGAGCCCATATACCATTAAGTCTGAGTGCTGAATCAGGCCTCTTCGTCAACGAGCATAGGAGTTCAACGCCACCTGATTCCAGTATCGGTTCCTTGCTTGGACTAAATTCTAAAAGTAAATTGCACAAAGTACTCGAAGCGACCGTCAATAGATCCTCCTCTCCCTCGCCTCGTCCCTCAAGACCTTTCTCTGCACCATGCAACAATTGCATTAGTGGTCGCCAAACAGCATGGTCCTGAAATGTGGTTCTCAATTGTTGAACACTCCTTGAGAGCGAGTGGAGGCATCGTACAGCAGCAAGACGCACTCTCGGTCCACCAGGATCCTGCAGTCCCGACACAACGAGCTCCATTAAGCTCTCCGTCTCAATAATTCGCTTTCGTATATCTTCATCATTGGCCCCCAATGACGCAAATGCTCTGAAAGCAGCTTGACGCATGTCTTGGGATAAGGCGGCATCCTGAACTTGCGGATGAGGCCTCAACAATTCAGCTAGTGTCGGTATCAAATGATTGCTGATAGACGCAAGACGTTGGAGCTCTGTATCGACTTCGGTAAGATATGCGAGAGTCTCAGCAGCGGCTACACGTTCTCTAGGCGGTCGATCGCGATGGCACAATCGTACCAAACAAGGCAGAGCGCGATAGACAACTCTTGGATCAGTTGCGGATAATGCTCCGGCGCGGTGCATGTAAGCCACACATCGTGCTGCCTCTAATTGTACGAGTGAGCTTCTCTCACGACCCATCAACTGGCCAAGATGAACGGGTAGTAACTTACTTTGAGACCCATTAGCAGTTGATGCATTTGCTACCATCAATGAAACCGTGTAATTTTGATAACACATATTTGCTAAGCACGCCAACGCTGGAAGTTGAACATCCGCCAAAGGCGAATCAAGTTGGGCTGCCAATGTCTCAACTGCACCACCTTTCATTAAATCATTTTGCTCCTCCACGGTTTTACATGCTGTTGTTAAAATCGTTGCGACACACACTTGACAAGTGACAGATCCATTTGTCAATGACAATAGACGTGGTATTAATGCAGAGTCATGATATAAAGCTTGTACAGGAGCTGTTGAGTGTTGGAAGACTGTTCTCAGGCATCTCAGACATGCTTCAATCAGTAAATTACACAGTTTCGGTTTTTCATCTAGAGTTACATCCATTTCAGATGTGGATAACAGCAGTTGAAGTATCAATGGTACAACACCAAGATCAATGAGGGCTAGTACATGCTGATCAGTTCCCTTCGCCAACGAGCCAAGCGTAACAACAGACTCCAAGCGTATTTTCTCCCCAATATCTGAGCCCGATGTGTCGCTTAGTAACTGAAGGAGGCGTGGTACAACGCCTTGTGCAATTACGGAGCCTTTTTGCCGATTACTACCAATAACGGAGTTCTTCAAGCAACTGTAGACGAAATAATTACGTGAATATTTGTTAAGCTATAAAATACAATGTGTTTTTCTAAGGTTAGGTTATTTGGCAACGCACATTATTGCGTCAAGACACTTCTGGGGTTCCGGCGAATACAGCTCGTCAATGTAACTCCTAGAGCTCTCGACGTCCTACGGAGGAATAGAAAATTAACTTAATATTTTGTCGCGAAACGGTGCAGGAAATATGAAAAAAAGTGAAAAGAATGTCAGAAAGCGTATCACCGGCCACCGTTCTCACATTCTTCCCTCCTTTACTCACCATGAATGGCTGCATCACCGAGACCATTATTTATTCTACTCTTTATTGTACATAAATATCACTTAATATAACTGCTATGATTTATCACCAGCACCGTGGCGAGAATATGCCACGAGGGAGCCGTCAAACTTTTTTTTATTGGTTCTTACGTGAATTCCTTTGGCCGGTTATATGTATGTTATGCACAATTTTCAGCTTATACTCATATACAACCTTTGCGCCGATTCAAACGCGCAACTTCTTCAGAGCACCACCAACAAATCATCCTCCTCTTGTTAAATTGGTAACACTGTGATTGTGAGGTTATGTCCTTATAGATAATTTACCTATTCAGTATACATGTATATATTCGAAACCCGCATACAAATTTGGCATTGCACTGCATCGAATAGATTATAAGACAATTAATAAGCGACATCGAACTAATTGTGTTAAAGGCGAAACACAAACAGTCACAACGAAAAATCATGGCATTAATTGGACAAAGACTAGCTAACACTAGACAATTCACGAGTAAAAATTAAATATTTAAGCAGTAGGGGGTCGTCTTGTGAAGCAATTTTGTTACAACTCATTATTTTTTTTTAGATGTTAAGATTATTGCGAATGGATTTCATGCTTCTTCACCATGGCTATTAGATCAAGAATGGAGACAGAAGTAAGTTGAAGGAGTTGATGGCGATTGACTGTATTTCAACTTCGTTCGAATTTTTTTTTTCGTTCTGGTTCACTATTTGCTTTCAATTTTGAGGAAACGGTTGACACAAAATCCGAATGCTTTTGGACCACTAACAAATTTGCCTGATTACTCTCATGCCGATGGAAGACCTGCTCCTTTTGGTGTGAGACAATGGAGTCGGATTAAACGGCAGAGGGAAATTCTCGTATGTTCAGTTTAAATATTGGTCAGGTTTTTCTTACATCATCAGTCTTATCAAAAATCAAATAACGTTCAACATTTTCAGGTAAAAGTGCAGAAATTAGTGCATGAAATTGATTATGCAGTTGAAAGACACGCACGTATAGAGACTCAAAAGGCGGAGAACAGAAGAATGATTATCGAGGGAAAATTGAAACCGAAAGGTCAATGTCTTTTGAGTGAATCAAACAAAAAGAATTGAAAATAGATAGATGAAATCAAAACTGTAATTAAATAATAAAAATTATTGTATGAAATTATTACATTCATTTTTCAATCACATATGAGAATGGTTTCGAAAGAGAGTTTACACCTACGAGTACATGAGATGTGAGGATAGAAAGTCGTGAAGTTAAAGTTGATGGAAGACATTTTTTCGCGTAATAAAATAGAAACGATTCTGTTATTACACTAAAAAGTCTCATCAAACATCCGCAGAATTTCATCTCTTGCTGTGCATTTTCCTTTCACAATTATTCGAGATACAATTGGTAGACTTGTCCACCCGCCTCAAAATAACACCCGTTAATAACTCGAAAGTGCAACACTTCGAGAATTTCGAGATATCGCAAACTTCGAGACAAAAAAAAACCATATCAAGGGGATTAGCGCGGCCATAGGTTTGTGATATGTGAATGGCGGGTCACGAGAATTATAAAAAGAAGTTTATGTGCACTGTTCATGAAGTAATGACCCTGAGAGTCAGTTCGACAATATTTGAACTACATTAAAATGTTTGCAAGTAGCGGAGCAGTTGATTGTTTCCGATGTATTGACTGGCAGTGACCAATCATTATGCATCGTTTGTAAGATCCAGAAAAACTCAAGTTAAGTTCGAGCCTATAGTACTGGCTTTGTAATCGACATTTCCTATAAACCAATACTAATTTTCAACCCCACTTTAGTCATTCAGTCGCTATCCTATATACATATGAGAATTTCAATTTGGTGTCGCTCGATTCTTGCATTCTATACAGAAACTATTGAACACATGCGTCAGTGTAAAACAGTTCCCAATTTGGAATTTCGCGGGTAGTGCCTCAGATGCCCATTGGTTATAGGCACACCTGTGAGGAATGAGAAGGGGCCTATATATAAGAGAATTTGTAAAAGGATTCTCCGCTTCCAGATAGCCACCGAGTCGTTTCAAACATGGAGGAATGATTATATATATATATATATATACGTATTCGCATATAATATTAATAATAATAATAATAATATCTAAACATATGACATACACATACTACTGTGTATCTTTTTTTCCTTCAATGAATGTATAAAAAGTATGTTATTTACCATACATACCACTCTCACAATTGGTGCTGTTGCATTAAGTTCACCAATTCAATATAAATTAACTTGGCAGAATACATAAATAAAACACGTGTGACATAGCGAATGTAAAGATGACATCGGTAGACTCAGGTGTTGAAACTGGAAACGATTCCAACGACAGTGCACAAACAGAGAATCAGCCTAACAATCAAGGATCCGTCAAGGCTGCAACCATAACGACCTCCGTGGACACACAACTACAGACAATACAAAGACAGGAATCGGATGTTACCGAAGTTGACATGTGCAAGTTACCAACATCGACGATTATTTGTCGTCCGGAGAATTCACTTTCTTTCACATCACAAAATAATCTCGTACCTGGATCATCCGGTCCAGTCCTCGTATTCAATCTCGAATCTGGTGCCACGAAGGTTAGTAATGCATCGTTTTCCATTATTAACGACTATTGAATGTATCACGCTAATGAAATATTTGTTTACAGACCCTGCAGTTTAAAACTCCACCAAAATTTCTGATTCATCCAAAATTATTGAAGAGAAGTAAATGATCCTGAAAACTTAGTTGACTTCTGCATGTTAATGCACTTTTGTTTGAATGCAACATATATTCATTGACCGTCATATCTTTAATTTCTAGCACTTGGTATCAGTTGTCCCAACAGTTTCTTTCATAATGACGCCTACAAACAAGAAATGAAACCCGTTAGTTTGCGCGTCTCATCTGTCCAGAGATCGAAAAAACAAGAATTGAGGAGTATGCCTTTTTGTAAAATTGGTGGTAATCCGTGGTGGGGCCGTAAAATGCGTCTGGCGGCGGCTACTAATAATATTGAATTGATGCAGAGATTGCTTGAGAAAGGTATTTCACCCAATAATCATGATGAACAGGGACGATCGCCACTCCATTTAGCGTCTTGCAGGTACGGTCCATTTATGCAACAAGACATGACTTTTTTATAAAATATAACCATAATTAAACGTCTTTCCCAGAGGTTACACTGAAATGGTAAAACTATTGCTTGATTATGGCGCAAATCCGAACCAAATTGACTGTATAGGCAATACACCACTACACTTGGCTGCAGTTACGAGCAAAGGTTCAGTTGTAAAATTATTACTTAATGCAGGGACAAACGTTTGTTCCTCCGATCGACACGGATATAATCCGCTCCAACTTGCGCAAACAAAATTGAGAATGTTACAAAATTGCAATGGTTCTGATATGAATCGCATCAAAGATGAAGTTCATAAAATAGTTGGTATGCTTCTGACATACCTCCAAAAACAGAAAGATGCTTGTGAGCAGATTGAAACACTAACTTCATTTTGCTCAAGGATTTCATTATCAAATACAACTGATCAGGTTCAGGATGATGTTAAAGATTTACTTGCTAGTATTGATGCACTCAGCTTAACAAACTAGAGCTGCGCATAATACAATTATGATCTTCTCAGTTATCATTATGTCGTTTTTTCTTCTAAATCTCACCAAAGCGAATCGACTAATGTGATCCACAATGGTGTTTCGAATTAATGAACACCTGTTTTTTCTCATAACAGCGATAACGCCTCATTTTATCATCATTTTCATGCGACGTGATGACGATGATCTTATAACTAATGAAGTACATGTGATATTCGAAGACTATCTGTACACAAAGATTTTGTGGACACAAATGAATATTTATTATTGTTCTATTTTTTTTGTTTCTCATATTCGGTGTGTCTTCTGTTTAAAGCCAAGATGCGTGATTCAGATGTTAATTCCATTGAGGAAAAATGAGCCGATATGAATATTAGCAGCTTATTCAAGATTTCGTCCATCAATTTTGAAGTTTAAACATTTTCTTCCTATTGCAAATTAGGATTCCTTATTTGTACGGTCTCTGAAGATGAACAACTTTGATAAACATATATACGAATAGTAATAATATATAAATAATGATAAACATTTTTCTACCCAATATAATGATGAAAAATGAATAATTTCATTCACTCGTTAATTGTTTTTCTCATTGTGCGCACATGGAGTATATCCGTGTGCATGATTCTTGTTTGCCAATTGTATATAATCCCATATAACTATGTCTGTGGTGGATGGAGATGAATGGAAAAATATAAAATAAAAAAAAAAATATATATATATATATGTATATATATATATTCTTTATCTGATTATTTGATGAAACAATGATTCAGATTGGATAACGATGTGTCATCAAGTTGAATGGGGAAGCAGGAATAAAACACGCTAATCATGTGATAAAGTTCAGTTTTATTTATATAATACTTCTCGCGATAATTGATGGACGGCATGCGTACAATATTATCAGAGCCAAATTCCACATTTCACGATAATGTTAATAAGAAATAAATCATTACATTTATTGATTCATTCTAAAGAGTGAAAGCGTTGAATTTATTGTTCGCTGAACATTGAATAAGTCAATAATTCTATATTCAAGTACTACAATATATATATATATATATCTAATATGATTTTAGAGAAAAGTTTTTGACACAAAAATATTCTAAACCTAGGCCTGTACCAATGCCATGATCACTTTGGTATCCACTGCCACCAAGGTTCACATCTTTTACCTCTTTTATCTCTCTTCCACCTTCTTCTGTAGAATATACATAATTATAATTCATCACATGAATGTCTATCAACTCACTAATCAACATACAATATTTACAAATACAATTTTTCATCTGCTTCAATTCAACACTTAATCACAGATAAATATTGATGAATCAGTTCCAATGTATGGAAGCATTTTTTATCATTTAATTTTTTTTATTTTCCTTCTGAACGCTCAATAAAAATGTAATTCATTGTCAATCATTTTAATTGGCGCTCAATAATTAAAATCGGGGACCAGATACGTATCTCAACGATCGTCAACTTTTGTTCACCGTCGCACTCATATACAACGAACAAAATCATCAATATCACACATTGCCTAGACGTATTATAATTCTGGTCAAAATCACACGGTCTTATATCACGCAGAAACTATATACGGCCTCAAGGTTCTTGTCAAGAACTCATTACATTTGCCAAAGATGGAAAAATCTCGGCTTGTAGTGGGCCATAATCTACCTTTTCACCATCGACAGTCATATTACCAATTATGCCTTCCTCAGGCTCAATACGAAATGCCTTGACAGGAATCATGTCTACACCATTGCAACTCAAGTGCGTACCTGTATTGAGACCAAGTAGAAACTGCAACATAATCAGTTTTTCAATTATTTAATTTAGTTTCCAGCACATGAGTATAGAATGAATTATTTATTATTCCCTTCAATTGCACACAGGTGCGATTCTGCTCACACATTTTATTTAAAGTTATGGAACTGGTCACAAAATGGATAACATTGCACTATTATCTGTGTCTCATTTGTGATCGTCCAGAAATATTCTGTGTAATCTAACGGTTAGAATGTGGCAAAAATAGTCACCTGAAGCATATTTGCTCGTGTGATACCGGCTTTGATAACCAGTAGCCATATCACACCGTCAGCGAGTTTAGCTTGAGGGGCGAAAAACGCATCTTCACCGATATGTGACTGATAAGCCGCATGTACTGCGACAAATTCACCTGAATAAATGATTTTCATTATAAATTTAAGTATGGTTTTTCAAATTAAATTGAGAGTTCATCTGAAATACCTTTTATTTGCGTCCAACCGCTGGGAAGTTGAGCAGTGAGCGCGGGAAGAGTTGAGGATGGACCATACATTATTCTATTCGTATCCACGTCATCACCATCACCGTCTCCAATACAAATTTGATCAATGTCAAATCATTTGTTAATTAGTGAAAATTGCATGAATGAAAGTGTTAAAGTTGATTCGTTTACCTTGTGCTGTACTGGTATTCTCAGCCATACTATGATATGTTGAATTTGAGCCTGTACTGAAATATGTGGATTTCTTGGATGTCGCCGAATAAAAACTGTCGAGTCGCGAGCGTGATTGAACTTCAGTCTCCAATGATATATTTTCGCCGATGACTTCACTTTCATCTAAATAATTATCGCCCAAATCATTTGTTATTGAATCCAACACGTCGTGATAACTCTTTGACTCTCTGACACCGCAATATCTGAAAGATCATTTTCGATTAACATTTTAACATTGGCATTTCAAATACGAAACAAAGAATAAATAAAGAACATCGATTATCTACAACATTTTACCGGTCAAGATTGTCGCCATAACTTTTGGAATGTGACATTATTTCTTCATTATTGCTGTTTTTGTCATACAAATTACCATTGGTTTTGCATTCGGACGTGGTTTTATCACAAGGTAAGTACGAAATAGTTCCCCTGTAAACCCGAAGACCAATAAGCCTGGCAAGACTCCAAATAGTGAAACGTTGTGCACCAATGGCCCTGAGCCTTTCGCTCTCGATGTCAATGTCCGCAATGAAACCCCAACCTACAGACAGAAATGAGTAGAGGATCTGACTGCGTGTCTCGACGCGAACGAGATCGATTGGGGTGCATCTCCCTTTCACCACAAACAATGCACTAATCAACATTGGATTTGCATCATAGGGTTCCCTGAAAACCAAAATAAAACCTGCAAAGAACTGTTATTGATTGAATGCATTATTGATATTAGTATTAGAAAAATTACTGTTTTGCATGGGCAATGGATTTAGCCAAACCATTGCCGGATCCACAAGGAATTATACCCAATGGTAAACTTTTCAGAACATGCTCCCAATCAGGCCTCTCAAAGATTCCATTCAGCACCTCGAAAAAAATCCCATCGCCTCCAATAGAAAGTATACCACTCCATTGATGAATGTCTCGCGACCTGATGAAATCTCTCGCGTAATTCGAATATTTTGTTATGTGAACTTCACAAGGTTTTTCAGCTTCGACTAGTATTGGATGAACCCTCCTCTGAAATATTTCGCGACCTCTTCCTGGTCCCGATTTCGGATTTAATAGCACCAGCAGTTTCTTCTGTTCATCTGGACATGCTGGAAAATAAGGAAACTCGGTATGGGATTTAATTTCATCAGATTACATGGTTACGTAGTTAGGTTTATTTTGGTTTCGTATATTCTCAACAGATGTCTGATTCATTGATGGGTCTTGAACGTCAAACCCGACAACTGGGGTATGGTGTCTCTATTTTTTGGCTGTAGAAAGCAATTCACTCGTTCAATGTATGTACAGCATAGTTTTTTTAACGTTAGGGCATGAGTAAATGCAATTTTATTCTTCGATATCAAACTCGTTGGGGAGACAGGGAATCACTTATTGTTTCTAATGGACCTAGATTGGTGTTTCATTGGGCACTTTATATTATGGGTCACGTTCCTCTCATTTAAACTTCTTGGATTATTATGGAGATTATTTCATACTGTCTGAATAATATCAGTTAATATCAACATGAGGTCAACAATCTCCGGATAACGTGAGGGTCACGACATATTTGATGAAAATAATGATAAATAATAGATGTGAGAAAAAAAATGTTTTTGTTTAACAAAAAATGTTTTTATCGATAATATACTTTTTTTTTTTCCTATTATGGAAGTGTGGATCGACGAAAAATATTTTATACATTCACAAGAAAAGAGAACTCGCATTTTAATAGTAAGATACTGAAAATAATGTAACCACTAGACTCAGTGGATCACCTTGAAATATACCCTTGTTGTTATGTTAATTTGCTCAACGGTTTCCATACAAGAGAAGTTTTAAATAAGATATTAATGATTAGTGGAGTCAGACACACATTTATAAGCGCCAAAAACATGGTTTGAGTCTGTCTTTTTTTTTTATTCAAGGCTTCCATTGGACATTTGAACCTCTCATGCATTTGTATTGACTGTTTATTCCATATTGTTTCCAATTTACCAATTTACCAAGAAACAAAAGCTCATTGAATTACATTAATTTCTATTAGAGAAAAGTTTCGGGAATGTATCTACTTTTATTAATTTGATATCGACGTTGTCTTATATGTGTTCATCATATACATTTGCATACGAATATATGTTCATTATTATCTACGTAGCCAAATGGCAATACCGTCAATTGTTTGAAAACATTATTGTGAACCGATCCACACTGCCGATCGAAATGTTTTATTCTGTACTACTTCAAAACAGTATACATGTTAATCACCTATTGCTAAAACAAAGTTTCATAGTGCTTTCTAAGTAATTACGATGTCTACAATATAGTAGAGATGGAGATAAAACGTATAGAAAACACTAAATTTCCGAGTGCATATGATTTATGAAATATAAATACTTTTTTCTATTAATGAATACGACATAAATATAATCTATCAAATTTTCGCACGGGCTTAAACCACCAAATGTGAAACGATATGGAATTGGGTCTTATCAGTATTAGCGATGGAAGATAAAGATTCGAATTGATGAAGCATTGTGCTTCATGAACAGCATACCATATACATATTTAAGATGATGGATATAAATGAAAAACTGTAGTTGGGAAATATATTTACCGCGAGTTTGAGATTTTTATATATAAAGTTTTTTATATTTATACTTTTCACACATATAATTGTCGAACGTGTTCATATTGGGACGGAATTCCATATAAAAATATGGGGAAAATAATACAAGCCGAACGGATTTTCTAAACATAGTAAATTTTTATTGATACTACTCTCCAAAAAATATGATTCCATGTAGGAAGCCCAGTGCTTGTGCACTGATAGAAAATACTATGAAAAAAAAAAGTGAAGAAGAAAGATTGTCATCTGTAATATTTCTAACATATGCTTGGTAATTGTGTTTCCTAAGCTCAGATATTTCAACTCGCACATGTGACTAATATTCCAAATCATTTCATCACGGATCTCATTTCGAATTCCCAAACATCGATAATTCAATGTCATGGCATAATAAATGGGAAATATTTTGAGTTATACTTGGCTATGAATGTGATTAATGAGGACATAATTCATACACTACGCTACCGATACCAATGTATCTGTCGTAATCAACGAAAACGACATCATTATGAATATTGAGCTACGATAATATTTTCAGAATGAATATCCAACACTTCCATATACATATCTAAATTAAACGATAATTCATCTTTCTTATACCTGAACATCACGTCATACAATCATATTAATCTGATGAGACTTCGTATTTCCGGGAATCCTGCAACCGGAAAATTTAGCCAATGATTGCACTCTTATGATTCGAGGCACTGTGAATGGAAAGTGCATGCCGCGGCCATGGATTATATACTGCACAGATAAATATTCATGCAATGCATATAATATTGCGGAAGACCGCACCAGTGAAATGCCTATTATTTTTTACCATGTTTCATAACCTGGCGATTTCACAGATGTGCCTCTATATTTCAGGTATTTTTTCATGTACACATTGTGTCGATATTGAAAGTAGTCTAAAACCTCAAGTAAGACGTGAAATCGTGAAAACAAAAATGGGCTTTCATGCATATGTATATGAGCGTTAATGAAGACAAAAGAAAATTACCAATTCCAGAACACAAAAGATATATATGACAGGAAATTTTCTGATCCACAGCATTTCTTGATGGAAAAAAAAAAAGAAAACACAAATAAGATATATTTGCAGCATATCAAGAGGAGAATACCCCCTGAATACAATTTGAGATGATACCGTGAGTGCGTTTGCACTGGTGGATGCCTTATCATATATTATATATCATATAATATATATATATATAGAAACCCAGAGAACTGTTGCACCGTTATCTATATATTGAGATGTCACAGTTGAACATGGATATATGAGGGAGATGAACATATGCAAGAAGATTAATTTGTCGATGCAATGAGGAAGAAGTTTGGATATTTATCGATACTTAATCATCATAAGAGAGTCGAGTGAGGAAAAAAAATTTTATTTGACTCAAATGCGATTACGCCAGAGAATAGCTTACAATTGTTGGAAATTTGCCAACATGTTCTTTTGTTGTATTTTCATTGACAACGTTGAGACACCCATTGATAAAACTGGTGTAGAAACTTTCATCAAATTTATCGAATGAATTATCAATAAATTGGCACAACATCAACTGGAAGGTTATTAAAATTTCGTGTGGAATCCTAACTATTGCCCACTCAATTCATTTTACCCGAAATGGAAAAAAGTCTTATAGACGATGGCTATCTATAATCATTTTAATGAATCTCGAATTCCAACCGATAATATTATGAATGGATTCGAATGGAAAGTTAAATAATGAAGTTGTAAACGAACGAATGATTAAAAGTTGTATTATTTGTCTCTCTCGAGTTTAACTCGAAGAATTTTTTAGTGAACAAATCGGTTGCAAGTCATGTGAGAGGACAGGTCGTAGTCTAAATATTTTTATACAATGTATGGATAATCATGTACTAGACGTTTGGAGCAAGCGATGTGTGTACATAGTTGGGGAATCTGAATGTCTGTGTCAATAGTTTAGTGTTGAAGGCCAGATGCAATATAAGTAATTATTGCCGACTGCTTTATATATAGATGAACACTAAAAATAGCGACTCAAGCTGATCAATTTGACAAATATGAGTGGACTGAATTGGACTCATGGGCTCAATGGAATTTGGCTTTTGTTCGGGATATCTATTGATCGACGACTCGCGCTTTATATTCCGTCTTAATTTTTTGCACATCTTCATTCTAACGCAGTTGTTAGTGATCACAAACCCTGGCTTCGCAATATAGTGGGTTGGTGAAGAACTTGAGATACGAGGTTCATGGGGTGAAAAATAGTGCTGACCATCTGTGTCCTCTCCCTTTGTTACCCCTCACGAGATTCAACTCATTAATTTATCGCCTACATTCACAAACCTCGCGTGTGCACACGGGAATAGCGGTTCCGCCGCGCTGCTATATACGCTTAATACGATAGACAAGTGAGACCTCTAGCAATACATCGTATATATGTATATGAATACAGGTAGGCACCACGATGTTAGACTCCTGGTTTTGGTGCAACCATATGGAATAATCGATAGGAGGATGGCCGCACAATACTCTATTCATATGTATGGCGAAATTTTTGAACTTAGGTGCGAATATTTTCGTGTCGTACACTTAGAAAAAATATTGTCACATAATTTCGTGACTTTTATCAAATGCATACCCGACGTATTACTATATTAATTGAAGTTGCGCTATTTTTGTCAATTTTATATGGAAACATTACTCACAGTATAAGTCAGTTTACCGCAGTGAAAACCAGTATTTCTGAATCAAGGATAATTATACTGCCGAGGATAATGTTCTTGAATTGATAATGAAATTTGGTCCACTTCCAAGAACGACACTGGGCTTTTGATCAAGAATCCTTTTCTTTTCGGTGTATTGACGATTTGGAATGAATAATTTTCTTCGCGCTGTAAGTATACAGGTATATTTCGATGAACTCGAGCACGTCATATATTGGACTTCGTTCCATCATTTTTATTTATTTATTCTTTTCCTGTTTTTTGTTCATCTATACTATTTCATACTATTTTTTCCTACTCAATAGCATAGCATTATCTCCAGTGAACTAATAGTGTGTCAAGTCACAAACTGCGATTTGAGTGCTATGAGTCTACGTATGGCTTCTGAGTGATAACAAATTGTAATCAACAAAATGCCAAACAGACCATCAACTTGTAACTCTTTATAACAGAAGAATGAATGAAAGAATGTTAATATTATTTCGCTCAACTCAAAAACGCATTAATGTTGGTAAGGAGAAACAATTTTTCCATATCGTTCTGAGTCGATTCTTCACATTGATGATCTTTTTAAAACATTTTGTTGATTGGAATCTCTTGATACTAAAAAGCTATATAATATGTATAACACTACCTTTTTCAATTTATTGACGACCTCAAGTATCACAACTTAATTGAAATAATTCCACTATCGCACTCTATGTAGACTAGTCTGAGAGAACGTAGAAACGAGTGCCGGGAGCTAATATATGTTACATACATATGGTTGTATGCGCGTGTATTATGCTCACGTGTAACTATTGTTACATAATATGAATCGTTAATCTTGCTGATCATGTGTTGTTGTACAGTAACATACCCGCCCAAAATTACTTCCTGTAGATCTCTGTAATATTTATATATCAACATCACATTGAGAGCATATTTTTTCCTACCTTTTTTACGCACACATTACTCTCATAAGTTAAATGTGGTTACGTGTACAAGGATATGAATTTTTTTGCGATTGCAGCGCACGATTGACAACATGACAGTTATTTTTGTTTGTTTGCCACCTCGGTTATATTCCCCGATGACTTTTCATTGTACACAATAAGACGAATAATGAATAATATCGACTCCTTCCAATCAATCTATCCTTTTTATATCGCTCTCATTCGTATATCAATTTGTTCACATTCGTATAATATTATGACGTGACGATTGCAATTACGACAGAAAAGTGAGAAAAAAATGAAGGTGTGTTCGCGCATAATTATCATTTCCTCTCATCATCAGATACTATCTTGCCATCACAGTGTGCTCCCACCTGTGCTTTCTATACCTCGTATATCAACAATATTGAAACTTTAAACAATCTAGTTGGGAGATATATTGGCAACTCACCATTCAATAACGCATCCAAATTTCCATGACTCGGGCTGATAAAATGCTTTGGTATCGGTACCCTCGTGATAAGACATTTGATTGCAAGCCTCCATCGACTCGCCTCACGTAAATTATCTTCATATTTGTCGAAGCTACGAAAGCGTAATGTGATGGTTGTGCGTTCACGTCTCCGTGCACCTTTTACACGTGCCTTTTTCAATGTATACCCATAAATATATAAATAAGCAGACGTATCCATTTCATCCCAATTGTGAAATGCATCGGTAGGTTCAACTAAGCGCGCTTGAGATTTTGATACGCTTGGTCGGCAAGCGCAACTACCAGCGTTTCTTCGCTTTGATCGCATACATCGACAGCCAATTATATCACTCAAGGCGATTGTTTCGGTTTTCGTTGCACCATTACTCTCCTTTTGCAGACTCAAACCCTTTTCCGTCAGCTTCACTTTATAATACGTATTCTTTTTCGATGTGATGTAAAATGTTTCCTCGAGAAGGGTGCTCGCCCGCACTTGCGAATCTTCCTCCATCATTCGTTTTTTATCAAATAGTTTCCAATTATAATGAGATAATTGAATTATAACGTAGGATGATGATACTTTAGATGATTGAAGTGCCTGGTATATTTACAGTGCATTCATACTCACCTTTTCACTTTTGCGCGGGAACCAAAACCGACATACAATTCAGGCATTATCTCAAGCGATAACAAGGTAATTATTTGTGTCACAATGAAAAGAAAGAAAAAATCAAAATGAAAAAACCGAAGACAGAAGGTCGATATTTGTCATAGATTCTATTGTTCTTTTGTTTTATTGTTGGTGGTATTGCCGGAGATTAAAGTCATTTTAATATTATATTGGGTTTCTTTATCTGTTTTTTTTTCTTCGTTTTTAACGATTTTTGGGAGCTTTTTTGTCTCGGCGATGAATTGTTCATTCACAATAACTTTTGAAATTGTGAGATTGGTTGCATTGCAGATGTCCAACCTGAATTATTTTCTAATTGGGCCAAATGGCATATTAAGGGGTTATATTAGTAAGGAGTTTATGTTTGCTTTATTCCGATCCCCACATGATAATGCACATTGCATTAATGACAATGGATGTGTTTTGTTTGTGTCACAATCTGAATGTATTTATTATTATTATTATTGCAGTAGAAAAAGTTATTAAAATTTAATTGATGATGGTGACAAAAATAATATACACAAACCATCTACATTTGGTGTGAAATCATTGACCGAACGCGACGGAAAATGCTAATGAAAGCGCACATCCTCACTCGACCAATTCCCTCGAGCTACTGAAAGTTACTCTGGATTGCTCTGGATATACCGGAAAGGATCTACGCTCACCTACGTTGCATTGTGTACCATTGTATACTATCTGGTCTCTCCATTTCATTCTACTCGCCTATCGGTGCATGTATTCTCTCTTTATTGTTCGTCGGTTGCATATACTACATATCACTGACGATAGAATAATATCAAACGATCGAGGGTCGCACTCTAGTGGACGACAGACAATTCATGAACCGGTTTATTCGTCCGATAGGTATGTCAGGTTCGCATATTTATTCTGCACTACCAACAAAGAGATTGGTTCATTTAGAACGATAAAAACTTGGATACAACCAATTTCACATAAATTTGAACGATGGACAAATGGAACATTACAATTCTATTGATGAGTTACTAGTGAATATAAAAAGAAACAACCGAAAAATCCTATTCACAAAAATTGCTGAATTCTTCATAGGCAATAAAATTTCGTGTGGACTCATAAAATATATAAACCAACAATTATCATATTGTTTATTATGCTTTGACATGATGTGAAATGATTGCTATGGTGGAGATGCCTATTGGGACAAATAATAGAGGAATGTGTTGCTTTCACGTTTGTGAAAAATGCCTATGTTTCTATCCATGCAGTCGCGTTTTTTGGACTAATATCGCGCTTCCCTACCCGAAATATCACTAGTGCTGCCACCTTCAATTTCTTTTAGAGTTTGATGTTTTTTTATTTATCACGTACACTTTTTCACATTCCGCCATGATGCACTGTAGGGAATGAGAACGTTGCGCCCTCTGCTTCCTTTCCGGATTCTCTCGGGGCTCCACGCTCGGACAAACGGTGTGTTCTTTTCCGATTTGTCAAAATGGTAAGAAGGTTGATTCAGAGCAACGCGTAGTTATAATCCGTATGCATCACGATATTTCGCGAATCTTTAATAAAATACAATTAATTGTGGTGTATGGAATTATCTAGTGCAATTTGATAATAATGATATTTATCCGCAGGGTATTGACATCAACCATAAACACGATCGTAAAGTGCGGCGAACGGAGCCCAGGTCACAAGATGTCTACTTGCGACTTCTCGTCAAGGTTTGTGCCTTTTTCGTTGTTGAATTAATTGGATACGGGTTTTTTTTTGCTCACGAAATTTCTGCCACACGATTATTGAATAGGTAGCTAAATGTCCTTTAGCTGAATTCTGATGGCTCTCCTTGAAATGTTAGGTTAGAATGCCAAACAATGTTTTCACGCCTGTTTATATTTGGTTTGATGGTGTAACAAAGCACGTGGAGTTATTTCACATTGCGAACCGCACTCTGTGTCAGTTTGCCAATAATGCACTGGTCCAATTTGAACGTTCGCTAGATAAAATCCAGCTTTCCTATTCTGGCCTTTGAGTGTTTTTTCAAGGGATCTTTTATATTAGCTGATACAACGCATCAATAATCATAATCAAAGTCTCATGTTATGACCATTAAGAAATCACTGCTAAAAATATTTCATTCTCGTATATTATGATGTTTTACAGCTTTATCGCTTTTTGGCCAGACGTACCAATGCCAAATTCAATAAAATTATCCTTAAACGTTTGTTTATGAGTAAAATTAACAAACCACCAATTTCATTGGCACGTGTTACGAGGTTTATGAAGAAGCCTAGCCGGGAAAATTGTATCGCCGTTATTGTGGGCACCGTTACTGATGATGCCAGGATCTTCGAAGTCCCAAAAATGACGGTAGGTTGAATGAAATACATACCATTGGATTGAATACGAATGTCACACAAAGTCAGCTGATTTGTCATATGCGAATTTTTCATATTTTTGTTTCTCTATAAGGTCTGCGCTCTTCGTGTGACGGAGAAGGCTCGCGGTCGCATTTTGAAAGCCGGCGGTGAAATTATCACTTTCGATCAGTTGGCATTGAGAGCACCAACAGGTACGAAAACTGTCCTTATGCAGGGACGTCGTAAAGCACGTGAAGCTGTCAAACACTTTGGTCCAGCTCCTGGTGTACCACATTCTCATACGAAACCTCTTGTACGATCAAAGGGAAGGAAATTTGAGCGGGCACGAGGACGCAGGCGTAGCTGTGGTTACAAGAAGTAGAAAGCTCTTTTGTCTGCGCCTATTTATCGTATCATTAACTTCCATCGGACCATTTGTGACGATATGTTTTTGTTCACTTCAATTTCTTTGTGTAAGAGTGTGTGTTAATCACATGAAGAATACAAGGAGTTAATGGTAAATAAATTTTGGCACTGGCATATAAATTATAATTGTTTTTCGCTTTATTCAAACTACAACAGGATATCACCTTATTTTCCCTCTTGGAGCTTGAGTGAACAAAGATGAAAATGAAAATTTATGGCCAGCCCGAAGAACCAATAAATGTGTATATATGTATACGTATGTATATTTGCAAACCTGTTCATTTGTCGCATCTCGTTGTTCGGTGCTGTTTTCCTCTGACAATTCTGGTTTCTCCTCGTCGTCTGACTGATCATCCGCTGGAGTACTGTCTTGAAAGTATAATTTCGACTCTTCAACTGCAATCTCCGGATTTTCACTCACATGGTACGGGCCAATGCCGGCAAATGTTAAAAAGGCCTCCGATCCGACTTTTTTCACAACACAGACGAATGCTTCATATCTAAAAGAAAAATATTATGAATCTAATCAGTTGTTATCAAAGCAATAAATTACCCTGTTTTCTCGACAACTTTCTCATCAAATTCGTCGATTGTCGATGCAATTAATTTTGCTTCTGGCGGTTTGTCGCGCTCGAAAATACCGAAATGTAACACTTCGGACTCTTGCATCTCTAGAACGACTTTCAATTCATTTTTTCTAGTACTATCATACTTGAAAACAATAATTGGTGCCGATTCAGTCCGGTCCTCGTACTGTAATTTATATTTACATGATTGCTATGAAGTATGCTACATAAAATTTAGATTTGACTCCGGTCAGGTTGCTCGATTTTTCTCATGAATACAACAAAAATTAAAGGAGAAAAAACAGCGTCCCGACCGGTTTTGTGTATGAATTTTTGGTGACATTTCTCGATGCTTGATCATTCTTGTTATACTCTATTACACTTACTGGATATGTTGCCTCCAAATATTTTTTGAAGATTGTTTTGAAGACCACAATTTTATTCATGGAGTTTGGTGTTGCCCAAACAACTGGATAAAAATTATTCTCGTTTCCAATCGGAATACATGGGGGTTTATGACGCTCAGCAAAACTTCGATAGAATCAAATTGAATCAGATAAGCTTCGTTTAAAGCTCAAATAAATGGATTCACGAAACATACCAACCCTCGGGCAGCTGTTGATCAGTAAATTTATGGAGTGTTGGCTCGCCGAAGAGTAAATTCAGAAGATATTTCTCTACATCCATTTCAGATCGATTGTCGCTCATTTTTAGGCGCATAAACATACATTTTCCGTCCATTAAGAGGTGCTTCACATCTCGTGTTATTTCCCAGGCCGACTCTCATAAAAACAGAAAATTAATGCAAGAGATCAATCATCGAAAATGCCATTCATTCTTGGTATCTACTAAAATTTATTACCTCATCAAATATTGCAGAAATTAGTTCTTCATTAAGATGTTTTCGCAACTCTTGTTGAATAAAATAATTATCCGGAAGAACGTTTTCAATCAAGTCCATATAAGGTGAGCACAATTTTTTATCACGTCTGTGGCCCTCCTCATCTTTAAAAATCCACGGGAAGAGTATAAGACACGTTTCATTACATAAAGATGTCATTAAGTGATTTATCTCTGCCTCATGACGTGCCTTGGTTTCCGCCTCCTTTAATGCTTTCTTGGCTGCTTTTTTGGCTAAACGTTCTTCCTCAAGAATTTGTAAACGATTTTGCTCTTGGGGGCTTGGTTCATTTACAGGAATACTGAATCTAAAAATAAAAATAATAAATTGAGTGTAATTATCAATGTTATTATTTGTGAATCTTCAGAATATTGTGGTGTATGACGTAGTGCACTATTTGACCTACTCGTGTCGTTCATCATTTCGCACTCTTCGTAACTCGTCAGTGAGCAGCTTTTGGAGCTCTGGACAGTACGCGCCAAACATCAGATTCACCATCTTTCCATTCTGAAAGCAATACATGAATTTCATAAATTATAAACGCCATTTCACGTGAATAAAATACTAGTGCAGACTGTACATGAATAAATATCCAAGTTGGTTCACTCTTGCCCCGAAATCGTATCAGATCAGTGATATTATCGCACTTAGCCTGTAGACAGAGTAGATAACTCAATCATGACCCAGTCCTACAATAGTAAAACAATTGAATTGTCCGGATGTAGATGTTTCGTTACCGTTGCGTAACTCAACAAATCACCACCGATTTCCATTTTTATCTTCTTCAGGATGCTCACCATACCGGAACATGGTCCACTCCAATCCGAATAAACATCAACGACTAAGTACAGATAAATAATTGTATTAACTTCAACTAAATTTTCAAAATATATCATGGTTCCCTGAATCAACTTGCCAACAAGGCCCTTTCTCTCCAGAATTTTCGCCCACTCTTCATCAGTCGAAACTTCAGTTTGAAGAGCCGCTGGTGCATTTTTTTTCGCCATCTTTCGTGATTTGTTGAGACCACCCTAGAAAAGATATGAAGAACTTCTCACCCATAATCCATATGAAATATGGGAAAAGTTATAAATATTTTATACCCTTTTTTTCCCCAACATTATTATGATTGATATTGGTTATTCAATATTCTTGTTTTTTAAAATTAGCAAGTGCACTGTGTGAGACACAAGAACAAACTGTTCAGAGCGTATCCCCGTCTTATTACGCTATTACGCTCCAAGTTTTTAGCGTGTTCTCGGGGTCGTGGTGACATCGAGTGAGGCACGCGACGTCATGTAGATGAATATTAGTCAGTTCCAAATCCTTGTCTCTTTGTATGAGAGAAACTAACATATATATGCACCAGTCACGATAATTATAGTAAACTGGGGTGGAGTTTGAAGGGGTGGGCTGCTACATCCATTTATAATCCTGGGTCATAATCGAACATTCATAAGAGATATTTTTTATTCGAATTGTAAACTAAATATATCCTGGTCTGTTATCTGTCTAATCTTGTTGAGTTCCAATCGGAGCTCATGGTTACAGTTATTATTTATTATTTTTATACATTTATTATTTTCATTATAGATTTTTTTCTCCCTATCATACTGTAATTATCTTTATCTTGACTATACCCAGCTTGGCTATATAATTTTCAAAAGAATTGTAATAATGAACACGCAGATGGCAACGCCGTAACTCCCTCGATAAATTCACGTAACTAATTAAATGATACGTCCCCTTCAAGCAAAAACTTCTCTCTCCAGTTAGTTTTCCTCTATCGCTTGTTCATTCATATGGCTACAATTCTCTTCTCTCTTTCCCTCTGTATCTCTGTCTGTGCGTGCGAGCTTGATGTACGATTGCAGATATTGCACCTTACAAAAATAGTCGCTCGTAAATCCGAGGATATACAACTACATAACTCGATAATTTTGTATATGGAAACATAAAATATAAATAATGAAAGTGCTTCTGTTTGTGTGCATGTAATTCAGTCGACTAATTTCATGTTATACACTACGTCTCTACTTGCATGTAATTTTACCGTGTATTTGTTAATAATACCTGGTCGATATGTAGTCTAATATTTGAACAAATTTATTTGGACTGCACGCCACTATTATCCGTGACACCAATAACGATATGATACGTAATAACTCTTGCTAGCACATCAGTATATAACGTGGTTAAGGTATTCCAACGACAATTTCAATCTTATCACTGCATTGTATCTTTCTATCGCATCATGAAAACCTTGAACACATCATGATAAATTAGAATCATCGTTAAGCGATAATGAGAATGCGTTCGTCTGACCTGTTAATATGATGGAAACATTCGCAAATATTCGACATATGTTATTCGCAATTAAATTTTACTCGATTCCAGTTCCTTCAGTAGAATTATATTTTTCTGGTCAGCTGCTTGTATATAAATGATAGCTTACGCTCAGCTAAAGTCGAAACACTTGTACGTTGCCCGGGATACACCTCATTCCTCAGAACAGCTTATATGAGGTGTAGTTGCGATTTATCAATATGACAGGTTACATATGTATTTTACATGTATGTTATCCATTTGTCGATATAATGAGCTCGATAATGTTGTGATTTTTATTTTTATAATGAATCCACATTTCCAATTTCCATACTGGAATAATTAATATTTATATATCAATAATATCGCTATGTTATGTTGTATTTTTTCAAAATAACAATCCGGTCCGAAGCATATAGCGGCGTTATTAAATTTTATATATTATTTAATATTCATCCGTCTAAAATTTCAAAATTTTCAAATCAAGAGATGACATCAGTAATTGCATTTCGTAGTGTTACTAACAACAATATCCCAAATTCAAATTATATCTCCGGAACATAACAATAATTACCGCCGGAACTTAATTTGAGTAGGTATGTAAGAATTATTCAATAAATCGATTCGAATCAATGTCTTTCGGGAACCAGTCGTTTTTATCGAATGAATAGTTTCCTCGTTCAAAAGTTATACGAATTTGAAAAAAAAAAATGGCGAAAACATACTTTTCTTTTTCTCGTGGCGACGAGAGCGACATGAGTGGCGAATATTTGAATCGAATGCGGGGGCGAGAATCCGACGAATCCGCAGTACATTCACATTGTTGGTTGCTGTCTGCTTGCTCTGCTGCATTGAATCGCGTCCAATCCTAAACCACGGGCCATAGTCGCGTGTTGTCGATACTTTCATTACTGATGCGGAAAAAATAAAGTAAAGATTGGGCGCCCTATAAGACAATTATTATACAAAATGGAGAAATAACATATCCATCCGAGCCTCAGTTGTACCTCTAAGCTTTCAATGACATTGATCCAATATTATTTCATCAGCAGATAAGATGAAATCAGCAATATCGAATTGTCAATATAAAGTCCACTGCTTCGATAAGAGTGTCTGATTTCTCAGCGCGTATCAGCTGTAGAATGACAGGTGGAACCAAAAATGGCTGAGAATGGATTCGAATCGGATATTGGATCCCAGGAGAATCTCACCGCTGAGGCAATCAGTATTGATATTGAGGAGGTATTCATTCCATCATGAATATCATAGTTAATTAAAAAATAATTTTTACTATCAATTTTTCATTTAAAGTTAAAGACGTACTTCCGAAATCTCGAATCATAGTTCAATATTTGATAATTTGTTTTTTCCAAAGTGTTACTATAATAGTACCCGAAAGCTTACTATCTTTTGGATGATTCAGGCCGTGAATCTCTATGTAAAATTTTGAAGGATCTGTTCCATTTATTTAGATGAACAAAATATCATGAGAATCTATGCCGAAAATTGAAGATTGTTAGAGGTTAGACATTACTTTGGGTCATATGTGGCTCTCGAATGGATGTACACCTCAAAAGTGCAAAATAAAAATGTATTTCTCATCGTTGTTTGAAGCCAATTATAATTGATCGCATACATAGTGGAGGCGGATATTAACTCTTCTTCACCTCCGTTTGTGACAATGATATTCTTATGATAGTTGATAGTCAATATATTTGTCATTTTAGATTGATGATGCTGAATATGCAATACCAGCTGTGGACAAATTACCCTCCCTAGAGAGCATTCTAACCGAGCCTGATTGTGGCTCGTTATCTGGTGCTGAATTCGACATTGGTACAATCTCGGCTGATGCCGTGGATGGCAGTGAGACAACAAGTGTAGGAAGTCTTCTCTCTTTAAATTCTTTGAGTCGACCAACACGAGATCCAGAACTTCCACTGTCTGGTGTGATTTTGAAACATGCTATTATGAGAGGCATAACATCACAAATTAAATCCGCCAGTGAGAAAGTTAATGCGGGTCTAGCTAGTGCTGCGGCTGCAGGAGGTGATATGGTGGTAATAGGTACTAGTCACGGTTTATTATTGGCATTTGACTCTAAGCAGACTTTAAGATGGTGCAATCAAGAAGCAAGACATCAGGGCTCTGTTTCGGCATTGGGATTCAATCACGATGGTACTAGACTTCTCGCTGGTTTTGCTAGAGGACATATTCTAATGATTGACAGCTCAAATGGTAAAGTTTTGAGAACATTAACAGAGGTTCATCCACCTGGTACAGCTGTGCTGCATGTCAAATTTACCGATTTATCGAATTTAGCATTGTGCAGTGATAGCGGCGGTTCTGTGTTCGAATTAACTTTCACACGCGTGATGGGTGTCCGAGGTTGTGAGAGTAAATGTCTGTTTAGCGGATCGCGGGGTGAAGTCTGCACTGTGGAGCCGCTTCTTCTTAATAATTTACCCCGACACCCATTGAAGAATTATATTTTGGTTGCACTTGCAACATTATCAAAAGTTATAGTTGTGTGTATACGGCCACGGATGCGGGTTGTGCTCACGCATCCACTTGGTGGTTCGGCAACATCACCGCCCCAAGTATCATGGCAATTAGTGATTATTCAAGCGCCTGATGCATCCAGAGTTATCGATCCAGTGTTGGCGCTTGCACGCGACTCAACCATACATTTTTATCAAGTATGCTCTGAGGCTGGATCACGTGTTAGATTGGCGCCCTTGAGACGTTTGACACTCTCTTACACAATTAGCATTCTCAGATGGTTGAACACGAGATCGTTAGCAGTGCTAGATACCCAAGAGCGACTCCATTTACTTGACGTAAGAACGCAAGAAGATCTGGAGATTATCGATATGAATCCAGTGGGCATTTCCTATGCATCCAGTCATTTTAAGGGTTTATCTACCGGTGGCAATGTTTCAAAAGCTATGGCATTGGCTGGTGAACGTGCTTGTTACAATTCAGTCATTACATATGGCAGTCAACTATTGCTGTTGGGCACTCGACGTCTCCATATTGTATTTATTAGAACATGGTCAGAACGTTTACGATATTTGACACTGCAGAAACGGTTTCCCGAAGCACTCGCGCTCGGTTTGTCGTTTTATCAAGACAAAGGTAAAGCAGTAGTGGGGTTGAGTGGATTGAAGAAAATTCGAAAACGATTGACATTTATCAAAACAAGTGAAGTATTAATGCAGTATATGCAAGAGCTCGTAAAATCACCGGCCGATGATTATATCGAAAGCGATATTATATCAACGTGCATTGATTATGCAGTACAATTAGAGAACACGCATTTATTGTTTGGACCACTTTGGGATCTTGTTTCAGAGACACCGGTACTGAAAGCATGTTATTTACGGGCGTTGGAGGGACCATTACTCGATGGCAGTCTTCCACCTCGACTACCACCGCTCATAGCTCAACAAATTATTGCATTATATGATAGAGAAGAAAGATTGGAATCATTGCAAACAATAGCGGTTTTGTTAGACGTCGATTGTTTAGATATGCATCAAGTGACAACGATATGCCGTAATCGTTGTCTTTGGGATGCCTTGATTCATTTACGAACAGCAGCATTGAATGATTTTACAGCGCCGATACATCAATTGATGCCAGTACTCCAAAATTCCCTCAACAACCTCAACAATGAGATAAAGGATGCGCTGCCACGTGATTGTATAAAACTCGGGAATGCCCTCCTTGTTTATTCTAGTTGTTGTTTAGCTGGCAGAGGATTTCCACGTGGTGATCTACCTGAGGGCCAACCGCAACGAGCTAAAGCCGAAATGTTACGTGCGTTGCTTTCACAACATTCCAGTCTCGCCGCAGACAGTGAGCGACAGTATCCATATCTCCGCACTCTATTGCGTTTTGATGCGCGTGGCTTTCTTGATGTTATTGCAATGGCATTCCAAGAGTTGGAGTTTCAAACGGAAATGGGTTTACGTCAACGTCAACGACTTATTGATATACTTCTCAGCATTGTCATGCCATCTACGCCATTGAGTCCGGAAAGTTCAGACTATGTGGCGAATAATCGAAAGGCTGCGGTATTGGTATTTGTTGCAAATGAAATATCTGATGGTACTGTGAGTCTGGAACCCCATGTTTTGAATCGACTCGTAGAAATTTTATGTTTGAACCACGATGACATTACAACTAGAGATCAACGATTGGAATGTGAAAATGCGGTATTGCAGTTATTGAATGCAAAGAAATTAGGCGGTATGACGGATAACACACTATTAAATTTGGCGTTACGCGCAAATTTTCTTCGCATAGCTGAAGTGCTTTATGCAGCATGTGATGATTGGATATCAGTTTGTAAATGTATCATATCAGATCCTTATCGGGAACATGATGTCTGGCCGTGGCTCGAACGATTATCAACAATTCCATTAGCTGCAACAATTATAGCTCATTGTGCGACACTGATCAATATTGATACTGATAGAATATCGACAATTGTAATGCAAAGAATTCCTAACAAACTCAATAGCATTCTTGAAAGACTGAATGACAATCCTTATCTCGAATATTCTATGCTCTCATCACTTTATCATATGATACAATTCAAGGAAATTGAGGAATCAAAATTGGAGCTTACCACACAACAACTGGAACGGTTTTTAGTTCTTATGTGTAATTATGAATCTGAAAGTGTGGTAAATCATATGAATGGCCCACACGGATGTCGATTAGACGCAGCATTGAAAATAGTTCGTGACGCGGGGCACCAGGACGCCGAGGCACTGATGCTGGAAAAAATGGGAAATTATGAAGAGGCTTTTAATTTATTATTGAAAAAGTTACATCAACAGTTGACAATGTATTATCATGATGATATTGCTGATAGTGATGTAGTACGTGCTACCATACAAATATCAGGATTGTGTCGTAGATCAGCGGGAAATCTTGATTGGATGCCCTTAGTTGAAGCAGTTCTTCAACCGCATTCGGACAATAATAATCGCGTTGAGAATTTGCGTGGACAATTATTGAGGGTAGTACTTGAATCACTTAGCGGCACCACAGCCCTCTCTTTTGTTTTAGAACGTATTTTGAAGCATCCATTAGCTACATCAGGTACAATTGGCGATATTCGACAATTATTGACGGGCGTGCTCACGCATTCAAGGTATGAGCAAATTCTTGTGGAAACAACATCAAGACTTGTGAGTTTGGAATTACATGAAGCTTTGAAGAAGAGTCTCAGGTAATATGATAATCGTGTAATGATATGATAATTCGAGCTCATAATCCATACGTCCGCGGTAGTTTCAGTTATCGCGCTGAAAATTTTAGCGCGATAACTGAATTTTAGATAATTTCACTTCAAATTATTAAATCGTTTATAAAAAATATTTTGCTACATTGGACGGTGGGAAGAGCTTTGTTGCGCGATTGGAAAGTAATAATAATAATAACAACGTTATAATTTTTAGCGACAGTGCTAGAGGTTGTGCGAGCGTATCTTCGGTTTGCCCAGTTTGTCGACTAGTTCTCGTTCAATGTAAGGATTACACTGTTTTTTTTGGATGTGGCCATGGCTTTCACTCGCAGTGTCTCGGTGAGAGGAAACTCTGCTATAAGTGTTTGAATGAAAAAGGGTGGGCGCCAGTTGCAACAAACTATGAACTACCGAATCCTAGACCACCTGAGAGGCCACCAATTCTACCACCTACGTTTATGCGACAACATGATTTGACTTTAAAACTTGGTGCGCCAACCGTGCTGCCTGATATTGAGGGTTTTTTTTAAAAGTCTATACTAGTCCTCTATGGTGAAAACCATAGGAGTTATATGTGGTGGTAGAACCACAGGATATTTCGAACATAAATCCAAGTCATCGAACAATATTTGTATATTGATAATTGTAAATTGCAGAGATTTCGCATCATGTAACATATATACAGATTGATTGAATACAGAATTTATCTCTACATGTAGAAGTAGAAAATCTATAATTTAATCAATGCGTTTCCAACATGCGTCACCACATACGTGGTTTTATTATCGTTACACATATAACTCGAAAGAAAGATTTGGTTTTCACATTGCAAAAATAAATTTTTCCGTTCTAATGGAACAATGGTAAATGTTGTAAACTCTTCAAATGGGTGCGTTTATTACTTTTAGTAATGAACACAGGCTTTTTTGGTGTATTTTGCTTCAGAATAATATCAGGGTCCACTGACTTCCATCCTAAAATTTCGCCACTTAGAAGGCTTGATAGAATATTGAAAACCTGGGAATTATCATTCTTCATTGATAATAAATTTCTTCGACTGGCAAATCTTTCAGTCATCAAATCTAATTCTTCGATATGTTGATGAATTTTCGACATCATCAAATATTGCTGTACTTTTCCATCACATCCATCTAATGTACTCAACAATTTTGATAATTCATTGCAATACATGTATCCCTTGAGTATATACTCTTTATCATATATGAATTCGCCAAGTTTTAGAGATATTTTGATAGCTGTAACTTCTTTTTTTATTTCGTTCAATAATGGTGTTAAAGCCATACCATAAACTGTCCGACTAGCGACAAAGAATGTTGCGTAATCTTCATGAACCTGAAGTTATCAATTAATCAATCAATAATCGATCGTTGCTGGATGATATTAAATAAATAATAATTCATACCTGTTTAATGGTTAGTTCCCATGAGCGTTGAATTCTATCAACAAAATCTAAAATCTGGGTTTTCTTTTCGCACTCCAATTGAGTTGACAAACTGATGAGCGATTGAAGCTTGATTGTCAGTATATTGGACGTTTCTCTGTAGCATTGAAGATTCGATTCCAATTCAGAGTCAATGAGAATGCAGTGACGCGCTTCGGCACGCAATATTGCTAACTTCGTTTTCCGTGGAAATGGATATTAATTATGAAATTTGAAAGTCAAAAAACAGTAACAGGAAGACTTACATTTTTCACAAGACTCTCAATTAAACTCGTCTGATCAGCAATTATGATAACTTCATCAGAATTATACTCTATTTGTTCTTTCATGGCTGAATATACTCATGAAAATATATCAAAGTAAATGAAAAATAACAAATGACAATAACTTGAACTAACAAACGCATACAAGTACATGCGACAGAGAGAAATAGGAAAAAAAAAAAAACAAAATGCTTCCGGTAGTTTTATGATCATAATTTTCATTGTTTTGTTTCTCATTAATTCTTCACAAGCGTCATTTGGTTGTTTTTTTTTTTTTTTGATCACATAATAATTGCATATAAACGTCATTTTATCCGAGATAACTCGGCACACAAAATCGTTTCTGACGCATGACCGTAGAAGTGATAATCGTTAATGTAATTGCTAATTGTTTATAATTATGGCATAATAACTGATGTTTTCGCCTTCATTCTTGTTTGGCTACTTATTGATTCGTAAAATATTCAAACAGATTGATGTTTTTCTCTTATTATTAAATATACGCCTTATAACGAGGTGATTCGCACGAGTAAATATACATGGGTATAATAGTTGAGAAGAGATTGGAAAAAATATTACAAATAGGCTCGGATTGTGGGTGTTGCCGAGTTTCGTGGATCACCTCACGCTGTAGCTTAAAAACAATATCAATTTCCTGATGTATCTTAAATATCATGTTATTCAATGATTATCATTTGTGCTTCCATTGCATCCAATGAAAGAATTCACGGCATCTTTTTCTCAAAATTATTTCAATTTTGAGTAATTTACAATGACCACAGATTACGAATAATCATTATACTTTTTTTCATATATGTAATGTTACTCAGTTCATAAATCGTACAAGCGAATGAGCTCTGTTCATCGCTTCTATCATTTGCTTAACGCGGAAGAAAAAAAAAACAAACAAAACAAAAATGGAACAACACGAGGAAACGAACAAATCACTCGTAGTGTAATTTCTTTTTCGCTTAATTCATTATTATAACTTGTTTAAAAATAACTAGCGTGGAGTGTTTGTGAATTTAATCTATTCAATCACGCATTCTCTAAGTTCAGTTCTGTATGGGAAATTCTTTGGAGCGAGGCAGGAGAATTACCATTATATCATACAAATAAAATAAATATGAATGGTTTCGTATTTATAATTGAAGAGGACGGATCGAAGTTCAGTAATATTCGTAGAGAACAAAGAATGTCGAGAATTTTTTTCAGTTGCTCTCACCATCGAGACGTCTCCATCACATCTATACTGTTTATTAAATGAAAAAATGACCGCTCAATGAAGAATAAATACATCTGATCTAGATAAGACGAAACTACATCTCCCATACACTTGACACAATTTAAAAACATTTCGTATGGATTTTCCTCCCGCCCCCGTTCCGTCACTCACAATTGATTCGCCATAATTATTGAATTCTCTTTTCTGCTGTTTATTTGCAACTACTCACTAGAAACATGCCTATGGCTTACAACATAAAAAATGCAACAAATGCTCTTCTTCGCATATCTTCGTTGCTGAAGGTATTGCTCATAGCCTCATGGCCGTTATTTTGAATCATCGAATTTTCTTTCAACTCTGATCATTATCTAACTGCTATCCATCCTATCTACGTTGCCAATGATCCCGCGAATGGCTGTGATATTTATAATGTGGTGGTCTGTAATTGCTATGACGCGATCGACCATGACTGGAAGTGTTGTAATATCGGCGATGATTCGAGCTGCCGCCACCACCTCCACTCGATCGATTCCAGGATTTTCCATTGGAATATTCTTGAAAGGGATTGAATCCGGGATTCGATCGGCCGTCGTAATCTCGATGACTCTTTATTTTCTTCGATCTACCGCGGTCCATTTCCTCGTCGTCCTGATTGAAATGTCGTTTACGCTCCTCACGTCTTTCATTGTCCACCTCACGCTCCAAATGTGCTCGACTGCCATTCCAATTAGTCACTATTTGAAAAAACAAACAAAAATATAAAAATAAAAGAATGATATTTTCACGGAAGTTGGTTGGTTATAGGGTCGACAAGAGATGAGGTTCATGTCTAGAGTCACTTCGAAATGAAAACACATTGAACAAAGATGTATTCTTTCTTCATTTTTTGCTCAAACTTGCGGTTTAAAGTGACGAAATAGTCATAAACTCTGTATATGATGATAAGTTAACCGAGGACAATTTCATCCAGCACAAATTGGGAAGAATAAAAAGGCATCGGATTGTGTTTTTCATCTGGCGATTTTTCATGATAGAATACCATGTGATAAATGCCAATTGAAAATTATGGAAGCCACACTCGTCTCTTCGTGGCAAAAGATGTGAATTTTCTATACTGGATTGGCTTGACAGTAATTCCTGACGCGCGGCGAGCCAGTTCGCGACATGCATCACAACGGCGTGACGATGCGCTTATAATTTTGCTCACGTTGATCCTACACGCTATCGAGTTAACTTGTCTTGACAAGGAGTTGGATTTTGAGGAAAGTGTAGTAGTAGCAGTAGTATGAGTAGTAGTAGTAGTAGTAGTAGTAGTAGTAGTAGTAGTAGTAGTAGTAGTAGTAGTAGTAGTAGTATGAGTAGTAGTATCAGAAGTCACAGTCACAGATGTGACACTCGATTTGGACAACTTTTTATTGTTGTACTGACCGGAGGATGTTCCGTAACCACGATGCGACATCTTTAGTAAATGAGACACGGTCTCAGAACGGTTAGTCCCATTGAAGTTTCGCGGTGCTGCTGCACTTGGCGCTGAATTGGTGTTTGGTATATGACTGGATTTCTTATTTTCATCCCTAAAAATGAATTCAAACACAAAAATTCATCGTAACTTCGGTTCTTATTGAAAATGAAAGTAGGAATAAATGTAAATACTCACTTATTGTCCGTGACTGACCAACCATTTGGGGTCGTTACCGAAGTAGGCGAAGGCACATCCTTGGATACTTCCCAACCATTCATACTACTAGCAGCTTTGGTGGGAACTTTATCATCCGTACTACCACCAGTTTTAACTCTAATAGAATTATGCCATTTGTCCTTACCATTAGTTTCGGATTTTGTATTGCTACTATTATCAGACTTTCCATTTTGATGCTTCAATGGGCTGATGTTGCCATTACCCGATGATCCATTCTGCGTCGAAGTAATACTCAATGACGATTTTTGATTAGCACAAATGGGTTTCAATGCTTTTGTCTCTAGTTTCGATATTGCAAACACTTTTGATGTGTCTTTAGTTTCCTTCGATGACGTTTTTGATACCCCATTAGTAGCATTAGTGATTGGCTTGATATTGGAAGTATTTGGATTGAAGTTATTTTTTGAATTCAACGTGGCAACATTTTCCTCCTCGTCACTGGAGCCATCATAGGGCACTAAACTATTACCACTAAATACTTTGCCATTTTTAATATGCATCACCAATCGGGGTTGATTCTTTTCCAACATTTTGTGCGGTAATTGCGGACCAATGAAATTAGTACTTTTCTGTTGAGCAGCCTGAGGACCGTTTGGCAATTTCGACGGTGGCAATTGTGGACCTATTAATGGGGTCTCGATTTCACGACCCTTCATTGTCGAACCGTTCGTCACACCATTGGTGGTAATAAGTCCTGCTGATGTAGAGGGTTTCTGAATCATTGTCTTAATAGAGCCATTTGAGAATGATTTAATGCTAGATATTCCATTGAGCTTGGACCCTTGAGAACTTGGCAGTTGATTTGGCGATGGAGGCTCCATCTCAAAGATCATTATATACGCATTCGTGCTCAGCACGTTTGGTATTGTTATTGAACGTACAGAAGAATCGTCGAACGAGTAATATTGGCCAGTAGAGACTTGTGCAACAGCTGTATAATGTCCGCAATTCACCGATGGGCCCATATGTGTCACCATCGACATGAGTTTGTAATTAAGCTTCCTTACAGGTTCACCAGGCTCTCGCCACAAATATGGACCCATGTCTACGCATTGTTTGAAGCCTATGTGTCTTGAAATTTTACCCCCGAGAACACTAAATCGTTTCAACTGAACGCACAGTACTTTCGGTGGCCGTTCAAGGGTAAATTGTTTTGTCGCCGGTACACGTCTTTTGCATGCTTCACACTTGTAATCATTATTATCCAATTGTTCGCGACTAAAGTAACTTGTTAACGCTTCATCTAACGTGCTGGCTTTACGGATATCCACAAGCAAATCCTGAAAGTGTTGAAATGTCGTTGATACATGGCGACACTGAAGGCACTTCACTTCAGTGCGTATGTATCCACCAAAAATTTGATTTATAGGCGTTGTTTCTTTCGAATAACTTTCAAACTTTCCGGCTTTATGACGATTCAGATAAGCACGTTCCATTCCTTCTAGGAGATAACGCAGAAATTCATGAGCATCTTCCTGTTGTCCCGGTACCATGGTTCTGCATATTACTGGGGGTAAACGTAGAAAATTGTCGTTAATATTCGCAATTACAAGGTATAATTGTAGTGAAGACCAATGAAATCGTGATAAAATATCGGTTTCCTTACATTTTAGTTTGTTATAAATATAAAATGGTTTAATGGCATTGCCAGATTTCTCATGACTAAACTGAAGAGTTTTTGCCATTGCACACGTAAGGCACTCTCCCCCACCTTCTGAAAGGAATAATTTGTTGAGATACTGTCAAACATAATCTACAATTGAACGTGATATGGAATGAGAAATATACCATTTTGTTCACATTTTGAGTTGTGATGGGTGTCGGATAATAACCAATTGACGAGAGCTGGTACATGGAAGAGAGCTTGCAAAGTGCTATTGAGGTAACATGTGTTTCCAACATTGTACATGCCAGCACCCACTGGAAAAGTCCCTTTCCATCCTAATTGAACTTTATCTGATTCATATAAAATGATTTTTGGTTCTGGCAACGAAGGACCTCTCATTTTATTCAATTCGCTTTTTTTCCTACAGAAACCACCCACGCTCTCTCCAACCTTCCCGCCCTCTGATAGATCCGAATTGGGAAGGCTCAGGACAATATATTTCGTCTTGAGCTGATCCAAAACAGTCGACTGATAACTATCAGTTTCTTCATATCGTATTTCAGTCTGTAATATTCTGGATACTCCACTGGCCAATGAAACTGTTACGTCCTCAGTCGATTTGGTTTGACCAACATCCAATGAATATCGGAGTGCTGCCGCCACGGGATCACACACGCTCACGGCAGGCATCACTCTTCCCACCGCCACTTCTCACAGCCAAAATACAATTGAACAATCTGAAAAAATAAGGTTACGTTGTTTGATTGCACTGCTGATATTACTGGTTACGATGAACCGATAAGTGATATGAGTGTCAAACAATCATTAAGAATTGTGATTAATTCGATTCGAGACTTTAAAATACAAAGTGCTATTGCCGATGACACATTGTGGTGATAAACTTATAATATATGAATGGCTAACCACGCGGTGATAAAACTAAAATCAATTGGAGTCACATTGTTTACCTTGAATGAACCGCGACGTGTCTGCTATTCATGAATTGTCGCGACAAACGAACTAAGTAATAAATGTACACACCCAGATTTAGTAATTATAATTTAGAAAAACAACTAGCAAAGTCTCGATATTGATTAATTGCTAAAAAGTTGAAGTTGATCGAGGGTAATAAGCGACAGCCGGATTGCGGCTGGGCGCGTGTCGGCCTAAGTCGGCCTCAACGCACACTCTCTCTATCTCTCTCTCTCTCTGTCTTTCTCTCTCACTCTCGCACTATTTTCTCGTGACTTGAGCGGGAATCTTCGTCATCAGTTAAAAAAGCACTCACCGTTATTAACATTAGTTTCAGCAAAAAAGTTTTCGATATTTTTTGGTCACAATCGAAGTTGTCACTCAAATATTAATCGCACCATTTATCATCATAATTATAATGGAGAAACGATGATTTGTAAGCAAAAACGAGGCACTACATCACGATGAGTGCCATCTTCGTTTTCCGGCTTCGCAACCGGATATAGTCAAATCAACTTCTCTTTTTCACACCATAATTCATATTTGTTATTTCCTGTATTTGAATAATCGAACATTGACCATTGGGAGCATACTTTTTTTTATCGACTCGGTTTCAATGTTAACTTCAGTATGTACATTTTAGCGCCCGGTCCATTTCATATCCAAACTTTCGTGCGGCAACTATAGATCAAAATCTGTAATTGGATGATATGAGCAGCGGATTGAAGTCACAAGAAATTTCAAATTAGACATGTATGAGCGATATCCTTTCTCTCCATTATCTATTAACTAGATAAAAATGCTAAATTTCTGAATAGTATATCATTAAGTATGACTAGGATATAACACTGAAAATATATAAATTAATGAAAAAATGTCGTATAAGTGGTCCCATGGTGTAATGGTTAGCACTCTGGACTTTGAATCCAGCGATCCGAGTTCAAATCTCGGTGGGACCTGTCTGCTTTTTTTTTGCAATTTGAATTTTATAAATGTCTGTCAGTAGAGTAGAAAGCCAATTTTACTCCAATCAATGATTTTGAATGATTTTTTTTTTCTGCCTTATTTCAAGTCTTCAGCAAATGCAAAAAAGTGTTATTCAACATCTTTAGGTAATAGACAGTAACTCTATCTGGTGTATATTAGCACACTTTCGTTATATGATGTACAGACGTCGCTCCATGAAAACTTGGTATAACGCATATATTACAGCTGTAGTCTTTTCTAAATTCACCAATCAACAGTGTTCAATCAGCAGCATCAACGTTGGTATATATATATATATATATATAGTCATGGTACATAAAGTGGTCATTACACCCTTCTACATCTCCCGCATATATTCCTTATCTCAAATGTCCAATCCACGAATTTTATGTTTATAAAAATCTGGGGAAAAAAACCGGAGATTTTCACCCCCAAAAAATTGTATTCGCACATATCATATGAGGTACAATATATAGAAGATCAAACATGAATACAGAAGACAGTTCTGTTGTTGTAGTTAAAGCAAAACCTGTGAGGAAAGTTTTTAAAGCACCAGTTCGAGTTAATAAAATTCCGCAGGAGCTGTTGGATGATCCATTATTGAATGCTGCTATCGCAGCATTGCCTCCAAATTATAATTTCGAAATTCATAAAACAATATGGAGAATACGGGAAATCAAAGCAAATCGAGTGGCACTTCAGATGCCAGAGGGTTTGTTACTTTATGCGACGACAATAGCAGATATTATTGAAGACTTCACTGATGCTGAAACTGTGATCATGGGCGACGTCACATACGGTAATAACTTTTGAAACGATTCAGGAAAGGGTTTTTTTTTATTATTATTATTGAATCAAGGTATTGATACAAAATTTGTTTTTCCAGGTGCATGTTGCGTTGATGACTATACCGCTCGTGCTCTAGATATTGATCTTTTAATTCATTATGGGCACTCGTGCTTGATACCTATTGATCAGACTGAGGGCATCAAGGTTTTATACATTTTTGTAGATATAAAAATTGACACTGCTCACTGCATTGATTGTCTTCAAGCCACATTGCCAGTTATAACGAAAATAGCGCTTGTCAGTACAATTCAGTTTGCTGGTACTCTTCAGGCAATTGCAAAAGAAATGAGAAATGCAGGTTATGAAACAACTGTTCCCCAAAGCAAGCCGCTAAGTCCCGGTGAAGTACGAAACACTTTTCCTTTTGACAACTTCAAATATCGTATATACCTGAGAAAACAAAATTGAATCCAAGTTGATCGAGTCACATCTCATTTAATCTGAAGATCTCCGTTTGAGAGAAAATTGGATAGAAAACTACATTCAAACGTCCTTTTGCCCATAACATTTTTTTGTATCATTTGATTTGCCTGTCCTTGACAGAAAATAGTTAATTGGGATTTGTTGTTCACAAGAAATATGTCAGATGACCACCATCTCAATTAGTCTTTAACCTCGGGTAAAACATATTCAGTGGACTATCTGATTGAATTTTCTCAAAATAGTAATCACATCAGGCATAATGAGACTTAATTCGATTACCTCATATCTATTCATTTTTTTTTCCAGGAAATTCATATATCCATATTGTATCAAAATGTATATGTTTGCACATGTTATTCCGCAGATTTTAGGTTGTACTGCACCACAGATAAAATGTGCAGACGCTATAATATATATTGGTGACGGACGTTTTCATTTAGAAGCCGCCATGATTGCAAATCCTATGTTGCGAGCTTTTCGATATGATCCATATGAAAAAAAACTCACTGAGGAATTTTACGATCATGACCAAATGCGAATCGTGAGACAGGATGCAATCGAAAGGGCGAAGGATGCTCAAACAATTGGTATTGTGTTGGGAACACTCGGACGTCAAGGAAATCCGTCCGTTTTGAATGTTCTCGCGAAGAGAATAAGGTTTGCTGGAAAAAAAAATGTTAACATTTTATTGTCCGAAATATTTCCGGACAAGATTGGAATGTTCAACAATATCGATGCTTTTATCCAAATCGCGTGTCCACGATTGAGTATCGATTGGGGTACTGCATTCGAGAAGCCATTTTTGACGCCATATGAAGGAGCTGTATCGTTGAATTACGCGAATTATAGTACGGAAACACCGTATCCAATGGATTTCTATGCATCAGCGAGTCGTGGTCCATGGACACCTAATCATAAACCAGCAGATCTTGAGAAGGAAAATGATGTGTGTTGTGGAAAATGTAAGGGCAAGTAGAATGCAATGGAGTGTGAAACGTAACGAATAGGATAATCGAATTATTATTATATCACGACACGAAAAATTAGGGAAATGAAGAATAAATTTGGATTTTTTTTATGTAATGTCAGTTATTTTTCCAACCTCAATGCTATTTTTCTTCTCATCGTTCGCTTCCGTGCATTCAGAGTCCACGGGTGTCCTTCTACATGAGAGTTATTTTATACATGCTGCGCTGAGAACGCATAAGTGAGAAGGGAAGATGCGCGAGATACAATGAGAAAGCGGAATGGCGATAGTGGAAAATGTGGACGAACAGACCAATCCCAACTCGTTCTCACTTTCACCCCCTTCGGTCACGACTGGTGGTAGTGCGATAATAGCTAGATTGAAGGGTCCGCGTGGGCGAATTACGTCATACGCCCACCTGTAGCCAGCTCGCACGCAATGAACTCTGCGACTGTTTATTCTAACGGGTGTTCATACAGAAACTATCAAACTCCAGGCGATTCTCTTCGCTGCTGCGATGAATTTTACATAATCCCTCCTGATCATCCGTCTACGGTTGAAAATGACGGCGAATATTAATGAATAAGGGGGGGGGGGATTTTATATTCCATCCGTCTTGAAATATAATGTGAGAGTGGACAAGTATTAGGGAGGGAAAAATCAAGGGGAAGAGAAGTGATGAGAAAGTTAGAAAGGGCGTCGGGAATATCATGAGTTTGCTCTATCAATGCGACACGGGGTGTATTTGAAATTTCTGTGGAGGGTGGAAGGCGGCGCCGACCGCACCCCGGCGTCGCGACGTCAGTCGTCGTTCTAACGTGGCTCAACAAGTATCCACTTCAATAGTTCTCACAGAACAAGCAATTTGAATATATTGTCACAAATTTTGCGTGGCATTTATTTTTTTTGAAATTTCTGTGGATCTAAAACGAGTAAATTTCTGTGATATTATTCTGGATAATTTTTTTGCTATTGGTGAGTTGAAATTCCATGTGAATTTGTTTTGATCTCAGTTAGCATTCAATTGGTGAGAATATGTTCGTATTTTCTCATATATATATATTTTATTCAATAATTGAATAACATAAAAGTAGTTGGTCAATCACTACGTTTATAAATTTTAACTATTGATACCAATTACCATACGAATTATAATGTGTTGATATTGAACTTTGTAGTATTGGGCGTAAAAAAGAGATGCGATCAGAAGTCACTAATGAGGATAATTTGAATGACGAATGGGATACAAAGGAAGCGCACTCGAGTAAAAGTGTACGCAGAACATCAAGAAAAATTGAGAGGCATAATTCAAAATTGTCCATGACATCACGCGCTTGTACCCCAAGGGAGCGAACTCTCAGGAGACTTGAGAGTAATGAGAGAGAGCGGATGAGAATGCACAGCCTCAATAACGCATTTCAGGTTTTAAAAACATCTGAATTTAGTTCAGTCAAATGGTATAGTACCAAAATGCAAAAAAAAATTCCGACAGTGTTCATGTAACTTTCGTTCATACTGATCCCAGATTCTAATTGATACTACTTTGATGAGACCACCTATTTTAGTTGTCAACTAATAAAATGACTAACTCTTTTTGGAATACTATCAATTGGTTCTGGCGTGAATTAAAGAAATCTACATGGCCGGCAGGGGATTCGTTTCCGCACTCAGGATTTCATGTAAATTCATATCGGCTAATGTGATACTGGGCCGTTTAAAGTCAATCCCATGGTTAAAAAATAAAGAATATTACATATTAATAGTCACTCATTATCTCTTCATTATTCCCCAATTCAATTATGTGCATTGTCTGGGGATGAAATTATATGGGGACTGGATTTTTAAACCAGATCAAAGTGGTTCTAGATCGATCAACGTTGAACTCTCAGATCGTACTACTTGACGGAACTAATAACCGTTGCATTTTGGTACTTCAATTACACATTAAGATGGAAATAGTACTTCAATATTTCAAATTGTTTATTTGTCCCAATTGTAGAGTTTGAGAGAGGTAATTCCGCATGTGAGTAAAGAGCGTCGTTTGTCAAAAATCGAGACATTGACATTGGCTAAAAATTATATTGTCGCACTCACAGATGTTATTTGTGCGATGAGAAACGATGAGCAATCTGTGACGGTTGATCAAACACCGATAATTAACGGGGCGACATCTGATCATATAAATGATTGCCTTCGCATGAACACGCCTTCATCATCAAGATCCTCCAGTCCAGAAATACGCATATTTTGTAATGACAGTAATGTTGATGCGTTGTGGGGAGATAATTAAGATAAACTGATTGGCCTTGAAATTAGATTGGAAAAAAATACTGGGATGTGAAAAATATGGAAATAACACAAAGCTTATTCCATGTAAAATATATGATATCAATAGGATTGTCGTTAAGTTATAACTTAGAGCAAAGTCTATCAACGAACATAGGAGCATAATACAATTATCAATGGCATGATGTAAAATGTTGCAAACAATCAACCAAATATCTACTGTCTGCAAGCCATTAGATGCTATATTTTGCATATTATAAGAGCAGTGTGAATCAAGTTTACGACAGAAGAAAAATAACGTGCCAAATCGAACTCATACACATACGAATATGTATATGTATATACTCGCAAGAACAAATACACACAGAGACACATATATATATAATTACATTATCTTGCCAGCTTTAACAAGAATCTGATATAAATCTATTTAGCTCTAGGCAAATTAAAAAAATTTTCAAAGTCTAATAATGTATAGTGCATTTTTTGGACCAGATATGTGAATTAAATTCCTGATCTCCGCTATGCTTTGGCAGAACTGATCCAACATCAGGGTAACGCTTCACAAATACCGAAATGTGGGGAAAGTGTATTGAAATACTTGTCGAAGAATTCTCAAGTGCTATTGCTTCAAATTAAAACTAAGTTTCAATTACATATGTAGATTATCTCTATAGTTCTAAGTGAATGAGATATTTACAAAAATTATATTTATTATGTACAGATATCTATATACAAAAATAGGAATACAAATATATGTATATGTATCAATATTTATAGATTACCTCAATGCAAAGTAAAACGCCAAATAAAAAATGATTATTTGGCAAGAAGGAAATCGTTTTCATGGTGAGGTCTTATCACGGTGTCATTTACTTTGTCCAAAAGTAATTGGCCAAGTATTCAGTGATTCCAAGTCAACAACAACAGCTGTCTGAGATTGCGAAAACTTCGGAATGCTTATTAATCTCACATTTTGTCCTTCATCACCTGAAATTTTCCAAATTACCAATTATGAGCCTCCCCTCAGAGATGTAGAAAAGTGATAAAAAACACCAGAATTTATAATGAACGTGCCAACAACAATCTTTGTCGCATATTTCTCCATATTTCCAACGAAGTAAATGTCTGGGCACTCTTGCATGAGAAACGGATCACAGTCAAAATATGAGTAAGCTGGAAGAGTATCTGGTGCAGTTGGTGCAAAATGACGCCACATTAAAGTTTTCTCAAGCCATTCCACTGGAGAATATTCCGAAAGTCCCGCGATCTTCATAATATCTTCTATTGGTTGTCCACTGGATCCAACTACGATTCTATTCTCGAATCTCCCGATCCATGGATTGGTTGTTGCATAGAAGGTTTTATAACTGGTTTAAACGGTTGAATTATCATATGTTACACGAAACTTATAATAATAATTGTTATAGTGATATTAAAACAACCACCTAGATGATTTGGGCAATATACAAGGATGTAAAGGTTGTTGGGGAATTGTGTGGTTGGATGGATCGAATTGTGCAGGCATCACAATTACAGAACATGTGGTTACAATTTGACTCAATAGATTATCGAATTTATTAGCGGCTAAAGTGGCTCCAAGTGCAGAAGCTGCAAATTTCTCTCTTTCTTTTGTGAAGCCATGGCGTGTAAAAGTGTCCACGATACCAGTGGCGTTGTTTCCTATATAATATGATTTGTTTAGTCAACCGAAATCTTTCTAAGCAGTGAACATTCGCTTTGAAATCAATATTATTACCAGCAACAATAACTTGCGTAATTGTGGCCTCTATCTTATGAGCGGACTGATCTCCTGCCATACCGTTTATGAATTCAATGAGGAGTTCATAGGCTATGGAATTCATGTCGTTCCCAAGATCGAGCCCGGATAAAAGTAGAAGTTTTTTTTCACGTGTTGTTGAAATGGTCGGTTGCAATATTTTCGAACACATACCTGGCATACAATGGTCTTCTACCTGTCGGAAGTAATGATTGGAAGATTATTTTAGGATTTAGGATCTAATGAACTTATTCCGGAAAAGAAAACTTGTTGTTCGATCGCCTTATATTTCAAATACGCCTGTACGTTATGAAAACAAACCCAAAGTGTATCATCATCAAGTCGATGTGCTAAAACTGCACACACTAAACCAGTAACCATTTCTCTCGGATCTATACTATATCCTACAAGTTTTATTCTGAGCGTTTCATCCTCAAGAAACAACTGATCTTTTTCAGTTGAATAGTTCGATCTAGGTGGTTGTGGAATTAACTGGAGTTCATCACTGAGTTCTTTTAAAATCGATAGCTTTAATTCTTGATGCTTGTGAAGAGTTCCAACAATTATCACTAATTCGTCTTCATTGTCAACTCCGGACAGATCTGCGATTTGCATTACTCTGCGATGAACTTAAGATAATATTGTCTTCAGAATATGTTATAAACAATTAATCAATCATCTAACGGATAACATAATAATATGGAATACCCCATTTCTGTTTGGCTTTTTCCACCAGAACTGCTTTCAAGGCTCCCAACCGGACATTATAAATGTTTGAATAGTGTTTATCAAATGTTGTTTTGGGAATTTCAAATCTCGCAAAATCTTCAATATCAACGCAAATCCTTGAAAATTTAATTGTTAAGTTTTCCATGTCACTCATTAGTGTGAATATCATTTATACACATATTTACTATGGCTTTAGCTAATAAACACTGCCTTTACTGCCCTTTCTCATTAATTTCATATTTTTTTTGGTTATGTATACGTACATCTGTCAGAATGAGCTCATTGGTTATGACAGTCTGCCATTACACTTGCTGCTATATAATTCAAATGTACACTGCACTACCTGTTTATTTCATGTACAGTTGGTAAGGAAGACGGAATGGCTCCAGATGAATGAGCACATAATAGCTGTCAGGGAAAGTTTTTTGTTTGTCTAACTCCCTCAATCAAGGAAAACTCGAGTGACATGTGAAAAGTGTTGAACATTCTTCCAAATACGGGATTATGGGGAATGAGGAGTTACATCAATAAAAAATGACTGGACGCAGCTTCACATATTTTTCTCTGGTGGGAAAATCACCATAGTACAAAACAGACTCAAGATTCAAACGGGGAGTAAACTAATTTCCATCGATTGGAATCAATCAACATTTATTATTATTATTTGTCATTAATGGTTATTATAGTATATTATATACCCCCCTCCCCCGTGGCAGGTCCGTAGCAGAATTCCACTTTACTTCTGCATTGCATTTGCACTAGGACTTGGGGAAACTACGGAAAACCCAAGTCGATGCAGACATCATTTTCGAAATGTATTGGCAATTACTACATAAATGACGTTCATTGATTCTTATACACACTGCAAGCTTATTATATCTATCATTCCAAAGTTTTCGTCGTTACCATTCTAATCATATAATAGCGTTTACATATATCCCAACATCAAAGGTTTTAGTATCATGAATTCCGAAAAATTTTGGTATATATATCAATATAGATTAGAGTGATACACAAATGTTCCGGCGGCAAATTCCGGCAGCAACGGCGCCTTGACATGGTGTCCCGTCTAATGGCAATCCCACACTACTGAACTGGCCGTGTCGGTCTTTACATTGCAAGGGCGCGCCGCAAATACTTTCATCATAATCCTGCCAATTGAGAAGACAGATATTAATTATTGTATTTCATTCGTTTGGTCATATATTTTGATAAATTAACAGACCGCTTGCTCATGTGAGTTCATCTTATGACACTGACATTGTTTATCTACAGTCAATCGTTGCACAGGCACAAATGGCTCTCCCATAGTCCGATAAGGAAAATTGAGAAGGCAGCAGGACGACTTTGAGCTATGGACAAAACAATCTATTAATGGGCAATACATATGAGCATATCAAATGCCTGAACAAAGCAAAGCTTGCCACCTAGCATATTTTGTGAAATCTATTTCTGAATGGTAACTCCACCGAAGGCACCCTTCAACTCGTTCATTCAAAGGATCCATGATGCCTCTCGATGGGCCCATTGATAGACTATCTGGTTTACGAAGGTCATCGATAGAGACGAACATCCTGAAGATTAAGAACCATTATCATCAGTCCGTTGCATGTGTATTACAACATACTCTTATGTTATATAGTGATCAAATATTACATAGAGGCAAGTACACGAGCTGCCGTTTGATAATTCGTATACTGGGCATCATGCATAACAACAGCACGATTCGATATTTTTCGTGTACGTTCCTCCTCGTCATGCGTACCTCCACAATCAGCAGGATCTGTTGCTATCCCTGCATGATATTGGAGAAAACCATTTTTTGTTTCATATTTTGCAAAATATCGAGATACTTTTGTTTAGAGAGTTCTATACAAAAGCTGCGCCGTAAGACTCTTGCATCAATGTACGGATCACAAGAGTGTCCTCGTTGAGATAGACAGTCCCAAAATGACTGAACTAATGCCGAGTAAAAGATGATAACAAATGTCTAGTATAAAATGTTAAATTATTTCCAAATAAACGTGACCCTCAGTGAGTCAAATAATAACAGTATGACTAACCACAGGGAGAAAAACAACGATTTAAAAATGATAATAATTAGACGATCACCTGTCACAATCGTCTATATATAATACATAAAACATAGAAACTCCGAGCTATGTAACTGTTACCTAATTCTGGACCTCCTGTATTCCGACCGCGTGGAGTCATTAACGAAGCTCTGAAAATTAAATAGACCACGTTCTACAGCATCGTATGAAATTTTTGACATTATTATAGAGTTCAATACATGTCTATGCGTATTGAGAGTTATGATAATGGTATTAAGACGGAATATAAAAAGAAAGTATAATACTCTGTCATCCAAATCAAGAAGTCATAAGAATCACGGTTGATTCTAACGCGACCATTGTGAAACTTCGTTCCCAATGCATCTAGAGCCGCTTGATTCAGCACGAAAATTTTTGAGTCTTCATCTACAGTATAACCGGCAGGATCAAAAAACTCCACAACATCTGCAGTCTAGCAACATTTCGTTCAACAAATTAATATGCTTTCCAAAGATTGAATGAGTTCATAATATGACAATTGTCAACTTCATAGTGACATTTCGAAACACGAGGTATATAATGTTCCCACATACCTCTCCTACAACAATTCCAGCAATATTGATTTTTATTTCGGTACTTTTTAAATGACTGAATAGCATATCGATAGCATTCCAATATGTCAGTGCATACATGACAAGTTTTTCATGCGGATGTTGCAAATAATAGCTGCAATGGATTCATAATCATGAATATGTTCGAATTCTCAAATGATCATGTCTTTATCATAACTAGCACCTAAATTGATTAAAAAATACTTCAATGTTTTGTACATACTCAATTCGTATTGTAGAGTCCACAACGAGTAAAATCTCTGCGTATAAAGTTTTTCTGAAATCTATATACATCAACGATATTAATGTCGTGTTTAATGCAAATAATACTTCACGAATACTTTTTGCTTTCACGATGTCATCTTACTTTTATATGATGAACATCTCAGGTCATTGGCAATTCTAGATTTTCCTACCATTCGTTTCTCTCGATCTTGTACGGGTGGTAGATCCGGAATTGTTGTATCATCTAACATCGGATGCATAAAATTTTTTACTAAATCTGGATTCCCTGCATCGGAAAATGGTAGGGAATCTATAAAGAATCTATGATCGATTACACCATGCTGAAACCAATAAAAAAAAAACAGAGTATTCAAAATTGTTTATTAAAACGAAGATGTTCAATTGAAAACTGTTTGTTTCGTGTTTTTACCAATGTGTTTGCATGAGGGAAATATGTGACAGCCGAATAACTATTCACGCCGTGATAGCAAATGGCAACAAACTCCGGCATCAGCTGTGGAAAAATATTTCACTTACTTTGGAAATTTCATGTGATGATCCATGGTTCATGACGATACTTACGTATTGCTCGGACACATCGTCATCTTCTACGATATCCCATATCGGCAGGAGAGACGATGGTATGGTGTTCATCACTTTTTTTAAGACAACTTCCTCCACTTTATCATCATGATAATATTTTATTGATAGTGTTTCAGGTGCCTCAGTTTTTCTGCGCCGCTCTTTGAATAAGTAACGAAATTTGATTCATTATCATTACATAATTACGATATCATGAACAAATTATTTGTGGTGTAAGTATAGAGATTTATATTAGATGGTCGATGGAATAGAAATGATAAGTTGCGAAAAAATTGAAACGATATATGTCACTTTGAGAGGGCGGTTACGTGTGCAGAGATGATTTGCTTAGATGCTGGAAAATACTCAACTTGGTGAAATATAGTTACCTAATAATAGCCCGTGTGACATGTTATATCCTTCAGTAACCGCTTTAAACGTCAAATTCCATAATACCAATGTCGTGACAATTCTTTGGACTGCTCGACACATTCTTGTAGTAGATGAGATTGATTTCTATCAACTTGTTTATCTTTGCAATTGAAAAAAATGGTCGAATCTGATGAGTTCTAATTGGGTCTTGACTTATATGTAACCCTATATAATATTATTCATGTAAACCGTTCTTATCCAAACTGATAATATACAAAAATATATACTGCATCAATTTCTAGAACTTCCGAATAAGATTTTAGTTCAAGACTATCTAAGGCATCACTTTCGAATCTTTATTACGATCTCTAACCATTACCGCGAGAGAATTTTTTGGGTCTTCACCCTGATGTTAGTTGAAATTAATAATCCACCGCGATGCATTGCGGTGTGAGTTTACAACAAGGATAAACACCAATATCAGCACTCTATTGTCCCAAATAAACGATATTTCGACTCAGTTTCTCTCAGTAATTAGTCCTTTCAAATGTGGTGCCATGAATTGTCAGTCGGGTTTAGATACAGGACATCATACAATTAAACGTTTTTATATATTACCTTCTGTGGTGTTGCTCCAATAATAGTTCATGAAATAGAGTTGATGTGTATGTCTTCGGGTCGCACTTTCGAATAACTGACGTGTCTATTATTCGTCATATATGTAGTCATACGTTGTCGTATTAATATCACCCGTTTTACTAGACACAATAAAATGCAAAATTATGCATGTTCGCCGCGCTATATTATCCTCTATGCATTTTCTTGGAATTTTAAATTTTTTCAGTGCATACCGTGTTTGTCGCTTTTGGAATGCCTCAATTTCTATTGAATACATCGTCCTTTGGGTCCTGAGAACGAATAACGCTGGTGAAAATGTGCCAGATAAAAATTTCATCTAAAAAAATGCTGGCCGGAAAGTTACAAATCTAAATATAATAAGTAAATGTGCGACATTTGCACTTTTGATGAACACATCCAATGTGTTAATTTTGTCGCTGAAATAGATTTTGGCCATTTATGGATTTTGTGTAGCATAAATAGTATTTTATGGGAGGTAGTATTGTGGTAAGTGTTTTTCGGATAATAGAAATCGCACGATCATTGTAAAAAAAATGAAGAAGTATTGATGGATTCCATTTTGGAAAGAATACATATTTTTAACAAAATTACTGACATATTCTGATTACATTTCAAAACAAATAAGTATCATGAAAATTATTAAGCGTCCCGTGTAGTGGATATATAGATTTGACTACATGGACAGCGCGTGCACTATCAATACAGCACAACTCTTCCAGATAAAAATATTTTATCAATAGCGGCATAAGTACGACAATAAAAAATTTTGTAATTTGCCACATGTGTGTAATCGCATATGCAGTAATATAGTAGTTGGAATAAGAATAAATTCAACTATCACACTTTACAATATTATATTACTGTATAATATTGCCGCGAATGTCCTTCAAAAAAACTTCTTATATTGGTGAATAAGATTGATTTAAAAAGAAGAGATTCTTACACATTGTGAATTTTTCCTCATTCAGGAAGAGAAAGTTATAAACAGCTGAAATCAATCCAGCCACACACATCCATAGCTTTTGTCAGGGAATTATTTGCCCAACCACATCAACACAAAGTTTTCCTTGGAAATTTTATTAAGCCTTCATCGTTTAATACTGATCGAACAGTCGTTTGAATAGCAGCTATTTCCTACTTAGAATTTCAGAATCCTCGCTTGAAAATAGCGATAATATTGAATTGATGTCGGTCAGTTATCGTTTGGCGGCAATACCGGATTCGACTGTGGAACTATCAAGTTTTTACAAGTTTCAAACGACATATGATTGGCTGCTGTCGCTGAATACATCAGCAACGTAATTCAAACACAATATCCCTATGATGAAATTGGTACCGCCGTCCGGCTGCTGATTCATATATATATATATATATATATAGTAGGGATAAATAGTTTGTTGAACAAATTTCATGGCAGTCGCACTCAATCGAAGATAAGAAAGGAAAGGAAAACACATTTTTATGGAGCGTAGAATTCGGTTGAAACTTCAATGACACTCATAATGAGTCGGAGTATTTCCTAAATAAATTATTGTAATTCTGCAGCAATGAGTAAAAATGATGGGAAAATATTGGAGCCGCACTTGACGTAAGTTATCGAAAAATTTTGTACGATCTAACCTCTTTCAAAGTTACATGTCATGTGCCGGTATTCTAAGAGTAATGAGTAAAATAATAAATACAATAGTTTCTATTCGCAAACTTTGCCCGACGTGAGTGATGCAATCACGGCTAGAAAATTTGGCTATTGTATGTTGTGATACTTTGAAAGAAACATATCGTTCGCTTCATGTCTACGAACGATAATAATAATAATACTTTGTTTATGTTTTCGTCTCGAAATTGTTACCTATTTCAAAAAGTTGAAGTCTCGTAATCTCATTTCGATTCGTATTAGAGCCATCGGAATTCACTTTTGTTTACAATTCTAATTTTAACTCAAATTCGTCTCTAGTTATAATATAGAACGAATCATGAATAGCAGAGCACATCTGATATTTTCTGATAGTAAATTAGAGCCTCATCGAGAATGCGAATGAATAAATAACCACAATGATCAAAATTCCATACAATATTTCATATTTTGTCTACGGCATTTCAATACAGGGCGAAAGAACTTTTATCTGCCAAAGGAATATGTTCTCGACTGATTGATGAGTATAATCAAGTATCCAGAGTTCTACCGAAAACCGGCGTTAAATTGTTCGAGCCAAATGGATCCTGGCTTCAAAATAAACAAATTGAAACGTGTCTGGGAACGAGAAAGGATCTGATTAAAGTCGAAAGAGTTAACAGACTATCTTCATTGGCAGTTGCCGAATGGTTACCGGATGAAAAAAAAGCGAAAGTAACCAAAAAATCGGGTGTTGAATGGAATAATTATGGAAACGACATTCATGGAAATCTTTATCTAATTCCTGAAGAAGCTTTGCTTCTTTTAGAATTGGTAGGTATTACGCTATCATTTTTCCTATGTCTACAATTTGAGTCATACGACCGCCAATTTATAAGTTCATTTCGTTTTTCAGAATTGCCTTGAATTACAGTACAATGGTTTACCACTATCTATACAACAGGCCTATGAATTATTGCTCACGTCACCTAACGCAGATTGTACGTTGAGCGAATATCGGGTGTTCAGTCAATTAGCAAGAGTGGGATATCGTTTACAACGGTTTCAATATGAAAAATCAACAAATGAAAGACTAGAGGAAATGATGCAACCCAGGAAAAAAGTCATTATTGATCCTGAGAACGGCCGATGGATGGGTAAAATTTGTGATGTATCGTTGAGTATGAGCAGTTGTACTTCCGAAGAGAGTGAACCTAGAGAAATTCAGGAAGAAGTCAAAGAAATTATGAACAATATTGTTGATAAGATAGAAGTCGAGGAAAACGAATTGAAATTCGTTGATGATGCGGATGACAAAAAAAATGAGACAAGAGTAAAGATTAAACCACGAGTAGAAATAGTCTGTGAAGAAATAGTTGTGGATCCCGTAAAATTAGTTGTAAGTCCGTCTAATGATTTAAGTGGCGTATTGGATAATAAAATGATCAAATGGAGTGGTGCACGTATCCAACGTAATGTCAAACTCTTGCCAAAACGAATACACAAAAAAGTTCCATCGCTATCATCCACGGAATCTCCAAAAATTACGGCAACATTACAATCTTCCATTCATTCCAATAATGGCATGTCTACAGTTGAAAAACGGAAATTGGAAATGATATCGTCACGGGCATGTAAAGTATCTAAGCAGGAAATAATTGACTTATCAGATGATGATATTGAAGAGATTCCACAAACAATGACAAGAATGGAGATGTTGAATTGCATCCCTAATATTGCTTCTAAAGATTGTATCATACAAACAATATCGAGAGGATACATTCCACACAGTATAAAACCACAAAAAAGTGTGTATGAATACGATCGTGCCGGAATTCAACGTATTAGGGAGAGTAATAAAAATGCTGATACATTGTCGGGAACAACTACGATTGAACATGACAATTCTAACGATCATCTGCCGGTTATGAATTCAATCGTTCATTATCAACATTCGTCCCGTCCACTAATTTCACCATTGAGGCAAAACAATTCGTCACGGTATAATTATCAACGTGAAAGAGGTCCACAATATGGACTCAAGAATCATCATCATGCGCCACGTACTTCCCATAATGCACACAGACCTTATCGACGGCTGAATCCAAGTAGTTATAATCAAAATTATATGATGGATTCACATCGAAATCATTATGTGACAAATTCTTGGTCGTCATTTCAAGTAAATGTATTCCGAAGTATTGCCATGGTGGGCTCTGCATTGCGCTCTTCAGTGATGCAAAATAATATGCATTTCAATCAAATCATGTGCAGTACACAGCAGTATCATCGTAGACCAGACCTGAGACGACAGAATCTACATAGAAATTTATCAAGTCATCAATTACAACGATTACCATCAAATATGAAAACAGTTACGTGGGAAGAATCGAAAATTGAATCAACGCCGTTAAATAACGATATGCGATATACAGCGTCTTTTGTCACAATGCCCGCGGAATCATGGCCAGAATTGAAGAAAAAATGGAAAGAATCAAAGACAATAACGATTGAGGATGAAGACGATAAAATGGATTGTAGCGAGGTCGAAGTCGTGCAGCGCAATGTACAGCCATTGGTAAATCTAAAAAATGTGAGGAATTTTTCTGAAATTTATGATAGATTGAGAATAATAAAGCCTGCACAGTCGAAGACGGTCAGGAGAAAAAAGGGGGAATACAAAATTTCCTACAAGGTTTATTCGAATACGCAGCATTACAGGAAGTCAGATCCTGGAACACCAATGTTTCATCTAGTGATAACAAGGTAGTTAATCGAAAGTTACCACCATCTCATATAATTTTCCTCTACCAACTCTCATTTACTTATTAATCTACTTTATTTTCCATCAGGCGAACAAACAATTTTTTGCAGCCAATAGACTTGAACCGTTTACAACAAGAGTTGGACTGCGCGAATATTATTTTCGCCCACGTTTCTGACGCATCAATGTCATTTATGCAGGCTGGTCTTGTGTCACTGCCGAATCTTATTGATAAATGAATATTGAAAACTGAATAACTTAATGCTTCATGTCCTTCGAATATTGCATACTGTAAATATCGCGCAAATGAAACCAAAAAGTCTTATATGCCACTTTCTGATAATGAAAACTGTAGGGAAACATGCAAATTTCTTTTTTCTCGCTGCAATTTATAAAAATCTTGTACTAAAAATTGCGTCTGGTGTATATTATCATACATGTATGACGTATCCATTCATGTATATTAAGGAGATAATAATTCTCTTACTTCCCGTGGAAACAAAATGGTTTTTTTTATCGGATTGTTTAGCGAGTTTTGTGGATTGAGTACGCGAAAGGATCTTCCTACGATTTCCAAGAAAAACCAAATGGTGTTTTACTCAGATATATATCTTTCCAACTAGAATCCATGATATCTAGAAAATTGAAACAAATTTTAGTAAATTGGCATGAAAACTCTTTTTGTCTCTCACTATAATTGCAATGATCCTCGAATAATTATTGACTTTTTTGTACAGATTTAAATTGAGAAAATTTGTGTGATATTAAAGATTTGTATTGTAAATTGACTATTGTTTTTTGGATTGTATTCGGAACAATTCTACAAAACGACTATGGAGACTACCTTCCTGATGATAAAAATATGAACTTTTTCCCCATTTAAGATCAACGCCGCAAATCACGAGCACAAGACGTGATTATTGTTGTAGCTATATTCTTTTTTTCCGAACGGTATCTATTTTACAATTAATATGGCCAAAACCTAATAAATATATTTCCGAAAATTCAGTAATTTGAAATTGGAGTTTCACGTGATCTGCACTATAGACCAACTCGAAGTATAGTTGAGATACGCGGTAGAACGTCAACTTTACATGTTCTAAATATTATAATTTCGATATGGATTCATGGAAAGGCTGGAATTACATTAGTATTACACAAAGTTACTTGATTGTGAATTGTATGCACATAAATAGTGAGCATGACCTCAACACACGTGTATCATCGAACGTGAAATTTTTTGTGCAGAGTGGGGAGCAAATGAGTGACATGTGGTATAATTCAACGTGGAATGTATTTTGATGATGGCAGTACTATCGTTCGCCATTTTGGAATCATGTGTTGTCAATGGGTATCTATGATTTGCTTGTGTTCACATCCATGGTGATAATGGATCTCAATAGGTAACGTGTACCGTATAATATAATCGACTAGATTATATTTGAATGTCGAACATGGTTAAATGTCACAGTGGAAAAAACAAATGACCATTAACATGTTGAAAGTGCACTCGTATGACAAATACTCATTGACCATGTGATTAATTTATAATCAAAAATATTCCAAAGAAATATCATGTTTTTCCCAATTGGTTGGCCACGGGTATTAAATCCGACAAATCCTGACGAAATTAATGCTATTATTTGCAATAGAGATAAGATTCTCTTTGCTATTTTAACTCGTGACTCGTTAGCAATATGGTATTGCAAGGTACGTAATGTGTTTTAGGTTTTTTATTCTCCTTTTTTTCACTCCAGTATTCTTCGCCATTGACTTTCTACTTGTAATTTTTACTTCGCAGCCTTGTGTATCAATCGTGTTTAGTAGACGTAGCAAAGATTCTCTCGAGAGATATGGCGAAAACGTTTTAGTACAATGGAAGCCAGACTCCAGTATGCTCACCATTGCCGTAAGTGGAAATTATAGTGTTATTTTCTAACTCGTTCAGCGGAAGTGAGGAACATTATTAACTTCTAACTTGATTGATGGTTGCAGACTTCAGATAGTTATTTACTATTTTATCGGCTGACAGACAGTAGCTGTGATGGACGTGGTCTCTATGAGCAAAAAGATTCACCAGTTACGAGCCTTAGGCGCGACAGCGCCGAACTGTTTATCAAAGAAGTCATTCCGTCATTGGTTCTGACATTTGTTATACCGGTATGGATTGACGGTGGGATAAGTTCTCTGGTGTGCATCAGAGATGAACTTATGGTTGCCACTAAAACCAGCCACATTATACGACAACGCTGGGAGGGAACGCCAAATCGTGATTATTCTTTGGATCTTCAAAGGATCCCCTTTAGTATTGATCAACAAATATCAACAGTGGCCGTGCCTATTACAGAAAAAAGTATCTATGTTACGGAAATTGAGTATTCACCGCTAGTTGGCGGCTTTGCTGTAGTGCTCAATAATGGGAAGGCAGCTTTCTTAACTGCACAATCATTGAAATTTGATCCAAATCAAGTACAAGGAATTTGGGCAAGATATTTGGATGACGCAACATGTGCAGCGGTAAATCACAAATACCGATTGATAGCATTTGGTCGGGAAAATTCTGAGGGTGTTGTTTATTATGTTGATGAGACAACAGGTAGTTTGGAGGTGTCCCATACGTTGAGTTTATCATCAAAGGATTATCCAGGAAAACCAGGTCGTGTCAAGTGTCTCAAATGGACACCTGATAGTTGCGCGATTGCATTAGCATGGGAAAGTGGTGGTTTCGCTATTTGGAGCACGTTCGGAGCACTCTTACTTTGTACTTTTAAGTGGGATTATGGCTTGCGTGTTGATATAACGCGTGACAATCCTCTACATATTCATACTATGGTGAGTTTTCTCATTTTATTAGTTTGAATTACGAAGAGATGTTGTTTTTACAATCTATCGAATTGATTTTGATTCGATAGGAATGGTCGGCTGAGGGCTATCAACTGTGGATGCTACGTAAATCACCGTCCTGTTCTTCAATAGACAAGGAAAATGGAAATCAAATTTTCTGCAGTACTTCGTCATTGGTTCAATGGGATTTTGTGAAAAGTCCATTGACTGTTAATCCCTGCATGGTACATTACAATCGCCTTTCCTATTTCTAAAGAGGAAACCCCTTGAATCTCTAACGTTAACTCTGAAAAAATATTGTTCTTGGTTGCTTCCCGAATTAAGGGTCATCATGGCCATTTGTATCTCCAAGGTGAAGATCGTTTGTATCTGAATTTGGGAGGCGTTTCGGCAGATACATCTGGATTCCATTTGAGCAATGAAGTTCCAAATGACACGAGTTCACAAAGTCTCGCTGGTTCGAAACAGTGGTTGGTGGTCCCCATTCCGAGTGCTTATAGTGGCTCAAATTGGCCAATTCGAGTAAGTTAGAAGTCCATTTGAATAATGTCGGGAAATAATGAATGAACGAATGAAATGAATTTGGCATATTTCTTCATTTTAATGTGAATGTAATGTGATACACTTTACGAAATTATCTGACGATTCTTTTAACCGCATATATAGTATACTGCAATAGATAACGAAGGACAAAGTATTGCTGTGGCTGGACGAACGGGTTTGGCACATTATTCCTTGTCATCGCGAAAGTGGAAGCTTTTTGGTAATGAAACCCAGGAGCGAGACTTTATCGTAACTGGTGGATTATTATGGCATCGTGGATTCATGATTGCAAGTAGTTATTCACTTCTTGAAGATAAAGACGAGATCAGAATTTATCCGCGGGACACGAGATTGGATAATAATTATGTGCGGAGTGTAAGAATGCCGTCGCAAGTGCTTCTGTTGAACACAATGAAGGATAAACTTCTAACATTTTGTGCTAATGCACAAGTCAGCATTTTTGATATGACAGTGGAAGGTGGTGAAGGTTAGTTGAGTTTATTTCCAATAAATTAACGAGTGCATGAATTTGGAATCACATGATAATTTCAAGTGAATCTTAGGTTCTGGCAGTCTCGAACTCATAAGGACGCAAACTGTTGATATTAGTGGTCTTTGCGTGCATCCCGCTTGCGTTGTAAGTGCCACGTTGACTACAATCCGAGCTGAAACAGCTGGAAGCCATCCACATCCAGAGAGTTTGTTATTGAATGTATCAGGAAGACTTCTTATGGTCCAACGGGAACATTGCATTGATAATTCGGAAGTTGTAAGTCACCTAATTCATTGGAATTTATACTTTGGAACTCGATTCTACCGTTTCGTGTGATTAAAAATTTTATTTTGCCTTACACAGCTTTTTACGTGCGGCGCACCCAATGTTCTTGCGTCATGCGTTGAAAATGTCTGGGTGCCGTCACGTATACGAAAAGACAAGCCACATTTGACTGAAGCACTTTGGCTGTTTTGTGGTGCTCATGGCATGCGAGTATGGTTACCATTATTCCCACGCAATCATCAAGAAAGCGCGCATACATTCATGAGTAAAAGGATAATGTTGCCCTTTCATTTAAAAATATATCCTCTGGCAATACTTTTTGAAGACGCTATTTTACTCGGTGCCGACAACGACACTGTTCTCTATACTTCAGATACAGATTCACCATTTTCATTGCCATTCAGTTTACTCGAATTGACCAGTCAAGTTTACCTTCATCAAATATTACGTCAACTTATTCATCGTAATTTAGGATATCACGCATGGGAAATCGCGAGATCATGCGTTGCATTACCATATTTTTCGCATTCCCTCGAACTTCTTCTTCACGAGGTCTTGGAGGAAGAGGCAACTAGTAAAGAACCACTTCCCGATGCTCAATTACCATCGGTCATAGAATTTATTCGTGAATTCCCCGGGGTTTGGGCCAGGGCAGTTGTCCAATGCGCAAGAAAGACTGAAATTGCGTTATGGCCCTATCTGTTCTCTGTTGCTGGGTCACCAAAAAAACTTCTGCAAGATTGTTTAAAGCGCCAACAACTAGACACAGCTGCGAGTTATTTGATTATATTACAGAACTTGGAGCCGTCAGCGGTAAGTCGGCAGCATGCTACATTACTACTCGACGCGGCATTGGAACAAGGCAGATGGGAATTATCACGTGATCTTGTACGATTTCTCCGTGCAATAGATCCAAATGATGTTGAGTCACCGAGAACGTCATGGGGTGGGACAGCTAAACTAGTTGGATCGCCACCAACACCATCAGTTTCACCACACGAAGAGGATCTTTCTTTAGTATTAGGAACAATGCAAGTGTCGCGCAGTCGAAGTTACAGCACAACTGTAACCCCAAAAGTTCAATATGAGAATACTGGTAAAGATCCGCCCTCGTCAATGTTGGAAAAAACACGGAATGCAGTGATGAGACGAAAGAAGTCTGTCCCAAATGTCAAGACTGAGAAGAGTGAAAGTAAAGAAGCATCGGCAGAGGAATTTTTTATCGATGTTATATTACAGCGCCACGCAAGACGTTTATTGACCGCGCGACGTCTTGCCGATCTGGGACGATTTGCCGCACGTCTAGATTTTCACTTAGTTACATGGCTCGCACGTGAACGTGAACGTGCTGCAAGGATTGACGACTTCGTTATCGCGCTCAAAGCAGCACACGAAGATTTTTGTTTTCCTTATCCCACTGTCTCATTGTCTAATCTCCAAAAATTCAGAAAAACCAGTCAAATGTCTGGTCGTTCAAGATCGATAAGCCTTGATAGTCCAGAAAATGAATCATTATTCTCTCCAATAGTGTCGAATTCGAATCTCATCGGCGATTTACCGCCGGACAGTGGTTACACAAGTTTGCCGAGTACACGACCGCTTTACGCAAGTATTGTGTCACCTGTGGCAAGCTTAGAGACTCAGTTTCCAGTTGCTGAGGCAAAATTGACGCCGCGAATGCTTCAAGATGCCACAAGTGTTATGAGCGATGCCAGTACGATTTGGCGAGATGACGTAGAATCAATCGTTGGAACTGTTTGTTGGGTTTCAAATGACCCAATCGAACCAACGGAAGTTCACTCAACGTCGTTATGTGGTACGAGCAGTCGCGCTGAAGTGCAATTGCGATATCTTCTTCAATTATTTCTAGAAGCTGGATGTATTGGATGGGCTGCAGTTCTCACGGTAATATTGCGTGACGTCTCGGCAATGGCACGAACTGTACGTGCAGCTCACGCGCCCATGCAGACTTTGGACTCAATTGTAAACCTCAGGGATGGTCTACTAACCTTGACCAAGTGGTCTCAATCAGAGTGTCTTGGCTATCGTGCTTTCTTGTCAAGCATTCAAAGTCAAACTTCACTGTTGAATCGTTTGATCATTATGAAACAGCAACAACAGCAACAATATCATCATCATAATCATCATAATAATCACTACCACCAACAAGAGCTAGAGATTCCTGATAACCCTTCGCCGAGCCCTGTTCCTCCGTTTGTCAATAATCAACGTGGAAATGTATCACGGTCGCGACGGTCATCAGCCAGTCACACCTCCACAGCTGCAACTTTAGAGCAAGAGGGAACAGATGATTTCTATCTAGATACTGAAGATACAGGCTTTCGTGGCATTTATAGTAACACAATAAATACTGAAAAAGATAAACAGCAAAACGGTTGTTCAGTGTCATAAAGGATCTCATTTGATGGTGTTATTCCAATATGGAAGTGAGAAAAATAAATTAATTGCTCAATTTTTTACATCGAGCTTATATAATTCGTGCAATGTACACAACTTCGAGGATCGATTGTTGAATGTAAGTGCGGTTGAAGATAACCAATGAAAGGGGGAAAACAGATAGAGGATTGTATAAGTGTCCGTGACTTTGTATTATAGCAATAATGGGCCGCACTCGGCACACTTCGACATAACGTTGATGTGCGATCCAAGAACTGACCTTAAGATTCTCAACGTCTTTTCGTGCGGGTCAGGGACGTCGTAGATCAATGTATTTGTAATAGCAATTTTTCATCATCAGATGAGTGGATTTTATTTTGTACGTTTTGCCTGATATAAATGATGATTATTTTAATCGATACAGGGTTGCGAATATCTACAGGGAATATGTGTCCGATGTCATAGATAACTTCAATGACTATAAATTTAGGAGTGCCCTGACACTATTGGCATTAGCTACTAATAAAATTAATTTGATATCAAATCCGCGCAAGAGAATAAGTGATTGAGGTTACCGTACATCTTCCATCATCCATATCTCCAATTGCTCACTACACTAGTTTTACCAAATAATAATAATTATGATGACAAATCAAAAACTGAAATCGAAATATTGTAAACTTCACGATTGTACCTCCAACGCGCCGGAATTCTCTATAGATCACTCGAATCATTATGCGTCAGAATTATTTACTATAATAAGATGAACATGAAATACTGAAATAATTGAGTCATTCAATTGCAAAATATATTTAATAATATTTTCACAGAATTTCACTGAAGACATTATTTTCCCTTGCCCTCCCACATGTATAAAACAATTGATGGCATATAAATTGATGTAGACGACGATGATGGCAACGCTATATCATACTTATTTGTTGAAAAAACGCACAAATTATAAATTAAAATAAAATAAAATGGAAAATCATAACATAGTGACTCGGAAAATCTGTCGATCGACGGCAGTGAGTCAGTGATGTGAAGAAAATTGAGTATAGGAATAAAAGAAATGAACAAGTTTCAATCAATTCAAAACAAAAGGGAAATGAAATAGAAGTGTTGAGTTCAAGCATTTTGATGGAAAGGACAAAAGATAAATTTTTAAATGAACACAAACGGCTGAGCCGTGCGTGTTTGTTGCGTGCACGCTATTTTCATGTTACCATGTGGAAGTTCACTGGTATGGACGATAACCAATAGCACGAAACCCGATGACGCATACCAAACGATAAATACACGGATAGCTGTTGCAGTCATTGCTGATGACGCTATTGTGGATAATTTGGATTGTATGGTGCTTGTTTAGCATACAGTTCTGCAGTATAAGGTGGCGGTTGGTTTTGGAATGGCACTGCTGTTACTGAAAATAGAAATAAACACATACGAAATATAGAGAATGATTTTTGTTTTTATTTATTTTATTTCGTAATTCGGAAGCAGTAAAAGATTCAAACATATATTACCGGGTTGATTAACTGTATATGGAGGATAAACGTTGTTAACAGTTTGAGCTTGGGGCGGATTAATTCCTGGTACCTGATGAACTACTACTGCGGTTTGAACTGCTGAAAGCAATGATAATCGACTTATTTTATCGAGATAGAAAACTCGATAAAAAAAATTGGGAAGAGGTCATATAGAATTGGGTCAATTTTATGCCGTCATTGAATGTAAACATTGATTTTATTATTGGCATGGCCATTGACAAATGGTATCATTCATATTTGTTCAATTTTTTTTTAGTATAAAAAAAAACAAAGAAAATAGTGTTAAAAAATTTGTCATTTTGCATAGCAATGTTTTATTGTAAGTACGACAGTAGGCACACGTAAAATTATCCTCTCTAAAATAACAAGAGACAATGGAATGTAAGTATATAGTATTTGGAATGTTTGGAAGTAAACCATTTGTTGGATAAACTACATATTTTTTAAACAATACGTATGTGTATAAAAAGGCTGCGCATAATCACAATCAGGTTTCAGTTGAAAATATAGTTCCATCATCAACTTCGGTTAACAATGTGTGGAAGGAAACCATGTATAAAATTCGTCGAATTTTTAAAACTATATGCGATTAGAATGCTGCTATAATGTTGGAATGCGTAGTAAAAAAAATAAAAAAAAGATAAGCCAGCGGCGATTATATCGACGGAGTGTATGAACGTCGTTATGTATTATATACGTAATTTTATGAAAGCATCTGATGTATTTATAACATCAAAAATAATCCAGCCTGTCAGAGCAATACTCGTTGCATAGCGCTCTAAACGAAACCGGGTCCTGAAAAAAATGATTAGTCAGTCGATTATTATTTGTGTCGAAATTTACCGCCCCCCCTCATTATTAAGTGCTGAAGCATTTTCTATTTCGAATAGAAAATAGTAGTGCTACACTATATATCTATTAATTTCAATTGACACAGTAATATTTCTCACTGATTCTTTAGCGGGAAAAGCGTAAATAAAATATATGTTTTTTTTTTTTGTTTGAATACAAAATGCTAAGAAAAAATATATTTACTTCCGTAGACGGTACCACGATGGCGTCGTCGATACCACGGACAGCAACTGCAGCATAAGCATGATATACAGAGTACGAAGATAGAAACTACTACGAGGACACCGATGATAGCAGGAATGATAATGCCGAGTCTGAAAGAGATAACAATATCCCGTTTATAATTTCATACATTCATTTGATAATTTCTTTCATATTCATCATGAATTCATGCAGTTGACTCACCCTGTCTCAAGAGCCCACTCCTGAGCATCGCAGCAATAAAATGATTGATCAGATACTTTGAGGCAACAATATTTTTTACTTTGATCACCGACAATAGTCGGACAACTTTGTATAAATTGTTCGACTATATTACGGCTTGTCCCGAACGAACAATCCATACCTGTAATGTTATTGCAAATGAGAATGAATGTGTACACGAGAATCAAGAACAAAGAGGAATATCAGGTTTCGAAGAAAAGAAAAAAGAAAAAGTTGAAAAAACGAAAGATAATATGAATAGGAGACGATAATAATTGGTTTTCTGGTAATGTAATTGTGCACATTTATCCCTGACACTTTTTTCTATCAATTTTGTTTAATGATCGGATAGTGACGCATGTCAAACAATACGTACATACAATAGTCACATGCTTCAGCCCTCTCAATTCACACTTGAATGAGCAACTTTTTTTTTCTTAAGTGTTTTAATAAATGTATATTTCAATTGATGAATAGACATACCTCTAACAGCGGTGATGCTGAAAGCCATCACGAGGACCAGCGTGATGTGCGTCGTCATTATGTGATTCCAATCGCAAGTCGTTAGGAAACAATGGATACTAAATATACAAAGTACGCGCAATGCGTGGCTTTCGTAACGTTGAACTGCGTTGAACTGGCTGGGTTCAACTAATTTCTTTCTCCGTTGAGACCACCGACCAAACCACTACAAACCACTGTGCTGTTATGGACCCGCGAACTAAATCTGCGTGAGTCTACGTTACCAATGGAGGATTCTTTTTTTTTTTTCCTTTCATCAAGAGTTTACGGTTCAACCAATTAACTTTTCTGGTCTGGATTATGATTATTTGTGGAGTTTTATTCGCCAATTGGATACATTTTCCGATGGCCCACAATGCGCGGATTTTATACAGTGAATAATCTTCCAATTGTAATAAATTCGTCATCAAACTCAATTTTCTCTTGTGATAACGATCACTATAGAAATAATATAATGTGAATAAATACTGATCATATAATGCATTTTTAAATTGTCGCTTCCGACTAGTGCCGCCACCTAACGTTGGCAATGTCGTTTCTTGAGAAAAAAAAACCTTCGCCGGTTTTTGCCGCTTTTTTGCAGTTCACACCAATCTGAATATATATATATATGTCAGATGCAACGCTGAAACCTGAGGTCCACGAATATAATGGCAAACAATAGCAAACGAATTGAATTTTAGTTAATTGATATATAAGTTTTTAAAATTAATGTATTTGTTTAGAAAGAATACAGTGATATACCGATATATTTTTATAAACGAAGTCTTCCTCAATTGGGGATTATATCATGGAGGTAACACGTACAAGTAAGTCACTCTTTTTTGGAGGTTAAAAATGTTCCACTAATACAATATTATTTTATTACGTGTTTTACAACACTTTAGATACTCTATAACAGAATTTCAATATGTGAACATAATATATATGAAATTTTTCATGCATCGGACTGAAATAATTATATGCTTTGTCTGCGTACGTTCAATAACAATCAAAAAGTTAATCAATTTCATCAACACTTCAATAGAGCAACACACAGATAAAATTCTTGAAAATAATTTGAGTGATAGCGATTGACATTGGGCGAAATTGGTACTTAAGGAATAGTGACATCCAAAAATCACTGGTCAAGTTAATCAATAATGTAATCTGAATGTGAGATTGTGTAGATCACGTGGCAGGTTTATAATGATGAAAATTTAACTGCGTTATAGCATTCACATTTTCTTGTTTTTCAAGTCCAGCGAATGTTTCAATGAGATATACAAGTTAAGAGATATTTATTGACAATATGACTGTGTTATCCTCGAAGGCCGAGAGATGATCTGAACCCGCATGTTGCAATTTTAAATATACAATTTATTTTTTCTCTTTACAGACTTTCGAGAAATTTTAGCGGAGCTTGATGAGGTGTTGAAGGACGCTACTTTTCTCAGTATTGATGGTGAATTCACTGGACTGAATTCTGGACCTGATGCTAAACCATTCGATACTCCAGCACAATATTACAATAATGTGAAGTGCGGTTCTATGGACTTTCTTTTCGTGCAATTTGGCCTTTCAGTTTTTACATACAACAAAGAGTTCAAGAAGTAATTGGCATACTTAATCATTCGGAATATTGTGATGTTGATTTTTGTATTAAATACAGATTTTTTTTTAGATATAGTCAAAGATCGTATAATTTCTACGTATTTCCGAGACCTCTAAACAGAACAGCACCAGACTGTAGATTTATGTGTCAAGCTTCGTCTATTGTTTTTCTAGCTGCTAATGGATTCGATTTTAACAAAGTATTCCAATCTGGAATTCCCTATTTGACTACTAGTGATGCTGAAAAAATGAAAAAGAAGGTGGAGGAACGACATAAGGCACGAGAGGATGGTTTAGATTTCATCCACATCTCTCACGATGATAAGCCCCAAATTGAGGAAATTTGGTAACCAATAAACAAATAAGATTTGCCATTTTCATTTGGAATATTTTATTGACTATTAATTGAATGTTGTAGTTCAAGAATTGCTGAATTTCTTCATTCGGATGCTGAGGAATTATTGATAGACAGATGTAATGCTTACATTAGAAGAATAATTCATCAAGAGGTACGAATACGGTGGCCAAATAAAATACGACTAGAGAATAAAATTGATGGTACTGTGCAAAGTTTATTAGTGTATAAAATGGGAACGAAGGAAGAAGAGGAACAACGAGGAATTGAACGACGTGCAAAGGACATTATAGAAGTGGAGGAGGCAGTGGGCCTAAGTGCGGTGTTACAAAAAATTGCAGAGTCTGTAAGTTTGTCTTATTTTCACTAAAATTTCATTTCACGATTAAAACGTAGTATTCTAAAAAATTTTGATCAATTCCATAGGAAAAATTAATTGTGGGACACAATATGTTGCTAGATTTATGTCATATTGTTCACAAATTTTTTGGCCCACTGCCACATTCATACGCTGAATTTAAATTACTTATTCATGGTTTGTTTCCAAAATTACTGGATACGAAAGTTATGTCACAACTGGGGCCATTCAAGGAGCTCATACCATTGTCTATATTGAGTCACATGTTGGAGACTGTCAGCAAATCACCATTCACAATGCCAGATGTAATACCAGTAGAAAATAGAAGTTACAGTACGTCTCGAGAAATTTATCATGAGGCCGGTTACGATGCTTACATTACTGGACTGTGTTTCATCGCAATGGCCAATTATCTTGGTAATAGTCATTCTAAATTCTTATCTCGGTCACATTGTGTGCAAATATTATAGTTGTACGCTTACTATTCTCAGGTTCATTACAGTCTGAAAAAGTCACCATCGTAGAACCTTCCTCGCCATTATTGAATCCATTTGTGAATAAGTAAGAAAGAATGATTTGGAAAATTTTGTTCATACTTTTATTTTTTCATTATAACTTTTAATCGTGCATTCTTCCCATACAGGTTAACAATGGTTCGATTAAAGGATTATCCGTATATAAGTTTGGTTGACAAGGATCGTAAGTATTGATGAATGATATACATCATCATTAATAGATTCTTATAATTTCAACGATATATAAGAAATTCTATAACATTGGTTTACATTCATTGTTTCAGCGAATCCCAGTAGAGATCACGTCTTCCATATAACATTCCCCAAAGAATGGAAACTGAGTGATATTTCGCAACTCTTCACGCCATTTGGTAACAATTTTTTTTACTGTTTGCCGATTTGTAGAAAATTATATTCGGAAAATGAATTATTCTTCACACTCAATTTTTTCACCTAGGTGGTGCCCTCGTATCATGGTTGAGTGATACAACAGCATATATCGGATTAAATCGACGGGATCAATCAGCAACTCTCATTAAAAAACTGAAGAAAAAAGGACTCTTGAATCGTATCAAAATTCAAACGTATGCCAGTTGTCAAGACACACTGGAACAGCAACAACAGATAAAATCTCATGGCGAAGGGGATCGTAAACGCAAGCAATCACAAACTGAGTAAGTGAATCATTATTTCATTGTCACCAGAAAAAGTCGTTCACGGTATAATTGAATTTACTTCATATTTCCGTAATTTCATTGCTGATGAGTTGGTTTGAAAATACCGAAACTGCTTCGAGAAACTTTTCGGTGATTATTTGGAGCACAATAATATTTTCATGCACTTTCTTTTTCACTCTTCTCCATCTCCTGCAGTCACTACTCCATTCTTCTGCGTCCTGTTTCTGAGATTCACACGTTCAACTTAACATGCCATTCTTCATTTCACAGTTTCCACAATATCATAACAAAATAACCGATAGTTTCGATACTGCACGTATAAAATACATAGAAACATGGGTGTTATCGAAAAGATCTCGAAGTGGATATAGGCCTCATGGGTACTACGTGGACTACTCGTTGAAATTTGCGGTCTACGTCTTTTCATTGCTTCTCTTCATTTCCATTCTCGAGAACACTAACCCTCTCTTTTCCGTTCGCTCTCTCAACGTAGTCTCGCGAGAGTTTCCTGTACACGTACTATTTGCATAGTGCCATAGACTATGGACCTGAATTAATGGCCATCGTGTGGCTCGTTACACGTGTTTTTAATGCGCCGTACATCTTTGCAGCTCCATATTCATTCTTTTTCCGTTTCCATTCCTCGTCTGCTCTGTGTCCCGAAGTGCATTCTCATTCGCCAACACTGTTTTGTGTTTTTTTTTCCCGTTTTTCGCGGAACTGGTAACAGAAATAGAGGAAGTTGGAGTGTGTGCGGGCAGTCTCGGATTTGAGATTAAAGTTCAACTGTAGAATTGAATTTCATCATGAGATTTACATGCCGCTTGACCACCTCGACTATTCTAGTTTACACAAATTGAACCGTCCACACGTTGGAATTGCATTCCAAGACTTTACGGCCCCACCAACGCGGTATGTCAGATCTCTTATTTAGATACACAACGGCGTCGACTCTCGCCTCCTATCAGTGCAGTGCGTCTCTTACTTATCCAGTCGCAATGCGTATTCTAGATTCATTACAAAAGTTACATTTTTTTGTTACCACTATTCTCAAGTGCAACGTGGTGTTATATTCTTCAAGGCAAAGTGACATGAAATTCGTTGATGACGAGAAGGAGGTAGTGAGAGAGTGGATGACTGGGGGAGAGCGCAAGAAAAAAAAAAGGGAGTGAAAGAGAGTGAGCGCGAGTAAGGAAGCTGAAATGTTATATAGGCGCGCCCAATTATCGCGCTCATTACGGTACAAACGAGCCGCGTTGCCCACGTGCGAATAAAATGAACAGCGCACGTGGAGTATTAGGGCTTGATTAGAATAATGCAACAAGCATTGGATAACGTGGAGTGGCGCGTCCAGCGAGAACAACGGCATTGGAATGCAAATGCAGACGACTCTTGTATGTGCATGCCTGAGTCGCACGCCATTAAACACACAAGCCCGAGCTGTGACAATCATCGTGGAGAAAAACTTGTATTAACTATATTCTATTTTTAATTGGAGTCGTTTTCCATATTTTTCTTCTTCTAAATCTTTGAGTTCTGACATGATTCAAATCTGTGCACGTCTAACAGAAAAACAAATACCTTTATTCACAGATTTATCCATATGACTCAATATTTCAATTGGGAATTCTTGTTTCCACTCATTTATCGACTGCAAATCTTGGTGCTAATGGTATACCTTCTTCCACCACCGGAAGTGAGAAGAAATGATATAGTTTTTCTATGTTATTCATCCATTATCAATGTCTGTTTGGTCGACAAGTATTATTTTCTAGTTAATTTCTTTTTTTTTTAAATTGTAAACTTTTTTCTGTGGTCACATGAAATTTATTGATTCATTTATTTTCCTTTTTCGTTGTTTCGTGTCCTATCGTCGGTACGCGGAAACATTCAACGAGATTTATTTACGTGCTTATGTATACACGCACGTATCAGTTGGATTTTATTGGGCATAGGTTGAGGCAGCAATGGAAATAAAGCATAAAGAAGAAAAACGAGGAAGCAAGTAAATTTATTCCACAAGCATTATACATACCGATTATCTCGATGAAGGTTCGGCTATCGAACTCGTTAACACCGCGTAGCACTGGTAGCCTCGGTTTTATTGCGTGTGCCCCATGAATTGCATCATCACACATTTATTTGGCGTCTTATCACACGTGTCAGACGCGAATTACTTGATATAAAACCCATACGTAGTAAGAATGAAGACGAAGAAGAGTTGTACACACAAAATAGTGATTAGACTAATTCGTGACACAACTTCGTGTATCGCAATCATACGAACACTGATTGCTTGCGTTCTATATGAATATTGGAATATTTCGTAATTAATCAAAGTGCATAATATGATTTATCGAAATAATTATTCATGACGAAAGTACATGCATCTAAAAAATTGGAAAAAAAATTTATGGATGATATATGTCAATCGAATATTATGCGTTACTCGTGCCTTGAGAATATTTAATAATTACAGTCACAATGTATTTATGGGTTTCGCAAGCATAATTATTTTGGTTCAAGAGTATTGTTTATTAAACGCATATATGACAATTCAGAAATTGAAAAACATGATATTCATTATCATACTGACCATTAATGTGATTCAAATGCCTCGTTATACCTTAATGTATGTGTTGAGTATATGTACATATATTCTACTGCTTCTTTGCTTCATGTGTTTTTTCGTGCGTTTTATTTCAATTCCTCAATTGCCAGTGATTGCAGGGTTATTAAGCATCGGCGATAAGAAGGGTACAACTGGAGGTGAACGCAGAAGGCGCGGTGGGCAGAGATTTCCATGCATAATGTGAATAGAAGTTAAGCCAAGTTGCAGAGTAAGAGAGAGAGAGAGAGAGAGAGAGAGAGAGAGAGTGAGGGGAAAAGAGATAAAGAGAAATAAATAAAAGAAGAAAGCAAGGAAGAGAAAGAACGGGAGGGCGAAGAGCACATGCAGCTGCTGCCGCTGCTATAGCAGCATCGCAGGCTACGCCCTCGGGATTGCGCGTAATGAGTTCTACACGCTTTGAATATTTTTCCGTTCTTGTTTTTTGTCGTTGCATTTTTTTATTATTTTTTTAGTTTTATCTGTTGCTCGCCTGTTTTGCATGCGATACGGGCAGACAGACTTGGAAGGCAGCGGCTCACCTCCAGGACACACGAGGGGCGTGTTTCCTTTTATCGCTGAAAGTCAATGAAACATTATTCATAGACAGATAGAGGGGGAGACGTAGTTAGAGAAATGCGGTAGTGTGATGTGGCATTTTTAGTGAGGAAAACAGTACAAAACTAAACAAACACGAAGACAACAAAAGGAAAAAACAAATCACGGAATTCAACGGTAGGCGCTACTATTTCCTCATTTCTTATGCTAATCCGCATTGAATACAGTTGAGAAGAAAAATAATAACACATAAAATAAATTCGAATGAATGTAAAAATTGCGGGGATTGCACAAATGAATAAAGCGAATGAGAAGACAATACTCATAGGAATTAGTAAAACATATAAAGATATAATGTTTATAATTAGAAATGGTACGTAGGCGCGCCATCAATTCTTGTTGATCGCTTAACACACTTCCTCTTGGTATCTCGGAGTGGTAAGCGACAGACGACTAGATGAGGAGGAAAACGACAATAGAGAATTTTCATTCTCACATCATGGAAGTTTCTGCTCATCTCGTCTCTATACATGTCTGGCACGACACGAGCCACGCGCGTTCGTCGCTCGTTAACGAAAAGTAACGCCTAGACACTAACAATCACTGGAGACAACTATGGCAATTGCAATCTCACACATCACATTGTAGTAAGACTGAACGAGAGGAGAGGTGAGAGCGGGAGAGTAAAGACACTGATTGCATAGGTGATGTCAGGTCGAGACTCGTTAAAGCCAAGTACACGAATAAATTTCTAGCTTTTTTTTTCAGCCAACTGAGATACATAATTCTTTTGGGTTGTAGTGCTCGAGAAGTGTGCTGTGAACTTGTTCCTCTGGCACTATGAAAATAATCAAGATTGTTTACAAAAAATACTTTTTTTCAAGTGGAAGATTATGATGATAATATTTTACGGGAATTCATAAGGAGGAAACTTGGTGACAGATTACACTCACGTTTAATAGACGCAAGCCTATAAGAATTCATGAAACCTTACGGAGCATATTAATTTGCCGTTGAAGTGCTTGTATTAAGAGCAAGCACAATTATGCGTCAGAAGTTGATTCAATGAAATGTAATGAGGGGAAGTGTAAAGAGATGAAAAGGAAGAATGTGGACTGATATAAACCAGAGATGTGGCACTGTGGGAAGAGAAGTATGACGAGAAATTAATGTTAGTACCGCGACCGATGGCTCCTGATGGTGACCCTGTCGCTATCCTTGAGCTTTTTCACTTCTATCACCCAACCAATCGTTTCCACCTACTGCATTTGTTTCGCGTTCTGGTGAGAAGACAGAAAGGAAAAAAGCTGCTAATTTATGGTCTGCCTTTGTGCTTATGTGTTGCATGTGGATGAAAATGTCATTTGGAACAGTGGCGAGCAAAAAAAAATATTAATAGCTAATTCAATTTTTTTTTTTCATTTTTTCTACGTTTTTCTGAGTTCACGATACCACTCGCTTGAACTTGGAATTTATGTTCAGTGTTCCAACTTATTTTGTTGTCAGTTATTCATTCATAGACATATATATATATATATATTTATATATTTATATATATATATATTTATATATTTATATATTTATATATTTATATATTTATATATTTATATCTGAACATGTTTATTATTTTTTGTTGTAAAATTATGTAGTTGTTTGACATACACGACGATCTCCTCCTTTGTAGGCGGTCTCAAAAGGGTGCTTCGAAAACGATAGAACGAGAATTATAAACGGAAATGCAATTTCACATGTAACGATCGCTCATGAAGATCCTGTTGGACGTTGTGACTGGTGTGTTCGTGCGTGGCCGCGTAAAATTCTCTCGGCGTGTTGTGCATGCGTGTGAATCTCGAGCAACAGCTCTTGAATATTCATAAGCAAGTGCGCATGTGCGCGCGCGCGGCCTCGTCGGTTTACCTTTCAAACTGCTCCTGTTACTTTGGCTGCTGTAACATTTGTGTAACGAACATGCCAGTGAGGAAAAAAGAGCGAGAGCGAGAGATAGAAAAAGAAGGATCAATGGGAATGGTTGAAGTACGATGAGCGAGCACGCTACAATTTTTCCATGTAATGTTAAACGGACTTACACGGCCCGATGGTTGTTGGACCCGCTTGTTAAGTTGTTGAGCCGTGAGCTTTATACGCGCAAGATTCATTGGCAAACAATTTATTAGAATGCGGGAATTCGATGATTGCGCCAAATAATAGAAAACAAGTTTTTTGAATTGGAGAAAACAATGTATATAGATATATTATTCTGGCTTCATTAAGTCCGTATTAAAATTTTATTGGCACGTTTTTTGTTATAATGTGATTCATTTTTTATTGCAGAACGTCGGTGATAAATGGTGATACCGATGAGGGGAATGATGGCGATGTTGACAAAGGCTGGGTATTCGCATCAGGTAATAATAAAATGCGCGAATATTTTAAGGCGATACAATTATTTCATTTGCCCAGAAGGGAGAAAAGACTTTATCAACATATTCGATTGGAAGGTCTTGCAGTCTTTATAATATGGATGGCTATACGAAGTTGTTTAACCGGAACTTTCGGAATAGCACTTATTGAAATTATGATGTATTCTGCTACGACATATTTTTCTCTGTGGGTTTCATGTCATTATATTGGTGTTTGGCCTAGATATGATGCGGAACTTTGGGAAAGAATTATTAATGAAATAGTGTATAATGGTGTTGATGAAATTATGTCTTACGAAATTCTGGGATTTTCCCCATCGATTCTTCATCTGATTATCATTTTGGCATGGTATTATACATTATATATTCGCGCAGAAGGGTTAATAATGATTCACTGCTTGCAAGATCGTACTGAGTTGTATCCTATGAGACGTTAGAGAGTGTAAAAATAATGAATACATCTGTGTCACGTCGCACTCAACAAGAAGTGCAATCGATACATGAAACGTGTGAGTACGCGTTCAATGGCATTATATACGTATATGTATATATGTATAGTTCCGTTTTACTGTTCCTGGGACTTGTAAAGTCAGCCACGTCATCGATTCCGTTTTTATCGGATAAAAACCTATGGAGATAGAGATGATAATTAAGTGTAAGGAAGAGATTAATTAAGAAAACGACGACTCTTTATCCTGTTATATCCTACGTCATCTTGAGACTCGGGAAACCATTTCTTTTTTCGTTCCCTCTCACTGCCTCATTTCCACTAATTCCTTCTCTTTCTATCTTTCTTCATGTCTTTCTTTCTGCCTCCCTCATCTCCCCTATTATATTGCCTTCTTATTTTTGTCAGGCGATGAAGGAACGCCGATTAATTGCAGTGATTAGATGTTGTGATCGAGGGAGATGCGCGAACGACAGCGAATGTAGTGAAACATTTGCCACTTGAGCGTGTCGTTTCGCACAAATAAACGTGCGGTATTTGTTATTCGTCCGTATTAGTCTTGTTCCATTTATTCGTGTTACACGAGCTTATATACACATCTGCACGTATATATATGAATAAATAAATACATGCGCGTACTTCCTTTTAACGATAATTATTATTTGTAACAATTAGAAAAAGACGTTGTGGCAACACATCGAAAAGGTGATGGTTTACTTGTATAACATCCGCACGTCCTTTATGTATAACGTTCATATATTTACATATTGAAATATAGATAATAATGATGATAATAATGATACTGAAAATGATGATAATAATAAATTACCATACCACATATCTGGCCATTATTATATTCAACGATTGTTGCAGAATTTTTTTTATGATGGTTTTTATGATGTATACAGATATATAAATTGGTGGATAAATTGGTTCATCGTTGTGTTTTGTACAGGCAAGCGGCGACGAAAACGTTTGGGCGCGGCTCCGACGGCCAACGGCAAAGTAGAAGTGGAAACTGATGAACAGAAGACATTCGGTGAAACGAGTTGGGATTAAAAATGAGGAAAATAACATTGGCTATTCCGAAGAAAAGGCAAAAATGAATGACCCATTCTTATAATTGATAAATATGTATTTACGATTACATATACTTTTCTTTTCTCAAATACGTCCATCATAAAGTTGTTTGGTCATTGTGAATTTCAATAAATAAATACGGTCCCAGACAACAGGTCTCTTACTGAATTATGGCCTTGATTTCATATATCCTTTGTTGACGAATAACCTGTGTATGTTGATGGCAAGTGTCTTCAGTCTTGCAGTACCTATCGGCACGTTCATATCAGGTCGATTTAAAATTTTGAACAAGCAAACATTTAATTCCCGAAAACAAAATATCGTAAGTGCTTCCTTGATTCTACTATTCAATTATCCGAATATTCAATGATGTTGCTCAGTGTGTTGAAACGCTCAGGTGCAGTTGTGTTTATGAAACTGTTGACATTACAATAACAAGTGTATCTAACCTTACCGGTATTAAGATATTTGTGAGTTTTCTACATTTTATCATACTATCAGCTGAATATTGAAAGATGTTGCGCAGTGTTTTGGAACGCCAGGGTGCCGTTGCTGAAGTACAAAATGATCCTTCAGGTACACCATTACGAGGACACTGGACAGCACGGCAACGTACGCGTCTAGTTGATAAAGACTTAAAATCCGTGAGTTTCATTTAATCATAATACTTGGTGATTGGTGTTGGACATTTTTGGGATTTCTAAGGGCATTGCTTTTATTATATTGAACAAGGCACATGCCGCATGGAAACCCCACCTCTGCCTCAACGAATATTATGTATTACCCAATGCCGAACACTGACAACATACCTATAATTTGCAATCAGATGGCAAAAAAAAAATGTTCCTTCTTCCCGAATCTTGTTATTCAATCCGTTCCCATACTATAGAATTTTATCACGTAATTTTGTCAGCTTATAGTTAGAAAATCATACAAGAAACACGGGCATTATACGAGATCGTAAAGGAAATATGTGGGGAGAATGCACGTAAGTGGGTGGTGAAGCGAGAAAATAAAAATTTTTAAAGCTAATAAATGTTAGATTTGTGGAGCTCTCACAACGTTTTTTTTCTTTTTTCTTACATCGACTGGTTGTGGTGGTTGCAACCACCAGCCGCGCTACTATCCTGTTTCAAGAGTCGATGGTGATACAAATCGAGTGCTGCAATAAATAATAACAAAGAATGTATTGCCGATCGACAAGCTGTTGGATGTTGGCTTGGAGGCTTTCTAGAATAGCCAAACGATAAAGTATTCGTTCACTGCGCAGATAATAAGCCTTCGTCCACTCAATTGCAGTCGATCGATTGTTTATCCGTCAATTACGACTACGTATAGCTGTTGAATAATAGTCGTTGTCACGCCATCATAAAAGTGATCGTTCATTTATCTCTTTTATTTATGTATTCAACGACTATTCATATATTTTAAAAATCTCGATGGAAGGCTAAGGATATTTATTCGGGCTCATTTTTATTTCTTTTCCATTAATCCGTATAATTGTACATACATACATACATACATATAGATATGTATATATATATATATATTGATTGCATGAAATGATTAACGGTTGTTATTATTCGGTATCTCAGGACAGGGCGAGGCAAGAAGCGAGATGAAAGAGAGAAAGAAGAACGAATGGGGTTGGGTGTAATAGACTCTATCGCGCGGACCGATATTTTGTTTTTTTTTCTTCTTTTTTTCTTACTTCGTTTCTGCATTATAATGCCTATGAGATTTCGTAATTGCCTCCGCCAAGTTGAAACGTCCGCGCGCTCAAGCAGATTAATACCGATGAATTACTGTTTAACGCGATAGTAGCCTTGCCCTGTGCACCATGTGCTTCGTGTATTGCATATAATCGATGCATCGCCGATAAGATAGAGAGGCACGAGAGGTGAGTGAAAGAGGATGCAGGAGAGATGGTGATGAGCGAGAGGTAGAGAGGGCGATAGCGACCTGGGGAACTCAATTAAATCGAATTGCATCGGCGATGACTCGCGAATTTCTTAGGCAATTCGATCTGGCTTTACTTTATTCCCTTTTCTTTTACTCGTTTACTGTATACCTCTTGTTTTGCATCCACTAGCATATACTATCGTTACGCACATCTATCTTGGTATAATCGAAATAAAGCTGTAATCGATAATGGCGGAAATGATACTAAATTTCGAAGTGTATGTATAATAAAATTATCACGCCAACGATTATCCAAGAAGAACGGGTGAATGTATCAGAAACATGATAGGGGGCACGTTTTTTTAACTGTAAATGTGGATCACGACAAAATCAGACTTGATTTGCTCAGATAAAAATTTAAAAAAATGAGCAACTACAAACCCTTGAATAATGATATTATTATATTGATACTATTATTATCCCGTCACATTACCGATATGAATGGAGTGAAAATTTTTTGTTTACATAGAAAACGATAAGAAATCGAATATAAAAGTCGACAACAAGACCGAAGCGGAATGTTAATTTTAGGATGAACACCATATATATATATACATACATATTATCCTAAGGCTTATGGTATTCTTAATTGCGAGTTATTTATTTAACGTCACTTGCAGTAGCTTCATGAGCTAGTAGGAAAATAGAGAATTTGAAATGAAACGGAAAGTAGGAAAAAAAATAAAGCGATGAAAGCGAAGAATGCAAGAGGCGGAGAAATGTGCGATGCTCAATGACACATCTTATATTCTCTTTCACGCTTATCGCATTCGTCGCGAATTATTCTGCATCCAGCTCGTTAACGACGCCTCGTAATTGTCATACTGAAAAAGTAACATTTATGATCATCTTGTGCCTAAAAATAAAAATAATTCGCTGATTAGACATAACATACATTTTCACGATGACATAAATGAACAATATTATTTTAATGTCTATATTTACTTTGCTTATATTATCCTTTTTAATTTTATTGATCTTCACGTCTTCTAGACGAGGGTATATAGGTATACAGATGCGCGTTGCAATATATGATATTGCATTCGATGCTCGTTTGCGTTTCTTCTTTTTTTTCTCGTTTCATTTAAATTCAGTTCTCCTTTTATGGGACGCGCTTTTACCATCTCTCGTGTAGAGAGCAACAAGCGCTCGCAACAACTCAGGTGCACCTGGGCAATGTTTTTTAGTGTCCTCGACATTGCCTGCACAGCGGGTGAATTTCATTATACTGTAAAATATTTATATATTAAACTAAATATAATGAAAATAATATTTCATGGCATTAGTTTATACATAGTAACCTTGTCAGGATTAATTGCACTAGATATACTTCATAGAGAACAGTGTTTAATGGTCTATTGCAATATTTGAGTTTCAAATATATATCAAAATTATTTGTTATTCAACTTTACATATTTGAATAGCAAGAATTGATGAAGTAAGAGTTAATCTTTTGTTGTACATAACTGCTTTTTTTTTTGTTTTGTACAATAAGTACTCTCTTCTGGTAAGATATATTTAATTGATGTTATGACACTATATGAAGGCAAACATCATGAGACACTATATCCAATGTTGGCTGAAAAATACCAGAGATAACTTGGGACTTAGCAGGCCAGTAGGATTCAATATCAGCTGCCACAGGACCACTAAGGCCCAAATCAACTCGGCTGAATTCTATTTTATTCAAATCTCTGTCCTGTAGTTTTCCTTCCTTTATCCTGGTGATGCAAGATTATCGATCCATTCTTTGCACTGTCGAACGGCCATCAAGATTGGAACTCATTGCTTACTTGATTATTCATAATTTAGGCGCAGAAATACCGTGAATTATTTGATGTAACAGAAATATTGTTCATTCAATTTTTAGAATCGGGGAAAAAATGTTGACACAAAATTTTAATTCGTATTTGTCTCAATATACATTTATGATCAATGTTGAAATTTCTGTAAAGTCGTGATAAATGGCCATCGCCATTGAAACCGTAATCAAGTCTAATTTAGTTTATATGATATGAAACTCATTACGATATTAAGTGACAATCTGTATGGCGTTTCGCTTTTTACAATGTTAATTCAAGAGATCCCAGTTGGAATAACGATCACATGTTAAAATTTAATTTTGTGAATACTCACCCAATCAGAGATGAGTAAAAACAGCATGCCCAACGATTATCATATCGCAAAGTAACTGATATTCGATTGATAATGCAACGGGAAAACATGCAAGACATTTTCGCTGTATTTCTACTTCATCGTTTCCTCATCGTCATACGGATATAAGCTGTAGTACGAGGGTCAAATTGGTCACTGAAAAATAAACAAAAAGAGAAGGAAAATAAAGAAAAATAATCAATGTTGATATAAATCAAGGGTATATGTGTATATGACCAACAGACACTATTTCGATTTACTTGAGATAGCTATAACGGCTAGAAGGAGTGAAACGGTCTTGGTCTCAAGTCTCGCATGGCACGATTATCCCTTGCGCGGTATCGTTGGCGATTATCAGGATTCAGGATTCCGAGCGCTTAGTATTTATTGCGCGTGACACGACGCACTTATAGACTTGAAAGAGCATTATGGCAAAAGAGAGACAGAGAATTTTGTATACCTCTTTCGTGTATAGTATATACAGGCATTTTATTCAATGGTCAACTTGGAGTCAAATTCAATGAAATAAACCTAAAAGGTATCTTTCCATTTCTCTCTCACACTCCCTCTCTGTCTTTCTCTCTCTCACTTTCACGTTCTTATTCACGTCGTCTTCTTCTTGTCCCATTGGTTGGGCGATAACACACGGAGTAATAAAGAGGTTACAAGTTTATTCTACAGACACGAAAGACATGATAACTTGGGGGATAATCTTGAAAATGGAACTCTATGGAATACGAGAATATGGTGTGGCGTGTGAGATATCTATATAAAGTGAGAGTTGACTCACTTGGAACTGTATTCACAGTGTAATATAGAGGGAAACAGAATAAAGACAAAGAGGAACAAAGTGAGAACGAGAAACAAACTGCAACCGATAATTTTATTGCGAAGAATATAAACTCAAGGCACTAAGGAGTGAAACGCAAATTGTCTCGTTAACTCTCAAATAGATTTTACACGCTTTGCGTGAGGCGAATAAATTTTATTCATATAAGTATTATTTGTATATATTATTTAGCACGACTTCATTTAAAGCTAATGAATATTATTTGTAATGTTTGATTGACAGGCTTTTAAATATGTGTGGTAATATGAATTTTCTGCTGTTCGCCATGTTGATGGCGGAGTTTTCGAATGCATTTCTGATAAAGGAGCAAAAAGATGAAATGCGTAAAAAAAACGTGTACATAAAAGTATAAATATCAATGTTAGGTATAGAAAATGATGAGTAATAAAAGGAGAAAAAGGAGAATGGTGGGTAGATGGAGAAGATATGATTAAAGTAACTATACAAAGTTTCCAGCACCGTTTGTGGATATATTCGCCAACGCGCGCGCTACTACCTAACTCTTATTATGCTTATTACATTCAATTACACGCATGCTACTTTCGAGATCCAGGCGTGCTATCGACTTACTTACGATAATCGTCGTCGAACTAGACGCAATGAAAATAAACATTGATACGTCTAAATGCCTACAGCACTACACCAGTATGGATTTCAACTCAATATTTATCGTAAAGTTGCTGTTATTTATTTAATAGCACCAATCATTACGTGCAAGTGCAAAAGTGTTTGTGAATGTTCCTAGATATTTACTTTGAATAAATTTTGGTGCGTATCCATACATATACATATCGTTATTTGTGTTCTAATACTTGTCGAAGTGCAAAAACCTAAGCAACAAGGGTTTGTTTATTCTTCAATAGACAAATTTAACGTGAATTTTATTACAAATTTCCTAAATGAAAACGTTGAAATTTCCAATCGCATAATTATAAAGTTAAAAGAAAAATAGTACGCCAATGTGAAGATTTCATCGACATTTCAGTTTACCCCGAACAATTCGAGAAAATCAATTTCTAATTATTGTTAATGTAGTAAAAATGTTGTATCATATAATCTCAGGTAAGTCGGGATGAACCGATTCACTGAATCCAATTATTCATGTTTGTGTTTAATCAAATCATTTCGCTGGAATCCATTGAATTTGTACATGGATATCATACGCAAGCGCATTTCATCGTTGAATCGCGCATGTAACAAAATCCTTTGAATACATTCATCTTCTTCACGCGTTCCCACTTTTCCGAATTTCTCCGATGTGCTCGTAAATGTACACACGTATAAAATTTGTCGGACTTTGTGTTTCTCATACTCACTCATCGTAAGTGTTGATTAATTTTATAAATTGATAATGGAATTTTATAGGTGTGGATAGTCATCAACTATAGATTTATGAGTGCGCAATTAATTGAGCTGGACATTATTCCGAATGGCGTTAGTGTGGATATGTTATTTTACAATTTTTATACATGAGTATATCTAAACAGTATGTATATCGACACAAATTTATAACCGTAAAGTGACAATTTATTTTATTCATCATTGTGTAAAAATTCTTCTTGAGATCCAATTTGAAACGAATAATCAATTTTTCGTCGATAAACAAATAAATAATACATCCAGTTGATTAACTAAGTCGTTGAATTGTTAAATAGCTACTATACATGGGTTAAATCGGACGAATCACAATGAATACATAGAATTTTGCTAAAGTTTTTCCATTTTTTTGCACAATTATGTCTAGAAGTAGAGTGAAAGTGCGCAAATACTTTGCGCAGAAATAATTACTCACCCAAAAAATTCACACAAAACAAATCCAAAAGCGAATTCGTCAATTGTTGTTCACTTTTTAATTCATCAATATTGGCAACTGCATCCACCGCATTAAACGCATCGTTTTTAACGCACTCTCACGGTAAAATGAGACGTATACGACGATGCTACGTGTTAAACGTGTGCATGTGTGCTTACATATCTATATGTGGGTATGTGTGTGATGTGTATATGAAATCAAGGGTAGAGTATGTGCGAGCGAGTAAAAAGCGGGACGAGAGTTTGACAGGAATAAAAAATAGATGACAGTGTCGGGAGAAGGGAAAGGATGATGGAGAGAGAGAAAAATCAATGAAGCCCAGTCCTGAACTGCTTTTGGCAACCCTCTTTTATTTATACGGGTACACATATATGTATAGTATGGGTCCATATTAGCATTTTCATCCCTTGATGTTGGGCCACTCCTTCTGCTAACACCCCTCAGCAACAACCTATGAGGTTCATGGTACGTTTTGGCTGATGGCGATGGCGGGCATTGCATATACAGTGGGTTGGCACATGATTGTGTTACCTCTATTGTTGAGGGTGAAAGAAAGGCGGGCATATAAGTTCAAGGGATGATTCATAGACTTACGCGGAAAGTGTGCAATTGCAGAAAAATCATATGATGATTTATAAATACAAAGTGAAACAGTGAATTTGAAACGAGGGTATAGTTGGTGCACGACTCGGATTTCTATTTCAATCATTGATTTTAGCAAAAATAAATAATTTTTGGTTGTTTGTATATATAAATTGGTTGAATATACCTCTTGTCTCTATATATCAATCTGTTCCGGTGATTTGTCATGGCATCGTTTTCATCAAACAACATCAATTATTCGTTTGCATCAGTTGCTGCTGAACAAACCGGTTGAATGTTGTTTGTATGTATATACGTATGCATGCATATATATGTGGGGGCATGTAGCTATGTGTCGACTGAACCTCCTTGCCAAATTCACGCGAGACAATTAGCCTTCACCTCACGCGATGCAGCACTTCGCAGCCTGGCCACAAATAAACTCGTCAAGTCAGTTTCAATCTTTCCTCGCTGGCTCATTTTTCTCTTTTTCCCTGTCTCCCTCGTTCTCTCCCCTTGGCTTCTTCATTTCTCTCTTCTCTTTGTAAAACGAGAACAAACAGTATGTCAGCCGCGAAGATGAAGCAATTATAGACACCGTATAAGAAATATCTTCATGACCATAGCAATATACAAATATTTTTATCATCATTTTCTTGTTATCTTCATCATTAAATTTATATTAATAATGGAGAAAAATATTTTTACCAACTAATTGTGTAGCGGAAAAGTTACAAGTCATGAATTTGCCATTAAGCCGCTGTCTTTTTTCCTCTCCATACATACATATCTATGAAAAGTTTCTTGTCACGGTGAATCAAAAAGTGTCCATAAAATATACATGAAGAAAATATCTTATAAATTGGAAAAATATTATCATATATGTTTTTGTCGGTTTTTTTTTTATCTAAAAAAAAGTTTATAACTATTATGAACATTGGATGGAATTTTCTAGGGATAATTTGAGGCGTGGCATTTTCTCTCTCGCGTACACCATACACATACATTTCACATCAAAGTGACAATCCACAACGTTCGCAATTACGGTTCAAAAGAGCGAGTGAAATAAGTGTGGGTATTATATAGAGCTGATCAACTATACGTAGTGAACGAATAAGGAAGAGTGAGACAGAGAACGTTGAGGAATATGTATATATGTGTATTGTACGTAGTTGAGAGAGGGCAATACGCTTGATCCGTAAATGGCGAGAGGAAGAAAAGTGGGCAGAGAGGAGACGTCGTCCCCGGGTGATTTAGCGATCGGAGGCTCACGGGTGGCGCGCCCCACGATTTCTCGATCCTCTGTAAAGTTTCTTTTTTCTCTCTCCCTCTCTTTCACTCCTTCTCACTCTGTATCTTTCCTTTTTCTCTTTCTTAAGTTGCTTTGCGCCTGTCGGAGTTGCAAGAGGAGCTGCGATCCGATTTATTCTACATCGCCTCTTCTCTTTATATATATATATCGCTCTCTCACTTACTCACTCACTCACTCACTCACTCATTCACTTATACTCTCTTTCCTCTTTTCATTTCGAAGTGACGCCGAGTAACGAAGTGCAATGTTGAGGAAAATTGATACGACGGTAACGAGAGGACATACGCGAGCAAGATCTGCGGCGGGTGACGCGTATATCAAAAGAAAAGAAGAATGAAGATGACACGACAAAGCCAATGTAAATAATGAAATGACGAAAAGGCGAGAAACGGAGCGAATTCATTGTTGGAATTTCATATAAAACTTTTGTATGTGTGATAAATAAAAGATATATCTTTCGAATCGATTTGCAATTTATTTTACGAGCAAGATATTGCATTACATATATATGTAAAAATTACGTACTGCACTCCAAGCTTTGAACTTGGAAAACTCTTAAGTAAATAATCCATGTAAGGTGATATAGGGAGACAGTGGGAGAGAAAAAGAGAGAGGGAGCGAAAGCGAGCAATGTCAAGTGACATAAGAGTAGAAATGTAGGGACAGCAGTCAGGCGCCTTGAATGGAGACCATTAAGTTCGAACGTGTATTATTCAAAGCACTTGGTGCAGCCTATCTCTATATAGTCGCAAAAGGTATCTCTACGTACATTGTGTACTCACATATACATGTATATAGCTATATGATAGAAGAATGGAAGTGGAATAATCAAGTGTCTACTCATATATGTGTAAGTGTATCTAAAACAATGTCTTTCTCTACGGTTCTTTAGTTTTGTCACTGTGAATCAAGTGAAACGCGTGCATTATATTTTCAACTTGACTTTCCATATAGTTCCGAATTGTTCCTCATACTTTGAATTTCGTTGCGCCATTATGATTCGAATTATACAACACATTCGTTGCTGATCCTGTATGGAGTCTTATTTTCTTAAACATATGCATGGAGGAGAATGTTGTATAAGCTTTACTTAAACGTGGATATAATTATCGCAGTGACATTTTATTTCAGTAGAGGTTGCATGAATTTCAGTAGTAATAACATGAGTGTCTGTAACGATTACGCCTGTATGGCACGAGAAAATTCGTAAAAGTTTCAAACAACTTAAACGTTTCAATTGGTTTTGGTCACGCGACGAACTTGAATGATAGTTTCAATTGTTAAGAACGAGCGGAAAAAAAAAGAGTCAACTTCTACTAACACTCGTATATATTTTCTGCGATGTATAAATATATACATATGTGTATATATGTTTATATGCATGTTTATGGATTGGTAGTTTATTCTGCGAGATAAGAAGAGTCGTGAACTAAAACTACTTTGCTCTCTCTCTCTCTCTCTCTCTCTCTCTCTCTCACCTCTTTCTCTGCCACATCCAGATACACATCTCATGGTGCAGCTCGAATTAATAAATAATAATGCAATATCGTTCGACGTCGTAAGTCAGTGTGTGGGTCGAGGTGAGCGCACTTGGCTTCTTCGGTGGTTGAACATACAAATGTAGAGAGTGAGAGAGTGAATGAACTTGTTGTAATCTCTGGTTCATACTTATATATATATATATAAAGTATAGAGTTCGGGTACAAGTTTTAGGGTTCAGTTGATACATTGGTTTTTTTTTCTCAATTTTTTACTGGATTAATATCCCATTATATCATCATATCATTTTTGCATGGAAATCAGGAAATTATTTACCATACATTCGATAATACTCCTTATACAATTGGTAGTTATTCGTCCCTCATTTCATTTCTGTTTTACTATCTATTCAGTATTTTCAACCCAGATATTCACGTATTATTCACAAAATTTATTCGCTTGGGATTTTTTTTTTCTATGTCTGAATATAGAGAATATATGTCTGCTCGATGTCTTTGGATTCACAATATCCGCAAGAACGATTGCGTTATTATAATTTATTGTATAGAAGAAACTTTGTGATGGTTCATTGCTATGAAGGTTTCTCTCTTTCTCTCTGTGTCTCTCACTGAACTCCTCCTTCTTGTATGTATGACTGGGGTTGTCAAGCGTCCGGTTTTTCATCCGCTACTGCAGGTTATTCATGCAGGCTACCGGTTCGACATAATCCTGTCGGTTTTCATGGCGAGATGCAATGATGATGGGCGCTGCAGTTACTGATGCTTACCCAACCAATCGCATACGGTTATTAATTATGAAAAGGGAAAAATATCGTGAAATGTATTCACCGACATCTTCACATGAGACTGCCTCTTGTACATTTATTTGATTCATCAAAAGTGCATAGACGCGATCAAAAGATAAAGGATAAGAAAGAGTAGAGAAGTGATTCCTGGGACGCCAATGGCGCGACTCCCATGAGATTCGCTCTGGGACGTTCATGTTGATGTTGCCATTCTTATTTCACTCTTGTATATATAAATTTGCTGATAACGGTCAAGAATGTTTAACTTGTTTTTTCTTGAACTCGTTCATATTCCCGCGGGAAATCATTGACACAGTGCACTGCAAATCCGTGTGCGTTCTTCTTACATACTTTATACGTGTATAAATCGTGTAGACTCAGCTAACATACTTCTCGGTGTATTAATTCTCAAAACAACATACTTGAAGTGTCTTACTTCACATCATGTAGTTGAATTTTTTTGTGCAATCTTGTTATCGTCGAGTCTAAAAATGATGAAATAACTTATAATTTATTTATGATGAATTATGTCATGAGCGAGTATTAGAGTGTCAATAACTTTTTATCAAGAAATTCGTGAATATAAGAATTGTTGATTTTGGGTTATTAGGGTGAGTGCGATGACCGCAACATTTGAACAATTCATGCTTTCTCTGTTCCAATTCCAAATACTTATTAGACATTTGATTTCAAAAAGACTACTGGGGTGTATGACGTTCAATATAATAATTGATCGGTTATTACTTATTGTCATTCTGACTCAGCAGTATTAACACCCTACATTCTCCATGTACTCATGAAAATACGCTATGAGTTCAGTTGTAGAGTAGTATTCGTGTTTGTGAGGTGTCGAGGTTCACTAAAGTCATGATGGGACGTGTAAATTTCATGTCCAAACTTTTACCTCGTTTAATGATAATATTTTTCGAATTGCTTGGACTTGCGCCATTTAGCATCAGTTTTGTTCACGAAATGTCGGTTGTGAAAAATAATAAGAGAAAAATGACGGCAAAACTCGCCACTTCCCTCGTGGGATCGGTGTATAACTTTTGTCTATCGCTTTATTTTTCTCTCATAATATGTTTGTATCTACCAGATTCGCACGCTCGAATAATTCGGAGTGATCCATTTATAGATTCATCATGTAAAATGGTTCTTGAGTATTGTTTCAATGGTGTTGCGACAATTATAGTATTAATCTATTGTCTCAGTCAACGATCAATGATGATAATTTTCAATCGATTATTACAGTTTGATACTCAATGGATAAATAGGTTGTGTGATTTACATCGACTGCATCAATCAAAAAGTGAAACGATTCATCGTATATTGATATTCGTGATATACATTAGTATCAGCATTCCTCCTATTTTCAATCACATTGCACATAATGACGGATCAAGATACGTTATAGCTGTTGCTGTTCCAACGCTTCTCTTGGGATTCTTCATTCTACAATATGCTTTCGTTGTAGTATTTGTTAAAAAACGATTCTACTATTTGAATGAATTACTGTTATCAATGACAACGCCTGTGACACGATGTCGGATCAATTCAATATTCGTTATAGCCGATTCGTCGTATAAGCGAAAAACAATTGATAATTTTATCATTGTTAGAAACGCTCAACGTGATCTTTGTCATATTTCATGTGATTTGATAAACATTTTCTCTCTGCCTGCGCTGTTAACGATCGTCGTGGTGTCAATAGACTTGGTGTATACTGCTTATTTTGCCGTTTCCATATTTATTCTTGCGCCGAAATCACCTTCGTTATTGAATTATCTCAATGTCTTCACGTGGATATTGCTGGATGTCTTTCCAATTACGGTTTTATCAATGAGCATTACTCAAATTGAATCTGAAGTTGGTATTAATGATACGGTCTGTAAGACGGGACCTTGAAGTATTTGAATTTGAACATAAAGACTTCAAGGTGCTTTTGCGCCGATTGCATTAATTAATTAATCAATATAATAATTAAAAATGATTAGTTTTTCATTCTCTTCAGATGAAACGTACCAGTAAAATAATCTATAAGAATATGGCTACAGTTATAACGCAAATGGGAATGAAACATGAAGTATGTTATAGATAATGATTATGCTGTATACATTTTATACAGAGTGTTATTATCGAATATTGATTGTGTGAATATTAAAACCTTTTTTGTTTCAGTTTGAACAGTTTTCTATTGAGTTGTTGCATAGAGAGGTTTCCTTCAGCGCATGTAGAATATTTTCACTGGACAACAGTCTCTTGACATCGGTAAACACCTTTTGGAACATTGGCTGTGAAGGCAGCATTGCTGTAAAAATGATCATGAAAGATTAGTAATCGCAAGACTACATTCGCTTCTGGGCAAATTTATATTTATCAATGCCAAATACTAAATGGTAAAGAAATTTTATTGTACATTCAGAAAAATATGAAACGTATACAAATATGAATTCTTCCAACCTATCACAGTGATCTCTCATTAAGTGGCGCTCATTATTACTGTGATAACTTCGCGTTGTCTTGCTTTTACAAGTTTTCTCCATAATTAAAACATATTACCATTTTTGTAATCCTGTGAACTGTATTCTTTGTACAGATATTTGGAACGATGCTGTCATATATGACAATTCTGTTGCAAGTGAAACATTCAGTTTTGACTTTTCCAGGATGTAATGGTACGGATAGTTTCGAACACACCAGAAAATGAGGATATCTTACGAACTTGGAATTTCATATTCTGCCAATAATTACAAATATATATATATATATATTATATAAAATACATATTCCCCCGGACTGATAATATCGGTTCGAGTGAATGCATATCACCGGTGAGATTCAAAGTCACGTGTAATTGTCACTTGCCGAATTTTTTTTTTCTTCTTCACAACACGAAAACCCTATGAGACTCTACGATCAATGTCCATAACTTTCTTGGAGAAGATACGCAAGTATTTCCACCAACATTTTATATACAGGCGTCCAATTATCTCTTGTGCGTGTCGTATGTCGTCGTTAATTCCTGTCGAGTGCGCCATTGCCGCTCACGCTACCTCACCTGAGATTGATTTCACTCAGCTTGCTACAAGACAGCCGTCGATGCGTTTTTATACTCTCCGGCCTGATCGACTCTTCTTCCTCCCACAGTGGGCTTACAATCCTCATTGGCTTTTACGACATATACGCCTTGTGATCATTGCAATGCCAAAGCGCGTGTTTATATGATATCCTGATGTTTGTGCAACAGCGCTACATCCAATGTCTATTCTCCTTCGCCCCGTATTGCACTTTTGCCCCAGGCATCGTTATCTCAAAGTTCACGCTGATAAGACTCGCTCAATAAATAGTTTGCTAATGGATCTGGAAGCCAACAATGCGACACATGCGGAAGCTTGAGTATAAATATATATATATATATATATATATATATATATATATAAATTTATATACATTCATACATGGGTAGAGAAAACGAACGGTGGAATAAAAATTGGAGAGCCAGAGCGCCGACGAGGCATGAGAAGCTATCGCATTCATTACACCTTATCTGCTTGGCTTCTTACCAGCTACCGCGGTATCTCCTCGTTCCTCTCCAGTACATATATACATATATACAATATGAATGTATATCACTGCTTTGTGCGCTTTATTTTGAATCTTTTTAATCAACCAAGAATGCCAGGTAAATGAACTAGAACTCACCCAACATCATGTTGATTTAATTCATCTCTTATCTCGTTTCTCAATCATTTTTATTTCTTCTTGTTCTCTCGGTTTCTGCATTTATTTATTCATTTATTTATTCTCGTCGCAAGTTGCGTACTCGCTTTGGGTACATAACATTTTATAAGTATATATGGCCTGTAAAACCTTTTGTTCGCCAAAAAGGGTCGTACAGTATGGATATCATGAAAATTAACAACACGGGAGAGCTCTTGAAAGGGCAAAAGAGAATGAGAGATAAGTGCGCGCGAGAGAGCAGTGCTTAAGTTACGAGCGAGTTCGCGGCGATATGATTACATACGGCCGTCTATAATAAAGCCGAGCGCAAATACACCAGGAAGCTCGATTGCAGGTCTTCACGACTTCTATTAACCCTGCATTTAATCGACATTTTTTTTCCCCTCATCCATTCATTTTTTTTCCAGTTTCTTCTTTCTAATTCATCAGAGTATGCTCAGTAACAACTAATATATATATATATATATATACATACATACATTGTTTCACGATTTCTTTTACATCTATTGTTATATCTATTTTGAGTTTTAATGGTTTTGCATGGTAATTATAATTTTATTACCATGGGTATCGATGACATTTAATACTATATCGACATGTGTATTTGCATAATATTTTTCGAAAAATAATAATTGTAGAATGGTTGTTTAAACTTAGAACACTTGATCGTGCGTGTGGTTATTGGGATCTCATGAGTTGATGCGGTCATTATATACACTGTATTCACATCTGATATGTGCATGATATATATTGTTACTGGTTTAACTGTACTTAGTATATAAGAAAACCACAAATCGAGATGTCATCAGAAAGTATTATTGAATTGAGAATCAATATCCCAGTTATAATTAAAGTTCAAGATATACTTTCGAGTTTGCATATGCATAGAACCCCTCGAATCGATTATTAGTCGGTTTTTATCGCTTCAAATTGTAGCGGTTGATGCTTAATATTGTTAACATGTTATCCAGTGTGTGTGACAATTTGTGTTCGCACATCATTTCTAAGAACATTTTATTGCCCTGTAAACCTCTCCAAACTGTCACCATACATAGTTGAAAGAAAAAAAATGACAGCAATCAGATTGGTAGTTTTGATGCGATTGAGCTTCAAGGAAATGTCATGCAAGAAAGTTATACACATAGATATACTATATTGATGTCTGATGATTACCAACGATGTTATAGCATTTTATTTTTCTCTTCTCTTTTCTCCTCCCGTCTTGACTAGATTCACATCAAACCTGGTGGTTTATCGAGAGTATTTACATGCGATATGAGCATACACGTGGGAAGAGAGACAATGGTGATATAAAGGACCCTCTCTTGCCCTCTGTTTCTATCTCACTATAGTGTTACCATTGAAAAATAGTAAAGTTGAATCTGTCCTACATCTCGAGAGTGAACACCTTGGACCTCAGTTGTAGGGGGAAAAAAAAAATCACACGGCCAAACAGGAAGAACGTTGGAGACAAGCGAGGAAGATATCGGGAAGAAATAAAGCGACATAAGACGCGTAAATTTTGTGACTGTGCTTTCCGTTCTTTTCTCTCTCTCTCACTCTCTCTCTCTCTCTCTCTCTCGCTTCCACTTCCCTTCTCGCTCCGTTATATCGATGTTCGGGAGAAAAAAAGATGAAGAAAGTCATGGTGTTATTTATTTAATCGGAAAAAAAGGTGGGTGTCTGTTGAGTCTTGGCATCTTAACATTTGTAAATTGATAGTGGTGATAAATTGATAAATGAATGATAATGCCGAATGAATTCATGATTTTAGCCATTTGAAGCAGTGGAAAAATAAATGAATGGTCAGTCATAAATGAATGTGTGATTGTATGAATGAAAGAGTGCCGCGTTTACGCATACGTAAAAGTTTGAGAACTTTTTTTTCTTCGTGGAGGTCAAGCGATCACCAGTATCAAGAAAAAATCGTTGCTTTATTTTATTGCATTCTTGGCATGAGCCTGAGTGTGGAGACACCCACGTCACATGTAGACCCTTTGACCCGACACTTCCTCTTTTCACCCACGCGATTAAAATATCTTACAGGCGAAAATACTGTACACGTACACATGCACACATTCTTAGGCCATTTATGACAACAAATTTTTATTGATATGCAATACAATACATAGAAAAACGAAGGAGAAGAATAAGAGGACAGAATGATTCATCATTCAATGACACCATTGCATGACATTTGATACGCGACAAGCTATCAACTTTATCTCAATAATATTGTCGTCGGTGTGCATAAAAATAATACCAATATTAAAATAGTTATCAGTTTTTACATATAAAGAACATTTTATTGCCTCATGTCAGTATGTAGGTGTGCCATTTTCTTTTTTATATTCGTTTACTGTCACTGTGTAATGTTTCTACATTGTATCGCTACATTATCGTAATTATATCGCAATCATGCGATCAATGTTTGCGGCATCATCTCATGATATTCAACAGCGTGTTTATATAGATGAGTAGTTGGAGTGGCGAGTTCCGTGTGAGAAAGAGATTTTTTTGCATGGAAGCTTGTAGACGACTCGATCATGACACTGTACATGTGTTGTGAGGACGATAACATGACGGAATCACATCACAAATCAAAGTGCGTGATAGCAACACACTCATCTGTGTTTTCCGGATGTGAATATTTTTTTTTTATAATTAATATTTTTTAATTATATGTTATGAAATATACTGAACTGAAATTTAATCCAATGTAGGTTTACTTATGCAAAATTGATGAACAAATATCATTCAATTTTGTAAACCTTTTCTCTCTATTGTAAATAATATATTATGTATAAAATATATTATAGGTGCGTGTGTAATCTTAATGATGTGTGTGCTCGTTTGTCGCGCGTCGATAATCTCAACCATATGTTTCAATATACACATATATATATACAAGTATCGCGACGCATCATGATTAATTGCCCAGGAAATTTCTCACGTGCCCTCTCGTTAGCTCTCTCGCAGTGAATTTATTCGCAGTATTCAGGATATAACGAAGTGGGAGACGGGGAAAGAAAGAATGGGGAAGAAATAGATTTATATTGCAGAATCATATCGCGTTAATATCGATTCCCAAGTATCGTGTGATCCAAAATAACTGGGACTCGCATTCCCTTTCTCCCTCGCCATCTCTCTTCGTCTTCCACATCGTCTCTTCATCGGATGTCTCACTCTTTCTCTATTCAACTGGCGCATGTTCGAGAGAAGCATGAGGCATGAGGTATGTAGATCGTTCTAGATCACTGACGATCGAGAAATCGCATCGCATAAAGTTACGATCATGAGAGAACATCCGTTAATGAATTAAACGTTCTCTTAAATGATTGTTACATGAAGAAATTAATGATAATGAGTAGATATAATTTTGAAAAATGTGAATATTGGATAAATAATTTTCCATTCTATGTCAACATGAGTTGTTACTTTTACTGATGATTATAATCAGTGGATTATCGGATTTATTTTCACAATATCGTGAATATATACTTTGAATAAGATTACGTGAGAGAGACTATTTTCCATAAAGAGTTTAATTGGACAATGGTTGGATACACCGGCGCAGTCTCTCTCTGGTACCTTATTCGGTCAACTCCGTAAGTCCACAGCCGATTGTAATTTCAAATTCGTTCACTATATATACTGAAAATACAAGGGCCGGGAAGAGAATGAGAATGGAAAAGAGAAAGAGTATATAATGAAAGAGAAAAATTGTGGAAGGTGGACGCCGACTAATGGCGCGAAAACTCTCATTGTGAGGCGCACGTATCACATGACTCAAACGACTGTGAAGAGGAAGAAGAAGAAGAAGAAGAAGAAGAAGAAGATGAAGAAGATGGAGAAGAGGAAGAAAGGGGTAAAGAGCGATGTTGCAAAAAGAGAGAAAAAAAAAAGAATAACAAGGCGAAAAAAATGAAAAAAAAAAGGAGTAAAAGGGAGTGAAGGCGCAAGGCGCGCGCGCGTCCAATCATGTGGAATGGACTCTTTCTCTTCCTCCTTCGCTCTTCCCGCACCACTGTATATACTCTTTTACATACATACATATATACATATATACAGGCCACTCTGTGGGGGTCTAGCGATCGAGATAAGATCACCGCATAATCCTATTCCGCGTGCCATTAGCGCGAGGATCGTAGAAAATTCGATACGCCGATAACGATTGCTTATAGAATGTACTTGCGCTTCCTCCTTCGACCCACATTATATATTATTCATCCAAATTAATACACATTACACACATATAATAATGTGTAATGCATGAACAATTTTCTATTCTTTTTCTTTCCTTCCACTTCAATGTTTAATAACTGTTATGAAGATAATTATTTGTAGAAACAAATATTTATGTTATTATTTTTATCTTCTTTACTGTTTAAATAAATAATTGATAAATTTTCTATATATATATACTTCCTCTACTCGCCGATTTCATACATAGAACATATATACATATATACGACGTTTACCATCAAGCAATTACTCAGGAACTCAGTTCTTGTGTTGCATATATACACAGTAATAGTTTGCAAGCCAGTTCTTATTGCCACTTGATAAAGTGGCAATAAGAGGGTACACACCGTTCTCATTCTTCAACGAATACTTATATTGCTATCAGCTTCAGTTTTCTACCACCTCGATGTACCCTCCCTTTCACGAAGATGAACGATTGTAGAGATGGCATATCGATGACATAGAATAATCATATATGTATGTACAGAAAGAGCACCAGTATATTTGTATTATTGCACTTACAAATACATCGGTATTGATACATTGCTGCACATTTAATATCTATATGTGTGAATATTTAATCACTTTTATTTATTACATTGACTTCGGGTCGAATTATCTCCGTGTCAAACGCAATTATTTCATTATGGGGACTATATACTTATGCAGATATATATCTGTATATGAATTCCAATTAATTGCGTATAGGAAAAATGAATTTATTCGAGTGCTTCTGTATACAAAGATATTTATTTATTTCTATATAGGGGTATACTCTTTTATGTTTCAATGCACATGATGATCGATGAATCTTGCGTAAACGCAGTAGAAGAAAATGGATGAATGATTGTCGGTATACAGCATTGCGATAGTTCTTAGATATAGACGTATATAGATATACTTACATCCGAGTGGATTGATGTTACCAATAGTAAATGAGACACAACAGTAGGAGGGCTTACTAATGATCCATAATTAACCCCCTGCTTTTCTTGCATTAGAAAATCATTTACAATTCCGTCAATTATATGATGAAGAGTAATTGAAAAATTGATAATAATACATGGCTGGATGCTATGAATAATTTATTGAATGCATTTTTGAAAATTATTTATAATAATGTTTTTTATTTCTGCACTGTCAATTGTTTGAGATTTTTTTTTTTTTTTTTATCGGGTACATTTTCGATGACATTCAAGGATGCAATGGAGTTTACGTTATTTACCAACGACTTCTTCGAACAATGCTCTGGGCATTCCCTGGGGCGAGTTCGCGCCCGTGTTTTCTCGCATGTCAGTTTAATGAACACGCTACTGGCCCACCCGGTTACAAGAAAAAGGTGCACGCGCACTGTATCCAAGGAGTAGCTGATACTTCCTCTCCAGGATATAAGGGCGAGACCAAGGGAAAATATATAAACTAGTCCCTATTGTCTAATACTGCAGTGCTTTACCTGATTCTCAGAATTATATTTTTTTCCACCATCTTTTCTTCTTATTTTTTCATACATACCTACACATATAAAATGTGAACAATTAAAAATCTCCAATTTAGCTCCGTATCATTCAACAATGTTTATTAATGTTAAAATTGAGAATGCAATGTGTGTATACCCAGCGGCACGAGTGTCTGTACTGTATGTCGGTTGCAAATAAATAATGAAATAAAAAAATGGGGAAATGAAAAAAAAAAAAAGAACAGAAAAGAAAAGAAACGATGGTATTTTTAAAACGTTGAAGATGCGGTGTCTCGATGCAATTTCCTGTCTCCCGCGGCTTGTCTGGGACGTTGAAGCGAACGTGTAATCTCGACTAAACTGCACGCGAGCTGCCTGGATTGATTCCCGGCATTTGCTGCTTCATAAATCCGCTCCTGACTCTGCTCTTATCGACATTTCTTATTTTCCTTCCTTTTTTTTTGTTCTTCACATTATTTTTATCTTCCAATACACTTTATGTTTTCTCGTTCCACTTTATGTACATATATGTATCCATAAGACTCGTATACATATATACCCATGTATATATACTGTATATATGTGGTAGGAGGACAATTTGAAGAGCTTCCTGACTATATAATATATAAGACGGATCTCCTCAATGTGTCGATGACATTCGGAATTAATTTCAAGATTTATTTGCTCAGTTACCCCTCTTTGTTTCTCCTCCTCTTTCTCCTCCCATATTCATAGATAAGTGCGGGTATGTTGTCAGTGGGTAGAAGAGAAAATATAATGCTAAACAAGTTTATGGTAATCAGTATAGAATTGTAATTGTCAATTGGTACAGTAATTAGTCGACACGACAATTGAAGTTGTTAATGGCCGCACCCTGTTTTCCTGTATATACGTTATATATTTACCTTGCATGGTTGACCATATCAAAGTTAAATTTATGTTAATACATGTATATGTAGAGGAAACACACCATTGTAAAACATTATATGTAAGTATTAAAATTCTTATTCATATTTTTTTTTTCGTGTCACACTTTTATTTGATTTACTATTAAAAACAGAATATTGTTTTTTAATCTCATACCTTATATACGATATATATATATATATATTTTAAGGCTGTTGCCGCGCTCGTTTAAATTCGCCACAGTCGCGAGTATATATTCGCATATAGCTAATAATTATGACAAACACCGTCGCAGCTGTAAAGCGAACGGAAAAAGAGAGAGAAAGTGAGAGCAAAAGGATGGACGTTCACAAGAGGATTAACGTGAGACACTGTATACTGGATTCACACTGTTCCACTTCATGTTCCACATGAGAATTTCTCGAATGTAATATATATATATATACAATAGCTTATATACATGTATATATAAATATATATCGCTGTAATTCTCGCCTTGATGCCATTTTGTGCAAATCCTTACCGATCTTTATATGTATAATTTAACTTTCTCACTCACTCACTCACACTCCCTTCTTCATTTCCTCTATTTCATTTGAGTCAAAGTATATATCTACATGAGCTGCACATTGGAAAGATGAAAATTGCACTTGGGATTGGTATGCAGATACAGTCGAGATCGTTTATATAAATCCACGTGGCGTCTCAGGCCGATATAATGTGGCAGTGGCTGTTAGGTGTGTATATATATATATAATATATATGTATATATAGTGACTGTGATATGGTGGGAGGTTGGCAAAGGTGGAGGCCCTGGAATTTATCGTCGCTGTAAAACGGACCGTGCCACGATATTTTACTCATAGCGTCTCTTCTAGAGTGAAATACGCAACGGTATTTCACTTGAAGCGTAAGAGTTAGTTTGCAATATATATAGCAGATGTAGCGAGTCAGATAGAGAGAAAACGAGAAGAAAGGCGCAGGGGAGAGTGACAGAGTGGGAGAGGGGAAACAAGAAAAGAGAGGAAGAGAGAGTGAGATGATATATATTTATATATATGGCTTGGGGCGCACCTGATATATATAAAATTGAACAGAAAAAAAAACAATAGAAAAATATATAAGAATAATAAAAATAATATAAATATATATATATATATATGTATCGATACATCTAATCGATGAATATCTCACGCCCCCGCATCACGTGTGTGTTCAATATACATTATAGATATTGGATTATTCTGATTTTATATAGTGTATTATTGACTTTCTCAATGTAATTTCATGTGATTGAGAAATGAATGGATATATCGCTGTATAAACAATTTTTGTTCGGTTTCTTGAGTGGTTTTTCGGTTACTTACACTAATGCGATAATGCTTGCAATAAAATTCCCCGTTTGAATAGGAATATATTGTATAAATAATATATTCAAGGGAAATATGTATATGTAGAGCGGCAAAGAAGAGGATGGATGAAGGAATATCATTGAGAAAATAGAAAATAAAATGGATCGTGTGTAATTGGGGAGATAGATTAAAATCGTAATTGTCAATATCCAAGTTCAATGCAACGATTGAGGGGTAATGGGGAGGGGGAGTTTGGATGAGGTGGGGAGAATGGTGAGATAGGCGGTTTTAATGATAGTTACCTTAATAAGGCGGATCGTTGTAAGAGTATAACTATCATCTTCTATTTTTTTTTTTTTTTTCTTACCATCTTCCCGCACGATTCACCTCATTTTCCCTCGTCGATATTTATTTTTGTTCCGGTCCTTTTTTTTTCTTTCACTCTTCCCTGTAGTTGCTGTTGCTCTCGTTGCTCGTCTTTTTATTTTTTTTTTCCTCACACATCCTCTTTGAGTTTTCTATACTCTTGTGGCAGCGCGAACCTATAGATATAATTATTATATACATGAAATGACTTTGAGAACGGATCTAGCTCTGGTCAATCAAACTCGTACGTGCTTCTCCTTTACTATATATATATATGATTCCGCATTTATTATTTTCATTATTTATCTTCCTTTCTCACAAAGAATAATCATTACTCTCTGAGATAACAGTGACAGAGTAGAGGAGCAAAAAAAAACGTGTCATATTTTCGTGTCATTGCTGATTCGTGTTCGAATATATTTAATTAATAAAAAAATTGCGATTACTCGCGATAATGTTTATAACTTGATAGAATCTAATGGAGCGTTCGTGGTAGGGCTATTTTGAATAGATAAATGAATTTTTATAAATGAATGGGCATTTTTTATTCTGAAAATATAACTCGGCGCGAAATACGCGGTTGTCGATGCTTATCGCATTGGAATACGTTTAAATAAGCGATTGCCAATTAGTCGATTATAAATGCTTCTTCTTTCTCTGTCGCACGTGTTCCCCGTGATCTTGTGATTGCCCCTCCCTCTCCCGTTTCTTGCATATAATCGGAATAAAATCGTGTGCTCGCAACTATATAGACTCTACTTCTGTAGGAATGCTGATGCGAAGTCGTACCGCTACTACTTACACACACACGCTTGCTCGACGTCTCGTTCGTCTTCTTTCTTTCTTCATCTCCTTCATTCCATTCGCAATCTTACCATGTATATGTATATGCCCTTTTTTTTTTTTCCCCTACGGCAAATCAGCTGTGGCGGAGAGAGAGAGAGAGTCAGCTGGGCCTTATCGCCTCGTGGCAATCGGCATCATCTCAAAAAGGAACCCGGGGAGGGCATTTAAATTGTACCGGGAGTCGCAAGGTCGAGACAACTAAGCAATACCACGTCACGTGTGTGCTCGGCAATCGTTTCACGATTATCAAGTGCGCCTTTCATTCCCGTTAGAATTAATGAGTTTAGTTGTAATTTTGCATTAATCCAATGCCACTATATTTACTTCAATAACAATAATTTATTTCAATTCATTTTATTCAACCCCACCTTCACTGTTTGTTTCCCATAACAGCTTATGATTCATTGTGTTACTTCCGTGGCATTTTTCATACATGAATGTGACGTTGTTATTCATTCACAATCATATAAATAAATATGTACAGATAAATGTTTTTATTAGAATCTTTTCCTTCCTCCTCATTGTTGTATATCCACCTCTATTCGTCTTGTTTTTCTTCATCATATATAGTCGACTCTTTCACAACATGAGACAACATTAAAAGACTTTTCAATACCTACATATACGTGATCAACATTTTCTATTGATAGCATGATGTATGCATCCCACGTTATGGTGTAGAAAAAAAATAAAAAAAGAAAAACTAAGTATAAACTGGAATTTATCGTCTCTTACATTATAGCAATAATAATAAACCGAGTTTTGTGATACATATATTTTATTTATGAAGTGCTACAATAATTTTTTTTCACTTCTCCATACTTAGCTGCTGGTATATTAATTATTGGCGATTATCGCCCCCCCTGTTTTGAAGAGTCTTCGTCTAAGTTTATATTATTATTTAGAAAAATAATGATGGGGAACAACTTGGTCGTATCGGAGACAGCCACCTAGACTGAAACTTGACGTGTATGGCTGGATATAATCGTTACATTTTATATATTTATGTCGAGCTCAATTTTTTCTGCAGTTATCCTTTTCTTTTTCTCTGTCAATTCTATCTCCTTTTTCTTTTTTTTTTTCACTTCATTTCTCTATATATGTATATGCTTATCCGGCGGATGGTGAGACCGGTCTGTCAAGTTTGGTGTATCGCCCTGGAAAAGTTTACTGGACCGTCTCATCCACTATATATATATGCTCTTCATCAAGAATGAAAACATATAAAAGTATCTTTTCAAATTAATTAGTTCGATGACATTGATTGAATCGATTGATCCGTTTTTTTGATAAAATTCATACCAAATAATTCAATTTCATTAATTAATTAATTTATTTCTGTCTGGACAGTGCAACTTGAGAAATGCCATAGTATTTTGCATCTTGCATATAATTTCATGACTGCATTAATAATTGGATGGAAATAATAGTTGTGATGTTTTGTGGTTTGTAAATACAAAACACGTAAATTTTAACTTAATACCGTGACATTATTACATTACACTATTTATTATTATGAATAGTGTTTGGCACGAACTATTATATTCTGTTTAACTCATACGTGTGATGGCGTGTAGTAGTGTCAAACGACTCTTGGTTCCACTCATTCATGTATCTCCATGACTTGCATGCACATACCAACGTTTGCGTGTCCCTGATCTTCGTCCTTCATATACTATTGCACCGTGAGAGTTCTTCGATGACGCTTGCAGATTCAACGGCTGCATGCAATGACAGTGGTGGACAAGAACACTGAGACCAAAGCGATAAGTAAATGGAGGATAATGTGATAGGTACATAGAATTACCGAACTTCTATTTTTCCAATTTTAATTTAAACGAACTTGCGAAATTTCCTCATATCTTAAATTAGAATCTTTTTTTTTTTATTATTATGGGAAAGATTGAATCTGATGGTCCTCCATATAAATGTCACGAGTAGATCTTGCGAGAATTCTTTATTGATAAAAATCCCTTGGGATGTTAAAAAATTCAATATTTTTAGTCAAACAATTGATGTTTTCATTATTCTTCTTTAATGTTGCGCGGATGGATGTTTTTATTGTGGTGGAAATGGTTTTGCTCAACAAACTTATGTTCTCGTTAGGGATACATTTTTTCTTGTTCTAAATAATAAGAGGGAGAATCAAAGTGAATATATACACTTATAGTAGCTGTATAATGGTATAGATATATACGAAATTATCTGGATATCGTCGTAAACTTCCGGCTAACGAGGGCGCGCGATCCTTAAATGGAAAAACGGTAAGTCGATTGCGGCGCGATCGTATACGAGGCAAAGTTGTCGTTGTCGTCTATGTACTAATGGAAAAAAACAAAGGAGGAGCAAAAACATATTATGGTGTAAAATGACGATGCTTTCTCACGATTCATAGACACGAATTTGAAATTTCACAATTGATATATATATATATTCATATATATATACATACATTCACAATATAGATGATATAATGTATCAACTTGCACGCTTCTGATTGATGTTTTCATCGTTGTTGCTGCAGCGAATCGTTCAAGTACCAGAAGAAGGAGAAGAAGAAGACGAAGATGCAGACGATAATGATGATCGATCGTATGTTTCTCAACGTGAAATAATCAACTCGTCAATTTCAACTAAACTATAGAAACATTAAACGTCTTATTTCAATCCATCATTAATTCATCTTATCATTTATTATTTTCTCAGTGACAGAACTATGAGTCATGATATCTTCCAATTTTTTGATTTGCAAAGTAGAAATTCCGGTGAATACGACTTTTCAGTTTTACTTACGCGATCGACAATTGATATGAAGCGTATGAAATTTTAGCGAATTCCACGTATATACTCGTGAGAGTTCTATAGGAATTACTCTGTGTTAAGAGTCAAGCTGCTTTAATTTGTCAAGTGACGGGCGCGCACACGTGTAACTCTCGCGCCAACGCGTTTTTTCCATCTTATGCGCGCGCAACAACAGCGGGAGTGCATGCGCGCTCAAGATCCTTCTCCATGATAAAGACGTTTCGCGAGAGCCGCGTGTTAGCTCTTTTGTATATGCAATGTGGGCCTCCCGTTTAACGATCTCCATTAACGCCCTTTTAAGAAAATTATTGTCTGACCAAACGACTATATAATAAAGCATATTCTTCTATATTGCTTTTTTTTTTCGTTCGGTCTTGCTCGCTCCCTCTTTTTTTTCAACAATTTCTCAAGCATTTTTCCGTGGTTCATTAATTCTAATTAAATTTCTAAATTTGCTTTTTGACGTGGAACAAACTCATCAGTTTAATTTTCTGGAATTATACATGTTTATTCATTATATAGTGAAATATTATTTTGCTAGATACATTGGTGTTTCTCATTTTAATCGTTTGCAAAATTTCAGAGATATGTTCAAAGTCCTGTTTCGTTTGTGGAAAAATCCATGCTCTTAATTAGAAATAGCGCAATGTGGCAATGAATTGTTGTTACACATACATATTCAACAGTATAAGAATTTGTATGCAGTGTTCATGTGTGTATATCGAAGGAAGAAGTCAACGCTACGAAAGAAAAGAAGTAGCCGTGGCTTAATTAAACAGAATTGTCTTCGCCCAGTTTCTTGGTTAGCAAACCGGTCCATTTAAGAATGGCGCTAATCACCGCGGCACAACTTTTTTTTTCTGCTCTCTCCTTAACTCAGTCCTTATGCGCATGAAATATATATGTATACGTATACATTTATGTATATACTACCCCTTGTATTTCACTAGTGGACTACTGCGGACAAGAATATTCAAATTGAAGACTCATCTTCGTACAAAATTGGACTTGGAATAGTTATGACGTTGATTTTGATATTTCAAGTTGTATATATTGGGACACATCAAAAATTACTCTGTATTGAAATTCTTTAAACACGTTTCTATCATTGAGGCAATACACGAGCTCATTCAAAAAGTCTACAATCTATTATTTGACTCAATCTCACATTTTATCAAATTTAAACATCTAAAGTCGTCTCCAATGAAATTCATCCAATTCGGACCACTCCATTTTTTGTGTGAATATATACATTGTTTGAAGAGGAAAAAGTTAAAAACACAGACTATATATCTAAAAAAAAAAGGGGGCTGGAATTATTAGATTTTTTTTTGTTTCTCAAGGGGACGGACTAGGGGTGGCGTCAAACAAATGCACATAGGGTGGAAACGAGTATGAATCGAGGGGAATAAATTGCAATGGCCGCCGAACGAACTATAATGAGAATATGCTCTCTTAAGAATAAAATAGAGTTATATATTTATATCTATACATGATCCATACACGTATATGGATAAACACATGTGTATATATATAATATAGGGGCAGAGAGTAGGGATCGAGATCTGTGCGCACGTCGCGCGTATGCACGACGGCCCACCCAGCTGGTGCAGGAAACTTGTCCTACAATATCTTCCGTCACGGCGGTCTCCTTTATGAAATCACCTCTGATCGGGACAAACGCCACCATCGCGCTGCTCTCCATTGCCTTCTCTCCATTCTTCCAGTATGCGACTCTTGATATTGCTGTGCGCGTGTGCACACGACAACCTCCATATATATTCACAGTGATTAAAAACGAATACGAACACAACAGCTTGTCGTTGATATGTTAAATTATTTCATGAGCGTTTCCATGTGAAATATTTGAAAGATTATTATTATTATTGAATTACCCTCATCTCCGCTTCTCAAGTCTTTTCAATTATTCAATAACATTTATTTGTTTGAGCATGGCCAATTCAAACAGAAGGATTTATAGGTGACATTACCACCAATGCCTTTCTTCTCGATTGCATTCAATAAAAATATGGTACATGGTGTTATTGGACTACGATAACTCATTCTTCATTAATATTCAGAAGTCTGGAGAAGGTAAAACGCCACAGTTCCAAAGCAGACAGTCACCCGAGCATGTTCGATTTAGCACTATAGCGTAAGCATACTGGTTCCAGAAATATAAATGATTTTAAAATAATTGAAATACAAACTAATTGCAGATTATATTTCCATCCCACCCACTGTATATGGAGAATAAATTCTTCATGTGTGTGCTTTTACTCGTGAATCCGTGGGCTGATGGTACGCGCGATTCATCGTAAAGATTGTTTATGACTTGAGCATATTTCAGACGCAGCCGAGTGATATTTTATCGAGTGTAACATGAGTGGATCTAACGTTGAAACTTGATTGAAATAACTATATAATTTGATTGTGGAGGGAAGTAAGAAAAAGATTGTATTGTAAGAAAGATTTAACTGATGCGGATTCATCATTGTGTTTACAATTATTTTTTGAATGGCTATACAAGTATAATGGTAATGATGGTGATAATAAAGAAAAGTGTGTTTAGAAGTAGATAAGATATAGGAAGAATATTTGTAGCCGCGTGAAATTAGCGGCCGTCTAACGTTAAATCAATGTTTTGCTTCGACGTTTACTGCTCTCCTACGCCTTTAGCTGATATACGCATACGCGCCGGCGGAAACACGAGTCATTTTGTGTGTTGTGTAGATGGTACAAAAGAACGATGAGTATATAGTGTACGGCTGTCATAGAGTCGTAAGCTGGTAACGCCTAAAGCAAATGGCTGAGACGTTAACGATTGCTGGTTTGTTTGCGTGGCAAATTATCGAGTGCCTTTAATTGGTTCTTTCACTCTCTCTCTCTCTCTTTCACTGGTTCTCTATTCACCTCTTTCTTCTGCCACTTTTATCCTTCAATATACAAACATTTATATGCATGCGCATCGAACGGCTCAAATGACAATCCACATTCCATCAGGATTTTTTCAAATAGAAGATTTTTTTATTGAACAATTGTTTATCTTACGCACCTGGAGGGTGGTGAATGCCTTATACGATTGATGTCGGATAAAGGGAAAAAGGTTAGTATTTTTTCAATCTGTACAATTTACAGCGCTATGCGCGGCACGAGTCAGGTTTTTTTTTCTTCTTTTTTTAAATTCCAACCGTACATGAATCCGTCCAGGACCATATACACTGTGAAACACGCGAAAAAAAAGTGAAAAAACAAAAAATACAAAAAATAATAATGAAATAAAGTAAAAAATGTGAATACCGTTAAAAAAAAAGGCACAAGCCACCTGCTCGTGACCGTACAAGGCCGTCGATCTGGATCTCTCCGGGATATCTCTCCTTCTCTCAAGTCTCGCCGACTCAACCTTATACAAGTACAAGAGCGTCGTCGTAGTCATGTTAAAAATCACGCTCATCCCTCAATTATATATCCCTTTGATGATTGAGCAACGCGTCTCGCATCGTATATCGCTTTGCAACTTTATACATTCAAATATTAATGACGATGCGTAAAAAATGTGAGGTACTATAAATACATATATGTATGTATGCATTAATACAATATATAAATATATAAACGTGTGCGCATAAACGTTGAAACTTTCTCAAGATCTTCAAGAGATCTAACGAGTCGTTGGCGGCGCGCGGCAAAGCAAACACGATCTCATCTACGATCTTGAATATCGCTCGATCTACTCTTCAAGTCAAGAGTCCCTCGAGAGGACGCGTTGCATTGCAGACATCTCAGGATAGACGAGTAGGCATAAGATGGCGAAGAATCGTGGTGGAAAATGGGAGAGCGAAAAACGGAGATGGAAAATAATAGTGGAAAGAGGAGACAGCTCCAGAGACAAAGTGCGTCGCGTCATTGCTCTTTCTCATGTTCTATGCCTGAAAGTGCGAAGAGACAAGCGTATAACATCGCTATTTTACCGCTTTTAATTGGAATCAACGGCGATGAGACGGTTTAAGTGGTCTGTTCAACGCTTGCGAAAAGCTCTTGGTTGCATGCAATGGTGTTCCACTGATAATGTCCATAGAGATATCACCCTATATGTGCGTCACCCGCGACCGTGCGATTTTAATGTAATATGTGTTATCGTACGCCCTGCACGTGATGGAATAGAGTAATGAATCTACCAGTATAAACATCGTTTCGAACATTACTTGAAAAAAAAAAAGAAAAAAAGAAAATGAAATATGTAGCCTTGGGGGAAAATGTCTTTTTCATTCGCTGATGGTTATCTTTTTTCCATTTCATTTTTTTTTTTTTTTACTTGGTTTAACGGTCTCCTCGCGTCAGTGCGTTGTTGTCCGGTCGCGCACGAAGCGTCGATAGCCTAGAAGGGATAATACCCACTAGGCGTGCGGTTGGACATCATGTTTCGTTGTTTTTGTCATGGTGCAAAAGAACGCGCGCCTCTATATCACGATTTTCTTTCTCTTATATCGTATTTTTTTCCCACTCTTCATTTTCTCTCTTTCATATCTTTTCGTTTTTCTTCTGTATATCTATCCAGTGACCTTGGTGGAATTGATTCGCCTCATCACATTACAAAACTCACCTTCTGCTTCTCCTTTCTCTGTATGGATAAACATATATATGATCTTCTCTATTCCTTTTTTTTTTTTTTTTCGTTATTGTCGTCGTCGTTGCCCTCGTCGTCGTCGTCGTCGTCGTTCGTCTTCCACTTCGTATTTCTCTTTGCGTTACCGCAATGTAAAATAAGACATCGTCGTGAATTCGATTTTGTTCTGACTCTTTCTCCGTCTTTCTTTATATATATGTGTGTGTGTGTGTGTATATAGTCTTATACATGGGATCTTTTGTATGCGTGGAATCGATTTTGCGCATTTCCGCGTAAGGAAGAGAAGAGAGAATCCGCCGCCTCTGTGGCTGCATGAGGTAGAAGAGATACGTTTCAATTTAGGGATTGAATAAACATCCGATGTAATGGCTTCGTGGATCGATAAATCGCAATTCCCCGATTACGTCGTTTGACTTCTCTCCGATTTTCTTCCTTTCTTACTTCCTTCCCCTTTCACTTCGTCCCTTTTGCCATCTCTACCGCCCTCTCACTCGCACACGTCCTTTACTTCGCTCCACTATATCCGTTTATTTTCTCATGCTTTTTTGTCGTTCATACAAAATACGATACGTTTGATGTCTCGTGTGTTGTCTAAGACGAGATGTCTCTTTTGTATATATTATGGTTGTTGATTGAGAGGGCACGCGCGTGTGCATGTGCTTGTACCATCAGCTTCATCATTGCTGTATATATATATATGATAGCGGCGTCTCTGGGTGCCCGCTATATTTATTCGCGTGAGAACCCGAACTTTGGAAGTTCCCCATTTCATTCCCTCACTCGGCGAATTCAACATGGCTTTTTTATAATGGCAGATAAAACACGGGATTACGAGATCGTCTTTCGAGCGGGCCTGAGAAGTTAAGAATATTATATCGAGTGTGGGCGCGCGCCGATGAGAGCCACGCTTTCTCTCTTACTCTCCATTTTCCACTCATATATATATATATGTGTACGTACGAGTTGGCAAGTTGCGCATAAGCGTGCACACGTGAAAGATATATATTAGGCGCGCACGTAAGTTTTCTGAGAGAACGATAAATTTGTGCCACAAGCGTGCTTCGTTAATAACAATTGTCGCCCAATGCTATATTGAAAAGTTGGTAATTTAATTTTCCCGCGCACTTATTCACTATAAAGACGCGACCTTTCATGTTTGTTTTTATATATTCTCATGAATAGATAGATATGCGTGCGAGAGAATGAAGCGAGATCTGGATACTAGACAATTCACTATTACAGTCGATACAATAGGTTGGAGAGAATTATTTTAGATTGTCAAACCAAACCAACGATTTTTCATTTTTCATTCAATATAAATGATAATGCAATGAGAACTGGGATGGACTATGTTTATCTTTAGTTATTTCAAACATGATAATTGCTATGTGTATAATTGTATATTATGGGTTGAGGAAATTATTAAATGGATCCTGGATCCTGATGACGTTTGCAATACCAAGGTCTTTCTATATACAGTCGACATAAATTGCAACAACTTTTCATCGATAATAACAACGGAGACACATAAGTGAGTCAATAAACTATGAAATATATCGGATCTGCCGTCAGTACCTCGTATATAAATAAGAGCAGATAGGGAGGAAAAAAATAATACACACCCGGAGAAAAATATTATTCATTCTCAATCAGTTATTATATACCTGTATATTATACAATGATCATAAACAACCAGCAAATAATGTTTCGATGGAAGTAAATGATGACTTTTCGTTGTTAATTTCTCACTGCGTCAATCTATATATTCTCAATTTACAAAATCAGTGTATAACAATATTCAGGAAAAATTTGTATGGCTTTCTTCATGATGTATATTTGCAGAGTCGTAATTTGTATTTATTTATTTTTTAAAATTTTTTTCTTCACTCAGTCCTGAACTACATTGTTAATCTCAAAGTTTATTATCTCTAAAATCGTGTTTTTTTTTATAACATCAAATATATATAAATAAACTCGACACTTTTGTTTTTCATGCTGCGATAAAAGAAAGCGCTGTCACTTCTAAGCAAATTGCGTGAAATTACGAGTGAATATTTATTCATCATGTTGTATTTCAATTTAATTTTTCGTAAAATTAGAGTGTGCGAGAAAAAGAAATGATATTTTACACCTAGAGTGTCGCTATCGTAAGTTGTTTGATGGTAGATACGAATTCGACCCGCCACCCAAGCTGTGAAGAGGAAGATGCATATAGGAGGCTGCGGAATGAGCGGTGAACTCGGCCCTCCACCGACGCGCGCGATTATCGATGGAATCTCGAGTCCTCGAGGCTCAGAACAAATTCTGTCTCACTTGCATTGCAGTTGTGGCTCACGAGCCAGAGTGAAAGAGAACATATTCTGTGCATAGTGCACGTATAGCCACGTTAATGAACGACGTCGAAGCGTTTCGACACGTTCGACTCGCCGGCCCGGTTTCTAAACGGAGCAACACAGATTGTATACCAATCTTCGTCTCCTTCTTTGCCCTCCCGTGCGGTCACGCTTCGCGCTACTCTGCAATTCCAAATAATTTCGAGACAATTTTTCCCCGAAATAATCCTCGTCTTGTTGAATAAAAATAATTAAATGTAAATATATGTACACAGTTATAGGAATTTTTGTTGTAAAGGTTCATCTAAAATTGGCATGAAGTACGATAACCCACAAAATGAAATTCAAATAAAATTGATATATATAGTAATTATATCGAGGCGCTCGATGCAGAGTCATTCGCATGGGAAGACAGTATACGAGAATTAACCAAAAGGAAAAAAAGAGAAAAATACTGAAGATTGAAATATGTGTGGGTGTAGTGGTCAGACATATATGCGTGTCGTCGGTTTACGAGAGCGACAGGTCCAATGTGGGCTGTCACGCTGTGTCTCGTTTCTGGCGATTCAAAGTTTTCCGCGCGTGGGCGCTGCCATTTGATGCAGGGTACATTTCCAATGTTGCCTTTCTGCTATTTTTATACGGAAAAACAAGAGAAAATGAAACAGCATGATTGAACGAAAAATAAAATTAGGGTGAAATACCAGTGCGATAAATAAGCATGAATTGGTCACTTTATTTTCTTGCATGCATAAACTTGCGTGCGTTCGATGATCGATCGCCATAAAGCGGATGGAAAGTCGTATGATGATGGTGGGAGGGATGTAATGGAGGCGCAACGGCAGCTGCTCGTTATCGCGCGAAACGTCGTTTCGAGGAAAAAGTATTGAAGGTACATGGATGGCAAAAGCCAGAGGGAGAGCGGATGGGAGCAAGAGAAAAAGCTATAGCGATAGACTAAGAGGAGAAGACGAAGGAGGTGGATATAGGCCTCCTTCAAAGTTATTGCGCGCTCGAGTGGATAGCCTACGATCTAAATTGCGAACTGGCCGGCCAGCGCGGTTTCAATGGAGCCGAGCAACTGTAACGAATGTTCCGCGCCTCTACGAGAAACGCCAACTCCCAGAGGAGCAAAGAATGGAACGCGAGAGGAGGGTGGTATCAGACGAAGAGAAAGAAAGACCGAGTGGGAGAGTGTGAGGGAGATGGTGAGAATAAAAAAAAAATCCTGCTTAAAGAAAATGAATCGTGTATATATATATATATATAAAGGTATACGATCGCTCATTCCGTGGAATGCTTTACCATTTTTTTTTTACTCATGAATTTTGTAGCTATAAAAATGTTTTTCCATTTCTAGCTAATTTTTCATTCTTCTCATTTTTTTTTTTTTTTCATCATTTGTGGCATACAGAAAAAATTCAATGAGCATGATAATTTCGATACATATAATTTTGAGACATTACACAGGTAGTTGTGCAATGAATATAACTATAAAACTCGAGGAATTTCGATGACTCAATCATGTCCTTAGAAGTATTTATATTCTGGTTAAACTCGAGCATCATTGTACACATTTTATTTCTCACCAATACTTATTGAATTTTGCAATCGTAAATAAATATGTATATATTATACACCTATACATTATATGGAAGGAAAATAAAAAAAATAGTCTATATAATAGTCTTTCCTTTGTGTTGGGAATATAATATGATGAGACAAGAAGTACATGTTAAGAAAATTGTTTCGACGAAAGCGTCGATCGTAAAATCTACAGAATTATAAAATTTCTCATTGAGAGTGTTCGATGTACGGTAAACAAAATATTAATAGTAGAATATAAAGACTCACTCAATTATTTTTATTTTTCGCGTAAAATTCCGCCTGATGATGATTCACATCAATTGCATTCATTTTGAATAATAAAATTCAACTGCCACCAAACAAGTCTTCCACCACATTGTCACATTGAAGTTGAACGCATGGGATAAATTCGGTTGAACTGTGAAAATACGTCATTGACATTTTCAGAAATGTTGTCTACTGATACTTATGAGTGTGAATGTGCGCGCTTCACATCTGGCTTTTCCCGCGCTACATCTTCCACCGAGTTCAATGCAACAAAACATTCCCACACAAGTCCGAATACATATTCAATTATATATATATATGTAAACGAGTGCTAAATGATTTTTTCATCAGTGTAACTATCCTTCAATCAATAATAAACAGAAGGAATGCCCATCAAATTCCACACAACATTTTTCAAAATCAAACAAACATTGTATACATGGTCTATTGACCATTGTTTTTAATTGTAAATGCGTTTGCAATTTTAATTGATGAGTATGGCCCTTATCATTTTCAAGCTTGCTCTATATTCCTATTTCATCTTCTTCACACATGAATTACCACATGAATAAATTCGTTGCATCTAACGTTTCAATGATAATTTTCCCAGTATAATGCTATGACATTGTAAACACATTTCATTACGAAACCAAAGATACTCCGTCGACACTAAAAATTTGTTGGATACCGTGAATGAAGGCAAAGTGGCGGAAATAATATATGCATACGTATAAATATATGTACACTCATAAACACAATAACACGACTCAACCTCTTGATCGCAGAAACAACGGCGACCGACTGAAGTACCAAGTCCGAGAGATCCGCGAACGATGCTGTAGTGGCTGAGGAAGAAGGCAGGGCTCCCGAACAGTTCAGCTTCTTCCTCTTTTCATCTCTTTTTCTCTCCCCCCCTCTCAATGTCCCCCTACCCCGTTCTCTCTCACTCCATCTACTTGATGTGCGATGAACCGATCGGTGCAACTTCACCATGCTTCCTATATGTACACGATGAATTCTTGTTTTATTCTTCGTTTCACTCCCCTGCGTGTTTCACGACAATGTATATACCTCACTTCTTTATCGCATATATCTATACGTACATGTATATATTTACACACAATTTTCAATATATTTCCAGCTAAATATGTATGTCAGTGTGTGTACGTATGTGTGTGCACATATTTATTGCCATCACGACCTTCCAATGGAAGGTGCCACGCGAGACTGCCAAAGACTTGCCCAGTCAAGATCTTCTTGAGCGGTAACCAAAGAAAAAGAATGACAGAGGTCGCGTGGTACGTTGCCCCTCCACTCGATCAGGTCTCCCTTGTGTATTAAACTTGATCCGTGGTGGCTTCTCTCGCAACCCTTTCTTCTACATGCAGCTATATATTTTGACGTTGCGCCCTTATCGACCTGAACTCATTCTTGCACCAGTAATCGTAACATTTGTAATTCAGATTGACTCGTAATCTAATCATGATAAGATTTCGGAGTCGACTATCAAATATTCTGTTGATGGCATAATATATTCAACTGGTGCAGTGATACTGTTGCTGTTTTGAGTCCTCCTCATGTTAATAGTCCAGTATCAATCGACTATGTGAATTAATTAGTCCAGGCAAATTAATTTCCATTGATCGTGGTTGCACGCTGATTGGCACTGGTACTTCAATCTGCACAGGAGTTAAAAAGAAAGTTCTTTCCGGTTCCAAACGCTAGAACATTATTTGTGGAATAACTTTTTTTTTTCCACTGTGGTTGCCGTATAACATGCCGTGTTTATGATGATATGTTACATTAATCCACCGTCCATAATATGGCAATACAAAGTTGAATTTTATCTACTTTTATCAACTTCCCGCAATGCGTGATATTAATTAATCACGTATATACACAATTTGTTTTTTGTCTCGAATAAGGTGGAGGCGTTCATGGTATGTAAGAGCCGTAATGAATATCTTAGTATGGTCCCCCGCAAAGTGGATGGGGCATCGGTCCAACCTCCTTGCACATTCAACGAACCAATCACTGATCTTCTAACGCACGATCTAATGTGCGTTAAAGAGGGGCGTCCAACACATGCCGTGCATGTTCTCTTGATGAAAATATGACTATAGTATTTTTATCACCATACATATTCATTTTTATATGCATTAAAAAATTACATATTATATGTCACGAGTGTATATAAAATATATATTGAATATCAATGTTGTAATATTATTTGTTAAATTATGTCAGGCAATATTTCTTATCATTGTATATTTCATGACTTGGCATTGATAAAGTCCAATACTATTCAAGCTATTTTATTTCATTTTATTTTTGTTTCATTTCGAATAATTATTTCTATTATGAAAAATGAATGACTATGCGTTGAGTTGAATATCGCTCTCATGTAAGACATTTGTTTGTTGCGAATGTGGCTGATAAAACTATATTGGAATATATACTTATGTATATTAATGTGTGAAATGAAAATGCCAGAGATGGCCCGCGGAGACTTCAACGCCGAGATAGTTGCAACGACGGCGGCGGGAATGGAACCAAGCAATAGGTGCGATCTCCAACTCGTATTTATACATACATGTGGATACATATATGTGGTTGCAGTGGCCGTTATCGGGCGTTGCCGCGCGCACATATATACGATATTATATCGCGATTAGTATAACCCGTTTTCACCTCGGCATATTCTGCCATTACAATAATAGATATACCAATTCATTAGCCGTAGCATTTAGCCGGACGCTTAATGTAATTCACGCTATCACACGTTTCTCTATTATATATACACTCCTTTATTCATTTCCTTATTTTCTTCTTTTTTTTTTTTTTATTTCAACCCTCGCACATCGATAAATTCATTATAATTAACTATTGATTAATTTCTTCCATTTCGCATATTTTTTCTCGTCAAGCAACTTCTCTTCAATACACTATATATACTATGTGTATAATTTCCAAGATACATATCAATTAAAAATATAAAGTTGAATAAACAAATGAACGAATGAAATCGAAAACTAAATTGTACAAGATAATACGAAATACTCATATACATATTTGAAGATATAGATCATTTGAATACGTTAAAAGGTCGCAGACAAGATTCTTTTGAGTCCACCACAGATGAGTAGGCAGAGATATCGCTCGTTGAGATTAATCCCGCTCGAGTGGACGAACAATGTTCTATATGTATATGTGTTTGTGTGTGTGTATAGCAGGAATGAATACCGGGCGCATCACGAACAACGTTCACTGAACACCCATCTGAATTGAAATCGGCCGATATATACACAGTGATAAAGTTCTATGATGTTAAAAAATTGTCTTTGGTGTTAGATACGTGCGTGTGTGTGTGTGTGTGAACCATAGCATATGTGCTAAAAATAGAATGCGTTAAATCCATATACCCTTTCGGTATCCGCATGGTTTTCAATTGCGGATGAGTATATATACGCGTATAAGCGACGGCAAGAAAGACGAACGGCTTTGTGTCAGAGAATCTGCGATATAGATAGATCATCTTGGATGTATTGGCGAGCAAGGGTCGTTACTGTGTTGTCGTGCTTCACCTTGTCCTTGTATACTGTTTCTTCTTCTTCATCTTCGTCGTTTTTTTCCTCCTCCCACTTTTCACTCTCTATTTTTAACAGAGAAATTGTAATATAAATATTTTTTTTCACTATATCAACAATCGAGAAAAAATAATCGCAATTTTTACCTGAATTGCATTATTGAAATAACAATAATTTCCTTGATAACAGAATTTTTCAAACTCTGCGATACAATTTTCTGTTGCTTATTTTTTCTGCCCAGGCTGAAGTACCCGTTTTTCTCTTCGCATATATATATATATATATATATATATATATGTACGAATTAACATATCATGTTTCATTTATATTCACACTCGTAACGATTCAATGTTTATTTTCATGTCAAACAAAATCAGTACCATGAATTACTATATCAGCGTTCCAATTATAATATTCCACATCAACAACTTGCATTAATATATTTCTCGTATTGCATTTTGTAATATGAAAAATATAAAATTGTACAATGTATTTCTGAAGATAGCATAAATGTAAAGAAAATTAACTAGATCAGGTGTAGATCGAAATGCATTCCGTATATGCGTCTACATGCACACATATATTAAATATATACATGCATATATAGATATATATATATATATATATATATAAATATAGAGTACATACATACTCAGGTGGTATGGAGGAGTACTTACTCGATCGCCCACGGGCCATGAGACATGCAAGTCGCCAGGAGTGTTCGCCTACATCGCGCGTGTCGGCCCTCCCTACTCTTCAGCGATTTATTGCTGGTTGCCTTGGCAGTCTCATTGCTTGTGAGTGCGCGCGCGTAGTTAACCCACCATGTCAAACGTGAAAGACAAAAAGAAGTGCATCAACCCAACCATATACAAAAGTAATCTTTTACACGTAACGAAGAGTGCGTTAATTAATAAAATGTGAACATTGATGCCCAAGAGCATGAAATATTTTTCATCCCTCTACAATAATAAATTCGATAGCAATAACTTGCATAGCATATGAACCACATTATATATGTATGCGTGTATACACGACATATATATATGTTGAAGTAAACTCGTTTGCAAAAGCGAGTCTTGAGCACATGAGCATAGACATATATACGTGAAATATTGTGCCTTGAATTACCTTTCGACCTTACGTGTGGAAAGGCTTCCGGCCCTGATAGACTTAAGTCTCCCGTCCGGCCCCATTATCTCGAGCATGACCCAAATGAGACCTCGGTTGGTGCGCAGGTGATGATGCCTGGCGGCCAAGGAGTCTCCGAGTCTTACACACGAGTACTGCGTGTGTGCGATTGTCATCTGCTATTGCTGCTGCTGCTGTAGCTCTGCTGATGTTGCTGCTCCTGCTGACCGGTCCACCATGGCGTCATGCACACTCGTATAATAAAATCCCCTATGTACTCTTATGTCTCTCATAAGTGAGTAAACGAGTGCGTGGTATTGCACATCTCTGTCCTGAGGCCACCGCACCCGTACCGTGGGAAGACGCCACTGGTCATTTTGTTACATATATATACGTATGCTAATGCATATTGTTTTTACTATCAACTTCGACTTTGTAATAAAAAATTCTATACTGTTCTTTCTTTCGTCATACTTTCATAAAAATGCGCGGGCTAATTGATTGTTAAAAAATCCATATTGTAATGAATGAAAATTGATTTATTATGAAATCATTTTATTTAATGCGTTGATATATATTCGAAGATTATAAGAATGTCGAAAAGGATATTTTCATCATGTAAGCGAAACTTCTCTAAATTTATTAAATGCTTTCAATATTGGATATAGAACTTATGAAAAAAAAAAAAAAAAAAAAAATTGAGGTTCGTGAAAATATTAAAAAATTTTATTATCATATACATGACGAATAATGGGGGAAGGTGCACGACAATCCTTTCATCATGACACCTTGCAATATTGTCGGAGGAATCAGGTTGGAACGTAGTGTAACGTGAAAACCCGTCTCACTTTGCTGGGGGTCTCACCTCCATTAATGTATAAATTTTCGTATGACTACAACCCTATACCCTCGACATATACAGGTCCCTATGGGAAAGTCCGTGGTGAGATTTCCAGAGATGTGAAGCCATTGCACGAATATCGCAGCTGGTCCGGTGGATTTTAAAAGTCTTCAGCTTCATGCAAATGAGCAGCTCTCGCCTTCTGCAGCTTTCAATTTATTGGCTTTACCAGCTTCGAGTTCTTGGCTATGTGTATATGTCTCTATATATGTAATTGTATGTGTATGTCTATCCGTTGTCATCATGGAAATTCGTGAGATATATTCCACATAGTCGAGACATTATGTTCTAAATACGACAAATATGTGGAATTAAAAAGACAACAGAGTTATCACAATTGAAAAAGAAGATTGCCTGAATATCTCGAACTCCCAGTTTTTTTATAGTTATTCCTATTTCATTTTCAAGAAAGATTAAATATCCCTCTTTGATAATATAAAATATTGAAATTTTATTGCATATTATTTTGAGAATATTTATAAAAAGTGATTTTCAACTATGCAAACCGAAAATCAACAATATCTTCATTTTAGTTATTGCTTCCAATAGTTTTATGTTTAAAATGCACGCACATAGGACAGGGCAGCGTGTCTTAGAAAGACAGGGTCGCAAGCCGGTATATACATGAAACTATACAAAACAAACATTCGCCCCCTAAATCCAGTTCTATTATGTATTGTTTGGGGTTAACATGAACTATAGGTCACATCTAACTCGTCATTTTGAATGTAACATAACTCATAAATTTTACGCGACCTTCTCATAAACTTTTGAGAATGTAGATTCTTTAACATCCACTACATTCAACATTTAGGGATTTGAGGAATAGTAAAATTTGTTGATCGTATACAATAAGATATTCCCCAGAAAATGAATAACTCTTTCACGAAGACGGCGTCGTGATTCACTATACGCTCTTTTCGCATTCGTCATCTGGCAACGAGAAAGATCAGGAGAGGCCAGATGTTTGCTGGGGGTCTGACATAATAATATGTTAGAGGGGGCAAGACAGGGGTCAGAATTGGGATGAACCGTACTAAATATTGTCCACCCCTCAAGTGAATCCTGTGAATAATGCCAGTATTTGTGTCTCTATCCCTCTTCCACAATTTCTTTCCACCTTTTCCTTCCTTTTTCTCTATACAACACATTGGATGCGGTAAAATTATCCATTTTGCGTCCGAATTGCTTCACTTTATCAATTGAATAATATGAATGTCTGGAAACGACTGTTAAGCATGTGTGTTATTATTCTGTATAAATGCGACACAATCTCTTCATTATTATTACTGTAGTTATTGCCATTCATTTATATGGTTACAGGAACAGGTTCCAGTTTATGCATCACCACCGAGTCCTGAGACTCAACAAGGAATTGTACATAAAAATTTTGAATACAGACCCATTCCAATTTATACTACTGCTAATTCAGCAGATAGATTTATACCACAGAGGATTGGTTATGATTTCGAAATATCCAGATTGAATTTAACGAGTCGAGAGTCGCAAAACCGTAGTGACGATGAGCGATATCTCAATGTTCTTCATCAGGTAAGTCGTTGCACATATATATTTATTTAGACAAGGCGGTTGAAGATTCAATCCTGAAATATTCAACACTATGTTGTTTTTTTTACTGTGTATCCTTTTGCCCCAATGGAGTTCGTCTTGAACTTCATGAAAATAAGAAAAACTGAATAAATAATCAAAGAATATGTTAATGAAATATAAATGGAGGATATAATCGATTATCTTAGCGATATTACTAGTCAGTGAACGATCGCAACGACACATTCAATGTCGCTTAAGATCGTTGGATTAGCATATAAGATCGGTAGCGCTTAATTCATAAGCGATCTTGCCGCGCCACAACGTCGCCCCGTGAATCTTCTCCATGACCTTCCTCACTAACTGCCGACCCCCCCTCACACTCTTCATAGCCACATATTTTTTTCATGGGTATAGCTTCTTCTTCTCGTGTATGTAAGTGAGACCAAGTGTGTATATCATGTATGTGTGCCTATAAGTAATGTGTGTATGTGCGCGCGTACATGTATGCAATCCAACTCGTTTTCCCCCCGTTTTCATAATCGACTTCACCATACGAATAGCGGCTCATTGATGCGGTGCGCGCGCGGGGCACGATACGTCGCCGTGGCGCGATTTACGAGCGTAATCGCGTAACACGTTGGCCGTGGTCGTGGTACGACGATCCTTGGCGTGCTCAATCTCTCGCAAAACCCGCAATTTACTTTACCCGATGTCCTCAATTCTGCCCACGCACTTTAATATCACCACACACTCAATGGGCTTAAATATATACATATCCTATTCAACCCTGTGCGATTCTAATCATTTTAATACATATTTTATGTATTTATTCTTTCACATTTTCTCTGTTTAATCTCGCATATATTTTATCACATTTTAGGTTAAGACAATTGATCATAGTTGGCGGAAACGAAGAATGGTAAAAGCAATGGACAAATTAAATGTTGTACGTGGTATTGGTAATCAACGGGTCCTCAATTTTACTGCAAAATCATCGTTTACTGAACCTAAAAGAATTTCAATCTATCAGAATAATCGTGAGAAAATAATTGAAGATTCATCGCCAAGTGATGTATGGAAAGTACGTGCAAGAACTAGACCTTTGATGGGAAATTTCGAGGAACCATTGAAGCTACCTGGTTATCGTCGTTTCCCATGTAAGGTTATAGCTGTTTGGGTATTGAGAGGTTCAAGTTCAATGTAAATTATATATTTATCAATGATCAAATGCTTGTGTTTAATAATTGAACCATTGTTTAGCACGAGGTGTGATTGATTGGAGTTCAACAAATGTCATAGTTGCGGCAATTGAACATAAATTATGTTTTTTTCATGATATCCAATGTGATTTGCCAGTTACTATTAATATTGAATTTCCCGAAGTCATATCAAGAAGAATTCGTTGCGTTAAATGGGATCATGATGGACATCATATTGCAATGTCTTCTCGAAATATGCATTTGGTTGTCTACAATGTTGCGGCGGAGAAAGTGGTATGGCGCGATAACTGCCCATGTGAAAATTGCATTATTCGGTGTTTATGTTGGAGTAACAATGACGCTGAAATTATTGCGTGAGTTATATTCTATATGGAAACATATACCTGAAACACAATGGAAAATACCAAAATAGCTAAATTATTCTGACAATCATTGAACAATAATTGACTGATTAATCATATACAGAGGATGCAGTGGCGGACGTTTGAGTGTGTTCAGAGCGCGTTGCGAGACCTCTGATCAGTCCGATCGGCTAATGGATTGTATTCAGGCACATGAGGGCAATGTCTTGAGTATCGGAATCTCACCAAACAATCGATATATCGTGAGTACGGGATTGGACAAGGGTGTGCGCGTTTATTTGTTTCCGGAAATGGCCATTTACCTAGAGATAGGGTATTACGATGCTGTTGATGTAATAACCTCATAAATTATTCTCTTTCTCAATCTGTGTCAGGCAAAATAAATAAAACAATTGTATTTGGAAAACCTATTTGATATAGACCCACGCTTGGCATCCTTGGGAAGCTGGTACGTTATGCATAGGCGGTGGCCTCGGCGACGGCTCACTGTCCCTTTGGGACATCCCAAGACAGCAGTGCATCGGTTATCGACGAGTCGATTTCTTGAGTTACGTGAAGCATTTGGCGTGGAACATGCTCAGTGGAGAACTGGTTGTCGTTTGGTATTATTGGGAGGATGACACTCGTCGCGTCACTATTCCTGTACTCTCGAGTTGGGATCGAGTAGTCGACGTTGTGAATTTCAAACAGAGTGAAACGAGTATATCTATTGCTAACATTATTTGGAATCCACAACAAACAATTATTGGTAAATCAATAATGAATGGATAGTTTTCTAGTTTTCTTTTCATGAGAACTATTATTATGTGATATTTTATCTTGAATACAGAATTTTTTTTAGGTTTACAAACTGAAGATCAAATTCAGTGTTTGAATATGTTTGGAAATTATACTAACGCGTGGCAGAAAAAAACTATAAAGGGTGGGAGGCAATCTGCTGGTCAGAGGAGCGTCTTTGAACTTTGCTGCATACGTTGAAAATACATTGTTTATTATTTATTTCTTCTCCTAGCAGTTTTTTAATGTGTTCCTTTATTCTTCATTCCTACACGTTTTATTGCGACAGAAGACGTTTCCATCGTGGATACGATGGAAGCTGTTTTATTAATGATGACAGCAATATAAAATTCTCCTCCAGATGTAAATATTTTTATTACATATTATTTATATTTTATTTATGAATTTTTGAATCTCACATAAAATATTTCTGCTGGACATATTCCACACAGCCATACATTTGTCTTTTATGTTCTCTCATTTCTCGGTTGAGAGCGCGCAATGTTGTCATGAGAAATAGCGATTGAATTGAACGCAATTTAAGAAGCTGCAGGTGCAACACACCACTCGCGGTGGATGATCATGCTACGCGATAGAGCCAACACTGTCCGTTGTCTTGGCAAGAAGCAACGATAGAATAAAAGGAAAAAGAGGTTATACACATTATATACCGCCGTAACGATCCATTGCCACAGAGTACACTTCATCCACATGACTCGAGGTGTGTTTATGAATATGGTGCGGTATATCCACAGCAACGTGAAGTTAAGAACTACATCCAATGTAATATGATGCTCTAGTTCACATCAATCATCTCATTATGCGAACCAAATTATTGCAATTGAATAAGTTCTATTTTTGTATTGGCTAATCAATAAATGCCATTGGCGTTGAGAGTTTCTTTACTATGAAGGATCCATCAAATTCGTAAAACAATATTCAGCGTAGATATCCGTCAATTGGCTTCAATAAATATTCATACATTCATTATTTCATTCGTATATAAAAATGTTATTTGATTAACGACTTCTAGTTTTTTCCATTTTCCATTTTTACATATTTTTATAATAATTTTATAAAATTCAATATACATAAATAATTGTCGAGCTCGTGTATTAATTTGTATCACGTCCTTCCACGTATCGAGTAGCTTGATTCGTAGTTTACAAATTGTTGTTCAGATATGCAAAACATATCCAGAACTCATCAAAGATTTATGAGAAATGTGTTGCATTAATATGAAAAAAAAAAAGAAAAAAAGAATGAAATAATGTCCATAATACTCATGGTGATTTCCCGACGATATACTATAATCATTTTAAATATCCGTATGGCCAGGAAAATATTCCAAGCATACTTTACTGTCATCCCACTGGCATCCTGGGTTACTCTATTAATTCAACTCCCGTTTACTCTTTCCGATTTAATTGCTGTCAATGTACTCGACATATCTTTCAAGGAAATTGCTAATCATATATGTGAATATTGATTAAACTTTTTTTTTTTCATGTGTACACTGTATTACTTTGTAAACGTATATGTAATTAAGAAATTATAAGAATATGTGCCGGCATGTTGATAAAATATATCTCCGCAAAATTTCTACAGAAGGTTTATTTCTTGGAATTAAAAATTCCACCTCATCAATGTATCAATGTGATGGTTTTTTTTTTCAATTTTTTCTGTGGTTCTCCGCCCATCTTCTTTTCCCTCACGCCTGTTCTCGTCTCGTACTTGTGCTCATCTGGTAACTGCTTGTGTTGCTATAGCAATACAACCACACGGGAGTGCATTCTTCAGTGGTAAAGAGACAGAAGTGAGATGCATAGTCTGTTGGTATAATATAGTCTCTCGTTATCTACCGACATTCATCATGGCGACAGCCTACACCACTCTTCAGAAACTCGACTCTTATGTCTTTTCCGGCTTCCTGATTAATAACGACGTCTCGAGAATGAAGAAAAAGTTAAGTAAATTAAAATCGCATTCATCGTCCAATAGTAAATACTGATGCCGCGTATTTCCGAACTTTTCGGAGTATAAATGTAATGACAAAGAGATACTTCAATGGGCTCCGAAGTTTTCTTTCACTTCATAATCTTCACTACGATATATGAAATACGCTCTTGCGGTTTGCGCATTTTCTCTTTCGTGACCACAAAATATTTTTACTATCGCTGTATTTGGAAGCGGAGATAGCAGATGGAATTCGTAGTGCGTGGTCACAATATCAAGATATATTTTAGTAATGGAAGGTATAAGTCTGTGGCAATAGATTGTGTGTGAGTGTATATATTTGTGGCGAACAATCGACGAGTAAAAGGCACGACGAAATTCTCTTCTCTTCGTATTCACGCATGCTCTCTCGCCTTCTATATTTCCCCCGCGTTTATAGTTATCCGACCTCTAAATATGTCCTAGCGACGATCGGTTTATCGGTTTATATTTCAGACAATGCATAGTATATATCGGGCGAGTCAAACAAAGAGGGATATAGTTAATTTGTGAATTCATCCAAAACTCTGATACACATCAGAATAGTGCACTGTAATTTTTTCATTCCCATCACAATTGCCAATAATAGAAGAAGAAAATCGAATAACCATTGGAATGGCTTTCGATTTTTTTCATCTCCCATCATCTTTCTCCCCATTCTTTTCGTCATTACTTCTTGACTTGGGAATCATCCGATGAGCGACTTCCAACCGCAAATCCATCTCCCACCGCCCATCATTATCTTTGCCAATATTCCATCAGTGGGTTTTTACGAATAATCAATTTCAAGCTGGACTGTACGCAATGTTCCTTCCACGCTCTCGCGTGCCTGTTCCACTATTACTTATAATAATACACAATGGACATATGCATGAGTATCAAATGTAAAATTATTTCAATGCGAAGTTTCTTCATGCTAAAAAGGAATTTTTTCCCATGTGGTTTAATAAATTTTAATTACAAAACCGATCACCTTGTATAAATTTGACTTTATTTCGGGCTCGCATTTTCTCCATGCGCATGAATTTTACTCAGTGCGTTGGTTGTGTCGTCGCCCCGTTACTTACTTGCATGGAAGAAAGGGCAGTAGACTCCATTCTGCTGTTCGGCGTGAAATACAAGCTGCGACATTGCCGGTAACGCGGCGGCATGTTTACGAGAATTCAAGTAAGAACTATGCGCACACGCTGTTTCCGCGCGCATTTACTCATTTATTTTTCGCTCGTCTCACGTGCTCACCCTTTCATTTTATCTGCTTTCTTTACGTGTTGCGTTGTCATCGTCGTGGGATGGACGTCCGTGTGTAGGTAATCAAATTACCATCGTCATCTGTAAATTTTGGATATTCAAATCCATGAAACTTTATAAGTGAATTGACAATCTTTCATATTATAATACCTGAATCTTGAAATTAAATTCTTATTTACGGAGATTTCGCACGTGGTAACTGTCATTGGGTCGTTAATTTTTCCTTGTTGATTATCAAATCTGTTAGAATAATTTAGTGTTTGTATCTATACGTGTGGATACTGTATATGCGCACTCCTCTTGTTTCTATATACCTTGTTCATCGTCTATGTGGTTACCTAAACCTATATACGTACGTATATGCTCTCTCCACTTGTGAACCTCTTGTGACCACTAATAAGTAACAACGGACCACCTGGCCGAAGACAATAATTACCCTGGCCATTAACGGCGTGCCAAGGAGGATCCCGTCGGCGTTCTCTGTTCCCCATCGCCCGTCCTCCCACTCTGCCTTGCTCCCTTTTACTTCTGGACATGTTACGATGCTCGTTATATGCCGCGAGTCTTCACGTCGGTGGGATATACAAGCACAAACAGCAGCACCAGGAGGAGCATATCGACAGCAGCAACTATCGCGGTACTATATGCAGCTCACTATTTTTCGCCTGTCTCACTTGTACACTATACGATTCGTAGCGTTTTTGATTATCTTACAGGATGGCTCTTTAACTATCTCAGTTCGACGCCTCGTTCGACTTCAATATGTAAGTATTATATGGTTTTTACTGCCTGCTAATCGGTGAACCCTCTTGGTAGATTGGCTATAACAACGGGGGCTCTATGACTGGATTGAAAGTTATGAGCGCGTATTTTAAAAGGCGGAGTTCTTGTGTTAAGGTACGATAATGCCGATGTATGTATTATGTGTATTGGTAATACGCAAACATTTCATATAAGTTTTTTTTTCTTCTCCAAGTATATGTTAGTGAAGGAGGAGGAAGCACGGAGAGGAGGGCCTCCCACCGTTATTAAGACGTTCAAACTGAAATATATGGAGTCCAACAAGAATAATTGGCGATGTAGTAAATATGAAAGGGTAATGATTTATCGCACTCGTTTTTTAAAATTGCAGAACTTCATTGAAGGCCTGCCGCATTCCATTTATGTGTATATTTAGATTTGAATCTATAACATGATGAAAGAGAAAAATTTTTATTCGTCACTTAACAAAATGTTTTTTCCAAATAATGGCAGTATGATTAACATGGTTTTTATATGAACCGTGAGATAACTTAACGGACGTTTCCACGTTGCCTTTCATCTCAGTTTAATTGCTTCGTATGTATAAAAATATATATATATATACGAAAAAACGTCTCCGTCGCCTGGACGAAATAATTTCATACGATTATTCAATCAATGTCGGGGGTAATTAACCAGAGGCTAACGCGGAGGACTGCGTGTACTTTCGCCTGTTGCAAACTCCAAAACAGGTTTGAAGACTTTTGTATCTCCACTGTATAGAGATATGTTCCATATATTTACCTCTATAATTGTATACATAATAGAAAAATTTTTTCATACTCTCGCAAAGAAAATATAATTCACTTCAAGTTGCGATTACACTCACCCCATTATTCTTACACCCTTCAATAAGACCTCATATAAATTTTTTCTATTTTCTACTTACTCAATATTTTTTTTTTTGTCGTTTTGCATCAATGATTATACGCATGATAGAAATTGAATGGATATCCATTTACGTTTGATTCACGGGACCATAAGAGATCACTATTGCGATTATTCGCCTCAATCCAATGCGAACTTGTTGCGTAACATTCTGTATAAATATATATATATATATATATATATTACTGCCTATACACTTTCAATTTCTCGTTATTTTCTTGCGTGATGCATCCCATTACGATTGGGATAACCGTGGAGTTTAGCTTCGATACGATGCAAAAAAATAAAATGAGCGGAAAGAATGAAAATGGCAGCAGAAGTGAGAAGTTGGTTATTTCTGGGAAAATTGTTCAGATATTCAATTTACAAACCCTTTCTATAGAATACTCCCTTTCACATCTCTGTATGCTTTCTCGCTTGCATTATATCTGCGTAGTCAATTATTTCATGATTCTCTTTCTCACAAACGCCATATAAACATCGACGAATGAATAGATTCACGCGTAGCGGGGGTGCGTGATTAATGTTTTTTCCTCGGCTCTTTGGCAAGCGGCGTTCAGCCCTTACATATGTCTTCACAATTATATACTGACAACTGTCGTTATACGTTACAATAATTTGTGTGTATAGAGTGTAGCGTGTAGAGTGAAAATACGAGAAGAAGTTTTGAATAGCCTACGGCATATATACATGTGAGGGCAATAATTAATGAATTTGCTTTAAGACAAATTCAATTTTAAAATTAAAATAGGTATTCATTATAATGTTCCATCCTTTGTGTAAATCAGCGTTTAAATTATATTAAAGAATCACCTATACCTATGATAGTGTATATTTTACAATGTATATGCGCTGCTGCAAGAGGAGGCTGCATTTTCGCAGGTGGTCTCGACGCGTCCAGATTTTTATTTCCAAACACCACGGCTGAAACTTTAACCATCGTTGTAACTCAAGTACTTGGACCACAGCGTACACATACACACATATTCTTTGCTACTCTCTTCCTCTGTCTGATCTTCTTTGCCTCTCCAGTTCAGTACAAAGCTATCTTCTGATCTCCGTTCCGCATCCTGCCGCTGCCGTCGCGCGAATAGAAGAGGAAGATCGTACGTGCGCCGTGAAATGTACTCTGTATTTTTTTTTTTTTTTCTTCCGCTCTGTCTATACACTCTACTTTTAGTTTTATCATTTTTTTTTTTTTTTTTACAAGAGCTTCTAAGTCAATTCTCTTTGCTCTGATTTCTCACACATTGTCCTCGCGTGTCCAGGCGAAACGTAGAAATATTTTTCATTTCATTCTTCATCTTTCTATCCGTATTTATCTATTTATATAAATGTATATATATATATATATATTAACATGTTTATGGGCAAAAATTGTGAACAACTATGGGAAAGGAAGACGCATACTATTGGTATGAAGCTAACGTTGCCTTTGTGCTTGGACCACTAGTACCGCCACACCTGCATTGCTCTTCCGCGTGGTGCGATGCTACGCCATTTCCACTGCGATCCGCAAGGCATATAACTGCGACATCAGCTGGCCATAAACGATGGAATGCGATCAGGAAGTCGTGACTGGGTGGACAACAGACCATACGCTGCGTGTGACACGACGACATTACGAAAACAAATCTCTCTTCCCTTGTTTTGTGTCATACGACAAGCAATCTTGTACACGACATCTCAAGACAAATATTTACCACTTATTATGATTTGCGTTTAAAAAATCTATGATACATTACAAACATTATACATGAATAGGAAGTACAGTAGTTGTCAGAGTAAACTTTCAGCATGTACCATTTTCCTTGCGACAACAATGGGTATATGAAGTTAATTGAAATATTGTGAATGAGCTTTTTCAATACTATATATCAGCTCACGCGAAATATTGGCTATGACAGGTCAATAAATCAGAGTATTGAATAAAGTTCGTGTACATGTATCATGATAATCCACCCCGTGTCCAATTTTATTGAATCAATGATTATTGTAGACAATATCGAAAAATATATCATTGAATGGAGATGCAATGCATCCGTCTTGGCTCAGTTTACGAGTCCACGGTTCACTGTATTTTACAAAAATATCAAATATATATCGCGTCACGGACTTTTTTTTTCGTCAGCCGCAAAAGCGTAGCAAACCACAGAAGCGAGGAAGTAGCACACAAATACATGTATGATAATAAAGAATGGTCAGTACTTGTGATATATTTATGTGTGTTTGTTGTACATTTTTTTATTCTTTTTTTTTTTTCATATACTCACAGCCAGCAGTTGCGACGGAAGTAGGATGGTGCGGGAAAACGCTAAAAAACATGATAGAAATGAAATGTTTAAAAACGTTGGCAACTTTGCTGTGTGTATGGAACGATCCGTTACCTCAGGCGTCTCAATAGTACTTCTCGATCTCGCGCTAGAGGTGCATGAGAATGGAGAGAACATCTACACCAGATGCCCTCCAATGATTTACCTCGCGCCTTCCGTTAAACCCCGTTTGCTCCAACCGCTCCGTTCAATAAACCAAAAACAAACAAAAAAAACAATCATAAAATATTATTTATTCAAGAAATGTAATGATATAAAAATATAAAAATCAATGAAATACACAGGATGACGCATATTAATTTTCTCGATTAAAATAAACGAAAAAAAAAAAAAAAAAAGGAAAAGGAAAAAAATATGGGGAGAGGAAAGGCAAAGTAGCAAAAGAGACAGTAGATTTGAGGGTGTGCGTGCGCTCGGGCAATTAGATATTTATCTCCACGTTAAAAGTGGGGAAACGTGTTTCCGTATTTAAATAATTATGCACATTACACCCAAGGATAGTTCTCTATAACGACTGCTCAGAAACGAGATTAGATTTTTTTTCATATTTTTCTGGCTACTTGCTTCTGTCACACACACACATACACACATATATATATTTATATACATATTCTCTGCCAAACTATCCAAGAGGTCATAATACGAATAAATGGTATGTATTTGTCTTTTTCATAGTCCCAGGAAATTAAATCACATCACGTCCATTCAACATCTATTTATATACTAGAAATGTGTTGCATAAATTTTGCACCATAACATATACATAATATATGCATAAATATAGCATTATTTTGATTGTATTCAGAAGTTATTTGAATACAGAGTATCAATGTACATTGTATTCAATACCAAGATAATGTTTTCATTTTTTTTCCGTGCATTCTGTAAAAAAAGAAATAAAGAAAAAGTAATGAGAAGAATGATGAATTTAAATATAGTAGAATAGGTAAAGTATGATATGTTTGCATATACATATATACTCAGTTTGGATCTATACTGGAGTTTCGGGTGGAAAAACATTTAAATAAAAAGGAAAAGTGATAAATATAGATAGTTTGAGAGAGAACTAAGAGGGGTTAGTGGAGAGAATGAAAGAGAATATGTGGATTACGTGGATGATGCGGGGTACCCTCAAGCTAGTAATCTTTATAATTTGCCTATTCCTCGATGACTCGTGTAATGCATGGCTGTCGCAACCACGAAGAAAGCCCTCAGGCGCTACTTCACCGTGATCTCACCGAGTGAGTTTAAAGAATGAGACGCTTCCTTCTCTAACAGAACTATATATGTGTATATTTATATTTACGTATGTATAGATAGATAACATTGATACATGGAGGTAATGAAAAATTGGGTGAATTTGACATTACAGTTTTACTCGTGAATTTCAACTTGTTCTCTTCAACTTTTCACTTTGATTCATCTGATTATTCGTAAATAAAGAAGAAAAATACATGTTCGTGCCATGGCATATGGTTTTTTGCTACAGTTGAGTGTATGGTTTTGTTATGTTCTTTTTTTTTTGTAACTTTATCGCGACAAACAGTAGCGGACCGGATAGTAAATATAAACGATCGTGATAAGGTAATTGCTAAGCATGAAAGATCGAAAGAGAGAAAGAGAAAAAAAAGAAAGAGTGGTTCCTGCGGTCGTGAGCGGAGAGATCAAGGGAGATCCAACAAGAGTACATATATATATATATATATATAGGTGCAGTGGTCAAGCGAAAAGAGAACCCGCAAACGAGATTTCTCTTTCTCTCAGGCGTCGTCAAACCAACTTTGGACCCTACTTTTACAGCAAGAATGACCTGTAAATAGCGGGAATTACCGTAATTACCGGATAGAAGATAAAGCAATCGATGTTAACGTCCGCACGATCGTCGATCGCATCTGTATTAAATATAAAACGTTTACTGGTATATATATATACACCTGTATGCATCAGTAAATAACATCAAATCAGTAAGTTTTAGAAGATGACGTTTCACAACCATCTTAATAGTATCTACGTGACTCTCAGGTGGAAGTGAATGTCAATTGATGATGATTGCTGTTATTATATGATCGTTATTGCATTTTTAACGCGATAAAGTGAAAAATAATTTAGCCAACATCCTGCTTAGCTCATGAGCGGTTTTGGTTATTTATTATGTTGGATTTTTTTTCCATCATCATGCAAGATGATGGATTAGTTCGACGAAACAACTTTTATTTATTTAATTTAACTTCTATATACCTACGTGTATGATTTCTCCAACAAATTTTTCATTCATAAATTTAATAAAAACTATATACTGAATATAATAACAACGGTGAAATAAATTGCCACCACTGAAAATTGTCTTGAAAAACTAAAATGAAAATCTGCTTCATGAAAAATGGGCAATGCCGTTTAGCTTAAGATAATATATATACAATGAGAGCGCGTATTTAATGGGAATCACAATGATTCCGCACGATTGCAATTAATGCCGTGGCAAGTTCTGCTCATTAATTGCCCAGTAATCTGGTGTTTGCTAGCACGCGAGAAGGATCAGAAGATCGCACGTGCCTCGCAATAAAAACATTGAAAACCTCTTATACGACCATTTCTCTTACTCCTTTTCTCTCTTTTCCTCTGGCACTTTTTTTCTCCATTCACTGGCGTTGATCAGGTGCACACGAGAAATAAGGAATAAAGAGAATGAGTAGTGGGCATATAGTAGGCGGAGTAGGTGGGGCGACCAGAGACAGGAGGGTAACATTAATTAGTTGGACACGAGGTGGCGCACCGTTGGTATCGATAAATTAGGAGAAAAGATCGTTGGCGATCCGCCACGCCGATATCTTCCACTTTCATATATATATATATATATATATATGTTTAACTGCTCGTATATAGGTTGTATAAATTCGCGATCGATTGGTTGAGATAGGGCTTTATGAATATGACACTCCTAATTGATTCGTTTGGTTGCACTTACACTATACAATTCTCGATTATCCTTAAAGAGTTGTTTTATTCGTATGTAATGCAATAAGGTCAAGAGAGAAACACGCGTTTCGTATACATAGATACAATGATACATGTACTTGATTAATCAAGCTGATATTGGTTAAATCCTATTGCCATACACACAATCTGTGAAAAGAGCAGGTTTACAATCAATGCACATCGTTAGCAGTAATTATTGAAACCAGATTGAAAGAATTACATTCCTCATTCAATTCAATATGTATGTTGTCGCTGTCCATCATCCATTTCATGGAGTCACGGACACCACAAAAAAATTCCGAGAACACTAATCCAATTATCTCCGTGCATGGGCTATGTAAGTTATTTAGATTTTCATATTTACTTTCATAATGCTCAAATAAAGACAGAAAAAAAGGAATTGGAAAAGTTAACAAAGAACTATTATCGAAGCGCTCCGAGTGATTTCTCTCGTACTTTATTCAGTAACATCCCATAGAAACTCGTGTATGTACACGTATAAGTAGCATGTATAGTGAATGCATTTGAAATCACGTTGGATAATAATATTCCATCACTGCACACGAGTCTATATCGCAAGTTCGCATATAAGCATTATATTGCGAGAGTATTATTATATTACCACTGATATACTGCAACTACTTATTAGACTGTTGGAAAAAACAAAAATTAAATTCATTGACTTCCATAACTTACAAATAATTCGATTCAATAAATTCTTGTGAAGGGGTATGCCTTCACTTCTTACGACAATCGAAATGATTTCGTGGTATTTAATCATTAATCTATTGAACTGGTTTGTAATTGAAGTTTCAGGGACTCGGTACGCGATCATTTATATCAACGTAAGAAAAGAAGAATATAACGAGAAAAATATTCTACATGCCAAGTAGATGATGTGAAGAATACTATTTTTTCCAAAACTCGTGCATGTTTCACATGGATACAAAAAACTTTCGACCAATTATCTTGAAACGAAACAAATTATATTTGTTAAATTATACACAGCTATATTTTTTTGTTCAGTGTGTACTGTGCATATAAATAGATGATTATTCATCTTTTCTATGGATATTATAATTTTATGCATATGTATTTTTGCTTTTATAAATCTACATGATGCTTTTGAATGGGCTGCACCTGCCTCATTTTACCATAAGCGCGCACCACTAAGCAAATCTTATCGTTGCACGAGAGTTGAGCTTTACAGGCAATCCTGCGTTGTTTATCGTGTATTTAGTAGTCCGACTATGGCTGTTTCATAGACCTATTCGTTGTCCAGCACGACGTTAAAGGGGCGCAATATGGGAGAATGTATGTGTGTGAGTGTATATTGAAGTGAAAAAAACAAAAAGTTGGGAAGAAAAAGGTGATATCCATATAGGTATATGCGAAGAGTCATAAACCGGTAGGTGAAGATGATGATGCGTTGGCCCTGTTTTTCTGGGCATTCTTCATATAATATATCTACACATTGTCGGGGGCAAGGGACAAAATAATTGCATCCTCGCCACGAGTCTGTACTTGTCTGTACACGTCGTCTCCCCGTCTCTTGTGCTTGGTATCTTCTTCCGTTGAGTCTCTTCGGTGTAACTCTGTATATATGGATACGTCGTGTATGGATTCATCTCTCATCTCCTTCACTACTCCTCTCTTTATATACGCGTCCACATATATAAATTACTCGTTTCATTCACACTGAATATATGTATATATTGCCTGTATATATTCCAATCTTTCTGTTCAATCATTTTCCTTCCAATGTGGGTATATATATATATATTTTTCTTCATCTGTTTGTCCATTCGTTCACGTTCGTTCCATGAACATGAACACATGTATGGATATGTGTAAATATTTATTGTATATATGTAGCAAAAAAATTAAAGGGTCAAACTGAGACAGCAATGTATAACTCACTTGCGTATGCATGTATGCAAATTGCGGAGTCGGTTGCAAACTTTATGCACGCTGTGATGATTTGTTCGTTGACGCATGTAAAGATGCCTCCTTTCTTTCTTATTCCTTAAACTTTGCGTCTTCGTCCTGCTTTTTACTCTCACCATCATCTTTACCTTCACCTTCTCGCACTTTTTTTTTGTCTCATTTATTTTCTCTCCTCTCTGCTTCTTATATATACATACTAGTGTAGTTGCGTCTACCACAGCTGCCTCCCGCAAACGCGCCGGTGAATCCATCGCGAGTTTTCCCCACCACGCGACAAGCCTCACGACAAGTTACGACCGTCAGACACGCGAACTCTGAATCTGTGACTTTTTTTCCATTTCTATTTACCTCTCTCACTCACTCCCTCTCTCACTCCCTCACTCTTTAACCTTCCTGTGTTCTTCACTCTCCACTTTATTTTTTTTTACCCCCCCCATTCGATTCTACCGCACTTCGGTATCTTTACCACAGTACACCCTCAGGGCACACGCGCCTATTGAAATGTTTTTGTTCTGTTTATTTCACTCTTATTTCTTCTTTTCCTCTCTCTGCGTCTCAACTACTCTGGCGGTCCCACTCTCACTCTCTCTCTCTCTCTCTCTCTCTCCGTCTCAGCTCTTTCTCTTTACGTGCGGCCGTTAATTATCGTGCGCGAGCTTAACCGGCTGATTTAATCTGTCGACGTGCCATTGAGCGGCCAATCGCTACTGCGGGAACACCTCGCAACGCATTCGCCTTTTCTTGACCTACGGCAAAGATGAATGAAAAAAAAATAATGAATTGAAATTTATTTCATCAACAAAACATGCATTTATCATGAAATTTTATACCGTGAAATCGCACGCAAATATATATAGTTGTATATGTTAGTGAGTTATATATATATATGAAAGAGTATGATAAAAATGTTGATAAGAACGCGACGGTTGTTTTTCTTTTATTACTTTTACTCTCATAGAGTTAGCTTGACAGTCAATTAATCCCGGAATTAATTAACCGAATGGCTATGTGAGCGCAGGAAATTAATAATTATAATGCAAACGGTAATAGCTCGCGTTCTCTCTTGCTCTCATCATCACGTGTAGTTATGAGCACACGATTCTGCAACCAAAGTATATCTTCAAGTATACACCCGTGAGTCGCAAGGTTAATCCAATGGAAATGTGTGTATAAGCGTTCGTTTCACTCATGCTCCTATTCTTTTCTCATATTTCTTTTTGTATATGCCCTCCGGTTCATGCATTATGAACTTTAATATCATTTGAATTCAAATATCGCATTGCAAAAAAATTATAGACCCCTTAGAATTATTTTAATCCCACCCATCTCTCTCCTCCCCCTATCATAGCTCCATATATACAAATACAGCGCAATAGTGTACACTGAGCATTTTTTTCTTGTTCTTTGCGAACGATACTCCGCTACTTTTGTGCTGTTTCTCCGCGTGATCGCATTGTTGAATCTAACCACGAGCCCTATTGTTGTGAGACTACTGTTGGGGTAATTCAATAAAATATCTCGATTTCTACTTGTTGTCCCTCTACCTCCTTCAACCATTCCACGTTCAGTTTTAATGTCCATTAATCTTGTCCAATGGTCCTATTGCCTCGTCATATACGATCCATGAGCTATGTTTTCTGCGCCTAACGATCGTGCAAGGCAGCCAGCGATGCGGCTCCACGTATACAACAGCGTGAAAATGTTGGTAAGCATTCAACAATACTCCACGTTCAAGTAGGTGAATAGACAAAAAAGGCAAAGATAAACCAACAGAAGGAAATTGTAAAATGAAAAAAAGAAAAAAAAAATTGCGAAGTAAATAAAAAAAAATATAGAAGTATCATTGTGATACTTGGATATTGTGGGAGAGGAAAGGTATATGGTGGAAACCTTTTGGCTGTCAAGAGACGATAGGATAAGAAACTTATGCCTCTGCGTTTGCTTCCGTCCACGTTCCCGCTGTTCTATGATTTATGCCGAATCGAACAGCGACCGAAGATTTACGAGAAGACATTCCACTTCCTCTTGTGCCTGAGCGAGACGAAACGTGAACCTTATTTGGTGACGTACACCTATTATATTGCAAATTCAACTTTGTAATTTCTTATGTTATTTGAACACATCATATTCTCAGTGATTAGTAACTACATACGTAAATTTAATAGACATTCAATCTTCCAAGGATTAATTTGATAAACGTATGTTTGTGTGAATTGGAATACAGACGCGAAGTGTGTATAGGTCAGTAACTATATGACAAAAAAACTACAAGGGAAATCTCGCTCTTTATCAGAACAGAAAAGAGATGGAAAAGCAACAAAAATTAGATGGTATATTACAATAACGATAATAGCGATGGGTGATAAATAGCGTCTGTTTATAACCACTATAATTTCTCGCAATATTCACGATATCAAACGAGTATACGAGCGCATATCGATTGAGATCATCGTTGCAAATTAAAGTGCACGGCAAAAAAAAAAATATATGAGATGAATTTATCATTGAAATTTTCCACGAAATATCAACTGGATAGGGCATATCCACTTCATCCGCGGTTAATTTACAAGTACCTATATATACAGGCGAGAAATGAAAAGCGAATGGGAATGATAATAATTTTCAACATCGTTTTTCTTCTTTAGTTATATACATTCGTATAATCGTTTTACTCTTACTATATTTTTTTTTCACCCTTGACGACAAGTTGATTTATAGAATCGCCCTTGGCGTCCACCAATGGTCGCGGTCAGTCGCATTGCGCTGCCTTGTTATCGTGAATGCGTCTTCGGCGTCGCTTCGTAACTTTATTAACTCACAGACTCGCGAGCTGGCGTTGCATTCCCCCATATTCCCTCTCTCTCTCTCTCTCTCTCACTCTCTCTCTGTTGCAGTCTCATCTGGCGCACGAGTTTGATGAAGCACTTTCTATATACGTAAGATACATTGTACAACGACAATTGCTATAGGGATGAAAAACAAAGAAGCTTCATATATTGTGGCAGAAGAGAATTATGGAGAGTGAAGCGAGGACGAAGCATTAGCGTGCTAAGCAGATGCAGATGAAACAAATGGATTCGACGAGTGACCGCCGTAAATTCACAGTATCGTTGACACAATCCGAGCGCCCTCGCACGAACCCGCTACGACCTTCCGCGCCCCCGTTTCCTCTCACTGACGTTCTGCATTTACTCACCGTCCCACAGGACAAATCTTCACGTCCAATCGTGTCTGTTTCATAGCGCTGGTGTTCATGTGGCTTTTGAAAAATATTATAGACAATTTCATAGAGAAAAAAGAAAAAAAAAAAGAAAAAAAGAACGGAAAATGGTAGACTATCTAAGTGTATCATTCTCAACATGATTATTGATAGTAATATAAAATAAAGAGGGAGCTTGGACTCTGAAGATGCCGACACGCCACCACCTACTGAGCTTCTGGACGATCGAGATGCTGCATCAACCAATGTGAATGTAAGTATGTATGTATGCACAAGAATATATATATATATATATTATATATATACTAGATAGCTCACGCTCCCGGCTGTAATTAAACTAAGTACAGTTACTTCCACAAGTCCATCGTTCACTAGACACTACAATGTTTTATTATTGTTTCGGTTGAATAACAAATGTTTGCAAAGTCATACTTGAACAAGATTTGATACATTTGTGCGTGCTTTCACGTCACCGGAAGGTAAAGAAGAACATGAAGCATATATGTACCAGATGCCGCGCCTTTTCTCTCCTACGACTGTAAGTTCTACGCGGTGGTAGCAATTAATAGCACGTCGGTAATGCCCAGTTGGCATGCGAGAGAAGGGTCTAGCTATATAGCGCCTTTGAATTTACTATCTTGCCCCTACGTGCACGGATATATGAGATATCTTCGTATAATATATAGGATATATACACAGCTCCCAGGAAGCCAGCCACTCTAATTAATCCGAATTCTCTGCTAGTACTCTACAAGTTTAAAAGTCAATGAAAATAAAAATTTCACAATTTTCTTGTCTACTGACCAGGTTTTATTTATTATCTCATCTTTTTCGTTTTTCCCCACATCATTTGATGCAATTATTAGCGATTGATAGTTACCGAATTCTGCAACACGGAAATATATACAGATAATTTTTCTTGTGCGATATATCGTGCCAACCAGTAGCAAATCCATGGACTTGATGCGAGACCTTACCGCTCCTTTTGATATGCTGTATAGTAAAGTGCTTCAGCGAGATTATTATCGAAAACTCGAGTGCATTAGTCCCCTTCGACAGCTATCCACAAGACAGCCAGTGAAATGCGAAAAATAATGAAAGCACATCAGGGTATGCGCGGCTAATATATATGTATATATCCATTTGTACATTTATATCACCTTTTTTCTCCCCCCATTTTAATTCATCACTATTATTTATTCATTATATTTGTATTTTGTTTGAGCAAGTAAGAGATTGTGTAATGGGTATATAAGTAGTTATGAGGAACGGGTGTGCTGTCGCGATTCAAGAGTGACACACGTCGGACCTCGAGCTATCTCCTTCATGCATATAATAAACTATCTACGATCATTCATCGTCAATGTTGATCATAAGTAAATGGAAGGTATAGAGAGATTTTAAAGATTTCGATCGGACTCGTGTCGTACGTTTTTATGTAATCTATTCAGAGAATGTCTGATTGATATTTCAGGCAGATGAGCACGTGGGTGGTACATAATATAAATCATTCTTATATTCATTTCATTCCTCTCAACGTATATCAAGAGACCGCGTCTTGCGCCAAGTACTTCTCTACGCGGTGTTGCACATACACACACACATACGCACACACCTCTTGTTGGCTACTGCGATCTACACACGACAAAACACTATCCTGCTCAACTTGAACGAATAGCGCGACGAATAACTATATAATTACAGCAAATTCTCCGAAAATGTTTGCAATTCACTTCGATACACTGAGGATTCTTTCTCTTGGTGCAAGTACTACTAGTTCGGGGTAATCCCACGGTATTCTGTCAATACACATGAATGGTATTTTCCATTATCAACAACATATTGACAGTAATTGAAGACATGCAGTTCAATAAGTTTCAGTTGTCCATCATCACTGTACATATGTCGTGATTATTTTTTTTTTACTTTGTATAACACTTCATCTTGCGTTGACGGGATCATTGGCTTTTCATTATTGCCAACAATATTCTCGACTTCCAGTCGAACATCCGTTGCCTCCTATAGAGTTTCATGTACGCTAACACGTTCAGTGGTATAGCTATATATATATATATATAACACATATATAGGACTTGCAGTGATGTTAGGAGAAGTGAAGAAGCAATTGAAGCGAAAATGTGAGCGTAAGAATTCGCGTGAACTTTGAGAAGTCGATTATCGCCCATTCAACTTATCCGGTCGTCTACGGGAGTCAGAGTTCGTGCGCGCATTCAACCAACCCAGGTGTCCGCCAGTAAAATGTAACGTGGAATTAATTAAACGGCAGGTTTATAGTCTCAGCTACGGTGAATTGGAATAGCCGCGCGCGGCGGCCAGTTCTCGACGCGCCACCGCCCACGTTTTATATATGTATATATCTTGTACGTCCGCTTCGCAACGTCATGAAAGAGCCATGAGAACTGCGCCTACATTTCTTTCGTCATATGAAAATAGATTGGACCTTTTCTTTTCATTCTTTGTATACGAAATGTTCAATGCAATGAATAAATGTATACATGTATAATTTTTTTTTTTTTTTTCATCAGTTTGGTAATATGGGCGATTTGCGCCGATTGAATGTATAGAAAAGGCGACTATATACCTATACGTGATGGAACGCAACAGTAATAAAAAATAAATGAGATATATATAGATAAAAAGCCGTATACACTCATTAAGTTAAGTGATGAGGCACATTCTAGAGTCTGGCGTGCACGTCGTCGCTGATGTTGTTAAGAAACTCCCGAGAAATGAGAGCAAATGAATACAATGTAAAAAAAAAAAAATTAAAAAAAAAAAACAAAAAGAAGAAGGAAAAATCAAATTAATTTTCAATCGATGAGAAAAATTAAAAATAAAAATAAACAACATTAATGAACATGCGCGGAAAATGAGTGTGTGCGGCACTAACGAGACAAACTGTCTTTAAAAAGAGTTCGGACGTGTAAACCTGACATGGTTGATACAGTCATGAGACATGTATATATATATATATATATATCTATCTATACACGTATACATACAGGGAGAGAAACAGCGAGACTCCAGGGGGCAACTTTAGTCCGGTATATACCCACTTTACTTATCCGTGGCACACACAACTTGTGGCTTCGCGTATCCTTCCTTGCCAGCCCTAACGAACAGGCTGCGCTGATACGGGATCTCCGCTCTGCTGGAATGTTTCGTTTGCCATCGAGCATCGCATCTCCCATTAGCATTCGAGTTCGCCGGAGCGAGAAAGCAACAGCATATATATATATATATATATATATGCAGAGGAGCTACAAATAGAAGTAAAGAGGGATGACGGAGGTATATATCTGTTCCTCTGTTCCTCTCATTCGTCCCATGGGCATCGCTTCTCGCTCAGTGATGCTGCACAGCATTGCCAGGATCATTCTATGCTAGAAAACATAGTTCATATTATATATATATTCAAAGTTATCTATGTTGTATCACTTCGTTCAATGCACATACTTGCAGGAAAAGTTCTTCAATTTTTGTTCATAAATGTGTGCCTGAAGAGAGTTGAAAAAGATATAAATACAGGTTGCTATACGACAAAATATAAATGAAGAAGTGATAGAGAAAGGGAGGAAATGGAGGTGAGAGAGAGAGAGAGAGAGAGAGAAGGGCGTGGCGGATGCATTATGGATACCCGAGTACGTATTTACGGAGCTTTGCACTATAAAATGCGCGCAAACTCTGCCGTTGTAACATATTACGTTTTACGCTCGTCTCTCTGATGACGGTGTATAAACCATATACAAGAGTTATATGCATCTAGGAGAGAATGATATCGGCCAAGAGAAGGTGGGATGGAAATAGCGTGAGTGGAAAATACTCGTATATAATGGGATTATTCTTAAACGCTCTTGAATTGGCCATCAGAGACTCTGATGGCTTGGTGAAAAGATCAGAGTCATCTTAGACGAGGTTCTTATAAATTTTAGTGTTAATCGCAATCGGTGGTCTGTCTATTCATTCGATAATACATTCTTTCAACCCTTTGTACTCGGCTTCCATTCCCTATCTACATGCACATTCCTTTTTTACTCCGTTTCTTGTCTATTTTCTATTCTTTTTTTTCCTTCTTTTTTTTTTCATGCCGCTTAGTTCCTTGCTTCCTTGTCGTGTTTCTCGACTCGTCCCCCTTCTCTGCGCATCTAGTGTGCTCTATCGGGGCGAGTTGATGGGTCTTCCGGCCAAGCGTGACGATACTTAGAAGCCATCGTGAATAAGCCTCAAGACACACATACATGAGGAGAAGAAGAAAAAGAAGAAGTTGAAGTAAAAGGAATAAAGTAAAGAAGAATGAGAATAAGGTAGAGGGATGGAGGGAGAGAAACGAATCGATCGATCACCCGGATTAGCCTCGAGCTGCTGCTCCTGCTGCTGGCCTGCATCGTCACACAATGTATATATATATATATAGGTATACATCGTATGAACTTGAAGGCTTGGGACTTTCGATTCATTGGGCTCAACTCTCGCGATTTTGAGGAGAGAGGGGGAGTGGGCAAATTGTCGTTTATATAAATGATCCAATGGTAAAGCATCAATAATTCTCGGTGGCGAAACTGACGCTAATTCGATGCGGAGTTCACGCTTTTAGATTAATGCAACATTGTCATGCCCTTTCGCCTTCCTTTTATTCCATTGTTTTTGCATTTTTTATAGACTCATGTATTTATTTATTTATTTTTATTAGATACTGGTACATTTTACGAACGAATACCAATGGATATGACGAATACAACCACGACGATGAGGACGACGACGACGGCGACTTGATGGTTGTGCTCGTAACATGACCAATTTTCCATGCAAGAGAAGTAGAAACACCGAAGCCTGTGCTCGTAAACTCATGACTAACAGCGCATGGAAAATAAGTGCGCCTGCTCTTCCCTCCTTCCCTTTGCCACAGGGCAAGCATTGGGCGAGTCCATGATGCGAAGCCTGTGAGAATTCCAACCGGGCGATCCATCAATATTTAACTACTCAACCAGATTTTATGAAGCAAATTGACGTTGAAGAAACAACAAAGTTAGTGTAATCGGGTTCGGATGAAAAAATAAATAACTTGACTACAGTATTAAAGTTTATTTTCATTTTCATTTCTTATTCACTCTATTTCGAATCAAGTTTAATGCTGATATAAATAATGAAATAATTTTAACGACCACGAGCAGATTTCTGTGACGGATTACCACTTGTTTTTGATTTTTCTTTCATCTTAACAATTTCATATTTCTCAGCCATTGATTGCAACCATATAGAGGAATACAATAATGGATCAACCTGATCAACTGCATCTTTCATGCTCTCCTCAAACTCCACCTGCACCTCAGAGTCATTGTTTAACTCCGTGCGAATCCCATTCAATGCCTTTACCATCAGATTTGTTGTAGCTTTATCTTTCATCAACGCAACTCCAAAGTTCGCAAGAACAATCTCCATTATCCCAAGATCCAAATTGATCTAGAAGAATTATAAGAATGAGAAAAGTATGGATATTTTTATTTTTCTACATTAACTTTCGATATTATTATGAATTCATCACCTTGTAGCTCACGCTGTCATTGAAATTATTCAGATGTTTGTGCATTTTCAGAGCAACCAACAACTTCGAGTATGCTTGAATTCGCCCAAAATCACCGCTCACAGTGACAAAATAATTATCATAATCAAATTCAGCGCTCAATGGATTGGCACTGAGTTCAAATCTAAACCATATTTGTGGTTCACGCCTTCTTTTACGATCTAAATCACTCCGAATGACTTTTAATCCTGGGAAAATACCTGGTGTATTATAAATCATGAGACGAATTGTATTTTTGAAGCGTTTATGAATTGACCCAGCTTTATTATTGATTTGGAAAACATTGAAGCCAGCTTGGCACATCTTTTGTCGAACATTACGCACCTTAAATTTGAGAATAAATTAAAGTGAAATTTCAATATTTTCGGAGGGATTTTCACTCGGTATTTTTATACGAATCTCGATAGTCATTGAACTAGATTATTCATTGATTGATTGTATGCTATATATGCTCGATGCTAATTTTAATTTCCGTTAATTAGATTATGATTGAGATTACCTGATAGTGATGTTTCTTTGAGCGAATCGACGTGATCCCATTTTCATCCAAGAGTTCCATCACTTTATTATCCGGCTTCGAATAGTTTCTCATCATTGGTAATCGCGCTGCACAATGATACGTCTTCCTTCTTATACTCTCAAATTCCTTTATCTCATATTGATCATAGTCCTCGGTTGGATCGACCTGAGTACTTGTTGATGGCTTTGACGAATCAATGTAATCCTCCGTCTCAGTATCAACGCAAAATCCTGAAAGCAATTCACCTTTAAAATCAATGCACATGATGCAATAAATTGTTACAGGCTTCGAAGTCATCATTTGGACAAACAAATGCAACAATCCAACCATTGTCTTGTCGCTCGGCACAATGACGCCAACAGTCGGGTCCAATGCGCCTCTAACAAGCGCGTAAGAAATTCTATAGAAGCAGCTATTAAAGTCCTCGTAAAGTATTCGGTTCACAACAATGTCTTCTTGACAAGGCCCCGATTTGACCATATAATAAGATAATTTTGTTATGAGAATGATTGGAAAATGGGTAATTTATTTATTCATAATACAATCGGTAATTACAATTAAACTGCTTTTTGTTTCTCATTTTGTATTGAAATCAAGAGGTAGAATAAACGGAGCTGAAGCAGATGTACACAAAATAAAAGACGGGGGAAAAAAATAAAATAAATAATGGTGGGAAAAACATATTTCGTGTCGGAATGCATCCCTCTATGGAGATACATCCGCAAATGAGGGGGAAAGGAAACATGAGGCGCGAGTTTGTCGTGGCATTTTGCAATGAAATCGAGAATCCAATCCGATAGCTCGAACATTGCACTCTTCAAGCTGTATTTTCTCGTTCTCTTCTTCAACCACACGAACTGGCGAATAGCCTTCTGATGTATTTGTAAAAAATAATTAATTTAAGTATACTAAGAGAAAACACCAGGGTGAAATGTTGCATAATTGCCTTTGTTTTTTGCATATCCTCAAAGAGCCGTTTTTCATCTTCCAATTTTTTAATACAGTCTTAACCTATTTTTTTCTCATGTACTTTATTATTAAAAATTTGATTGGTAATGGATGAGATTTTGAGAGTAAAAATAGGTTGACTTTGTATTGAGCAAATTTATAGTTGAATTTTGCCAGCAAAAAGTTTAAAGTTCGAAAAATCGCAATACTCAAGAAAGTATATTCACAGTCTCATAGTTTTGATAGCTCCCATTTATGTTTCAATCCTCCCCTGGTGTTTTTCCTCAATTAAGCAAACAGGAAGATGATTTGCCATGTGATCTATTTTCGGATGTACTTGTTGAAATTTACTGAGTACTTGTATTGAAGGTTTTTTTTCTTATGGCCGAATTTCCACCTCCTCAGCTATCTCATTTTATAAGGCAAACCATAGTTTACTCGATCCTCCCCGTGCACCTTATTGTGTATATTTTTCCAGCTGCTGTGCTGGTGTGATTTTTATGTGATGGGGATGATCGTAGTGATTGGTGATGAAGGAGAAGCTAGTGACGATGATTCTAGTAGTCTATAGGATCTGGCGTGACGTAATGAGTAATTGTAGAATCTGTAAGGGCACCAAAAGTCAGTCGGGAGAGCTGACCGTTCTCTGTGTCATCTTCCATCAATTCCGGGTCATCTTTCAGTGCTTCACCGAGCAAACTTTCTAATAATGCCTCTGTATCTACTGTGTCCGCGAGACTTCTTCGATATTGTGCAACGACCCTTCCGTTATTGTCCCTATGTTTTCGCAAACCTTCATCAATATAGTAAATCATATTCATGCGTGTTGGATCGCCAAGATACATTTCTTGCATAGACAATCCTGATTTCTGCAGTTCATTCTCAACAATCATGTTTTGTTTGACAAAATTAGACCAACATTTCTTTTTTCCGTTCCGTACTGCTGATTTACAAGACGAACTTGATGAATAACTAGTAGACATATGTGCATTTCCCAATTTCGCATGATCGTTCCCGATTGTAGATGTTTTGAATTTTTCAAGAAATTTATCTGCCCATGGATATTCGGGGGATGGATTGGGGACACCACGCTCAATCATTTCTTGAATTATTGGTTGAAGTGGTTTCATTCTTTTATGACTTCTCATCACTGACTTGATCAAGCTTTTTTCAACTACTTTAACATTTTCGTTCACTGGTGCATGCACTTGTCGCAAAAATGTTTGTTTTACTGCATCACCCGCAGCCTCAGTATTACTGACAAAAGAATCAAGACATTGCTGCAATTCCTGAGTTTTTAATACGTTTGACAACTTGTCACCACCTCTTTGATCATATGTGCGTCTCAATTCATCCAGACACTTGACATTCATGGCTTTTAAATCATTCAATTGGGCGATTGTGTTAGAACCTGGATTTACCGTAAAATCCATTGCTCTTCGTGAACGCATAATGTCGCGGGAACGAATAACACTCTTGACAATGTGAAGAAAATGTAATAAGAGATAGCGACCAAAGATGAATTCTGTCTCTAGTGTGACACCCTCTTTCTGGAGAAAGGTTTCCAATACTAAAAGATTTCCCAAAATCTTTCGGAGACAAATATTATCCTCGAAATCGTTAGGATTGCGCAACCATTTATTCGAAAATACGCAAATATCCAATAAATTTGATGGCTCCCCAATGGTCTCTTTCAGTCGCTGCTTTTTATTAGTAATATCTGATGATTTCCATTCCTCCACTTTTGTTTTTGCATAATCAAAGTGAGACACATGTTCCCAACGTTTCATTATACCCTGATCCAAATATTTTTCTACAATAACACGTGACGGATTAAACATCTTATAACCTTTGATGACCCTGTCAAGATACTCTAAGATGAGTGGAAATTTTTTCAGCCAAAAAATCTGAAATTTCCTTTCTGGATAAATGGCGAGGTTTGCTAAACATTGCGGTGGTTTTTCAGTACCAGCCAAATCATAATCGTCAAATACTGTTGCAAAACATGCCATCAACTTGGATTTCATCCTATTTAGACAAGTCGTAAATACTCTCTTCATCAGTCGATGAGGAATGTTTCTCCTAACAAATTTTACTGATCTCAATACTCTGTTCCTTGCATGGGGCCCAAAGTGTCGACACAGGAGGTTGTAAGTGATGCCAATTATTTTTTCTTTGCGTGTTCTTGGAATTTTTGTACACTCGTCTACCGATTCTTCGAAGCCAAATATTCGTAGCCCAATTTCATTATTATCATTGCCATTCTCTAACAAATCATCATTGAATTGACCGAATACCACACTCTGAAGTAAGAGCACTGAAGACAGAATAATTATGTATACAATCAATTTTGAAACTTCGTATGTAAATAATCATACATCTTACCAGTGATGGTTAAAAATGGAGAATTCATTTCACTATGGGATCTCTTGCACGTCTGAATCACAACGAATTGTGATCCAGAAATGCACACGTTATCTTTATAACTATTGCATTGGATATGCGTATAAAAAAAATTAACAATCATTGTCGGATAACATATCGTAACCGGCAAATAACCATTTCCATCTCAAAGCGAGTAACGAGAATTTATAATTGTATATAAAATTAAAAAACGAACAAATATCAGCCAACTTTTCTTACCACTTGTGATAAGCGCAAGACCAAAAACCGAAAGGAAATACTCCATGATTCTGTAACAAATTGAATTTTTCAATCAAATTATAGCTTTCATATATATATATATATATATATCAATATGTTAACATTATATTCATTTGCAAAATCATAGTAGGTAAAATATTGACGTTATTCAATCATTAGTTGGCAATTTCTCAATAATTGATTGCTCAACTGCAATCATTCAGCTCGACCGCTCTTGTATTTTACAAAGGATGGTCGAACTACGCGGCCGACACGTTGAGAATTGACATTTCAGGAGCGCATCTCGTTCAAGGAGGTATTCCATACCATTTCATTCGCGCCCACGATTAAATCATCTGTATTACCGACGTAACAAAAGCACCGCATGATAATAAATATCAAAGCTATACTATTTATACGTAGCGTCATGCACATGATACTTTCATATTCTCCCGATTGCGGCGTTAGTTTCCGGCATGTATTCACATACCCTTCTTTATCGACCCCAGCTGGTATAAATAAATTATACTCTTAAATAAATTATGTATATAAATATTATTCAAATTAATTATCTTATTATATATCAGACATACATACTTTATCACTACTACGTTCATATACCGATATATACCTTTGGGTTGAATCAGTAATGAAGAAGTATCTCTCACGGGTAACAGGTTATAGCAAACATCAACATATTTTTCCTTTTTTTTTTTTTTTCCTTTCATTTACAAATGAATTTCTTCTTTTTCTTCATTCATACACGATACGAATCGGTCTCAACTGGCATCGTTAGACGTCATGTCGGCACAGCTTCCATTAACGGATTTCAAACGAATCGGTACAAATCCCACGAGAGAGTGAGACAGAGACTAGCGACGAGTTTACTATATAGCAATGACATAATTAGTAGCCAATCAAGCGTCCATACTGTTTGCGACAAAACTTGGAGATTAAAGAAAAAAAATTAATCAATAAGAAATACCCTTTGCAGTCGCGAGTTGCATGAAAATATATGGCAACAAAGTCAACCAAGTTGAATTTGTCATTTTCCCACAGTCCCAATTGAAACGAATGCCCTAATATCCAATACAACTTTGTCTCTCATTAGTATAGAATTGGTTTGAGTGTATATATTTTCAATGAAAGAAGAAAAAATTAAAATTAAAAACAAAAAAATCAACACAATATAAAATAAAAAATAAAATGTAATTCATTATTTCATTTTTGGACTTGGCAAAATGTAGGATTGGAATAACAAGGATCTGCGCGTAACATGAAGATAAATCGCAGAGTATATATATATATATATATATATATATAGGAATTTATATATTGTGGATTGTTACCAAGAAGCAATCAAAGGCTTTGAATGTGCGCTCATTTTGCTACTCCTTTTCAGTTATTCCCGGCAGTCTCGTTTCGACAGACAAGCCCGAGACACCTCGCTCGACTCTCAGATTACTCAACCGCAAACGGGACTGTACTGACGCAAGTATATGATATGCCTGTACATATATGAATACTGGAAATATATATATATATATATATATCTCAGTTGAGAAAAGCGAATCTTCTCCATCTATCTAAGTGCACAGAGAAATGTAGATGAAATGGCTGGTGTTAATTTTGCACCATAAAATAGTAATGCAGTTGCTAAGTGCGCCAAATTATTGTACAGATATATATTCATATACACCTATCCGGCTTCATTTTTTATATACATACATATTTATATGTATAAATAATCTATGTGGAAGAAAGCACCACAATGAAATGAAAGTCGACAATCAAGCCTGTACCACACTCTTGTTGGAAGTCTTATCTCCAGCGGTGAAATAGATCGGAGAAAGTTTGCTCTCGGCAATCGCGCGTGTGTGATTATAGCGTCACGATCCTGCCAAAGGGTATACATATATACTTTTTTTTTCATTGCTACCATTGAGCACAAGTGAGATGTAATGTTAGCGATCACTATTCACGGTGAGTAATGTTTTTTTTTCTTTTTTTTTTTTCGCAATTTCTAAGCGTACGCAACTATACACTGGGCATAAAAGCATTGTCGTCCAAATGACCATTTTTGACTTGATACAAGATTGAATATTATTTCTAATGCAAATGCAGACTTTGAAATTTAGTTCATGATTAAAATATTGATATAGAATAATTTTGGTGGATGAACAAACCCGAGAAAATTGAATGCAGTGAAGTTGATGATCAGACATAGATATGCCTATACATTTAGATGATTGCGAAAGAATGATTTGATATATCATTTAAATTATAATGTGTACACACTTGCTATAATCTATTTCACTGTAAACTGTTGTTTGAAATTTTTTCCACTACATTGTATAGCAATTAAAAAAAAAAAATAACCCGACATCACTTAATTATACACAAAGTCAAATGAGGCAAAGTTCACATCACTCTCAAACTTACACAATTTCAATATCGATGAATAAAGCAATTATCTCCAGTAACTATAATAATTTGAAAAATAATTGAATGCGAATGAATATTCATAAACTGATATATTTATATGATAAATAATGCACAAAGTTGCGTCTGCAACGTCAACATGCTATAGAAGTTGGCATGCTCGGAATACCGATCGTCGCCCATAACCGTTATGTCGCCAGTCAGTTCGGAAATGCTTCGAGGAAGAAGGAAACAAAATCAATGGTGGCGGAACTGCCATAAAATAGTATAAACGTCGCAAAGACGACGAGGAACGAAGCGGAAGTGGAACGATGAGAGAGATGCATCATGTCGGCTGACGCTACCTCAGAATCTAAACGTTGATCGGTAAATCCCCCATAAAATTGGCCAATTCATACTTCCAATGTGTCGTATTTGATGAACATGTGATGGATTACATACACTGTTGTGAATAATTTTTTTCTCCAGCTGCACAGATATTAATTATTCATCGAGTCCGACATAAATTCGAGCTAAACATTCTTCGACAGAGTTTAAATCATTCGTCAGAACAATTCTCCATTTTTTAATATATCATCGCATATATATTATTCTATCAATCTATAAATTCAAACTGCATCGACACTTTTTCTCGCATTTCAATTTCAAATTTCCATCTACACTTCGATTGCTTTGAGCTATCACAACGCATTCTTGGTACGTCATTATGAGCATGTATGATTGTTTTCCAGATTGTATGCACATACGAACACATTTACGTGTGCATGCTCATCTATTATCTCTATACTGTCTTTACTGTATAGCGACGTCTAATCACTTCTTTGAATAGTTCCTCGGGAGTTCCCTCGGCTCACACAAAGACAAAAGTAAAAAACATTATGCATTTTCCAACCAATTATTTTGTTGACGTCATTGTTACCACAGTTGTGCGTGATATTGTAAGCTATGTCGCATGAGTACTCAACTAATGAACATATTTTCTAGGAATAGATAATGGCCCAATGCAGAAAGTATAATTGAAGCCAATGAAAATTATTTGAATCTCATTAGGAAAGAGAAATTTATGTGCGTGTGTCCAATATTAATATAAGATTGTTGGCATCGAAAACCTGCAGAGGCACGAGCACATCATGCAGAAGAGTATTACGTAACCTATCAGTCTCCGATATATTCGCGTGTGTGCGGAAAAACTCGATATTGGCTTATATCACTTTCGTGTCGCGGAAAAATATATATTTTAACCGATTTAATAATCGTTTTTGTCTGTCAACTTCACTCAGCCGCTTGAGCTGGCATCATTTCACGCACTGCGAGTTTAACAACAACCAAGTATACACATACATATGTGAACACGTTCTCCCTATATGCTGCATTATGATTTTTTTTCTTATACTATAAATTGGCCGACTGTGTTTATTTTTTCAAACTCACATCTGTAAATGCATTTTTATCAGTTTACATATAACATATTTATTGAAATATGAATTCCACCAAACAAGTTTAGTATAAAACCATACACCGATAAGTATTATGAAAAAAAAAAAATGTATCGCCAGCGGTGTAGCACAGTCTTTCACCAAGCAAAATTTATCTTCACATCGGTATTAAATTTCTTTTTTCAATATAAAATATGTTTGAATGAAATTTTTTTATGAAACATATGATTTTTTTTTATTTTCTCGTCACTAAGTTGTGTCTGATTAAACGAAGTTACTATTTTGATAATATTTTATTCTATATATGATACTGGTATTATGAAAATTACTTCATCAACATCTTTCGTATTTTTCATTGTAAACGAAAGGATGATATTCTTTACGCCACTGTTACTATTATTTCCTCAATCAATGTAATTTCTCTCATACTGTGACAGCTGTTTTTTTTTTTTTTTTTCTTTCCATATATGATCAAGCGAATAAAAGAAAAAAACAAGGTAAACAAGAGCTTGTTTTCACACTTACAACGCAGCGCCACAAGTGTGCGCTAGTACGATCCAGGGTCCGCATGCGAGCGCGATAGAATCGCTTCCGACCATTCTCCGCTTTCACATTTATCCAGGCCATCGAGAAATATCGATGGACGATCTAACGAGGCATTTCCCTTTGGGAAATGCCGCTGCTGCGGTTCTCTCATCACCTCTTGCTCTTACACTAATATTAACTCCGACAACAACGTGAGCGAGAGTGTGATGCAATATATATATATTTTAATGTTTGTTTCTGTCTCTCACTGATTCTCGCTCTTCTTCGCATCAACCTTATCTATTGGTATTTATTTTTTTTTAACATTCTGTTGATTTGTTTCACATTTCCCCAACCACATGATCTACTGCAATACTTATGGCTTGTAAATCAATTATTTGACACTCGTAATTTTATATCGATGATATATATTGGATATATTTTATCCAATTTATCTATACTAATTTATATAGAGGTAGAATTTATTTATTTGTTTGTTTGCCTATGGTGGCCTGCATATAATATATATATTCAGTGTCTCTGATGTATCTTAATGCACGCAGTAACAATATCAATGTTATTCCTTCGATAAAGTGTGGAATTAATCTCCATGAAGGATCTAAATATTATCCAGCATCTAAATTAATTTCCGGCTTCGATTCAACTGAATTTCACGAATCACGCAAGTAAACCTCAATAATCAATTCAATATTCACGTATGCAAAATCGCGGGCAATTATAAGTTTCTATATAAATATATATAGGAAAAAAAAACTGCCTGATAGTTAGATATGCATACATTTAGATATATATATGTGTGTATAAGAGCGTTGGAATTGAACGTCAAGGCATGCGTGTTTTACGCATTGGCATTTGGGAAATGCAAATTCATTGTTCGCATGACATTTCGATCGCGAGTCTTCGCGCCGCCTCATTGTCATCGCATTCACCTCGTCATTATATTTACGCACATGATATAATCGAAGAAAAGTTGACTCGTCACAATTTATATGCACTTTGTCAGCGCCGCATATCACATATATGAATTCATTAATATATGTACATATTTTTATAAATTTGTATATACTCTGAATTAATAATGAGCCTTCATAAGATTATGACATTTCATCTAATCAATCCTCGAATCAAATTTATACAAATCATGACAAGAACGTGACAGTGCGCTCATAGATGTTGAATTACAAAAAAAAAAAAAAAGAAAAAGAAAAAGAAATACCATAAATTCTAGCGTAGAGAAAATATTCCATTGGTTATTCTACCATACATCAATCATATTCGTGTATGTTATATGAACAGAAAGAAATTAAATAGGATCTCGATACCTATGTCAGCATTACAAAAGAATGCTTTGTTACAAAATAACTTTTATTGCAATGATTTATAGTTTTATATACATAATGAGGAGGGAGTATTTACTGAAAGGTCGGGGGAAAGAGCGAATACATTTTTTTTTTTTTCATGCTTTCTTTTACGTAGAAAGTGTTGATCGAAATTTAGCCAGATTGTTTCTATTCGAAATTGAGATTATGAATACTGTTCTCATGAAATGTAATATAAGAAATATAGGAAACTGGAAAAAAAGTATGAGTGTCAATGGTAAAAATATAAATGTTAAAAAAAAAAAATAGAAAACATTGAGAACTCAAATTGTATTTAGAAAAAAAGTCACAGGTTTATCAACGTTCAGCATGATTCCCCTCGGGACTAAAATTGTTTCAGAATACACGTTGTTATTGAAACATAATGATAATATCCCTGCACGTCAACAACGACGATTATCAGTGACCAAATCACGGACAATTATCTATGACATGACCATTATTTCGAAAACTCAAATAGTCTTTTACTTTTGTAATTTCTACTATCAAAATGACTGTTAGATAATGGTAACAAAACCTTGTAAAAATTAAACCAAGCATGAATAACCTTCACATTCATTATTATATACATATAATGCATTTAGGAAATAGTGTGGAAGTGTCGTGTGTGTGTGTTGGAACAATAACAAAAAATAGACACACAAATACTCGGCATAAGCCCAAGCCCATTGGGTTATTGGAATGGACATTGTATGTATCTATAGACAATGTATGTATGGCGCATATATTCATCCACGTAAGACTAATTACTTAGCCAATGACATTTAGACTAGCCATATCTGCTTCATGAATATTGAAACAATAACAGCAAAGTGTCGTTGAGATTTTGAAGAGAAACAAAAATATCAATTGCGATTGATTGAAGATTGATGCGATGATGATAAGATAACGGAGAGTAGCTGTGTATTGGCATCAAATGGATTTTCGTGACCTTCACTCCGAAAATATGAACATCTGGGTATGTAGGTGATAGAAATTTTAACCTGTGTGAATTCATCGAATCATCTTCATATTATATACTATTCAATATTCTCCAATAGCTATCATGATTAATTGAGAATAAAAAAAAAGAAAATAATATTAGCTGATGGTCGATCTATAAGTCATGGCGCACTGTGTGCGTGCTCGCTTTCGATTCACTTTCCCCTCAGAAAGTATGTTCTCACTTATTATTATTGTTATTATTATTATTATTTTTTTTTCTTCATTTATTCATTATTTGTTCTGCAATATTCGTTCTCTGTCATCGCAATAAGTTGACATTCAACAAGACATGCATGTACAGAAGACAAACTGATTATATTGTCAGCATTTTATGTGCCATCAAGTATATAATATTCTCGTACAGATCACATTGAATTGAATCATATACCAGGTGAAAGTTGGATATTCATTATAATTATACATTTAGATAGATAAATATAAGTACAAATGATGATAATTTGTTTACATACAATTAATTTGTAATATACAAATATAATTTTGAATAACGAATGCAATACATTGTGAATTTTATACTACATCACTGTCCAAAAGTGAAGAAAAATTTATTCATTCTATATTTGTGATGCAAATATTATTCTCGCAATTGTTCGCGTCGATAATTGCGTTAATCTACATTCAGGGCCAAGGGGCCATCAAGAATGCGACCGAGAAAGTGTGGAATGAACACAAAATACATATATGTAAAAGACGAAAGAAAAATTTACATTTAGCCGCATTCGCAACTCTACAAATAGATTTCAAATTTTGCCAAATGTGACAGCTCTCGAATACTGTCACTAACCCCCTTCTACAATTTCTCCCAAACCGTATGAATATTGATTGAAATAACGAGAGAAGAATAAAAACAAATGAAAGAGAATATGATGTAGAAACTTCAATTGGAAGTATACTCGACAAGGTCGTACGCTTGTGCGTTAAGAAAAATACGGGAGTGGGGTATATATGAAAAAAAAAAACACGCAAACACATTTTCGAACGCAAATGAATCGAGCGACGATAATAAATAATTTCCGTCAGGAGAATTTAAGTTGGCCGGCAGAGCCAATTGATCGAGTCAATCGATCGACATTTCGATTCGCTTGATCGCATCTCTGTATATAGATAAGAGAATGAAATCGATAGAAGAACAGAGACGGAGAATGATAGAGGAAAATGGAGATAAAGTATCTGTTAGATCTATGATTAGCTTCGATTAGAGAGAGAGAGAGAGTGCAATCCATGAAGTCTCGAATCGCGGTTTCGCGCTAACCCTCCGATCACGATCAATCGTATTTTCTTTAAAAATACTTTCCTCAATAATATGTTAGCCAATATAACGTTCAAGCTAACATATCTATTCCTTTGGCTTACCAAATCTTTTAATTTGTAGTTCGTATAGATACAAATTAATCATTTTATTTATGTATATGTATGTAGGCCGCGTGTTTAATAAATAATTACAGACATCTGTATTTTGCCTTCCTTTTTCTTTTCATAATTAGGTAAAAAGAGTCATGATATATATACCTATTTCGATCATTATTCTTCGAAACTTTATAAATTACGAGTGCACTTGCGCCCATTATAATAATAATAATTATTATACCGATACATCGGTATCGATAACTGGCGCACTTGTTTCCACGTTTATATACGTAACTCACATATTTGATCATTTGTGTCCACAATTTTATTTTTCTTGCAACTCCTGTCGCACCTTCTTTATATGATGATGTTGATTTTCAATAATTTCGAAACGCACCGGCGCAATAATTTTACAAAAATACATTCACGGGCAATGCTGATACAGATAACGTGTACATACTCTACAGACATATATAACTCCGGACCCACTGCGAATGTGCAAGCGAAGAAGAATATAATGGGAAAAATAATAGTGATGAACACCGTGAGACTGAAGTCGCTGAGACTGCGAGAGACACACGTGTCTGCTCAAGTGAAAGGAGAAGAGAAAACAACTGATGTGAAAATATATACCTGCATTAAAAAAATGGAAAAAAAAATTAATAATAATAATAATAATAATAATAATAATAATAATAAAGAGGAAAACGCCACTTGTATATAAATATGCGGATTTTGCAAAAATGTAATTCAAAAAATGAAATGGACATTTATGCAATATTTCGAGATTATATATACATATGTATATATTATTGATTTATTAAATAATATAGGTAGTCCTTATTCTCAACAGCAATAAGCCGGATTTACACAATTTATTTTTAACCTATCCAATCAATTGATGGGCGCCCAAATAGTCACCAGTATTCATTTCACAACGTGTTCAGATAATAATTTTGTCTCAGCGATTGTCGGACCGAATTTTATATATGTAAAAGTGTTTATGTATATGTCTGCTTTTATCTGCCCCAACTTCGCATGAACATAAACAATCGTATCAGTCATAAGAAATCAGACCATGTGACTCTATACGTATACATGAATAATCGTAGAACATCAGTGCCCAGGAGCAACAACAGTAGACCCGGATGCCAATCCGTATATATGTATATAACTCGCTGTAATCGTTGAAGCCGAGTTTCACCGTTAATGACAGTTGCCGGGGGGGAATATCTTAGATGCAGGCCAGACACTATTCATCCTCCTGACAGAGAAACCAATGGAGAAAGAGCGATTGTGAAAAATGAAAGATGAAGACGATATATATATATATATATATATACATATAGGTGGACGAATCTACCGTAGTTATAAGCACAAGTTTGATATATATGAGCTAGCATTAAACAGGCGTATGATAATAATTAATACCCAACGCCATCCATGAGCTATATATATATATATATGAACTCAATAATTCCATCGTAATTTTCTAACGGTACCCAATTAATTTTACTTCATATACATATATTCATAATTTTCATCAGCAAAATATTATAAATGCGATAAGGCAATTAATTGAATTTGATTTCAAATTATTTTCGAATTATAAATAATGCAATTAATCATATGTATATTTATATTTATAATCATCAATATCCTGTGTTGCATCAAGTTACCATGGTTGGAAATGCTCATTTCCATTTAATCAATAACTTCACTAGCTCCGATGTTTCTGATTGAAGAGACACACAAGATGATTCAACTTCAATGTCTCTGTTCTATTAATAATCATGATCAATTAAAAATCTCGCGGTATAAAAGAGAAGAAGAGAATAAAAAAGTTAAACTTTTCAATAGTCATTGTTGTACATTCGTTACATCCAGTGTGAATTTATTGAATTCCAATCCTAGTTTTAGACTTGGCAATTCTATGTCACTCCTTAAGTATCATTTCTAATTAGATTATTCAATTAAAATTCTCGCGATATTATGTATTGCATTGATTACATTTAATCAAGTTGCCATGTATATATATATAAAATATATGTGTATGGTTGAATTAAATATATCTACTTGATGGAGAGAAATTGAAAGAGATATATACATAAAGCATGTGCAATTTTCATGGTCTCTGTCGCACGTGCTCGCTCAACGTATAAACATACCTATGTCGACGCACTTTCTATAAACCTCCCATTTTGCTCATTCCTCAAGTATTTCTGTCAGTGGCAATGTATATTAGAAGCATAACACAGAACATATAGCACAACCAGATACAAGGTCATAATTATTTGTGAGATCTTCGTAGTTTGTCACGACATCTTATGTGCCATCTTCCCTCATCATGGAAATCAACGTTGCACGCAAGTTTTGAAGCATAAAGAAATGTCTTTTAGTTCCAACTCGTTTTCTCAACTCGGCTAGTCTTCCTCTCTGCAGATGGTGAAAATTACCGGTTTTCTAGGCCAATTTCAATACACTCATGGTGAAATGGGTATACGCATATAGAGAGAGAATGATTGAGATGACCTTTTTCTATTTATATTTTGCATACGTATAGCTGAACACTACTTCGTGAAAGTTCACCCGAAATATATGAAACATTCTCTTCATCAAAACTTTGACACAAAAATAACATTGTTCTAATGTAATATTTATGTTGTTAGACTGCCACGTGAGCAATGCGTTGAATTGCCAAAATGAGTGAAATAATGTATCAAACGTAACATTAAGATTCATTTATTCTGATGGCAATTCTTGATTTGAAATCTAATGGGGGAATGGCTGTGGATTATTTGTATTAAAATATAATTTTGAGTTTTGGCAGCAATTCCATTTGGGTATTGTTACTATATGAACTGTAGAACAACGTATGTATTACCAATGAAATAGCAATACTATGATATCGTTAAGGTTAGTTAACAGTACTAGTCATACAGTTGACTTGTAACAACTATTAAAATTGGTCACAAAAAAAGTGTGGATAGCTGCTACAGCACTTCACTCGTATAGTTGAGGAAACTTTCTATAGTTTGGCTACGGTAACTAAACAGTATGGGCATTCCAACAATACCTCTCAATATAAACTGAAGAAAGTTAATATCAACATCTAGTATGACTAATCAAACAATACTGTATGTTTATTTCAATTATCTATACGTTCAGCAATATTTCAGAACGTAATTGTTAAGACCATACTTTTTTTCTCCTGTGTAATGTAAAATGAGTTTTGGATTAATGAAAAAGATAGCATTGGTTGCTCAAACATTTATTCGATTGTCATGGCATATTGTTCTCTTTCAATATGCGCAACCGCACGTTTCTCGTATATCGTCGCCCGTGCAGAATGAAAAATCACCAGGGCTCTTTTTCTCCTCGTCCAACCATGCCAAATTAAAGGTGCGTTGACCTGATGCGAATTGAAAGAAAAAAAAAACAAAAATAATGTGTAAGACATTTGGATTTTCAATACCAGTTTCGTCTCACCTCAAAATTCCACACTCTCATGTGTCCAGTTAGCACCTCGCAATAGTCATATATGAATGGAGGAAAGAAGAAGAAAAAAAAACGGTAACAAAAAATGAAGAATAAAATTAATTAGCCATTCTTATCAGTTTCCTCATCTCTCTATCCAACGAATTTGCCGAGAATTCCGGAAACGATGCGCTTTCGCCCGGAGGGAAAGTCAACTCTTCGTGCCATAATTTTTAACGAGCTCCACACCTTTAAAAATGAAAAAAAAAAGAGCAAATAAAAACAGACCGAAGGAAATGGACATGGAAAGAAAAAAAAGAAGAATTGCTCCAAAACTGGAATCTGGAACAACCTGGGCGATTAACTTCAGAATGAAATGTTTTTCAACAAGGTCCACTCATGTGTATATCACATTAAATATTGAGCTCGTATAAAATATCTGTATTGATATGTGGATCAATATATATATATATATTTATATAGGATTTAGTATATGCAGTGCGATTTAGATGAAAGCGCTCGATGATGGGTGAAGGCTGAAAATAAAAGTGCTTCCGCGTTCAGGAAGCGTGAAAAATCCGCATCTTTATCGTTATACGATGCATATCAAAGCTGCTGAATCTGCGCCACTTTCTCTCCCACTCATATATAAATGTATGTTCATGTTATGTCCTTGTATTCCACTGTATTTGCACGTCTAATCGTGCGCTTTTTTCCTTTCCTATATATCATTTACAATTTTATCATCGAATGAAACGAATGAATAATGAACAATACTATAAGCGATAAAAATTCACACAATTCTATTTTATAAATTGAACAATTCTATATACACCACATGGTCACGTTGAATTGAAAATAAAATAATGAACAATACAGATTCACTTCAAATTGAAAATAGCTGGGGGTGGTGAGACTGTATGGAAGTACATTATTACGCAAGGCCGAGCAGTCACCTTGGCCAGTACACAGTTTTCCCTCTCAATTCCCCCTGGCCCCTTTTAGCTTCCGCCTGGGATATGCACCCGCTCTAGCTTGAGATATAGCTTCGAGTGTTGCTTTACAGTTATATCAACTCGCGATCAAGCTGTATGTAACTAATAGAAACACGACTCGCGTGTATTGATGGATAATTTTAAAATGCCCGATTGGTTGAAATAACTGATCATGTAGAAAAAATGTATAAGCTCCTACAGCAATATCATTCGATTGTTAAAACTATCTGTATAGTATAAAAGTATATAGCATTGCTTCACTGAGATATATATATATATATATACATATATATTGTCATAAAATCTCATTGGATGGCAAACGATTTAAACTAATAGTTTTACTATACATGAATCGAAAAATGGTGTTGCAATAACATACGTTATTGATTTGATTCTAATATTTTTCTCAGTGTGCCACAATACGGTTGTATCAGTGGTATTAGATAGATGCCTGTAGCTATATAATGTGGCTGTTACGTCATTCAAAAAATTGCTATCATAGCTATCTAAAATGTTGCTGCTCTGTGAAAATGTGAGTAAAATATCATTGAGACTGAAAATGTGGAAAAGTCAAGGCCCCTTTCTCGTTTAATTATATGTATTCCCATTGCGATTGTGTGTAATCCGCTACTTATTACGTGATAATTTTAAATACAAATTCTCTTTGTTCTCATAATGACTTTTTATAAAGGGATGCATATAGAAACGCATTAATATATTGACAGAGATATATATTTATAGTGTTTGTATAACTGGAATTGACGGATAACACAATTGCGAAGGACACGTCCTTCTTTACTTACACGTTTTGGATACCCTATTACTTTACTCTCGTTTGTTATATTCTCAATGCAACTGCCTGATACTTTGAGATTCTCAAGACTTAATTATAACACGATGAGAATCTCGATTCAACTTTTTCTCCTCACTTTGTGAAACATATATATATATATATATATATATATATATATGTATAGTGGCTGGTATATAAATATCGACTATCGATTTTTCTTCGTCTCTCAACTTCTAATCTAGAAACCCGTTACTGTACCGCTACAAGACGTTAATTAAACCCACACTAGGCATATATCGTGCGCATGCGGAAGAGAACGATGAAAAGTCTCTCGAAGTCTTTATCGATTCTCTCTTATCGTGTCGCTATTTGTCAGATGCCAGTGATTAGCTATTGTTTTATTTTTTTTTTTTCACATATTTTACATTCGTCAATTATCCTCCATTCAATTTGTTAACGAATCATGCGCGTGTCTATTTTAGGGTGACGGCTGTTAGATTGGTTGAAATGAAGAAGAGGGTGAGAACTGTGTAGAAAAAAAAAAAAAATGAATGATTTTTGAGAATAAATATTGTTTTATCATTGTTGAATAAGATGTTGTATATTTATTATACTGAGAAAATATTATCGAATTCGATAAACAAGACAACTGGATTTGTTCTTGCCATGAGTCGAAGTAGCAACAGTGCGATTTCGAAACGGCAAAACCGTGAGAGCAGCAAGCATAGTTTCCCTTGCGCATTTCAGGGCGAGAGAAAGAGAGGTGAGTGAAAGAGTACAAGAGTAGTAAGAGGAAAAAAGAAAGAGAGAGGGAGAAAGAGAAGCGACCATGAGAGCCCGTTATTTCGCTTTTACCCGCTCGCGATCGTTTGTCCGTCGCGCGAGGCCGTGACGCATGAGCTGTACTATATATCCCCATTGAAATTCAATTACAAAACCTTTTTCCTCGATGGAAAGAGGCCTCGATATGCACTACACCAGATAAAGAACTTTATAAACGAATATAATTGAACAGGCATGACATGTGGTGAAAGTATTTTTCACTTTATTTTTATATCTTTTGTTTTTTCTCTTCTTTTATTCTTGTATTTATCTTTTTGTTTCACCAATGAATCAATTTTGTTTTTATGAAATAAAAATTGGGCTGACGATACAAATGCCCATGTGTCATAGCAATGTTAGTACAACCGACCCCATTACATTCTTAATTTTTATTCTCTTTTCATTTTTTGTTTTGCATACCCTCTGATGCACATCATCAATTAACAGATGGTTGGCGCGATATGTAACTGGGGTGGGAAGGGAAAAGTGGAAGAAATATAAATCATTTGTAAAGTGATCAAGGACTATTAATCTGCGCCAATTTTACTTTAACTCTGATGAGACGACGAAAAACCGGTTCGCAAATTCACCATTTACATCACCAATAATAATGTCTACTGCACGACCATGAATGTGTTGAAAGAATGTGTGTATAACACGTGTGACATACCCATCGACGCACTTCCACATAAGTCACCAGGTCAGTATATTATCTACTGGCAGGGTAATAAACTGTCTGGTAAATAACACTAGATATAACAAGTAAAATGTGTATACATATACATACATATTTATTATTAACACTTATTTATGTAAAATTTACTTGCTTTTGAGATAAAGTTATTATATTGTCATTTTCTATTGGAAACGATTGATTATTAAAATTTAGATTGCGATGACGTCTATGTTATCGATGGAAAGAAAAACAATTACAGAAGACATGAAATAATAAAATTATTGTAACAGTATTAAAAAAGCGACGCGCCCATGCCTCGAGCGCCATTTCACTTTGATCTGAATTCGGGTCGTCGACTGTAAGAGAAAAATAAAAGTGGAGAAATACATGAACGTTAAATGGCGAATTATATACATTCACCTTAAAGGCAAAAACAAAAGATAAATTTATTTTTTATATTTTGAAATGGCTTTTAAAGCAAATATTTACCAAAGTTTGGGACAACCACATTATCCAAACAAATTTTTCTTCTTTATCTTGAATTTTTATGGTTTTTAAATTCAATGAGATACTCACTACAATTCACTAACGCATTAACGTTTGACATTTCCATGGCATTTCATTTATAATGCCTGCAAGCATATCCATTTCTATATACATTCTATCTATATATTTGTTTTGTATGAGGATAGTTGGATAATTTTCCGAGAACGCGCCAATATAAACGGTCAATTTATTAATAAACATGTGAACAAGAAAAATAAAACGTCAAATGTGACCTCAACGCAATTTTATAAATGTATCGTAAACTTTCTCAATCAAAACGATGATTTTTAAGTCTTATATATATATATATATATATATATATATATATATCCCAATATGAAGAAAAAAAGGAATATTAAATTTGAAGTGAGCGACACTTGCGAACAAGACGTAAAAAATAACGCGATAAAGAAAACCAGTTGCAAGAGAGAAATATATGTATAAATCTATATCTATATTTGTAAGACTATCGAAGCGTGCAGTGTATTGCACTTTCGTGGTATAAAACTGCACGTGCGAGTAAAATATATAATTTTTACATATGAAAAGTATAATTTAAAAAGTTAAAAAATAAATAAATAATGGTATATGTTTAAATGTGATATTAAATTATTTTTTTTTTCATCCTACTCCTATTAGCATATCAAACGAGATAAATACACTGATTGTGGAGCGCGTTGGATGTTTAAAAAGTTGGATTTGAAGTTAAAAGACGTGTGTGGTGATAAAGCCGATGTGAAAAATGATGATGTATTCGCAGTTGAACTTACACGCGATCTGATTAAAATTACTCTGGCATATTCACCACTACCAATTGGTTTATTTAAACATGTATATATATATATATGTATAAAGCACACACCCCTTTTGATTTTCCGCCATTTTAAAACCGGTCGGATTGCTCCAGGTGACTATCGAGCGAGACAGTGAGATGTGGACATGCGGTGCGGTCTGGCGAGGCTGCAGTTTGTATAAAGTGCACAAGTGCCCTGGCATATCTATTCGGCTTGCACATTATATATGCCTGATATATTTATCGCGCCGTTATATAGAGCCAGTTTGACTTGTAACGGCAAATAAACCTGTCGACAGATCGATATTGTTAGACACCAGATATCACACATTTCACTTTGAGTACCAATCAAATTTTCAAATCGATATCTTTTAATGTTAATATTTAGTTGTAGGCGATTAATTGAAAGAACATTTTTAGTAATCTATGAATATTTATTCGTACAAAGTCCACAACTTTTTTCCAATACCAAGATCATATTGATTGAATTCTTCAATTGCATATACAGGTGCGATTTCACACCAGGATTTCATTCACAGCTGTTGAACTGATTGCAAAACCGATTCTATTGTGCTGCTATATACTTATCTATATAGAAACAAACGTGAGGTGCCCAAACTGCAAAAACGCATATGCATTGATCAGCACTTTTAACATTCCTGTCTGACTCCGATACGTTTTCTTTTGCGTAGACAATAACGTTTCAGGATCCATTATAATAAGTAAAATGTAGGATTGAAATACAAAAAATAATGTGACGAGTTGCACACAGACATTCTTTCATTTGAATACAAATTTTTTCCTTGATATTTTATATACAATTCTTCGTGAATCATTTTAAAACGGATATTTCAGTAAAACTTTCACACAAATATTTCAACTGTGTAATAATTAATTGATAGTTGAATTTATTTATCACATAAAAATATAAATATAGAAGCAAGAACAATTGTATCAAGAATATATAACTGTATGTCGAAAGACAATTGTATAAAAGTTGCATTACAATTTCACCTGAGGCATTATTATATAGTTTTGTAGTTGCAGCAGTCGCACAAGTCGGGGTCACGCAGCTTCAATCTTTTAATGGCGAATGGCACCGATCATATGTAAGTATAGATATATATAAACCATGCACACTGTAATACTAAGCCGGAACATGAACGGCCTTGCCGAAGAGAGCCGAGAGTTACCAGTTCTATACCACGCCCTGCTCGCCGACATTCTATATTTCTCCAATGTTTTTTTTTTTTTTTATTTCTTTCTCTTTTTCCCTTCATTTTCCTTCACGGCACGCACACACACTTCGTTATCATTTATTATCGTGACAGTTTTTTTCATTTTCAAAACTTTTAATGATCTTCCACAATAAATTTTTCCTCATCTATGTATCTTTCCTTTTATATTTTTATTCTTCCACTTCCTTATTATTATCATTATTTATTTGTTGAATTTTTTTTTCTTTTTTTTTATCATTATTATCGAGACTACTTATGCAATAATAATTTTCTTGTTTCAGCTTTGTATATATTGTATATACATATTGAGACAGTTAATATACAATGACGAGCATTGAGGGAGAGCGTTTTACATATAGTAACGCGTTATAAATCAGGTGAGACACGCGAACGTATATATACTTTCACGAAAAAATAACAAATAAAAAAAATATGGAAAGAGAAAAAAAAACTCTCATGAAAGAACGTTGCTTGGGTTATATATTTGCATAATTCGTATATATACAGACGAAGCAAGCCGACACGGCGACGATAATTATCCGCTGTCGCCTTCGCACGGCAACACATCGATTATAATCCATAAGCATATACATGCACATGTGTACATACATATCTTTCTTTCCAACAAAGTATCTCTCTCACTCTCCCGCTCTCTCTCTCTCTCTTTGTGCACTCATTGACGGTAATAATCATTGCGCTTTTAATTATTGACTGCGGGTGTGTATGATATACGGAAAAAGATGTTGTTCAAGCGTGACTGCATTATTATTAATTTATTTATTTATTTTCTTTGTCTTTCACCCTCGTATAACTCTAAAGTAGTAGGTATCAATCATCATAATAATTATTTATTGTCGTACATTATCACTTATCTTTCGATCGATAAATATAACTTGACTATTAAAAATTTTATTACATATATAAATATATGCAATATGTATACACATGTATATAAACATTGATTTCATTTTCTGGCGCTCAATGCACTATACGATCACGGAAAAAGAAAAAAAAACAAAAAATCTTTCATTTCATTCTCTCAACTTCTATTTATTTTATCTCCCGAGATCAGATTCCTCACAACGACTTTCTAATCGTCGTTATGTTATCGATCATCGCTCGGACGCGCATCCGTTTCTTTAATATAAACTTCGTTCTCTTCCTTTCTCTCCGTCAGTCATTCCAAAATATCACAATATTCATATGATAATGTGAATATATATATATATATAAGTATGGAGAATAGTTGTCTCAGTCTACATCCAAAATGGTATTAACTAACAAATATTTGGCTGAAATGAAAAAAAAAGAGAAGCGAATTATGCGATAAATAATTGTGACCTACTTCTAATGCAATGTTTTGTCATTTTTAAATAGAGACATCGAATAAATCATTTTGCTCACTAATCAAGTAGATTGACGAGGAAGACGGGGAATAAACGGTCACTGTATCTGTGAAACATTTCCAGTAACGCCGAAGCGAAATAAAAAGTTATTAGCATATTTACTACCAAGAATAGCTATGAAAGCAGTACCCTATGGCTGTAATAATTATTGGCAACATAGTTAAACGTAACATCTCTGATATATCGATCTTTATCATATACAAGTTTACTGCTACAAAATAAATTCATTTCAAATATTGATCTCTATCAATAATCAGTATTCACCTTCGACAGATTCCCATCGTTTATGTTTTGTGTCACCTACTTATTCGTTTTCAATAATAATAGGAGCGGATAATTAATCATAAATACCGTACGTTGTTTATATTATCGACGTTGTACTGTCCCGTATGCGGATAATCATAGATTCATAATAATGATTTTGCACAGGGTTATACTACATCGATTCATTTGGAATGATACAGCTATAAAATTAAGGATGAAATCTCAAAGCAAAATTATTTCGCCACAGGGTTATCACACTCATATGATACTGGATAGTTTGAATGAGGTAAACATATATTTTCACGCGTATATTAAATATACATAACATTTCCATGGTGGAATGAAACAACCCGTTTTGAATGTGCACCTGTACTTTATGATTCCACACAAATTCTGAATCAAATCGTATATTAGGTATAGTCGCTCGATGGCTGTTTATATGCTGTCATGATTATAAAAATGTTCTTTCACTTGAATAGAACGATGAGGCGGGGAAAAAAAAAGGAAAATCAGTACCGGATACTGAAGATATTGAATATTCAGTATATGTATTTTATTACAGGCCATCAATTTCATTCCTCTTTTTTTTTTTGTTTTTTTTTTCTCCAACTTAAGAAGAATCTTCGTCCGTTTTGGTGCCTTCTCTCACCACACGGCCATTCACCCCGTGCAGTAGATATATACCGATGATCCTCAGAAACTGGTCTTCTCACCCAAACATCATTCTCTTTCTCTCTCATCACACTGGGGAATCTGACAAGACAACCAATTCGTGATGGCCATGAGATAACAGAAGGGACAAAAAAAATAATAATTTCTTTGGATGAGGAAATTTCTTTATTTTTATTTTTTTCTTCATTGCATAATGATGAAAAAATATTGTAAAGCACCCATAAATACAATTAAAGTTCAATTCATGTATACAAAATGTATAAAACTTTTTAACTGAACGATATGATGATTACTTTTAATAATAATTCTCTCTGATTCAAACTCTCTCAATTATAATCATTGCGTGTGTTGTAAAAATAAGTCATGCTTTTTGAAAATATAACGGGGAATACATTTAAATAATATGTTCTGGGTTAATTTGATAATCAACCAATCGCAGTAGCTCTGAATAATGAGAAACAGTGAAACTTTTATTTTTATCTGAGTGACACACATGCTCGTGGAAAAAAAAAAAAGAGACAAAAAGAAAGGCATGTGACACATGACGAGTTGATTGAAACGAGTTATACCAAAATAATAACAAAAGTTGATGAAAAATACTGTTTCATAATACACACATATACATATATATATATATATATATATATATATATATATATATATATATCATCGAAGAATGCAGAGTATATCATAGTGACAATTAGCAAGACCAATGTGAAAGATTAATATTAATCAATATATTTATTGTACATAATTTCACTCAGTAAGGTAAAATTTTATTAAAGTATAGATGAATGTAATCCTGATGGTCGCACGAATATCGTGAGGCACGACGTCCAATGAATGAAAAAGCGACACAGTATGCCGTAAGCTCTCAGCATATATCCGCCAGGTGTTCAACACTCGTAAACGTTCCATCCTCTTATCAGACCTTTTATTCGACTTAGTATATATATTGCGCGATGTTTGCGCTTTGTCGACATTGAGAAGAAGGCCTCAATGCAGTATTTAACATATATCTATATATTTATATATATATATATGTACATATATATTGAGTCCCTTTCACCGCGCGCTCAAACGCAAGACGATCGCCTTTTCTCCTTTTTTTTTTTTTTTTTTTACAACATCTCCCCCATATAGCGGTACATATCAACGGGCTTCATTCCATCAGAGTTGGATGACCTTAGCAATATTATATGCCATGAGGGTATATATCCTCGATACGAATTGCAAGCCTTTGATTTTCAAATGTTCGCACCGATCAATTCATATGAGAATGCTACATACCAATTGATTGTCATGGTAATTATTATTGTTTTTGATGTCACGTTTTGTATAAAACTTCACAAAAAAAGTTTTTATCACGACAACATTGTTTGTGATGAAATTGAAGTGGGGAAAATATAATATTAAAGGTGCTCAAATATTTTTAACTGCAATTCAAGTTCGTTAAAAAAAGACTGCAAGGTCGGGATTACATATGAGAATTTAACACACTTCTACGTGTGTTAAAAATAACCATAATGCTTTAAGATAGTGAATGCGACACTTGTAACACACTTGGATTTCCAGTGTAGATAAAAAAAAAAAAAAAAGATCGATGTATGAATGAGATAAAGTGAGAATAATAAAGTTTGAAAATAATTTAACCTTAATTCTCATTCGAAATTGAATATATTTATCTTATTTTTTATATATTCAGTTGTTTTTCAGATTACAACTGTTCGAACATTATCGTTATAAGTCTGTATTAAATTATGGCAGTGGTAACACGAATGTGATCAGACGGCCAAACCAAAAAAAAAAAAAAACTTTATCGCCCATGTTTTTCTATATGGGGTATACGATGGAGAATCAAGAGAACAATCGGACCATTTTCGAATTTCAGTGGAATATATCTTGTACATAAAGATTACATCATGAATTCGATGAATGAATAAATCTGAGAATTTTATACTATTTGTACGATAATGAATGATGACATTGCCACGTTGTAATAGCAATATATATGGTGCTATATACCCGGATGTGAATTGGGTAGTAAACACATTAGGATAAAATGAGACGCGGAATCAAATTGTCACCACTTGCGCAGGTGGAAATACAATTGTCGCAATAGATTGTTTGAAGAATGAGGATAGGAAGTATGTACATATATATGTTTATATGTATAGGAAGACGGGGCCTTGACCGGCTCAATGCGTGACCATCGTGACTGGACAGCACACTGATTCAGACTGACCGGAATGTCTGCGCCGTCTTTGTACCGTTCATTTGTACATTCGTGCTCGCATTTCTCGTTCTCTTACACTATCACTCGCGCTTTATCTTTTTCCTTATTCAATTTGTTTCTTATTCCTGTTTATTTTCAATCAATGTTGAACTAGTTTCCTCACTAAAAACATTTGCGGCATTACATTCCGAATTATTAATTTAATTATTTGTTTGTGCATTCATTAGATGCTCACCTTAAATGTATGTGGAATATATTTATGTGATAATTTTTTTTCAACGTTACGACATTCACATTCACGTGTCAACAAATAACAAAAGAATGTAATCATAGACCATTCAACGATTATTCATGTTATTTCTTTTTATGTTTTCATACTTTATCGAATATTATAATCGATTATGTAGTAATAAAAATCACGCGATTTAGTAATTTAATATTTATTTCCTTTCTATTCTTTTTTTTTTTTTTTTTTTTCACATAGAGAAAAAAATATTCATGTACCGGGAATAAGTTCCTTGGCTTTGTAATAAATATCCGAGTGCCACAATAAAATATAAATTCTAAAGAGATGAATATTTTATTTATTATAAGTAATTATTTCGGTGGACGACACGGATTGAGGATATTCGAATATTTGAATTTTGACTGAAGACACAACATCTGCATTTAAATTGCGAGAAAAATGAAATTTTATATCAAATGCAAATAGAGAGATAGCGAGTTGTTGAAAAGATGTTACTTGGTCTCGCTCGCAAGATGGTAACTTGGATACTATGCGAATGCTTTCACCTCGTCTGCCAGCAATTCGGATATATATTACTATGTATAAAATAATTTATTCATATAGTTATACAGCGAGACTCTATCGAGAAATAAAAATAAAAATGTTTCACTATCCATCTCTGACTTTCTCTATATATTATTGATACTCTATGTGATCTAAAAAAAAATAAACGATTCCATTTCACAAGTCCCTAAATGTCAATCTTGATGATGTCTGTTGGCTTACACCATAAATTCAAATTGAATTGATGTATATTTTTAACATGACCTAAAAGATGATGGATAATACTTTACCAGAAAGTATCTCGAGTGTCAATAAAAAATATAGGACAACAGGGAAATCTGAAACGATTTCATGTCGTACATTTGCAATGTATATTCACAGCCCTAATCGCATTATCGTCGTAAGATCAGTGGTAAAACGAGCAGAGTATATTCATTCAACTGTAATACAATTACAGGATTTCAAATATAGCACTACATTCTATGAAATATTTCCTTTTTATTAATTATACTCTACAGTATATGGTTCAAATATACTCGAATCATATCATTTTCCTATTAGCGCACTCGGATATTATGACGATATTGTATATTTCAATTTTATCTGATTTTAATAAGTCGGTAACGGTGTGCGAGCACAATTGGAATGAGATGCATGTAAATTGCCTATATAAAAATGTATAGGCAATTGCAGTAATATATTCAAATATATCTTATCATTTTTTGACAGTTATTTTTATTTTATATATCCAACAACGGCTGAAACTATCATTAAAAATAAATGTTGTACAATGTCAGTGAACTCAAACTTTCCCTTTCGTCGCTTCGGAGCGTCCGGATATCAACGCGAGAATCTCATAATTTTTCCCAGTAAGTTTATAGAAGCATATATCTGTGTATGGTTTGCGCGATGCATCATGGTATAGATTGTGATTGCTGGCACATGCTTCATAGGAGATACGACAAGAAGTATTGCATATACATATATATATATATATATATATATTTCTCTCGTGTGCTTCCCATTAGCCGTCATTGGTCCACATGAATTGAAAGCGACTGTATACAGAGAAGGCGCGCACATGTAACTAAACGCTATGCATTATATGCTGCTGTTGGTTGGCCATATACACTGACTTTCTTCGCGCTGTATAGAGCAAGTCACCCCTGGAATGTAGTCGCGTTCACGCACTAATTATTTTTGATAAAAAATACAAGATAGCCCAGCTCACAGCTCCTGCGTATATATTAATGATTATGAGCTTGGGAGAAAGATGTTCACCACTGTTTATATATGTATATATGTTCATATTTATGGGAAAAAATTGAGGAGAGACTACATGGGAAACCGAAAAAAAAAAAAAAAACAAAAACAAGACTATTGAAGAATGGGAAAAGTGGAGGAGAAAGATAAACCAAAAAATCCTTTCAATGGCCCATTTTTAGATTTACTTGATCGAATACAACGATATGAAAAATTCTCTTGACATGTGAAATTACTGCGTTTACATTGCAGTTAATTGTTGTTTACAATTAACTAATTTTTGCGAACGGTATGCAGTGATTTCACCGACGCTATAATTAAAAAAAATATTTATGGGCTCCGGAACTGAGAAAAAATATGAGGCTATTTGAGCGCCCATACAAATATATTTGTATTTGTGATGAATTGTCAAATCATAAAAAAATCGAATAAGCATTTGTAATGGTGTAAATATACATTTTTTTTCCAACTGATAGTTCAGATATAATTTTGATTGATGGAATCCCGAGAGCCGTCCAACAAGGTATCACATAAAATTCTTGCAAAAAAAAAAAAAAAAATAACGTTACCGAACCGACTATCGATGTGTCCGTAGATATAATTATTTGTGGGTGTATACTTCATGTGTTGTGTGTCGTAAACGAAGAGTGACTATTCGATTTGTTGGGGAGATGAAAAGGTAAGAGAGAATCGAAACATATATGTCAATCACAAATGTCTTCATTCGATGTCTTGTCCTTTAGACACTCAATCGCTTTTGCTTCGAGCTATATATTCTGCAAAGAAAGACAAGTAAAATGGCATATACATATAAGAGTCTAAAGAGCTTATAAAGCGAGCTCATGGAGAAAATATTTATTGCTTCTAGTCAGATAGTTAAATGTTTGCGCGGAATTATGGCCAATTGAATCGTTGAATATGCAATTTTGTCTTGAGACTTTTATGTGAACAAATGTTTAATAGACGTGTAAAACCTCGGCGGAAACTTGGAAAAGATATTAAATTTTGAGATGAAATAAGATAAAAAAAAATGTGGGGAAAAAAGGTCAATAAATAATGATTGAATGAATAATAATAATAATAATAATGACTACCAATTGTGCAGTAGGTGCAGAGTGTTGCGATCTCGTTGAATATGCGCGGTAAGGGGACGATTTCGCTCAGCACTTATGCAATCAACTACTTTGTAACCACGAGCGTTAAATTTCCCGGAAAACTCTGGCAACTTTACGAACTTTCGCATTCCATTCGTCGCGCAAAACAATGTAATATATATATATATATATATAAACATATACATTTAGCAGGGAATAAAAATTTGTGAATTACGAACTCATTATAGTGCAATGAAATAAAAGCGCGAGGCGACATCTGATGCATAAAAAATAAAATGCGACAAAACCAAAAATTATGGTCACTGGTTTATATCCAATGTATATTCCCCTTATTTTATATCCTTCTGTTTATCTTTTTTTTTTCTAACCTCTCTCTCTCTCTCTCTCGCATTCTCGCTCCGTTTCTTTTCAACATGTGGACGTCATGCTCTAATGAGTAGATATGTAGAAATCAGCTTACGGCAATGAAAAAAAAAATGATAACAACAATAATGATTACCACTCAAAATACGAAACTAAAAAGGAAGAGTCTAAAAATAATATATAGTGTAATATTTAGGAGAATGTTGAGATTAAATTCAAATAAATTTATTTATTGTTTCATGAGTATGTTAGACGATTTTTATTGCAAATCTATACATCCTATTTTGCGAGAACCCATAAGTAAAACCCGGAACGTACTTCTTTTTACTATGTACACCAATGTTCACAAGTATATTTGCAATTTAATTGTTGAATTAAAAATATAAATCTATGCTCAAAAAATTTGTTCTTTAACACATATTCGTTTGAAGAACCTTGCATAAAAAATTGAAATTCATTTTGTATCTTTGGCCTGATAACAGAATTACTTTAAATAATATTTATATTAACCGCGAATGTAGGTGTGGTTTAAATTTAGAGCGCCAATGTCAATTCAAAGTGAAAATCAATGATAAAATTAAATAATCAATCAGAGTCTTGAAATTAGAATATTGTTTATCAATTATTGTCGTTACTGAAGATAGATTGTATATGACCACTATACCAATTATTTTTCAACGTCATTTGGCAATAATTGAATGGAGAGTGTACACGAAATGATATATGAAAAATATTTTAATGTGTGGGCAACACATTAAAATATTTTTCTTCCGTTTAAGTTTAATTCTAACTTTATAAATTCCATTCCTCATGCCATTGCTCTCCTCTCTACTGCCAATGTCATATATATACATATATATATATATATATATGATTATGCATCAATAACGAATGAAGGTTATCAAATTGATCAGTCAGCAGTGAGAAGGTCTCGTATTATCTAAGTATATACAAATCTCAATTTAGTCGCACCCCATAACTTCGACATATTTGTTTCCTCATGTGATAAATTATTGGATTAATATATAAAGCACACACGCATGTATGTATATACATAATGTATTCGCATGTGCCATTATTTATGTATGAACTATATAGCTCATGTACAGATTGATAGTTAATGAAATGAAAATAATAATCGAACATTTGGCCGCGACGGCAATTTGTCTCGCTGGTAAAAACTCTAATCTCGTACGATATATTCAAACCAACTGCTGATGGTAGATCACGAATCATTGAGTTGAAAAAACAAAGAGAAGATAGTGACGACGATTATTGATAAGAGAAAGAGAAAAAATAAACAAAGTAAGAAAATAAAGTGAAGTGAAAAATATTAACACGATTAAAATAATAATTACATGAATGTCTGCAGTGTTTTTAATCATTGTGAGATAATTGATTGATAATCATTCCGCTGATCGATACAAACAAATAAATCTTTCACACAATGGAAAAACCGAGGTGACTCTATGAATCGCATGTGTTTATGAGGTGATTGTTGATAATTAAAACGCAATGAGGAGACACTGGTGATTTAAATAAATAATCCAAATTTTTTAAATATATATAATTTCTATAATTATTATTCTGCTGATTCATTGCTGATGAGCGTCGGAAGTATGAACGCCAGCCTCAATTTATCAATGCAATGAAAGAAAATTCATGAGATTGAAGATATTTGTCGCAGTCATAGTTCATCAATTTTGTTTCTTTATTTTCTCGGGTTCGCCCCGCACTTGTCATGAAAAAGTAAAGACCAAATCAAACACATTGAGTGCGACGATTGTTTCGGAAGGGAAACTCGGATTAAGAATGTTAAAGATTATATATTTGTGTTCCTGCTACGAAAATATTGCTATTAATAAAAAATATATATTTTTTTTTATCAGTGTTACCGCTCTCAGAATTCATTAATTTTCAAATCACTTTTTTCAAGTTAACTCGCCAATTATTGTTCTTTTTTCTACTTGATATTTGAATTTTCAACTATTTCACAAGTATACCATTATAAAAACAAGGAGATGAACATCCGAATTTACCTTTATCCTCCAATGCGCCCATATAATATTTAACAGCACATCTTTAATTTAATTGTTCACACGAGACTGGTCGATAACCTACTTTCATTTTATTTTTATTTGAATAAATATTAATTTTTGATAACATCTAATCCGAAAATAAAATATTATTTCCAATGTTTCGTGAGGTGATAGAACAACCTGAAGTGTGTTTTTTTTTTTTCTTTTCTTCAAATTGAAGAGACGAAATACGAGCCAGTGTAGAGTAGTGGACTTTTAAATACAGGCTTGAAACAGGTTCTAACGCCACCACAGTATATAGACGGCAGAGAGAGAATGGCAGTGTGGAGTATGATAAGTCAAAGTGGGGGAATTTCCAGGCAGTGCCGAACCATGGTGAAAAAAGGGGGTCGCGGGGACCCGGGAGGCCGGGAATGGAGCGAGGGAAACCGGCGACAAGTAGTCATTTACAGTTATAGTCAGTCCGGATCGGGCGCTCGTTCAGCCGAGATCTCTCATTCGTGTAAATTGTTTCCATTCGATTACCGCGTTCGTGGCAACTCTTCAACAACTATCTGTTCTTTCAACGAATCAGTTGATAAATGTTATAATAAAAGTACAGCGAATGGAAAAATGATTAGTTCTATTAACTATTTCAAATAGATTAATGTGAAGTTTGTTTCATCGAAAAAACCAGGATTTGTGCAACAATCCGGCAAAAGATAATCAATTGCAAACAAGAAAAATAAAGTATGTCTGTATATATTATCTCGTAATTAATAATTCCGAAATTTATGTGAGAAAGAGAATGAAAGCAAGTTGTTGAAACGAATACATAAAAATTATTTTTTTATTTGACTTTTTATTTTTTTGCCGTTGAAATTGTTTTACTAGATTACTTTGGAATATTCTCAGCGTATAAACTGGGTAACGGTATTGCATTCACTGTAGTCATAGCGATACATACTTCTATTCGTGCAGGAAGACATTTTGATTTGTTGAGGATTCTTTTTATTCAGTGAATTTTGCGTCCACGTGCGACCAATTGTAACATTCAACAGTATGACCCTCAGTCCACTATAAAGCACGTAAAATTATTTTATCGCACTAATAATCCGACGCACGCGTCACTCTTACATGAGGAAAGTCATATACATTTATTATTCTTATTTGTTATTTCCCAACACGAATAAATAAATAAATAAAAATGGACGAGAAGGAATGAGAATAAAAGGTTTTGTACGCTACAATTCCATCCTAATTTGTTGGAAGAAAAAAAAAATATCTCTTTCAACTCTCAACGCTATCATGTATAAATAAAATTGCATTCATATATATATATATATATATACATAGCTATGACGTCTGAAGCGTGTGAGACGTTTCTTGCGTGGGAGACAGCCTAGAAATATTCGCACGTCGCGGAATTCCCCCTGTGGATTTCTCAGTAACGAGAGAGATGAACTATCTCGTGGTTGAGAAAGGCACGTCATTCGATCCCATGCGTTTATCGCGCAAATTAGAAACGAGTTCATGCCGGACCAAAAATAGACCAACTTATAAAGATATATGCCAACTCGATAATAGTGTATAATACCCGTTTCACTTTATGTTTTTGTTATGCATAAGAGCAGAAACCATACAATTAGATAATTTTAATACCGTATTAAACGTTTTGACTATTGAATAATATTTTGCTTATGGTTTCAGGTGTTGATTGGGGGATTTTCTGCTCAATATAAATTGATTGACCTCCCAATAAGACGATAGAGAGGCGTAAGAGGAATTTCGAAGTTGGGAGGAAAAACGAGAATAACGAAAGTGCGTAGGCAAGTGCTGTAGCCGCGATGCGGAGGATTAAACGGCGACGAGCGGACGGACGATTTCTCGGATTAAACGAAAAACTTGTGTGATAAAATGAGAGATTGGTGGTGCCAAATAATTTAATTAAAAAAAAAAAAAAAAGAAAAGAAGCCAGCAGAAATATTTGGATTATTAACAGTCAATTTGTCCCAGACATTTTGAATATAACGTCAAAAGTTTCGAGACAGTGAAGTGAAACGATATTTATTTATTATTATTTTTTAATTAAAGACAAGTGTTTCGCGTTCTCATGTTCAAGTGCTTCGTCGAAAAAAATTAATTAAATTTCATTTCATTATCTTCATGTCAAATACTGTGAATTCAAATTGATATCATTGCTCCACAGAGTGGGTAAACAGGTGAGTTTTTTTTTCTCTCTTCACTTATCTTCCTTTTTTTCACAGTATTCAATTTGCATTTTTCTCCTGATAATACATTGAATTCATTATTGGAATACAGTAGAAAGTTTACAAAACATGAAGTAAAACGAAGATTCGTGTTTTTAAAATTAAAAAGAAGTCGTGGCGAAGATAATAGCATTGGCGCAATTTGACGTATCTACGGTCATACATATAGATATCGAATGAAGTGCCAATGATAAATTCGCAGCGCGAAGGGTATCATATATGATTGAAATAACTTTATTGATATTTCTTATTTTTAATTCGAAGATGTGGAATTATGTAGCAACCTTGAAAAATTCTCCAGGGTTTCATTTTTGCTTTTGCTTATTATTCTATTTTCCTTTTTTTTTTCCAATCTCTACTATCACTCAAAGCTATTAACAACATAAATAACGTAACACGAGTGTGGCCGTAAAAAAAAAAGCACATGTAATGGAACGTTCTCCCATTCGACACATCAACACGAAAAAAATAAAACGTCTTATCGAAGCAAAGCCATAAACAGAAGTTAAAAATCAGAAAATTTTCAAATATTTATCGATGAATTGTTGAGAATATGTTATTAAGGAGACTACTCGATTAATAACAATATTCGAAACTATATATTATTTATTCATAAACATGCATTTATATAATTATCTTTAATCTGCAATTCCCAATAATAGTTTTTCTCTTTTTTTTTTTTTCTTTCACTTCTCATATCTCATCGTAAATGTTACGACAGAGCACAGTAGCATAATATTATGATTATCGTGTAGACATATGCACCCAACATTTGGCTATGCGCGTATCGTTCCGCTACACAAAGTTCAATGACCACTTTTATATATACGCATTTGGTCACTCCCTTATCAATAAGATATTCATAAAAATATTACCAATGAAATATATCCAATCATATCTGATGAATTTTGATGGACGCGTTACCGAAGATATTGCGCGATTACAATTATTTGGGATGATAAAACAATCCTACATGCTTTGATAAATATTATGACATCAGTAAAATCAATCTCAAATATTGAGAATCAAGTATTTTTTTTCTATTATCATCGTTATTATTTCAGAGAATATATATATATATATATATAAACTTGACACGCTCCAATTATATACCGAACAATTTCTCATGAACATAAAAAAAAATTTATCAGATAAAGAAAAATTGCTCAATTACTGTTACGACTCAAAACTCGCTGACACTGATGCTACGAGTATAATGAAATATAACACACACACGTGCCAATGTCCCAATACACGACGATTTTGCCCTCAATTGTAATTTATTAATTTTTTTTTTTCACCTCCATTCCACTCTCTTTCTTTTCTCATCGAGTATTTTTGTCTGTGCAATGCAATGGAAATAAATCATGTTCATTATCATGATAAAATAAATATTTATTTCTGATACAGGTGAAAAACGAAGAATATCAGTGTTAAGGTGATAAATATAATGCGAAGCCTAGAGAGATTATCAGGAAGTGATCAAGATTGTGGAGATCAGGAAATGTACATCGACCTGGACGACGCCTCTGTGGACTCGATTACAGGAAAACGGGGACGCCATCATGTCGTCGGCGGTGAAGTAATTGAATATATATAAATTATAATACTAATATTTGTTTATACTTTCCATGATTCAATAAAGAATATAAAGTAATCAGAATAATAGAAGTGATAAAAATAAAATGAACTATATGGATAAATGTGATATAAATCAGGTGGGTGAGGAGAGTGATAGCAGCGGAAGTGAACAAAGTCCAAAGCAAGCAAAGAGAAGAAATCGCGGTGGCGGCCCACCCACAACAAGAAGACGAAAAAGCGGAATATCAGCAAGGGAAAGAAATTTAAGGCGACTTGAAAGTAATGAACGCGAACGAATGAGGATGCATTCACTCAATGACGCATTCGAGGTATTCATCATCATTTTCACATTTACATTTATATTTATCTCTCCTTTTGTCTCCTCACAATCACTCTCCGCCCATTTCAAATCACGAAAATCCGCAATTCGATAGCGTTGACCGCCTGTTAACGGAACGCATGTATATATAGCATAAGTAAGGCTGTTATGTAGGAGGAGTGGCTGGCGCACCTGACGCAGATCGTTGCTGTAATTATATTGGCTGAGACTAACGGGCCGACTACTCTGGTGGGCTTTTACCTTGCTATAAAAATCTCGTCGTCATTTGGAATGACTCGTGCATTATCTGTATTAAAATGGGCAGATCACATTGCTTGAAATTATTGCCCACAATTCAAAATAATCCTCCCCTCCCTCGTTACATTTCACTTTTTAAATTTATTTAATCATTTTGTTTATTTGTTTTTTTTTTTTCCCCAATGGAAATACTGATGATTAAAATTACGATATTATAGCAATTAAGAGAGGTGATACCACACGTGAAAATGGAGAGGAAGCTGAGCAAAATTGAAACACTCACGTTAGCTAAAAATTACATAATGGCATTGACAAACGTCATATGCGAGATGCGGGGCGAGGAACAACCTTACACGTAAGTCAACTACTATTCAATAACAAAATAACTTCCGTTTATAACCAGTTATTACCACATAGTTTCCTACTTTCCGAAGAAAAACAAATTTTCCTCTCCATCACTTTTTGCCCATTATCCACCGCATACCCATGATATTGTCAAATAATTATTCGATGTGCAGAGAACTCTTAATTGCTCAAAAATTAAAATAAAACACGGTTTGTGTGTTTAATTTTTTTGAATATAACATAAAGTGCTCACCGATCACTAAAACTTCAACACTACCTGGACTTAGTAATGATTTCGAAGTTTGTAGCTTAATTCTTTTAACATTAATTGAAAGAAAATTCATAATGACTTTTTCATGGCAGAAAATACTATGTAATGACCGATAGAACCAAGTCACATCTCTCTTAATGTCACACGTCATAATATCAGATTTTATCGCATATTTGAAGTAAATTATCTGAAAATGCATTCATTCTCCTTCTTTTCTCTATATCACGTATTGTAATCCAAATTATCTTATTACAATTTGAAAAACGAGCTGATAACTACAGCAATTTCATCACTATGTTTCATTGTCTTTTTTATTTCGATACGTAACTGTACATGTGTATAAGTATATTTGAGATTAACGCGGGCACTTTAGGTGTGTGCGATATATACTCAGGTGTTCTCTATACGAGAATCGTAAACACATTGACGTCGAGCATGGATATTTATACTTGACACAAGATGATGTACCCGCATCATGTAGTATTTATGTTATATACATAGAGTCACACTCAATCATTGGCTCATTACTTTTTTTTTGTTCTTTTTTCTTATACTTTTTTTCTTGCATCATGAAATACTCAACACAACAAATTCCCGTGATCAATAAGTCGTGAAAGAATTTCTTTTGGCACTTGGTTTTGAATTCAACTCCAATTCATTATTGCATTGCAAATATATAAAAGTCTAGCTCGCTCACAATCTCTCCTTGTCTCCCTTTCACTTTCTTTCAATCACTGAGTCTCTCTCACTCTTATTTGACATTGAGTTGCCGCGGTCCATATGCCCCTCAACTTTTTAATGCGTAATAAATTGTGATATCGATTTATCGACGAATAACAGCGATATATGACGACGAAAACAAGTTACAGTCGTTGAACGATATATATTGAGACTTTGAATAGTAAAAAAAAAAAAAAAAAATGAAAGAGCAAGTGAGTAGGAACGATGGTGGATACATAAATAAAAAGGGAGAGAATGAAAAATTGTGAATACAAAAGTGTCATTCTATGATAACACTATCGTCAATGTAAAATATAATTATAAGAAAAAATATCTATGAAAATCAATTTATATTTTATTTTTGATTATCTAGATTTGTCGATGGTGAGTGTGGTTCAAGCAGTGGCGATAGCACAGGACAACTTGAATTGAGCGGTGGAGAACAGCCTGAAGAAGCTTCACCAGCATCAATGCACGAGACAAATAACAATAGTCTACTTCACGAGGATCTCGAGCGCAGGATACCATAGCTCATTTCTTCACTATATTGAATATCAATCAAAATTTTTAGAGGCAAAATTTAAAGAAAAACAAAGATAGCCGAACAAGCCCACAAGAACGAAATTGGAAATATATAACAAAGAAGGAGAAAAGGGAAAAAAAAATAAAAAGACAATTATTACAATCACGAGGGAGAGAGAATAAGAGAGACACGAGTTTGTTGCAAATGCCAAACTAAATGCGTTCGATTCATTCGGCGAACAATTGTGAAAGTTAATTGAAGAGATAAATTAAATTTTATTATTGAGTGTAAATTGGGCACTCAGTGTTGTTGAAAAAAAAAAAAAAAATACGGATAAAAAAAGACACAGAAAAAAAAAAAACTGGTGAAGAGTTACGTTATCGCCATTGTTCTCGTAGCACCGCAGACTCGAGATGAATTCTCATCAGGAGCTCACAATGTAATTAAACTGATACTTAACTGCCACCTTTATAGATCGTATGACGATATATCCGCGCTCCGTTTGTGTCGCGAGTGAAAAATCAATAGGCATAATGATGTTGATATCTGGCCAACTATTTAGGTATATAAATGCCAACTATATGTGATCTGTGAGCTCACTGAAGTGTCGTATAAACGAATAAGCGGAGTGAAGACGCGGTGAAAAGTGAAAATAAAAATAAAACTTTTTCTTTATAAATATGTTGTCTGTGCGAAAGAATAATATATTGTTGAAACACAATGGCATCGGATGAGGCGTCAAACGCAATACTGTGATAGAATATATATTTTTTTTTTTTTTTTTTTTTTTTTTCGTATTAGAATTCCATCGCTGACTCATAGCCTTTCCCCCTGCGAATCTCGTATGCCGTAATGTATAAAAATCCAACGTGGATTCGAAATGAGGAATCTTCTACAAAATAGCAAAGAAAAAACAAATGTAATGTCTATTGGTGTGCCTTTTGTGTCATCCGTTACATAAGACTTCAATATATATGAATAGAGAATTTGTGTCGATGATAGACTTGATAAAGTTTAGTGAGAATTAAATATATGAAAGAAAAATATATATATATATATTTCGGTTGTTATATATCGACAATACTTGGCAGTACATAGTATTGTTGATTTTAGGGGGAAGCTATTGTAAGCGAGTATGACTGGAAAATATTTATTTCTTCTTTAGATCAAGTACGAAACTCGACTACGTGTCGTACTGGAAATGATGAAGAATTAGATAAAGAAAATATCTACAGACTATATGAAAAATAATTACCAACGATATTTTTCATTTTTTGTTTTGTTTTGTTAAAGACTTATGTGGTATAGAAGATAATTACATAGACGATCATTAAGGTCTATTGATTGCTGCGTTCCATTTAATATTATTATTATATATGTATGATACATTTTATCACTTTGCTTTGATTCTTTTATTTATTACTGTTATATTTTTTTGAATATTTCAATTTTATTTTTCCTATGTTCAATATGTTTATAACATTCCAAGGGAATGAGGCTCTCCAGATGCTTCTCACAGGATTCACTGCAGTGGTTGTGATTGTAGTTAGTAATCCTAATACTTTCTCTTTCGTTACATAATATTTTAAACTTTGCGAAAGAAAATGGAGATTAAATGGTGAAGAGAAAGAGGGACAGCTTTATGGAGAAAAAGAGGGGGAGGAAGTTAGAGAGAAAGGGAGAGAAGACGAAAGATAGAATGAGTGAGTGAATGAATGCGTAGGAGATATGTTAAATAAAATGAGAAAGATTGAAAGGAATTGTACTAACGGATGGCGTGGAATATTGTTTCATATTCTCAATGTTAATCGAGATGCAAAGTCCTTTTCCGTCCTTGAAAATTCGTGAATTATGTAGAATGTAATCAATAAATGCATCGTGATGAATTGTTGCATTTTTTCACGATTATCAAACAGATATTAATATTGAATTTATCATTCTTATTATTTTCGTACTTTCAACAATGAAAAAACAGTCTTGTTTATTTTTTTGTTCCATTAATCATATACAAAGATGTATTATTAATCATGAGCTACAATGATTTTGTTTAAGAATTTCCAAAATAAAAAATGCATCTCAATTATATTGCATATAACAGACAAATTGAAAATAAGTCATGTACTTATACTCCACAGATGATAAAATGTCGTTTTTATGCACATATACAAAGAAATTGTTTCCATCATATATTTTATTCTATGACTTGAAAAAATATAAATTTTATAAGTGACCATATTATGTATACAATGTTATGAATTAATTTTTGATCTAAATCGTCAATGAGATGAATATATATATATTCGTCAGAAAATCATCGTTGCAATGTAAGTCAAGAAATGATTCACTATCATTAATTGAAAAGTAGGTTCGGCCATTTTGACCACCTACTTATAAACATTTCCTTTGTAATATGTATATCATACATTTATAGATATATATTTATATATGTATATTCATAAGTAAAGAGAAGTGCGTGTGCGTGTGCCACAAATTTGTATATATTTTTTGAAATTATAATATAAATGATAAATTATCATATGGATAAACATTGTTCACAACAACTTATATATTTAATCATCACCATGAATAAATCATTATCAATTTTATTTTGAAATGAATCTCCCGCCAATCAATATCGATCACGCAGAATGCGAAACCACATATTCAATTGCCATGAGCTGGTAAGTTATCATTGAATGATAATGCAGTGTATTTTTTCAATATTTGAAAGTGGCGGTGACTCTTCAATTTCTAAACTTTAGAAGCTAGAGATCATAAGCTTTTTAACTAATTCAATTTTTATACTGGAAGTTCCAAAATGAATAAAGTGACAAACACTCGAGCATATCAAATTGACCCACAAATGAATTTTGTAGACATTCGCATAACTCACAAAATTATTATTCAACCTACACTACAATATTTTTCATGGATATACATTAACGTCATCAGCTCACCTCATTCAGCCCGTGTTTCCTCAACGTCCACTTCGAAGTCTGTAGACACCGTTCAATTTAAACATAAGTTCTCTAAATGGGGTTAAATGATAACCGCCATTTTGACAACACTCATAACAAGAATGAGTTCGTTGCAAAAGTATAATAACTTAAAATATTCAAATACTGTAATTCTTCCACTATCATGTCATTAAATCACCGTTATTCAATGTTTCTACTCACATAATCATCCAATATCACCTCGTCGACAATATTACCGGCATTGTTAGATGTGCGAATCTATCTAGAATAGTTTGTGTATGAACCACTAGATGTCAGATATGTCGTTTTTAAATTCCCATAAACTCATCTGTATTTGGGCGTCAGCTGTGATTGCTCCGGTTGCCGGTTGCTCAAAATTGAAAGCAAATGTATATATAGTGCATTATCGCGCGCGCTTACGACATTTTTAATGAGAAATGAAAAAAAACTGTCATTTTGAATTGAATATATTGTTATTTAGGTGATATTTTGACGGAAACACTGGCAAAAGAACGCAGTAATAAAATAGTTGTATATTTCTTTGATTATATATAACCTCAATATTTTCAAATAAATATCCGGAATACATAATGGACATAAGAGAAAGTGAATGGCCGAAGATTTTGGATTCATTGTCAATCAAATTCGAGGATACGAATAATATTGCCAATAATAATAGTCCCAATGGAGACGTTCACAATACAACAGAGTTAACTTTGTGCAATCATAAATTAATACAACTGTCAGATAAATCTTGTCAATATTTTGATAATGTAGCAAAATTAAATTTATCAGATAGTAATATTAGTGAGTTACCACAATCAATTTTCTTACTGCATAAATTGGAGCATTTTATTGTTGATAGAAATAATATTCAACAACTTCCTGATATGATAAGCCATCTCGGAGTTTTGAAAGAGTTCAGTATATCTGACAATTGTCTTTCCACATTGCCGCCCAATATGGAAAAATTGATGAAATTACAGATTTTAAATCTATCCGGTAATAAATTAAAATATCTACCAAATTCTTGGGTAACAATGAATAATCTCATCACACTCGATATATCAAATAATTTATTTGCACAAATTCCTAATTGTTTACAAGAAGGCATGTTGAGAATAGAATTATTGAATGTTTCTGGGAATAAACATATGAATATTAATGCTACTATATTTAGTCGAAACCTGAGAAAATTTTATGCAAAATATAATGGAGCAATTGATACGTCATTTCCTAAGTGGATATTATCTGGGAGATATTCGGAATTGGATGAATTAGAATTTGAGGGCACACAATTTAAATCAATTAATATTCCAATTTCGGATAATAAAATATCTCTGAAAAGACTGAACTTGAGAAATTGTAAATTGTATGATACTATATTAGACAAAATACTCACCAATCTCTCATCGATCGAGCATCTAGACATTGGTACTGAATATTCTACATCTACTGCAAATTCATTTTCTATATTGCCGGACAGATATATTCGCAATCCTCAAACATTAATAGCAATGAATATCGACAATACTAGACTAGCAGATATTTCAATAAATATTGAAACGTTTACGAATTTAACAAGAATGGATCTACATGGAAATTTTCTCAGTTGGTTACCAGAAGAAATTTGTCATTTGGAGAAGTTACAAGTTTTGGATATAAGGTCAAATATAATGATAATGCTACCGCAAAATTTGGGTTTAATGGCATCACTGCAGATACTTGAGGCGGCAAATAATCATATCTCATCATTGCCATCGTCCATCACTAATCTGAAAAACCTAGAATGGATGGACTTATTTGGTAATGACCTCACTGAAATGCCTAAAGAAATTGGAACTTTGGAAAATTTAAAGGCGCTGGATCTCGAATTAAACTACTTCATAACTGACGATATTGTGGTGAATGGGATTAATATAAATGTTTCCTGCATGCCTCAACTTTATTGTGTCAACGCTGAAATTAATTATATTTCCAGCTGCCAATAAATTATTCAGATTTGCGGAATCAATTGAGAATCGACAAACTGAGTAGACCAGTAGGTCCCAAAATTATTGATACAGATTCTGAGGCCTCATCATCACCCAAATCTCAGGATGACGAATGGAATACTTCGAATGATGCTGATGCTATGTAATAAACACACTGAAAATCATTATTAGAACTATCCAAAATACCATTGAATCACTCGTTTTAATAATTGAATGGCATAATAATTTTTTAGACAAGAAGAATCAAACAATGTACATGGGGTGATGGAAGAAGAAAATTGGAATATTACCGAAGATTTTACGGATGAATTTGATCCATATAATCCACCACCAATATCACCACCAAAATGGGAAACTCCATGCGTTTATTTCGAAAACTCATTCAATTTTTGTCCTGCTGATTTACATGCACGAAGAATCAAGGACGTAATTGCTCAATCGCGTGCTGAAGGCCTATGCCCTTCATCATTCCCAATTGTTGAAGGTCAATTCGATGATGTTGATTAGATTGACTTATCAATGTTTGTGAAAATTCTATTATGAATTGTTATTCAATACTTTAGTAGAAACAAAATCTGATTGTCTCCTCCGCGAGTTCAGCCGTACTCAAATTTCGTTTATGAAACTTGTTACATATGATGAAATTTTGTACATAATTTATTTAAAAACCTTCGGGAGCATTTTTAAAACAAATTAAAGATGAATTATATTGTTAAAATTGTAGAATAAAATTTATAAATTCCAACAATAAATGATCGATAGTCAGATGTGAATTACCTGCCAGATGCCAGATTTAAAGTTGCAAAATGTGAATCGATCGTGAACACGTAATATCCACAAATCATACACTATCGTATGTACTGAATGTCGGCTGGTACATGTTGAGTTTAACGTCACTATCAAATCGTTAAAATTAAGTTTATAAAACATTAGATGTTAGAAAATGAATTGAGCGATATATTGAATTGCTATGGATATCAACTATGTTTGCGGAAATTAAAAAGCGATACCGAAGAGTTGAGAAAAAAAAATCTATGACATTCATAAGCGACAAAAAAAAAACTACATATTGATTAAGAAAAATAAAAATAAATATAAACGTATTGTATTACTCTTCGTTGATTGATCCTACAACTTCGATGACATTTGCTTTCAATTGCATATAAAAATTAAAAGTTCCATCAGTGACATGATTTTTGACGGTTGTATCATTCAATTTGCGGATCTCATGTGAAAAAGAGGTAAGAATGAAGTACAAAAAATCCCGCCGGAATTCATGTTGGTATTGAGTAAGTGATAATCTTGCTTTTTGCCATCCTGCGAGATAAACTCCATTGATAATACTGTGAATACTAGCGAAGTCGCGGTCGACAAGATTTTCCAAATTGAGAAAAATATTTGAAAGGTCCACATTTCCACGATGAATTGATATATTTCGTTGGAGTTCGGGTAATATTGGCAAATCTTTCGGTTTGATTTCAACGTCTTTCGGTAAGCAATCCATTACTTTTATCAATAATTCATTTATTCCAATTAACTCTTTTTCCAACACGATGGACGAATTTTCACGTAAAACTTCCAATTGGGAAAGTAATTCTTCAACTGCTGACTGCATGTCTCTAACAAGAAATGTCTTTGCTCTAAAAGCCTATACAACAGAATATATGATTAGGAAAAAAATTTCATGAAACTAAAAAGACAAAACCTTCATAAAAGCCAATAAACGTATATGCCTTTTTGCATATGATATATGAATAAAATTCTCCATACCTGTACGTAATATTCCAACATGACATTATTGATAATCGATGTAATGCCATCCCGGAGTTTTTCAATGAGATCGTGAGTAGGAATGTCTTTACCTAACTTTATTGGCACATGGAAATCAGACATACCGTTTTCGAATACCCGTGATATCACCACAAAACCATCTTCTTCTATATACACATCACAAAATAGAAATGCGGAATTTGAAAATTAAAGTTAAGTTAATAGATTCTATAAAAAAAATAGAGATAATTACCAGAAGATATTCCGATGAACAATATTGATGTTATTACCAAAAGTCGCTTCATCATTTTAGCAGCCTTCACGAATGTTTCATTTTTTGTGAAATCATTCATATACATTCACTATAGATACAGATAAACGTAATCCTGTGTGTCATACGGGATTACACAACGAGATACTCGTCTGTACTCATATCAATAGAGTGTGGTTTGACAGTGACGATTCATGAACAGTTTGACATATAAAATCGTAATTAAATTCTTGAAAAATATAAATATGATAAATGTTATGGTTTCTTATTGATGATAATGGAAATGTCAACATTTTCGAATGATGACTAGACGGAGAAGCGATGACCTCTCCAATCTTCATATGCACTGGATGATTAGTACAGAAAAGAAAATAAATGTATGAAGCATAATCATATATTGAGTCGCCAGCGACAATCCTTGTGCTCATTTAAAATGACCTCCTCGAGCATCTTCATAATCAACTGACAATCGTCTTGCACTGCAGTCTTTATTAGTACAAGCCATGGGAAATGACAATCTGGGACTCCTCGATTTGATTTTTCCTGTTTTATTTAGTGATTTTTTCTTTCCTTGAATTAACTGTCGAAGTTTATCTAATTTTCTGGGTGTCTCGTCGGTTTCAGTGAACGCGTCTCGAGGACTTGAACACAATTCCTTTATATTAAATATTTTATCTTCCCTACAACAATCTTCATCTTCACAAATTTCACCGTCTTCACCTTGAAAAAAACAAATTTTTATTTTTAAATTAATCTTTAATGAACTTGAAGTGATATTGCATTTCATATACCTGCATTACAGTCGCAACATTTGCATTCATGCTTGTTTCTACGTAAAGAGTTTATAATTATCTCTTTTACATTCATTTCATCAGGGATTCTTTGCGCTTTAGCTTCGTACTTCTTTCGTTTTTTCGTCTTGACATTCTTTCCCTTTGTTTTCTTTACTCTCGACTTTCCCTCCTTCACTGTTTTATGAGTTTGCTCTTGTTTGTCCCTCATAATTATTGTCGACTTCTTGGGATTATCTACTTCCAACTTTTCGTCACGCGCACGAATAATACTTGGCCACTGTAATGAAGAAATAGACGACTTTTCTTGCAGCTTTGGTGTCGTTAAATGCATTGAACTAGACGTCCAGCCCCGTTCAACATCCGGAGACATGCTTGAGTAATTCATCAATGGACAATTATCATCACATTCTCTTTTTACAAATGTTTGTCGATCACCACCATCTTTTCCACGATTTTTATATATAGTTATCATAGCTGTTAAAAACATTGTCAAAATGATGAAGAGCAAAAAAATAATAAACGCTATCCAACGTGTCGAGGACATTCCTCCAACTGAGTTTGATATCGTATTTCCATCCGCACTGAAGAAAATATGCAAGTAAACAGGAAGAAAGTTATTATGAGGTAAACAAAAAATAGACGAACTTGACTCAGGCAAAACGTTAATTCACCGTAAAACATTTCACCACACCAATATAATGAAAGATACATGGATAATATATCTTACCTTCTGTTTCCTCTTTCTGACATCAATTGCGCCATTTTATCATCAGTCCCTTCTATTAGTACTGAATGGGCTATTGACTGAGTAGTTGTTATTGCTCCATGATGCTCGGTTATATGTAATTCAAGCTCTCCTGATGTAACTCGACCTCCAGTCTCAATCTTAATCGCCTTTCTGTCTTTCATTTTTGATGATGCGCCAAATCTTTTTGAAGCAAATATTAATGGCATTAATCTCCCCGCCATCTGAATTTCTTCAGTTCTAATGAAATTACTCAACATATTAACGAATCGTTTATTTCGCTTGATATGTTTTGCGGGATCTGACCTTTCAAGATCCAATAACATTTTTGTCATAATATTATGCGGATGCTTCTCCATTTCTACGAAAAAAGAAATAAAAAAAATAAGTGATACATTATGAAAATATGAGCCGAGTCGAAGATAAAAATTACAAAAGTTATGCTTGATATGTACCATTCAATTTTTTAAACTCGAGTTGACAATTCCTTTCATTTGCTTCAATCATAGCTTTGTCATATTTATTATCGACATAATTGTACTGCAATGTCTTTGCAAATATCGCATCCAAAAGTTTCATGCACTTCGTAGTATCCAAATTAATTGACAAGTGCTTTAATTGCACAGCATTCCGATCCGACAAACCCCACACTTTTCGTTTTTGGTCCTATTTTATATATTGAACGAAATAATCAATGTATTTATCGTGAAATTGATTTGTTCTGGCCCTAAAAGCATCAGTGAATTAATATTAATTTACCTCCATAAAAAATAAAGCTAATGTATAAAAGTAACAGATAAATTTCATCGTTAATGAATATAACCGTACAAAAAAATCACAACGACTGAATCCACCCCACAGATATATGTGTATATGTATATATATATATATATATATATATATATATATATATATATACATAATTTTCGTCAAACTATTGTGACAATTGAATCCCGAATTACGACGTGATGGTACGTGAATTAACTTCAAGTTACATGTATAATTGCAATACCATTTTCCTCCCATTGATAGATATAACCTTTTTTTTTACATAAATTTAAATGCATCATTTATTTTCTATGTCTCTGTTTTTCCTTATCCAGGTGAATAATCATTCATATTAATCGATTAGAAATAAAAGAGATTTATTTAATTTATATGATTTGAGTAACAGAACTTGGCAGTTGTAAGATCGGAGAATGGTTCCAAAATGTCGCTTGTACGGAATCCGAGGAGACTATTAGAAATTGAAAATCCCATTGATACTATATTACGTCAAAGTGACTATAATGGAGAAGATGTAGAGGTAGTAGAAAAGGGTGTACCATTCCAACGGTATCGTAAAATTTTCATTTCTCTGTAATATTAATTGTTCATCTTGAAATTCTGAATAAACATTGACATTTTCTTTAGTTATATCCCTGTTGAGAAAAAATCTGTCGACTTGATGGATAAAAAACACGCAGGCCATTCTAAAACCGCACCCCCAACAGCATTAGATAATACAAAGAAATCTAATATAACACAAATATTCGAAAACTTGAAAAAAAAATTCAGTGAACATCGGTTCACGCTGTCTCCCACACTTGTATGTATTATCCTTTGCAGTACTATTATGGTAACCTGCTGCTGCACCATTTGGTTAAGAAATCGTATAATTTCATGTTTTAAAATGTGTTGGCCAAGCAAAAAAAAACGGTATGTTATGAATTTAGTCCACACACGGCCCATGGAGTTTGTGTTCAGTCCTTGGAAACATTGGCGAAACCAAATGTTATAATAAATGCAATAGTTTGTCTTATGTATTAACAAACTCATTTCTAAATTTTTCAAAGAAATGTCCTACTAATTGTAATCCAGCATATGTACGTGAAAATTTATTGAAGGTTTATTGACTGAGTCTTGGAAGGGACACAGATACAATGGGCAACGTGTAACCAATTATAATTTAGCCAGTCCCATATTTGCATATATTTTATCAAATATTCCGAATGAAATATTATATTTGATGGAAAAGGGATTATGATTCACTGGATAAAGAATCTGGTGAAAAAATTACAAGATCAAAATTCCAAAAATTCAAACAGAAATACACATTCAATACATTTCCAATGATGCGTGCAAAATCGTTATCCAAAGACTATGATCCTGTAGAAACTGTTGAAACCATAGAAATTATTGAACCAGCACCACCAGAGCGATTTATCGAAACACCACCATCAACTGGTTGCTGTGGTATTTGCAAATCGAAAAAAACGCCAGAGAGAAATAAATGAAAATACGTGTGACGGACAAAGTTCCTTTGCTCACTTCACTTTGATTTAATCGGCAGTATTAATTTGAGTGACACTGCCGTTTAACAGATAGTTACAATGTATCTTCTTAATATATTATTTTTTGTAAATATTGTACGAGAAATATATTGGGTTTCTTGCACGATTGACATAAATCTCTCCGAGTTAGAATACTTGGCAGCGCACATGGATATATTTGAATGTCGTCGACTTGTTGCTGCACTCCATTATACGAGCTACGAATTACCTAGAAGTATGGAAGGTGCTGGTAAGTGATTGGAACATTTACATTACCATTGGAGTACGGACAAATTGAACGATGACAAATTAAATTAAAAGTAAGAAAAATCGATGAAAGTATCTCGTGTCTTGGTCATCTTCTACATTGGAATAGTTCACCGTCAGAGGGTAGAGGAAGAACTCATCAACACTTGGAGCATCGGCTCCGACAAATAAATCGTAATGATCTGGCAAATTGGCTGGGTCAGACGGTTTTCAAACAACTGGGGCAAGACCTTCATAATGCAGTTGAGAAACCCTTTGGAAAATTAGGAGAGCAAATAACTGAAATTCAGTTGAGTAAATTGAAAATGCTCGATAATAGATTATTGGATTTGAGTTGATGTGATAACATCTTGTCAAATCTACTCATTTTGGATAACAGATGATCAAAATATTTCGAGCATAAATTGAAGTTATCTCTCTGAATTGAATTGGCAGTTAGCAGACAATATTAATATTTATTGACATTGTTAATGTGTTATACAAGTGTTAAAGTGTTGCAGACATTCTATATTAATTAATTATTTAATAAAATTCATTCAAAACAGATATCCAGTGACAATTGTTCCAATAGAAGAACTCGAAGAAGAGAATCCATGGCAGCCGATCGACACATTATTGATGATTCTACTTATTATTTTATTGATGTGTTTGCTGTGTTTATTCCTCGCCACCGCTGTTCATAAAATAAAAATATACAAATTTACAAGGAAAAATGACGAATCACAGAGTATCGGAGGAAAAACCTTGGAAAAAATGTATTCAGAAGAAGAAGATTATTTATTGAACAGTGATGTAGAAAATCAATTTTATGAGTTGTCCAGAAACAAAAGCCAATGGTCAAATAATAAATGACGTCATCAATATTCACCTCTTGTGTTGATTATTGTAATCATTTATTCCACTTATTATCCCATCAATCATTTTTGCCACTGCGCGCGTCCACAGTTCTGACAATTCATCAGTCCATTTTGAATTCATTCGTTGTCGCAGACTATCAGTTAATGGTTCTTTCACATACTGCATTGAACAAGAAAAAGTACAATATCATACTCCGAATTTGTCAGCTTTTGTAGTAATATCACAATATAAATTTATCTATTGAAATTTCCCTTCATCTATTTCTCTGTTCTTCCCGTCACAAACTTACCTCGAATTGTTGCGTATCTATTGTTCTCTTTCCATGTCGTTCTCCACTCATTGTCAATATAGCATTAAACAAATCAACGTCGTCAGATAAGAATGCATCAACAGCATTGTTCACTGTCGTCATAATCATTTGGCAGTGGACGTGGAACTTGCGATTATTTTTCAATTCACTATCCGGTACATTTCTAAAGTCAGGGAAGACATTTTTTATGTCTGGATGGGCAGCAATTAATCTATCGTAGAAATAAAATCAATAAACACAAACGGTTCTTAAGCTTCCAAACATTATCACTGAAGGAAGGAAAATCATATTGAGAAATGGATAGAGAATAGGTAAAGGAAAAATGAAAACATGCCTGAACATAGCATCTACGCCTACGCCAATGAGATTAGGCCGAATGAATTGATCCCACGTTTCTTTCATGAGTTTTTTCTGTTTGCGTGTGTATCCGGTTCTTGGATCCAAAACATTCTCAGTTGCGTCAGAGTATAAATAACTCACAAGCCCACCCATAATGATTTATTGCCACACACAAAATGGTTTAACAGAGCGTCTGAACATGAATGGTCAAAAACTTGTCTAATACTAATCCAGAAGTATTCTACCAACCTATCTTTATACCTGACGTGTTTATGTACCCATAATCACCACGAATATCACTTGTACATAATATGAAGTATGACAGCACGTACATTCATTTATCAATACACGTTTATGTATATCTTTAAGCAATAACTCTTTCATGGATTCCGAACGAAACGCATATTATTGTACCGATGTATACATCCGATGATTCAAAACGAAAATTATGTTTGCATTCAGAATTATGATAATAATAATACTTTCTAATAGAATTTCTCCAAATTTTTGTTCAATTTATAGCGAAAGTATTGAATCCCCGTTCATCTTTCTACTGCCCACCGTTGAAGCAATAAAAACTCTGAACAGTCCTAACTTGTTGGATCTACACTGTGATGTTCACTATCGGATATATATACACATATAAATTTGAAGATAAATATAGTATTATCACAAGGATTGTTTTATTTCAAATTTATTAATATGTACAACTTTATAAGTGTACAATGTCCATCCATTATGCCAAATATAATTTATCGTATAATGTATATAAAATATAACGCCACTTCATACTTTTTTATTTCAGTGTTGTATAGGATTGTCGTCGCAGATAGGGCATAAGTCACAAATAATAGCCACTTCTATATTGATAATAGAATATAAGTGTACGTCACAAAGAGTGATTAAACCTCTTATAGTCGTCATTCTTCTGCGTTAAGAATAGGAAGGTAGAGCAAAGAGGGAGAGATAGAGTGTACAATATATGAAACGACATAAAAGCTCCGTTACGGTCGACATATCCTCTTTTAGATTTATATAGTTATAAAAATTCAATATGCAATGTGCTTCATCCGGGTCAATGACGATGAATATATTGCGAGACATTGGTTTGAAGTGTGAAGACGAATAAGAGCAAGGCTAATTGGCCAATTTGATCAGTGAGGGAGGAGGCCTATGGCACACACACACACACACACACTCGTAATATATATCCATCAACATTGATACATAATGCGCAACGTTTGAGTTCACGATAAGACCCTTGACCTTGTCTGATTATATTATATTCATTATAACACATTATGTTTCCGAGAATTTATTCTTTTTCCTTTGTATATGTAATTGCCGCTGGATATCAAAATGCAAATTCCACTAGTAAACACATAAAATTTATTATCTACTCACAATTTAACTACTTGGCAATAATTCCACGCATCAGCTTCAATGATGCAACATCCGATTCGGAAATTGCGATGACAAATGAAAGCGTTTGACATGTCACAACCATCTAGCAATATTATATGATCTGCCACGATTATTTATTGCGTATAATCTGTCTCTTGATTTAAATGCGAATGTCGTATGCGCCAATCCACGCGTTTTCGATACCAAAAACAGCTAGAAGGCATGTAGAACTTTCTTTTCTTGATTCAACATGCAAAGTTATTCCAAATCAGTCCAACACTCTGTGGAATAAAAAGGGTATTATAAAAATAAAGGGACGTATTGATAGTGATGTGGAACGTCAGACAAATTGGAATGTATGAAGTGAGATAAAAAATAATAAAATGTCATAAGTGATTTTTTGGCATATACGACATTTCGAATTTAGCCACGCGATTGTGCATGCAATAAATTATATGTTAGAGTGATATATTTATAATTTCTTCCTCCCATCATAAATCAAATATCAATTATTTATTATCGAGTTATCATAATATTTTACTTTCAGTGCCATTCGAGTTTCATCATTAAATTATCATGAAGATAAATATTTGTTGTTAATTATTTTGTGAAATTCAGTAATGTTTCAAAAAGTAGTGAAACCAATGGCTGCCTATATTCATACCCCTATTATGCATGTATATATTGAGGTACGTTGTTTGATTACCACAGCAAACAAGAATGTAATGGCAAATGGAATGAATGAGTCGCCGTTAACTTTGAATCCAATTATATTCAGTTGTACCGTGTATACAAATCGTGTTTCCATGGAAAATTGATTTTATGTCCGTATTAAATTACTGAAAGAAAATTAACATCACGATTATAAACAAAGACATAAAAAATTGAAATTGAAAATCCTGTACTATTAAACTTTATTATACATCAATGAAAATTTATCGGAATACATAGAAAATATTTATTAACCTCCATCGTGGAAAACCCATAATATTTTTTTAATTACACGTATGCAATACGTGAGTAGGTATGTTACGATAGATACGTGACACAACTCTCCTGAAACTGTTTTATATTAATTCTTCCGCTGGCAGATTGTCAAAAATACATTGTTACGATGAAAGACTTTTGAAGACATGCGTATACGCGGCGTCGAATGTTTTTTTCCAGGCATCTTCGGTTTCGTCCGTAAATTCAGCACCCAATGACTGACGAAGAGTATCCAGCACCACTTGTTTCAAATGCTGCAATGACATAATATCAATACAAAATGTTATATTTTTTTCTCCCACAATGTAATAGAAATGAACAGTAATAAAATTTAATAAATAATATTTTAATTAGTAATTATTCTCGCGTTATGAATGTATATACAGGGTGACAGAATCAGTGTGATCATGTGAATAATTAATGCATAAGTTGATGTTGTGGATGAAGGCCGCGTGCGAGAAAGAAACGTACCGTGAAATTTTAATGATCCCCGACAAACTTTTAATTGCTGTTGCTGGCACACATGTGCGCTTTTTCGCGCCCATTGTTCAGAGTAGAATCACATTTCGCTCTAGCTTTTTATGACGAAAGTGTGGAAAAAACAAAGCAGGGAAATTATATGAATGTGAGGTTTACTGTTGAAACTGTATATTTGGCTGCGGCCATTCCAAGTTCATTAGAACAAATGTCAAAAATGAAAAGGTCAATGTTGAATAAAATATTCATATTTAAGGATGATGGGCACGGAAGCTCTGACAGTATTGAAATATTTATAATTCTCGAAAAAAAAAAAAACAATTTAATCTAAATCGATTGTGCTGTTTTCGCGTTTGTGCAAATAAAATATTCGTGAAGAGAAACAAAGATAAAATGTAAGAATACAATCTCTGCTTCGGTATCATCAAACAAAATTATCGGAAACTTCAAGAAAAAATGAAGCTATTTATATGATAATCGAATTGGCAGCACTTGAGTTATAAACGCCAGTCGAATGGCGGAGTGCTTTAATTAAATTAAATAATTTAGGAAGTGAATAAATAATGGTGAGGGTCGATGGATATATTTTAGGAGGTAAATATCGGGCAAACAATTATACTGAATCAAATATATGTAACGTACAAGAAATTGTTGTTCTGTTTGTCCTCGTTTATGATGACGTGTCCCAAGGTTGACAAGTGTATCTTCCAATAATCCAACATCAGTCAATGCCTCGACAATACTAGTCAATCCTCCCATTACACTTACAGCGTGAGCTTGAAATCTTTTATTTCCCGACAATTCCTCACGCGGCACATTTTTAAATCCAGGAAAAACTGCCTGGTAGTCAGGGTGGCGTTCCAGAAAGCTGCAATATCAAAAGGCATTACATCACTTTCCATCACGGTATGGAGGAAAAATAAATGGAGGGAAAAACAAAATGAAACAAAAGTGAAAAAGAAAAAAAATTGAGCATGAGGGCACTGAGAGACAACGGCATGCATATTTAACAACTAAGACCGTCGCAGCGACAGCATTTGAATTTTAACACATTGCAACCTCTCTCTTTTCTTCATTTCACCTTGCCTTTATTCATTTTCATTCTTATTTTTCCATTTTGAAACAATTGAATCCATATGAAGGACAATGTGTAGCCAGAAGTGGAAATAATTTTTTGTAAAACAATGATATATTACCAAACGGAATAGCATCGATCCATTTCACATTATGTTCCTGGCATACGTGGGCTATTAGCATGCGACGGGCCAGGGCTAATAGCTCGGGCTTCAATAATTGCTCTCAGCTAGAATGACGTTTAATCGAGAATCGATAATGAAACAGAAGGAAAGATGGACGAATGCAAAAGCATGAGCGAGAAAGTGACATGGAGAGAAAGCGCGGATGAAGCAGAGTGAGATGCAGCGACGAGCTGTGAGGTTGATAGAGTTTGGGATGAAAGGGGTGTGTATAAATGCTTGTATCCAGTTACCATAACATAACTGCGACACCGCAAGCCACAGGATCCTTGTTTGCTATGGCCCATGTACTCTGCACCAGCTTTATCTCACGTCCGGTCAATCCTGTCCTTGGATCCGCCACATTATCATTTGAATTTCCCCAAAATTTACGTAAAAGCGCTTCCATCACTCTCCGCTATTTATTTGAATTTGGATAGAAAATTGCATCGAATATTGTAAGTATCGACAAAACGGAATACGATAAAATATGAGGAAATGTTTAATTATTGTGTAAATTATTTGATATCCTACTTTATTTTATGAGGAAAAATGTAACTAGAAAAAGTATCATACGAAAAAATATATTAATATGATATTCGTCAATCAATTGTCAATTATGAGTGAGCGGACCATGTTGGCATGATGATGGAAATTGATCAAATTAAAAAATAATAGCATAGGCTAAATGAATTTTTCGAATGACACATAGAAATTTTGTTGACGTTGCCATTCCGAAAAAATGACATTAGGCAATTGAGATAAGTTATTGCCCGATCACTTCAATATAGACAATAATGAAAATAATTCAATTGACAAATTTACAATTTGTCTTAAAATCAATCGATGTATTTTTTTCCATACATTTTGATCGCTTCACTATTTTTATATTGTACTAGTTCGTACACGGAATTAAATGAATTATTATATATTACTTTAATTTTAGAGTAACAATGGTTGGAAAATTGATCAATAGTCTTTTAGTGCTATTGTTTCTGTGATATTTTTCTCCAACTTTCGTTTTCCCAGTTAAACTCTTTCTTAGCTGAAATTCACGTCAATAATGAATTGTGTACAATTAATATCATTCTCATTATATCATTTATTCGTTGAGATATTACCCCCATTACACGAAGATGGATTACAAATCATACCGAGATAGACATACAAATTCCCTCAGATGTTATGATTAAGAATGCACAGTAATATGCCGAATGAAAATTCATTAATTTTTTTATTCCCAAATTTATAATAAAATGAATTACTTGAAGTTTTGTCCAACTTACCAATATTTATCACTTCAAATAATTATCACAGATGGATTGTGGTGATGAGAAAAATGAATGATGACAATGTACAATATCACAAGAATTGAGGATAGATCATGGATCAATGTATAGATAGTGTACGACAAATATTTTCGAACACTATCAATTGTTGATAATTAGCACAGTTGATCGTCACTGGCCCGCTATTCGAGACCGACTAGATCTATCTTTCAATATCATACGACGCGACACCCTTCGACACGCTCTTACCGCTACGCCCCAACGGTCGAGTCCCACCGCATGTTGCTCTCCCTCTATCATATTGTGGGAGGTAACCGTAAGGTAAATGCGCGCAAGCTAGTGCATCGATAAAAATTGATCCCAACTGCCCAGGGTCTTGAGAAGGGGATAGCAGTAGAGATGTAACTGTCACTCACGTGAAATTGATATTTTCATGAGACTTTAATAAACTTGTTCAATATGTCTATTTCTTGATCTAATGATCAAATAAAATATGCGATTATTTTTTTCATTTTCCTAAGAATATCGAATGCAATCGACGCTACATCCATAGAATTATTATGGATAGTTTTGTTTTAGAAGAGACTAAGAAGATGTGTTAAAATAAATTAGCACTATGTTTCGTTGCTAATTAATTGATATAGGTGGTAATTCTCCACTTTCCTTTCATGATAGATACAAAATACCAATATTTCAGAGAGTTAAGCTGCGCAGATTTACTGTATGGTATGTGAACGGCATGTACTAATTCATCAGTATATCAATCAAGTGGAATTTTAACAAGTCTGATGACACTACGCCGCACTTTCTACGGCCCAGAATAGGTGCTTGATAAAATTTATGAATTGTTAATAATATAGGAGGTACGCTCAAAACAGATCTGTCTGCAGAATTACTTCGAGAGAATAACTGGTTCTCAACTGGTGGGCACTCAAGAAAAGAAAAATTCTTCGCTTCTTGCATCAGTCTACTGTGAGGGCATATAGTGTACTGTTTTGATACCAATACTTTGTACATTAACGATCGTATATTTCTCTCTTCAATTATTTCTCGCCAATTTCTAATGTCGTAACCCATATAATCTTATCAAGTTATTCCATCAAATATATATGAGACCCAACACTGCGACACCGTTATGAATTATCAAACTGCAACTTCGCATGATTGTTAAGAAAAAATATTATAACTTTACAACAATGAACCATGAGTTGACTTTTGAAAACAGCTCGATCCATGGATTGTAACAAGCACTTATCAAGTGCATTTTGCTCAATTGGAAAATTCAACAATGGGCGACGCGTGATCTCAGTAATATTACTCCAGACTCGTACTGCCTGGCTCGGACCTTAATCGAAGATTGTCTGATCAAAAGTAATTAGGCGATAATCTAAAGTGCAATCATGAATATTTGCTGTAGTAATAATAAAATAATTGAATGAGTAAAGAATTCACAAGAGTTACGAGTAATTAGAGAGAGAATCATTTGCACACTTCGTAAATGAGGAAATGTGGATGGTTATTCAAAGCATATTGCGGGTAAACGACTGTAAATAGGGTCATCTTCGTCGTCGTAGAAATAAGTAGAATAAATTCGATCCAAATGAGAAAGGAGCAAATTTGATATAGAGGAAAATATTAGTTTCAATAAGAGATTTACGTTATTCTACATTAATAAGCGAGAGAAACAGTTCTTGATGACAGATCTGGTGAATTTAGCGATGAATTTACCAATACACGTGATCAATCTCATATTCAACTACAATCACACGGAAATGCATTCGAATATATAATGCCACTAAATCATGAATAGTATATATTATAACATGCTGCTATATCTTTGTCATCACCGTACTCGTATATCACGTTATGTATGATGAAATGCATATATGTTCCCGCGCACTTGAGTTGTTTCACGCAAGACCGTTCCCGATATAGTTATGCGACAGTGTTGTGGCCTAGTAATAAAATCGGTGCGAAAAATTGTAAAAATAATAACAAATAACTATAATGTCATTCGATTGAAAACAGCGTAAACAATATTTTTTGTTTGAAATTATTCTTACTCATGGCAGATGATATTCCACTTTCAGAGATATTCCTTCATAGAATTGAAATTTGTACATTCCTTCCCTTTTTTCTCAACTGGAAGATTAAAACAGGAAAAATAAAAAGTACATGCAGAATTGTCCCAAATCCATTTAATTCTAAATAGTTTCCATGCTTCCTAACATATTTCAATGAAAATTGATAAAAGCTCCCGTGAACGCCTTTTATGTTCAACCTATTATTGATTTCACAAATCCTAGTACATGGCGATTCTGTTCAATCAATAAGAAATTTAATCCATGTGTTCCGAAACCGATTATTCGACATATGCATTGATAGGAAAGAAAATATTCGAAGAAGGAGACATGATCTCTGTCAAAATATATATATATATATACATGTATCTTTTTTTCAGTGATCATTTAATTTATTGAGCGTATCGGCATACTGAAACTCCGGACTATTCTCATATTCACACATATCCAGAGCAATAATGCAACTTTCTCGTACGACGCGTTTGTCGTCATTCAGGTATTTATTGAGAATATTTTGGCAGTCTGGATGAGCAATTGAGCCTAGAGCTTCAGCGCACTCATGTCGTACCATTTCATTCTCTTCAGGATTCTCCAACGCTTCGCGAAGGAATGGAACGGTGATTTTCTCTTGCAGCTGACCCAGAACGAATGCAACTTCGTGTCTGAAAAGTGCACTACCAGCTTTCAATCCTGAAATTCCATAAAAAATTATGTATAATGCTGAAAACTGATATAGGCAATACGATGAGTAATTAATTTACCCGCAGACAGAGCAAGAATGCTCTCTTTTGACCGCATATTTCTGAGTGAGAACATTGCTCTGTATCGATCGAAGAGAGATTCATTTTCATCCAATAAAATTCGTCTCAAGTCGTAGACATTTCCAATTGATGATGGTGGGGCTGGATCTACTGAAGCATAAGGATTCTCTGAAAATTGTTGGGATGAAGTTTTCGAATTATGTAACCATTGTATTCTTGTTAAAGCCAGTTGGCAAGTTTCTGCAACTTCAATCACCGGATCAGTGCTATATTTTTTCAATATTTCAATCGCATCTTCATCCCCAATCGCTCCCAGAGCCTCTCCTGCAACGAAAAAAATAATAGAAGTATAACGAATTTTGCGTTTGAAATTTCGTAATAATCAAAAGTCTAAATCACATATGCTACCAAATGACCCCACCTGCTTCATGTCGAACCATGGGTTCTTGACTCGTGTCTTTTAAAACTTCAATCAGCACAGGATTCGCACGCGAATCCTGCATTTGACCCAAACAATAAGCCAACTCATGCTTGAGCAATGCCGATGGATCCTTGAATCCTTGTTTAATGCATTCTATTGCACGTGCACCACCAATATTTTTCAATGTAAACAATGCTCGAAATCTCTCCTTCAGTGGTCTAGTATTATCATTCAAAACTTTACCAATAGCTTCAATTTTCTCATCGTCCAAATTTAACATTGTTTATCACAAATTTTCCCTCCAATAATTTTCAATAAAATATGGAAAGAGCTTCCCAGGTTATGACGGTGGAGTTGAATTATTGCTCCATTTTATATTTCCGTATATATATTAGAAATTGTGGTCTTTATTTCTACTCTATTCTATTATATTACAAAAAATTATGTCGACAATAAGAAACACTCATCGACATTTTTGGATGTTCACAATATTGACGAATTTTGAGGTTATTTATTAATTCGCGCACGTGCGACTGAAGATGCTAAAACGTGTATATGGTTATTGCCATTATATATAAACCACACTGGAATCAGCTGTGATATATGTGACGTCATATATCGGTGAATCCAAAGGGAAATAGTAACACATATAAGACGATAAAATGGCTCAAAGTAGATTAGAAAAAGTCGGCACAATTTATAGCAGGTAAAACAATACAACTTTGTGGTAATGGTCATAAAATTATCCTCGAAATATAGTTACTTGTTATGCATGACGTGTTAAGATAATTGAACAAGTAGTTATTTGAGTGAGGTTAAGTTGTGATTGACTTGAGCCAGGGAAAAATCGATGAATTCGACAGCGTTGGAATTAATAATTTGTAATAATTTTTTATTTGACTTATCAATTGCTTCTCACTGTGGACATTGATTTGTAGAGTTACATCACTAATAAAAGGTGGTGCCATAAAACCTAGCGCGGAGCCAATGTGGTGCGCTATTTATCGAGCCTTTCCACCGAAGTCAGTACCAGTATACAGCAGACCTGTTTCAAAAATTGAGATAAAATCAATTTTTTACGAAGAGGATATAATCAGAGCGTGAGTATTTTTCATGTTAATATTGAATAATTTATATTTTTGTCGAGGAATATCCGCGTGTTGACAAATGTACTATCATTTCAGGAAATTTCATAAAGACCATGAACAATCAATAATAACTAATTTTTCAAATGATAATCGTCAATCACCCACACACAAATTTATCGAAATTTATCAAAATTTGAAGAAGGTTCGTAGCCTCTGATAAAGTTCAATGAAGTATTCTTTTTGTTCGACGAGAAACTGTGCAATTAATTATCAATATTCAAAATTGCAGAGTGGAATTCCAGAAGCTGAATGCTATGAAAAAGCTGTGAATGAAGTCATGACAAGTGTGAGTAAGCACAGTAACACAGCGAACAAATCGTCAGTTCGATCTTCACAGTCATCATCGTCACTCGAAACAAACAGAATCGTGAATCAACTGAAATTTTCGTGAAATATAGTATTGTGATTATCGATTGATCATGTAATTAGTTAATAAAATATTCAGACCATAATTCAAGTCCATTTATGATTCATAGCCCAAAGTATTTCAGTTATAATCATCATCATATTCTCCGGACGTAATTGTTGACTCTTGAAAACGAGGAAACACATAGAAAATATTATAGAAAAGTGCTCTGACTTGATCCAGAGTCAACTGTATATGTAGTCCTATTGGAATATACCCAGCACGCATACTTTCGTGCACAACGTATGTTTCTCCGTGTGCGCGCGTGTTGTGTGGTATCGACGTGTTTACACACAGAAGACATAACCTAAAATAAAGGCGTAGTTGTTGTTCGAATGATTCATTAGTTACAAAAACAGTTATAAAATATTGAACTACTCCAGATTAGACTTGGATATTGTCTTTCAAAAACATTTGTATGATCGATTTGGATCTATTGACTGGCGTAATTATGGCAACACTGTCTAATTTCACTGCAGAAACTGCAAAAGGTAACAATACTTCAGATTCATCACTCTCATTAATCGATCATTATCATTCATTACGGATATCCTGTTTCCTCTCCAGTGGCTTTGTCCGACATTTTGAGTGCTCTCAGTTCACCAGAAAATATGCAAAAACTAAATGAAGCCAAAGAGAATTCGGGCAATGAAATGCTAAAAATGATGCAGTTCGTCTTTCCATTAGTGACACAAATTCAGATGGATGTCATTAAAAATTATGGATTCTCGGAAGGAAGAGAAGGAACTGTGCAATTTGCACAATATATTAGAACTCTAGAACGCGAAGATCAGGATATCGCGAGGTTGCATAATCAAGTAAGGTCTTATTTTTTGCCACCAGTTGCAAGCAGTCCTTCGGCAGAGGCTTCTCTGTAATTTTGAAATTTACTCAACAGTGTTTCCTATTTATGGGAACTGTACTTGAATCACATTATCATTTTTACTCCATTTCAATAACTGGGAAATAATCAAGATGTTATGAAATAATTGCCAAGTTTTCTTCAATCCTTTATTCTCATATATTCTTATAAAACGTGAATTATTCAATATATTCTTATTCATTGCATTTGAGTTGGTAAATCGATGAGGTGCATTTTTTTTTCAATGTCGCACATTGACAAAAACAATTTTTGCACCAAACGGGTGTAGTAATAAATAAACTCTTTCTTCTTGCTTTTTTACTTTTGTAATAAATAATGTTGATTACCATTACCTCCACTAATCACATATCGTTCTTTGTAGCGAAAAAAAAAGGTCGTGAATTATAATTATCAATTGTATAGCAGGAATCATATATAATTATCTTATAAATATTTTATAAATCTCTATAATTTCTATGAAAAAATAGATATAAATTATCTCTTAATAGTAAAAGCCCAATTTGACCAAGCGCTAGTATATACGTTCAATAGGAACTACAAGAATTTTCTGGAAAAGAAGAAAATTTCAAAATATCTGCAAATTACAATAGGTCCATTGATTTAGAATCTTTGCCACCATAAAACTTATTTAGGATGTGTTGGAATCAACATGATGTTCTCGAAAATATATAATATGCAAAGAGACCAAACAGAAGAAATAGGAGATATCTATTGGAGAACTTAAAAATTTGTACATTTATTTGCAGAATATTATTAATATAATTTGTAATAATAATAATAATAATAATAATATGTAATAATAATATGTAATAATAATAAAGTATATAATATAATCTATTAAAACAAATTATGATCGGTCATGTTACTTACATTCACAATAATAAATTGTAGCTGTCCATTAATATTTCGCTATTTGCAACACGACCTCGACAAGTGAAGGAGAAAGAAATTGAATGAAAAGAAACGGGAAATTTGATCGATAGGGCTCCGCATTGGAATTATGGTATACGCAAATAACTCTAGTAATTCATCACTGGAAAGTCGAAGTGAATAATGGTTGATGATTACGTAATGGGAAGAAAAGAAACAATAATGACTATGAATGGTCGAGCAGCATAAACAATAGCTACTTTTTAATTATGCCCAATGAATTGATCAAAAAATATATATGGTAGAATGTACAATTTTAATAATACCATCTTGAAATAACTCGATGTTAGACACAATTGATTGTAGCTCACATAATCGAGAAAATGCGGGCGCAGTTATATACAATCTCGTTTAGCGCATTTTGAAAGTTCACAAATGAATCAGCCGATTTTCTCTCATTAACATTATTACAACCGATTGCTGAACTTATTCGGTTCAAATAATACAGTTAACATGAAGTTCCGCTAATTTTTTTTTGTCTCTTGCTATCTTTTCTCACGAATTTTTCTGAATATCTTCATTATCATTTTTCAAGCGATAATTTTAACCAGAATTAAATAAACATCATGACATATTCGGGATAGTCTACATGACACCACACATGGCACCGACGGACCTGTTTGATTGAAAAAGAGAAGCAAAAAGGGAAATATAGAATCAAACTGAATGAATGAACCGCGATATTCATGAAACGCAAGAGAATTAGTTAAATATGGGAGATGCGTTCCATTCGTTAGTTGAACCCTGTCCAGTATGAATATGCATAATGATATCTGTTCTGTTTGTCATTGAATAGAATGAACGGCATGATGACACCACAAGTGAATCATTTACGTAGAATACGTTAATTGATATTCGACCAACAGACCTACCACCATGCATAATCCATATATTATTTTTGCTCTTAATCTTTTCCGTGTCTTTCTCTTATTTTTTCTTCATTTTTTTCTTCACTTTCTGAATTTCATTAATTCATGAAAAATATACTATATTCGAAAAGAGCATGTATAAAACCTATTTATCTTCGGGTTATGCAATCGTTAGTACCTGCTTCGATTGCCGATTTCTTCATCATCTAGTTAATGAAGAAACCAAACACAATTTCTTCCGTCTATGAGTCGACATGAAGCGCTCGTACAACCATCACCATCATAATTCATGTTTTCATACTCCAATTCAATTCGTGCCTTAAATTGAATGAAGACTTATATCATAATTCGGGATTTACTCATGAAACCTTTAATCCGCTTTAGGATGCAACGCTTTTATGTAATTTTTTCTTATATCTCAACGTATGATGTTGCTCAGCTGGGTTGCTATTGTTGGTACTTTTTTCGTGGTTTTTAATGGCTACGAAAGAAATGGATTTGCTGTCGTTGAGGCTGCGCCATTTCCAGTCCAAGGATCTTGACGAATTTGATTGATTGTAGGACGTGGTGGTGGTGTTGCAGTTGCGAATGGATTTGCCAAATATGGGGCTGCAGCTGAAATCAACCAAATACATTTACGGTCGGACAATCTATTCTGCAGATAATCAACTGATTAAACATTATAATGCGCGTTATGAAATATTTTCAAGTGCGGAACACGTGCAGTCACATTAAATCAATCATATATCTATAGAATGCAGTATAATAACACGAGACATTCATCAACTTTATCGTCGTCATCATCATCATGAATAATTGTTTTACCTAAAAATTAGCAAACAGTAAGAATTGATTGAAGAAGTCGGACATGCGTTGTATATCCATGCGTTGGAAAGACGAACATTTGAATCTCGAAAATACTTACGCCAATTATTTCCATTGAAACGCTGTATTGCGGAAATGGAATAATAAAATATGATGATAATATTATGAATTGTGGCAGAAAATTAGAACCATTGCAAGCAAATCTTTAAAATAACATAGTGTAGAATCAAAGAAATTCTATATTTCAGATAATAATTGCGAATCCATAATTATGTTAATAAATATGTGAATTGATATTGAACATTTCATTACATACCGGCTGGTGGGGCTGGTGTAGCTGGTTTAATGGCTGAAGCGCTCACGAGGTTGTCAAGGTTGACGAGCGCTGAATTTTCACCCAAAAATGATTGCGGTGTTTTTTTAATAGCCCCGGTACTCGCTGGCAAACTATCGTTAAGTGCGCCAAAATCAAATGGATCTGGTGACATTGTTCCACCTGAAAATAGTGAAATCGCACAATTCGGAAAATCATTGTATAATCGCAAAGAATAACAATAAAACAATCAATTCGAATAACAAACTCACCATTATTGATTGGCTGAGGACTTGATCCAAGTTTATTCCTGTTGCTTATGATATCAAATTCATCAAGATCACCTGACGGACTTGCTATTGCACTTCCATGATTTTGAGTATTGAAATGATTATAGTTATTACCAGCGCCATTAAATCCATTGGTATTGCCACTGAATGCAGATGCACTGGGTAATGGAATATTGAAGCCAATATTTTGTGGTGATTGTGCAGTGAATCCGATGTTCTGTGTAAGCGTCGGATTGTCAAAAGACGTGGACGGTGACGTCAAGGCTTCAGTTGTATTTGGCGCGAGTGACCAAGGGTCTGCAGTGCGAGGCGAGACAGCTGTAGTTGAAGACGTTGGAGGACCTCGCCATGGATCGGCCGCAGTGGCTGTAAATTCAATTCAGCATTAATTCAATTGATATTGCCAAAAATTAATTACGTAATACATGCGCATCTTTGATCTGCGGATGTGCAATCGCCGCCCTTGACTCGCTACAATCACACAAACCTGAACGTCCTGGTGAGAGTTAGAACATGCATAATACAAATAAATAACCATATATTGGACTAGGGGTTTTTATTTTTTTCTTCTATATAATAGAATAACTCACTAGGACGTTGAGGTGGTACTGGTGCCCATGGATCTCCCGCAGATGGTGGAGCGCTACTCGTGGTGGGAACATTCCATGGATCCACATGAGTCTGAAAGTGGACATGTATCTCGATGAGTATTTAGAATTACCTTTAACCTCAAATATACATCTATTACGATGAATTTGGAATGAATCAAACTTCATATGAATAGTATTCTTCAATCCACAATGAAAATCACATACCTCGCGGTCATTAGAGCGAGATAAATCCAGCGACTGTCATGCAAGTGCAAAAACGATTGATATTTCATGCTACTTATATAGCAATATTGCAAATATTGTGACACTATGATGAAAATATCTCGTGCCGAATTGGTATAATGAAACAAATGGTTACCTGTGGTCTTGGTGGTGGTGGTGCAATTGGTACGCCCCAAGGATCAACCTGCTGTTGAGAACTACTACCACCACCGCTCGCCTCACCCAAATTAACATCTAGCAAATCGAGCATGTGACTTGGCTTTTCCATGGATGGCTGTCTGGAATTAATAACGGTTATTTAATATTGTCTAGAAAGAATGGCTGAAAAACCACACTAAAAAAACTGTTTACTTGAAGTCCTGCTGACTCTGACTGAGCGCCAGTTGCAATCTCACGTCGTCGCTACGTCTTCTCTGTTCTTCCTGTTCAGCCTCCTCTCGTGACATAGCCAAGGCCAATTGTAATTGCAGCTCCTCCTCACCAACGGTCTGCGGTCTGGCAGCTTCTAGTTCGGCTGAACGTTATTGTTTACATTGTGCAAGAGAACAATTCTAATTAAAAAAATCAACATAACGCATAACCTTACTCGCGCACTATTTTTATTTTTGAATCATATGATGAAATACTAATAGAACGAAGTATATTCCGTGCAGAAAATAAAGTAACTCTGTCAATATTGTACCACGCGAACAATATAAAAAACTCAATATAATTACAAATTATAAGTGCTAATTGAAGTTTTTTTCTCTCCCACTTACGTTTTGATTCAGATTTTCCTCGATATGGCTCCCAGTCAGGTGAGCACAACTGCAATAAATAATAAATGGTTGTTTTCAACGATGAATGGACGCATTTTACTAACTGACGGGAAATTCCAGTTTAGAATGTCGTTTTCAAAATGGATTTTGAAAGTTTGTTTAGGCATTTATGGGAGCTATGGAGTCGTTGCACTATCTGATATTTCTGGGACATTAATTCCATACATCGTAAAGCTTCTGTTCACCTCAAATCAATCACCCAATCTTTTTTTGTGAGCGTTCTGAGTATTGCGTTTGTTGTTACTAAATTAATTGTATGAAATAAAAATTCAATTACTCAAATTACCAACGACTAAGGTGCACTGTCATCATGCGCACTACTTTTGTTCACTTATCAGAGGTCGGAGAAAATAGAAACTTCTGACATGTTAAAATAAACCTTGTGCCAACAATTATCACACATAACATTTATAGAAAAAATAAGATAGTTGATTTTGGGTCAGAAGCGTCGTAGGAAATAGGACAACGCCTACAGAAATGTTCATTAGTCGAAAATTTCACAGCTCCTACAACTTATCATGATTATCATATTTCACTATGTTCCACTCATTAAAAACATATCAAAACTTATACTGAAATTCCTATTACACGAGGCAATTCAATTAAACAGAAAAATGATAATTTGAATATAACTCACATCGCCCAAAGATGACACAGTATCGATGCCATCACTGCCAAATCCACTGACCGACTGAGCAAATCGTTCTTTAGCTTTCAATGCTCGAGCACGTTCATTTCGTAGTCTTTCGTCATCTTTCAATAAGGCCACTAATTGTTTTGCTTTCTCCCGTACATTTATTCCTTGATCCTTGGGACCTTCCATATGCTGAAAGTCTTTCAATGTTTGTATTGCATAGATATTCTCTTTGCACTGCTGTGCCACCTTCTCCGAGCCAGTTTTAATTAGATACTCGAGTAAAACCAGAGCTTTATAAACGTGTCGCCAATTTTTTCCATGATCATTCAGCCGCTTCCAAAGCATTTGCATGATCTCGGTAAATGCCACGACATTGTATGTTAAATCAGCTATTTCAGCCATCAAAGTGCTACTGGGACCCCATGGATCATTGCTTGTCGCTTTCCTCACTGCTTTCTGGAATCCCAAATGATAATAAATGAACCAGCGATACAAAGGATATGAATAATTTCAACTAATAATTGAAATAAAACTTTCATCAACAGAGAGGAAGAAACATACTTGAGCATTGCTATAATTGTGAGCAAGATTCAGAATATCGCGCCTAATTCCTGCCAAGTTGACTTGCATTACATCTTGTCCTTGTCGCCTCATCTATTGTTATGAAATATGTCACAAATGTTTAGTATAGAAACAACACAGAATTCATTATGTCAATTAAACACTTACTTTCAAAAAATTTTCTATTCACTAGTCTCGAAGAAATCTCGACGTATTTTTTCCTGCGGACAGAATTGTTTTATATTAGGTTATCAGACGCAAATACTACATCATTATCTTATCATTATCAGCTAAGTCGTTAAATTACTGAAACATGGATAGTATACTGAATTATACAGACAATGTAAAATAAATACTAATGTTTTATGCACTAGTTGGTTTTTTTTAAGAGTACTGTTTGTGTTTTGCTTATTGTGAAGCAGTTATCCAAGATTTTTCAGACAAATAAACTCAAGGTCAACAGAATCCCGTCAAACAATGTCATCTGAATGGAGGTCATTGTCACTTTGAAACAAAGCAATTGGATTGTTTCGCTACAGGCAAAAATAGTTAGTGAGGTTTTTGTTCCCACTTCTTTTGCCATTGCGAATATTATGCGGAGGAATAAAATTGAAATAGATATGCAGCAATAAATGTACACTATAATGAATGAATAACTGGCTGACGATAGAAATTTTTTTTTTTTTTTCAATATGTACTTGTAGGTGGAATCCAACTGCAGTAGGGCTTCATGAAGATCTTAAGTACATTATATGTTCAAGTGGCCGTGAACAAATCGATTTTATCCACAGTTCAGATTTTCGAAGAATCAAATACATACAAGCAGTTGATTGATGAGAAATAATTCTACGGAATGTAATATGAGTTATATTCACAAAATAATTAGTCATCCACGTCAATCAATTTGAATATGAAATTGCCTTGAAGTAGTTTAATTTTTATATTGCTTTCAGAGTTCACGTCAATTATTAGAGAAGATGATCAAATGGCACCGTGTGCAATTTGGAACGATCATACATTGAAAAATGGACTTTAATACGGATTATGACAACATCTTTGATGAATTCTTATGCTCAACAAATATCCAGACGTTTTATCGATAAATTCATACAAGACATTATTCAATAAATTTTCCAAATATGAATATTATTCTAAATATAATTTCCATGCACTTTTTCTGCGTATCGCTTTTGACATTGTCCATGTTCGCATTTTGAAGAGTAATAAAAAAAAAAAGAAGCAGTCGTTTACAGTGAATAAATTCGATGGTCAAAGACACGGTCTACAGTATACTTTCTTTCTCCATCAGCGCGTGATGAATATGATGCGTATACAATTTCATTTTTACACCGTATGTCTTTATTTATTTGAAGGCGACGATGATTGCACATAATTGAGCTGATATGGTATCCGTATAAATATTATACGTCAATTGGACAAGATGACGTTGATGATCGGAGCGTCCTGCGAAAATGCTTTCTCAATAATTCATATGTGTACGTGTGGGTTGTTACAGTGATGTGGATACGTTGTGATAGACATTAGTATTATAAAAAAGATTATGAAGCGATGGTGGTATGGCTCACGTATTACGAAAAAAACCACTACTACAAGCAAACCAACTTGTACATTGGATTCAGATATATATATTATTTTTTTTAACATAGCTCCGAAACAATTATGAACAACATATCGTGAATTTTCACAGTATTATTAGAATAAACAAAATGTGACTATAGTTTTATCTGATACACATTTGCGTTCACTCACCTCTTGTTGCAAACGTATAATTTGTCACACGATTTTCGAAGTGAAAAACGGAGTAGAAAATAATACGAAAGATCTCTACAAGACGACTATGACAAGCCCATTCACAATCACTGGATGGGGAATTGGGGAAGGATGGGGAATTCACAACGGCAACATCAAGATGGCGCTCATATATTCCAAGTTCCAGTATTCCTCATATTCATCCTCGCAATTAATTCCGGAATAAATGATTTTACTGTCGGTACGATCGTTCGACCATCAGAAAGACAGTAGTTGTCACTTCTCACAGATGCAGAGTTTCATGGTGGCAATTCAATACGCAGAATGTGGCTCTTGGTACATATTGTTATGTCCCAGATGTTTCCCCAAAGCGCCAAATTTAAACCTGACTGTTCGAGAACGGAAGAATTATTTTCAAATTCAAATGCACTGGAACTCACATTCTGCGCTCCAATATAGATACTAGATATATCAGAAGTTTTTCAGAATTGCGAATCCGTTTTATAGAAGCTGAATTGGCTAATTTCATTTATTACTGTTGCAGTATAGGATAATGATTTTACTAATTCGCTATATCTGTCGATGAAAAATCAGGGTTAATAATGAGTAAAATTGTATTCGTGATGGCACTTACGGCCTCACTTGAACGTGACCAGTATAACAAACAATTTCGAAGTGGATCCGCCGAATGGGCAGACTTACTAATGCGTGCCTTCTATGGGGTAGATATAGAAGGACTTCCGGTATCATTCATACTTCGATATTGCTTTTCATCTGAAGCAGTGATTGTAAATACATCACACATGCGTAATTAATTCCTATTTCACGACGCGTATACGTGCGCTCATATATTCTCATTACGACGTCTATGAATTGTGGGATTATATTTTCTCGTTGTTCTGGATGGAACTTCAACCGACAATTGCAAAAAATGAAGATGTACGGGAATAATAAGCATATTTTTTACGCTAAAATAAATAGTACAAACTTCAAGTATCCTTAAGACTCATCGGGTTTTGATTTATATTGGTTTTATATGACTGAAAAAATCGATATGATACACAGTAATTTAATTTATTAATTACATATAATATAAATGGCACGAATACAATAATGATGAAGCGAAGTGAGGGTTATAATTGTAATCAGGTAAAATTTTGTACTTGATTTATGATATAAAATATTGAATGTGCATCTATAATGTAGAGTTATAAGTTAAAAAAATATGTATGCGAGGAATCGTTAGTTCATAAACATTATAACGAAGTAAATACATTACATGATGATTTTACAATCAACAATTGTGAAAAAAAAAGATTGACGGTTATAAAATTTTATTTTTATCTCATAAAAATATGAATCTTTGGGCTTTCCATTATGGAAGGTCAATGTTCGTTGCCTGTTGGCTCTATCAATGCCCCTGCGATTAGATAAATTTGAAAAAAAATATATCATTCCTCATTTCAAATATAATTTGACTTATGCCTCTCCGCGAAACGTTAGAAATGCATCAACGAGTAGTAGAGCAGCTTCTATAATGCAGAAAGAACCACGTGCAAGTCCCTTATCGCGGAATGTACTGTTGTGAGAAAGTTTTTCAAATGCTTGAATGACTAGAGCACCTGACGCTACAAACAATGCGCAGCCGACCAAACTGAAGAACAAATCCTGTGAACAATGTCGAATTATTTATAAAAAAAACTGTCGTAATATGTCACATAAATAATAGAATAGCGAAAAAATAAATTCGCTTCACTCTTTCGAATAAGACTGAAGGTATATAGAGTGGCGTATTTGAACTTTTCACTTGTATCACAATATGCACAACGTACACGGACAAAAATATCGGAATTAATTTTTTCATAAAACAATTTATACATACTATTCGTCGATTAACAGGCGTTCCCATCACTCCACCAGCAAATAGACCAATGAAAATAATAAGATATCCTCCTGCAGTACCGCTTGCAATAAATTGTGTTGGAAAATCGCCATAGTTAGAGGAGTGCCAATGTAGTCCAATGATGATGCACACTAGAAGCTGAAATATTTCAAAACAATTTCCAACATTATTCTATAGAAGAGAGTGCAATAATAGTCGCGTCCTACTTTAGTTTACATTTTTTACGAGGTTACGAGCACATAAGTCGATGATATACACAATGTACAAACTTTATAATTTCACATTAGTTCATGTCAAGATTAAATAAATAAATGGATAATAGCGTCGCATACGTTATATTATCTAAATAGAGATTGTCTCGAAATGATTGTGCATCAACCTGAAAATAATGCAGGAGTGGTCTTTATATTGCGCAATTCCACTATGTATAGACTCAAAATGTCATCGATATGTATATAACATGAAGACCTTGCACCCATTGACCTGTCCACATAACTGAAGAATGATATAGAACGCAAGAAATGATGATACTGATTTGAGTATGACCTTGTGTGCTATCTCACCCGATAAATTTTCGAAATAACAAACAATGGCGGAATAAGAAGAGGGCTGAATCGAATTGAAAAATTTTCAAGGAATTCAACGTCTTTTTTGTTTATTGGAAATGGAATTTATTTAAGCACATATTACATCGCGACCTAATTTGACCATTCTTGGCAACTCAACGCCTCAATTGAAATAATTATTATTGCAATTCAACATAAAACTACTGCAAGGACTTTGCTTCAAGATGGTGAAATGTTGTTGACGTCAGCTATGTGATGAGCCGATATTTACACAGTACACATATGAATGTAATGGTGGCGAGACGCCCACAACTATTTCCGTTTGATGATTACGTGCGCGAGAGAAATAAAATGTGAAGAGCATATTATAAGATATTGTGTCATGATTATGTAGTAATGTTCATGGGGGTTTACACTGTGTCGGAGAGACACGTAAGCACAGACCTTGTTGCGATAGAGTCATCATTCGACTTCTCCTTTATTCATTTCCCTCTGCATTTTTTTTTTATTACTACAATCATAATTAATCAATCGTAATATTGAGGAATGTATGATTATGTCATCACACTTATGTATTGATATGTTAATTTAATTCTATTGGCAACATTCAATTTGATAAAGTAAGTGTAGAGTGAGCGTGCGGAAGTTGGTAGAGTTGTGCTTGTAGAGAAAATAGAAATCATATTGTAAACATATATATGATAACATCAATTGTCACTGATGCGTAATGAATTCGAGGTACTCTACAGTTTTCTATGCGCTAATGACTAATTTGCTAATGTAACAGCCAACAAATTTAATATTTCAAATACTTCTAGCATTTATGCGGCTATTATCAATCGGGATTATATCAAATTTATAGTGTGACACTGATGGGATGTGATAATCGATGATAAACTATTCTTCTAGCATTCAATCAATACGTTTGAAACTTTTGTCATGAAGCTTTACAGGGGAACGAAAATGACTATAGAAAAATATGAGGACTGAAAATAAACCATGACGACATTAATGAGATACATTCATATATGTAATAATGAAGGTCGGATTTTCCGTGATGAACCTAAATCTTTCACATGTATTTACCAGTTCCAAGAATTTGATCACTGCGAGCCTTGTTATAGAAGCCATGATATCCTAAAAACAGAAACAGATATTTCTTATTAGAACTTTTCGGCTACTAAATTTTTTTCTAATGTATGTCAAACTATTGATTAGCTTCTAACTGTAATTAGTGTTAGACGGTCATAGATATTATTTTACCAATGTAGGTATAAGATATGATTGTGTCGATCATAAGAATAGGTTAATTGTTTTCATTACTGACTTCAGGTCAAACTGATATAGTCTCCATTAATCGTCAAGAAACAATTGTACTAAATGATATGAAAAAAAAAAAAAAAAAATGAATGGAAAAATATTTTAGTTTTAGTATTTACAAAAAATCATGGCAATATATGTTTGAAACTGAATTCCACAAGCCATAGCATCATTACTTCGAAAATATAATTGCAAAACAATGAAATATCAATTCTTGAAAAACAGACATTGAAACGTACGGTCCAATGCAAACAGCGACAGAACAGTCGGGCCATCATATAAAAAAAATAAGGCATGGAGATACCTTTACTGTTTTATGTGAAAATATGATTTTGTGATACCCCACTGACACGTTAATTGCAGTTGATTATTACTCTTGATATTCGATTTAAAAAATGCGCGGTGAGACAATGGTAAAGAAAAAAATGGTTTTTTTTCTCCTTTCTATACGTTTGTAATTTGTTTGATTTATGATTGTCATTCCTTGAATTGTTTGATGTACCAAAAAAAAAAAAAATTTCATAAAAAACGAGCACATGAGAAATATGAAATGTGCACACATTCAGGTAGGTTAGTGGAACGGAGTCGTTGATTGATTGGGTTGACCATGAGACAACAAAGATGGAATAGCAATAAAATGAAGAGGTGGTCGACAATACGCAATTCTATTTTTTTTTTATAAGGTAATCAAAAACTCGATAAAGACAAAATTCATGATTCCAATGAAAATAAAGGAATATATGGATATTCATAATAATACAATTTTTAATTAAGTATATGAATGAATGTATTAATTTTTTAATTGGAAATAAATAAAAGATACATATGGGGCGCAGTGAATGTTAGCCCACTTTCTCTAAAAGATAAAATTAGCATCACGTATAAATCTACAGACCATTCAACCAATCAACGAACTGGATACCCATGTATCTTAATTTTTCACAACCATCGAGAAGCCAACACATGTGGGTGAATCAGTTTCATTGAGTTTCGAATGACGCTCGCGCGAGAGAGAACTCTAAAATAGACGCCGTATTTATTTGTTCGAACTCCCAACACGCACTTTTGTTCGCAAATCAATTTGTACATTGTGAAATTTTCGATTATATATACTTATAGGCGAAGAATAAGCCCTCACCATCTCATATTTATTGGAGCTATAATTCCCCTTTTATTAATACACGATTTTATCATGCAGATAATTAACGGATTCGAAATGTCATTTATGCCATAAAGATTAATTTTTGTTTAAAGTTTGACGATATGGTTCGTATATGTATCGTAGTGTCAGACTTTTCACTCAACTCTCCTAAACTTGCGTAGAATTTGCTCAGTTGTAGATAAAGAATTGTAATCTAATTAATCAGAATGGAATGACAATAAATGTATAAATATATTGATAATAAAAAATCATACCTTGAGTTATGTGTTTTACGTGATACGTAAAATATTTTCAACGCGTCTGAACCCGGTGTGTAAAACTTTATTTCAATGTTTTTTCTACGCTCTTTCACAGTCTCTTGACGAGTTGCTGGCCTTAAGCGACTACGACACACTGACGCGGTGACTGAATAAAAAGTGGGCATGGACGCTGTCGATTCCCCACGTTTATGAGGTTTATGGCTCCCTACTACTATACAGTCTAGTCTATACAACAACGTAATATAATATAATCCTCAGAAGTCGGTCCATTTGGTATAGTTATGACCACGCGCTAACCCATGTAGAAAAAAAAAAAAAAACATAAAATGACATCAACTTTTTCTGGTTTACAATTCTATGCAGAATTGCTCCACTTAATCTGTCATCTATTTTCTGCCATTTTTAAAACATATAATTGTTTTTCTTTCTTTCCAAATTTTTTTGAACGCCTCAAGGATGTTGGTGGAAGAAATTGCTCTTCGAGATGTATTTTCAAATCGTTTCCTATATCCCTTACAGTCTATTGTGATCATAGGCCACTATGTATTCCTGATATTAAAAAATAAGCTGATCTAATAATACCGATGATTGCCATGGAATACGATATAGCGTTGATTTCATGTCACGACTATAAATAAAATATGCATTGTATTTAGTTATGAATTATCATGTTCAGCGGATAATTATGACGTGTGCAGTGAGTAACACATGTGTAATATATGTGTCTGTAGATTATACCCAATTTCAATATAACAAACATTGTACCATTTTCAATGTGCAATTTACAATTTCCTTCAAAATTCAAATTTCTGTATGCATTTCGTTGAATATTGTTTCGAAGCAACGCCCAAGAATTGCGTCACATATAATAATAAAATAATCACCACATAAATTGATTATGTTTTCAAGTTGAAATAACTAACAATTCATTTCATTTATTCCGAAATCAATATTTATTTTCATTCAAAATAATATGACTAAATTGTATGCGTCCCTGTCTACAATTTTTTGAAACATTTTTGTTTGCTTTTCTTTTTTTTTGTCAGTGTGCAGTCCATATCACGCGACATTCACGTCTTCACATTGATGAGCATTGTTCTGTTTATTGTAACGATGTCGAAGGTAATTCCAGCAATCGATGCAAAAACAGTACAGTATCACTGGTTCGTCTTCGACATTCTAAAATTAAATATCGAATATTTCAAATGCGGTTTTGTATGCAAAAAATATAAAGATGATTTCTATATAATCGATGGGAGAAAGTTCCAACTGTTTTATCCGACATGTTCAAATCACTTGGAATGATATTGTATGAAGTTCCACCTGTTTATCGATAGATGTCAGGTAATGCTTCAAGTAAATTCGAAATGAAATTCTTACACGCAACAGCTTAATTTCAAAATGAAAATTAATATTAATTAATTTTTTATTAGAAGTCACCATTGATTGTCTTCGATTTTTATCTGAGAATTCAGGCGATGATGAATTAGGCTTATCAGTGGATTTCGATGGCATTTCATGAATTGAATCCCTCGGTAATTTGCTCGTTTTATCTTCCAACCTTTGTTCCCTCAGTTTCTTAATTAAATCGATAATCAATTGTTGAATTCACTATTCAATATCTTAATTTATTCATAATTGATGCTCACCCATCGCAAACATTCATAAAACAACCAGAAATGAAGAAGATAAGATGCTAGGGCAAAAATAGCAAGAATGCATATGGTGAATGAGTGAATAAAAATTGGATGGCGGAGAAGATCCTCGTCAGATACTACTTCGATATTTATGTATATTTGTGCGTGTCGCATTGAGAATATTGCACAGCACAGCATTAGAATTGCACCGAATGAGCAACCAATGAGACCCTGATATATAATTACAATTATATCAACTCCTTTATCCATTTCTCCTTTAAATGTTTCGAAACACAATAATACCAAATAAAATACAATAGCAACACACCAGTTCAATTTTTCTCAAAATCCTCGTGGACACTATCCACATGACACCAAGAAGAAGGCTCATCAGCATGCATAATGGTATAACGATGAATATAGGATGACGTTCACCACGTAAACGTGGAATTATTGGATTTTTTTCACGAAGTTTTCTATTAATTATGTGATGAATATGATGGAAAGCTTCAATAGCTAGAACAGTCATCTACAAAGAATAAAATGAATTATTTACACCTGAAACAAGAATTTTCATTATTAAGAAATATAATGACTCTTGGTCCAGGACAACACTTTTGCTTTCTGTGATCGCTGGAAATTTCTCATGAATAAATACACTGAGATATAAAAAGGTATGAAAGAGAGAGAGAGAGCGAATGAGATAGAGAGTGCAAGAGAAAAATGAAACAGAGAAATTACAGTGACGGAAGTGACTCGAATTTCGCGCACGGTTCTCTTTGATTCACTCAAGAGACCTTATTCCCTATTGCGTTCACGCAATACTCGCATCCTCAAACGTGACTTCATTGGTGAGTGTTTATCATGACAATGTATCGTGCAACATAATTCAATTATGTAACGCGATATGATTGCTCATGACATGGATTATTGTATGCATTCAGTTTATTATCACATATCTTCTCTTTGGCTCAATATTTTTTTAACATCTGTTTCTATAAGCTCTGTTTCATTTCTTCAATTGAAACATAATATTGAGAAAGACGTAACATCAATATCTGAAATTTTGTCGGCTTATTTTGAGGTTGATATTGAACAAATGTAAAATGAGGTTAAGGGTAAACTTTGTCTTACAAATTGCGATAAGTGAAGCAGTGCATGTACGATATAAGACAAATTGGAATTCCTCTTGAACGGTTTAACATCTCTACTGCGGGATCTACTGATTTGTAATTTATTCTCAGAGTCTTGATGCTCCGACAATGAACTCTTTCCATTCATAATCACGTGAAGTTATTGAGTAATCATCTTGATATAAAAATCATATCGATTGAAAAAATGTAGATTTTCCATTAATGAATCGGAACATTTGCGTCGAAAATTAAATTGGAAACAAAGGAACTCAATACACAGCAAAGGAATATACAGGCTCAGATATAACTGCATGTATCCATAAAAAGTTCACACTCACTGTTTAAACATTGTTTCAGGACTAATCATTTGATACAATTATTTATATTGCAATGTTATACAACACCGAACATTAAATATGTATTTTTCATTGAAAGAAAAAAATATTCCTGCTTCAAATGAAAGCTATGACTAAGGAGAAACATGAATCATACACGAAATAAAGCTGATAAAATTCGTGAGTGATTACTACTGACAGTTTTCGAATAGAACAGGAAAGAAATACGTGAAACGAAATAATGTAAAATGACTGAGAGAAATAAATTGTTATAAAATTTTCCCGGAAGCGGGGTGGCCCCCTCAGGCCACTATGAATATTTTGAAGATTTGTCAATCATATAAATACATATATATTCACAAATAAACAACGACTATAACCTTCTGAATATAATTCCCACATCTATATAAATGTATGATGTTGAAACCAGTTTGATATATATTGAACTTTCCATATTAAATTTATATAAAAAAACATGGATAAAAAAAAATTCTGCCGCGTGATCTTGCTCCACGTGATAAGCAATCTCTGCCCATTCCCTTCTTCTTCTTCTTCTTCTTCTTCTTCTTCTGCGCTTGTTCATTCTCTTGAGCGCACGCGATTTCAGTGGCGCCGATGATCATTTTGCCTCGGGTATGAACGAGCGGCGCTTCCCTGAAGCCTTTCTCCAGTTGCCTGACGACCTTCATCCAGTGGATGAGACAAAAAATTCCTTTATAGCAAATTCTACTTATTCTCACTCTACCTCCTTTGTCTCTCGCTACGCGCATTTGACTCTCCTGATTGCCTGTTATCTGTCGTTTTCGCATTATGGATATATATGCATATACTTAATTATATACTTAGAAAGTTTATATTATGTTGGCCGCTCAATATTCACGCTTCAAGATATACTCTATCTCCGTGTGTACATATGATTTTTTCAGCGTATTCTCGTGTCAATTTTCATTGATATTCTTCACAGAAATTGGTATATCATTACGGAAATGGCTGAACGACAGGTTACCGAATGAACAAAATTTCTGAAAGAGAAACAATTAAATATAAAATGGAGGAAAGGGAAATAAAAAAATGCGCGCCTGCATGATAGTAAAAGTCCTGAATGACTTCCATCCGGGAATAAAAAAAGAGGACGAGAGAGTTCTTGCCCCAATCGATATCATTACGCGGAAGACATTTTTATATTACATATTATTCAATCGTGATGTGTATTCAATATTCATCGTATTTACATACGTATGTGTATGCAATATAATTTTTTTTTTTCATTACACCCACTATTAATGGCGCCAGTCGTTAACCCACTTATACGAGACGCGTGCACTTCACATAAACGAGAGCATTATTACGTGACGTTACATGACGGATACGGTACGCGGGATATCAAAGCGGCGGTACAACAGCACTGAAGAGAGTATATGTAATATTTGTATTTATGAATATATCATATTAATGCATGTGTGTATGTTGGAATATACCAACATGGCGTATTACGTTATAGAAGTGAATACATATTGACAGTGCGAAGCATTGTAGCGAGTGCGAATTATATTCTGGATAGATTTTACATAATATATACTACATCAATGATACAATCACGCGACCATTAAAGTATAAAAATTAAAAATGTGAATTGTCCTGCGAAACAATAGATTTATTATGTAATAATATGTAAATCGAATATGAATGTAAATGGAATGGAGAAAGGGAAAAGAACATTTCTTGTAGTGAACTTTATAAAGAGAAATGCCTTTTGGGAATTTTTCAATGAACAAAGGATCAGTTCACATCTTTCCTATACGATGGATTATTTGATTTCGTAGCAAAAATGCTATTTTTTTTTTTGGTTAAAATTTGTCAATAACTATGAACAAGTTATCAATAAAACACTCGAGTAATTATTAATAATTTATTTCTAGAAGTTCTTGAACTGGTGTATATCCATACATGTGGGTTTCAAGTACAGCTCAGTTCACAGCACATTGATTTGTTCAAAAGTTCAAACTCGAGAAAGTTGGAATTTTCAATGTGTTCACAAGTAGCTCGCTAATTAATTGCAAACTCCAGTGTTAGTGAGTATGCTTCATTAGCATCGGGGAATATTTCATGCTCGCTTGAATCCTCTCGATATTCGTACACCGCATTTTAATTTCAAAGTTACAGCATGCGAACTCGAGAAAATTAATAATATAACTGGTAGAATGATTGTGGAAATTTGTTTTCAGTTGAGAATTATCTGAAAAATATGTACGTATTTTACATCATTTTTACACACAAATATTTAGTATGAAATTTCAATACGTGAATTTATATTAAACTTTCAATTACACACATTTGCGTTTTCGTGTCAGAAGTTTATTTAGCGGTTTGAAGATAGTTTGAAAAATCGTGGGGCTATATATAAAAAGAAAAAGTGTTTGTTCGATGAAAAGTTTTGTGAATATATAAAATGATTTCATATTCATTTTTCTTCAATAGTATTTTATTATTTCACGCTGTTTCATCCAATCATTTATTCATCCATTCTCGTTCCTTTTTTTTTTCTTTTCGTCTTCAATTCCATATTAATCTGATTATCTTGTCACTTTGGACAGCTCATGCGTACACTATGTACAACATGAGTCGACGTTCGGAATAGAATGCAAGAAATGCGATCCCATGATCTACTTTACATTTTTCTGTGATTAATATATATACTCATATGTATCGTTACAAAATATCCTTGATATGAGTCCCACTTTATAAAGTTAATCTTCAATATAGCCATATAATATGCTATCTCCATTGATGTTTATTTTTATTTTTATTCATTTCTCTTTTTTTTTTTTTTCTCACTCTGATTTCGATGAACTAAATTTTTGTGATTGCATATAAAAAATATCACTTTACATGATTATTATGGATTTATACATACTGAACTCATTTTTCTTTCGTGCACTCAAGTGATTACATCGGGACACCACTGCCACCCAACATTTACCTGATGCATGCCCACATATACGTGTGTAAAATTCGAGAGAGTGAACTGATGTCTACAGATATTGGTATATATGTATGGAGTGATTCGTAAATGTAAAGTTGTGTACATACACTACACACAGGAAACCGGAAATCCTGAGGAATGAGAGACGACCCAACCAGAAAATACGGCATACACATATACATACATATTTATACTTTGTATGTATGCGGTAAAAATACAACTTAACACTTGTACATACTTATATACATACAAAGGCTTCATTGTTCAACTTGGGATTACTATTGCTCCCTTTCCCTATTTATAACTGGGAATTAAATACCACAATAGTATAATTATGTTAACTGTTCAATTCAATGAAATATTGGATTATTTTTCATTTTTCATTATATTACATTTAATTTCTGCTCCGAAACAATTTTAGCACCCAAGTTTACATCATTGATATACATTATATATAGCAATGGAATGAAGTAGATATTTAAAATGACACGAACGGGTGTGACACGTAAAGAAAAAGAAGAAACGAGTCTAAAATAGCACAATTAATTATAGATGAAACCTTTTTGGTTGATAAAATAGCGAAATCCTCCGAAATATCTATGTCCTCCCGAATTATTTTTCACCTACAATTTAGCTTCAGAATATTTATCTATTAAACAAACAGATGCGCCCTCCAAAAACAAACGCACCCCATTTAGTTAACGGCGATGGATTGAACTCGTTCGATGTAATTTATTTCACTTGCCCTGAGGGTGATTGCTACATATATGAGATATATACACTCGAGCATGTGGAGGGGTAATAATAACATATCATTGATGATGAGGAAGCGAGATGAAGGATTAAACTGACGAAGCCGGAGGGAAGAAACCGAGGGAAAGGGGATGAAAATTTTCAAGAGTGATGGTGTAAACCTTTTAGGCAAACTAATGCATTGAGCCTGTAGCAATATGTACAGAGCAAATGGGTTCACGAGTGCGGAAAAATAAAGATAGATAGAGAGAGGCAAAAGAGTGAGTGAGGACGAAGAGAAGTGATGAAAACAGAACAGAAACTATTGAATGATTGATTGTGCAAAATAGAAGTAATAAAGTTTCTATTCTTTATTTTTGTTTCTCTCCTTAACCATTCGAGAACAAATTATGAGTGGACAAATGTCAAATTTTCCGCATCAATACCACAATGTTTTCTTGCAAGCTGAAAAGCAAACAAAAAGTATGAGATACCATCCCAAAATATTCGAAAACTACAAATAGAAATAGCAGTGAACGTAGCTGGTGTATAATAATAATTGCAAGAGTTTTTCATTACAATAGCAAGATGAACAACAAAATATGGATAGAGAGAATAGGGGTGAGCGGTTAACCGTACATTTTCACTCTACTCGCGTACATCCACAACATACACCTGTGCTGATGGCAGCTCCATTATCCCTTGGATCAACGTGTCTATGCAAAACATCTATTTGTATTTATATGTTCTGGTTGCATATAGAATGTTTTCATGTTAGTAATCATCAAATTTAATACATGAAAAATATTCTGTCCCAATGTTTCCATTTGTTTTGTTCATATCATCCTCCAAGAATTAAATTTCTGTTTAAATTTTTTCGAAAGCCTTAATACTCTTTTATTATTTATTATTACTATTAATTTTTTTATGCAATAGTATATAAATATTCCAACACTGTTGAACCAGTGAAAGAGACATTGATCGATATACATATATATATGCACACTAGGGGTTATTTTCTGCATATGGGATCCTCAAAATATTATTATATCGAATTCGTGAGTTTTTGTCATCTCTGCCACTAGTGAGTCGAAAATTATAATTGCTTATATATTTGGGAGAATAAAAGATTCCCAAATGTTTTGAATATGTGTAAATAAATATTTTGTTTCATATTTCAAAATTATACACTTACTTTAAATAAAATTCAAAGCAAATGAGTCAGAGATATGCATGAAATAAATAAATATATATGAACTCGTCGTGGAATGATAACACAATTAGCCTGTCGCATCATGCGCGCGACCTGCGATAATGTATTCTCTTGTGACATACACATGTTAAAAAGATACATGTATATATAAGTACAAATCAGAAATGAGAGGAAATATGTGAAGAGAATGCGTGGGAGAAAGAGGAATACAGAAAGGGACATCCCATCAATGTAAATTCAAATGAAATATTCCCTGGCGACAGAACGCTGTAAGCTACTGTATTTGTGTATTGTTTAACGTCGGGGTGACGTTCTAGGATGGGAATAAGGGCCTTGGCGACCGTGCGTAAGCTCGGATAATGTATATTACAGAGTTCACTCAACTCCCAATGATAACATGGCAGAATTCAACCCTTCTTGAATATTCCAAACGAAGTTGGGCAAATATAAAGCTTATAAGGACTTGGCAACATTGGCAATAAATATATGCACTGAGTAGCATAATGAGCAATGAAGTGGTACTGCCATACAATATAGTGTGTGTGTGTAGTAATATATATATATATATATATATATATATATATATATATATATATATACATGCAGGGTTATATTCTACGGTTGATTTATCTTTGAGGGTGATGCGAATTTTAATTGCTCTGTCGAAATGATGAACGAGTGGTCAGGTGCATTGTATTTTCGAAGCAATTTTTTTGCTGGATATATCATTGGTGAAATTAATATTTACACCGATTTATAAGACATTAAAAGTTTAATAATATATTTTTATTTATTCTTGAATTAATACAAAACAAAATTGTAAGATGTGAAGTAGTTTTTTGTTCTTCTTTATAAATTATGTTTTATGTTGTCAGAGAATGTAATAATAGGGTTTCGTTATTAACTTTGTGATTTATGTGGCATTGTTATGTTTTTTGTGTCCTGCTGGACTGCTTCCGGTAATTTTCCGACCTGTTTTCATACACACGCACACACACGCACACACAATATACATCTTTATATATTATATATATATATATATATTTACATTCCCCATAGTATACAGTCCCGCCATAAATAATGGATTTACACAAGAAGCCACTTTATTCCATTCCAAAAGTTTGGAACAAACTTATGTGTCCCTTCAGAATATCAATTTTATATATATATACATATAATACACAACAATTTTCCTTTCTTCAACACAATGTACAAATTGAATGTGATCATGTATATAGTCTTATACTATGAGAAAATAAGTTTGACATAATTCAAAGAGTGGAATAACGATCAGTTCAAAGTGTGATTACAGTTCAGAGGGGTTGACACCTACTTCAAAACAAATCAGTAATATCATCGACAATTTTTCGACTGTTGACGCAATATTATTCCATTAAAAATACGTACTTTGAGAATTTGTTGAAAGACTGGTTGGGTTCTGATTAATTGTCCTCATTTATGCCTGGTTTTAAATCTCTACTAAAGCATTTATACATGTACTCATAAATCCAGGAAAAGAAAAAGTGTAGAATAGCTCAGGCAATTGATATTGTCAATCACCAAAAGATATCCAGCAGTCAATAAACATTTGAAAAATCATATAGCATTAAGTAATTTAAAGTATAATCACTTGAAAACAAGTCATAAATCAATATTAAACTATATCTTAATTATGTCAAAACAATTTGCCTTGTGACAAACAAACACACGCAACATACACATGCCAACAAAAATATAACTGTTGCATATACACATATACGAGTAATATACATAGTCATTGTGACTATCTAATAAATAGTAGCAGCACAAGCGTGGCACACATGAGGATTGAGGGGCTCAGTCCCCGATGTGGTAATAGTGTAAATCCGTAGTAGTCCATCAGAGGGGGAGAATAGTTGGTAGCTACAGTAGTGGGGATGTCTGGGAGAGTAAGGGAGCGAGAAAAAAAGAAAGTGAGAGAAAGAGAACGAAGAGGGGAAGAGCTGTACCCTGTGGAGGGGAACAGAGGTGAAGAGGCAAGAAAGAGATGATTATATAGAAGATAGAGAGGGAGGGAGGGATAGAGCGAGAGAGAGAAAGAGTTGTAGTAGCAACACTCGGCTTGACTCTGTGGCCGTAGGAAGAAACGGCAGTCGCCACTCGACGCCCGCAACGAACAGAAAGGAAATTGTACGCAAACTCCACTTCAAATATATATATTTATAATGATAAATATAAACAAAAAAACATAAAACATAGTTAATCGCTTACATATTGTTCATTTATTTATACATGGATACTCTTCAAGCAGTTAAACAAGATGCCAGCATGATAAATTTTATTCAGCGATTGATATTAAATCAATTGAATTAATACATTATACATATATTGGCATTAATTTTATTTTATATGAGTAATCATAGTGTCTGTGGGTGTATATGTGCAATATTGCATTGGATTTTCGTAGGAGTGCGTTGTAGTGGTAAAAAATCGTGAGTACGAAGGCGAATAGTGGCAGGTGGAGGAGAAGAAATAATGCGAGACGAAGAGTAAGAGGAAGAAGGAAGAAGAGAAAAAAAAAGAAAATAATAATGTGGAAAAATGGAAAAACAAAAACAAAGAATAATAAATAAAATAGGAAAATGGCTGTGCTGACTTTCTTCCGTCTTGGCTTTGTATAAATTTATACATAGTGGGTAAAAAGGATATATCGGAGTATATATTTCAGGAGAGGAAGTGAAGGTGAAGAAAAAGAGTCGAGGAAAAAAAGATACTACTATACTAGAAAGGATAGTGAGAGATTTGAGTGGACACGAAGCAAACAAGAATCGAAATGTCAGTTGATACGAAAAAATTGAGGATCGAGTGGCGGAAAGTTTATAAACACTCAGGGAATTCATTGAAGTGTCAATGAATGTTTTTCAAATTCAATTTTTGTGGCCGCATTATCTCAACATAAACAATATTTCATTGTGACATTTAAACAACTGGAATAAAAATACGTAGCAATTTTGGTCTTTAAGTGGTATAATATAGAAGTGACTCGGTTGAGTGTTTGTTAATAATAGTAATATTTATTCATTATATATGCATATATAGATACATTGATTCGATATATTGCCGCGCAATTACATTACTTGTGAATAATCGTCTGTGTAGTGGGAAGAACGAAAGGAAGAAGAACAGCATCTTTTCGCAACGTATAATTCATGTTTATTTAACACGAGGAAGAAAAAATTCAACCGGATTATTGTGACAGTTTCTTTAACTGTCGTTGTTGGACATGTTTCAATGGTGAGTAAAAATAATTTTGTTTAATATTTCATTACTTATTTCAAAACACAAAAATGCTGACACTGTCTAAATAGTCTTCAAATTTGATACACAATTTTTTTTAAATAAATTGTATTTTAAAGTTATATTTGGGAGAGTTGCCATTAAATTCTACGAAAATTGGTCGTTGAACAATTGATTGTAAATGAAGAAACATTATAACTTGAGAGACAATATAACTGAGTAAAATGTTACCAGAAAGACAACAATCAACTTTTTAATCATTTCTTTTGTTAGTTACAAATTCATTCATACCACGTATGTATTCTTGTATAAGAACGTGTATTATGAAAGGAAATTATTGAGGGGTCAACGTTGGTTGACGACAATATATCGATTGTGGTAGCATGTACAATTAACGTTCCATAATATTATAGTAGACATTCAATTCATTATAATCGTGGTTATTCTTTTTTTAATAATATTCCTTCCATGCCAACAAAAAATATTCGTGAACATGAATTTATTTTTTCGTTTCAATTCAAATCATGGTGCCGCATTATTCATACGTGGAATTTTCAATTTCACATTTCCATAATGATTCTACGGGTCAATTTACAAAAGATAAAATATTTGAAAACCGATTATCACAAGTATAAGATAGTCAAGGGCAAATTTCCTAGGATAAAATGAATGGAATGAATTGTTTGAGAATGCGTAGCTTAATCACCAGTGGAATTATGAACGTTTTTCTATTTATTCTCATTGAAAAAAAAAAAAAAAAAAAAAAGTATATAATTTATTCTGATTCAAGTTGCTTTACTTGATTTCTATATACAAGTTTGTGCAAGCGTGTTTTACAATGGATTGTAATGAAAAAGTCGAGAAAAACGGGGTATGACAATCGAATCCTTAAGGGGAACGCATAATTACAGAAGAGATCTCGATTCCCCTCAATAGTGATTGCAGTTGGTTTAAAATAAAGGTATGGATATGCCCTCAAAGCCGGTCTATGGGATAATCCCTCTACGTTCAAACTCGTTGTGAACGCGTTTTCATGGGTTCAGGTAATTAAATGGACTACCGTTATATATATTCCATAAATATAAAATTGACGACAGAAAGGTTCATTGTTTCGCGAGAAGAAATATATAACAATTGAATTATTCTGCCATCCAAATAGAAAAGGTAGTGATAAGATTGGTAAATAATAGTATAGGTTCGAGCCTTTTTCTTTTGGATTCTATTATTCAATATATGTGATTATAAATAAATTCCCAAACTATGAGGTGTAACGAAATTGACGTGGATAGTAACAACGCCCCGACTTCATGAACTACAATACCAATTTGAATTTCGTCGAATGAGTTTGTTGATTAAATCAATTAAATGTGATGACTACGATAAAGGCAAACAACAATCGTTCTGAATGAAGATTGTCAGAGGGGGCTGTGTTCTCCATTTATAACTAATCAATTTAGAAGTGAATTGGCTCAACTGGATTGCTTATGTGTGTATTTGTGTGTGGTGTGATAGAAAGCGCAACATTCATGGCGGCGCCTATACAACCACAACTTCTAATTAATTCAGGGACAATTCTCGTTTACCAAAGTGTTAAATATCCATATATACATATTGTGTGCGTGGTTATCATCGTGCAACCAGGAACAGAGAAAATTGAAATTGGAGAAAGTAAATAGCACAGCAGATGGACCTACCATAAAACAGAATAGTTTTTATATAAGGCATGAATAATTATGAATACATTTTCTATCGATGAGAATTCATTTGAAATATACTAAATGGAAAAAACGACAGTTTCACTTCTCTCTATAATTTCACCACGTCACAGTTAGAGTTTCTGACGTAATAGAAAACGTGTTCATCTATACCAAAACAAGAACAAGAAACAATACTGAAGATAACGAATGAAAAAAAGTTGGAAAAATTGATTGTACAATTTCTCTATTCATGGATAAAGAGATTGTTTAAATGTGATTGGTTAATCTCAATTAACTAGAAAATGAAACATCTTCACACTCGATGATGGCATTGAGCGATCACGAGATTGTTCGTGGCAACAACAGACATATATGTATTTTTATATTTTATTATGTATATACGTTCCTTCTACTTTTTATAGTGGAAGACAAGTTTGGACTGTGAAAATTCCAGTTCCAACAAGACGCTATTGCTATACACTGTGTGCAAATGTATATGTAAACACATCCAATTATAGTTTATCGTTTAAAAATGCAGGAATAACTTTTTCAGAATTTTATTAACCTCTATGTTATAAATTGGGTGCCTGAGAGTTTCAAAAAAGAGTTTGAAAAAAAAAGCAATCATTTCGTCCGGTCTATGATAAATCACGTTTAGTTTTTTATTTTGTATAATTTTCTTTTTTTTTATACGGGCCTGAAAAAATATGAGTGAACGATATCGGGAATTGTGCAGCGAAACCCTGCACACTCTTATATTAATGTTATAATCAAGAGTCAGGATATTGACATATATGTGACGACGTGACAGCTATGACTTTACAAGTATTACATGGTGCGCATAAGAGAGTTTATATAGCCTCGTGCGTTTAAATGTCAGGTGCACACACAGTAATATAATAGTAACGCGCATTAATTGCCCACTTTGTAATAACCTCGTCGTGAGAATTCAAATAGTCGAACCATTTTAAGCTATAAATCTCTCATGAGTTTTTTTTTCCCTCCATTTTTTCCTGTATAACAATAACGCCACGACATAGATATCTATATAATAACCCTAATGCTATATATATATGCGTCGTAACACATATTCCATTCAGTGTAAAAAATTATTGTTTACTGCATGCATTTGGCGCATCAACTTCAATCCAAAGTAAAATTAGGGGCAAATTTTTGTTTTCTCAATACATTTATTTTGTGTTGTTGTGTAGTGTTTGTATTGAAGTAAAATCAAACTGCGACACTTTCTAATGACATTCGAGAGCCAAATGTCCCGATACTTGGGGCAATCTACTCTCTCTTGAGACTCACACATTTTAAAGAATACACCATCACGTGTGAGAGTTTTATTAGATATATTATATACACATGAATTCTTTCTTTCTCTCTTTCGTCCTCACCGATCGTGACTTTTTAAGTTTCGTTTAACATGTTGTCTATCCAAATCAAACATTAATGAATATATATATTTACACATAAATATACATGTATGAATGATCGTACGAGCAAGTAGGTCGAACGTCGCACCTCTTTCGAAGTGGTCGTGTTGACTTGTGTGAGAGATTCGATGGTAATGTATATGATGGGGCCCAAAAAAATGAAAGAAAAAATAACGAAGAAGTCGTAGGCTCGCTCCAATAATTTGAACTCGTTTCACTTCTAGGGCTGCAACCTGACATCTGTTTTCCTTTACATTTCATGTAAACATATTGTAGTTCTGATCCAATTAAATCACTAGTTCCTCTATTTGTTGAATTTTCTCTGAAGGAGTATTACAATTAGGGTGAAGTCGGCAGTTGATGGCATCAACATTGTGAATGACCCTATTTGAAAAAAAAAAAAAAAATACTGAAATGCAACTCTCTGATTGCAAATGAGGAATTAATTAAATTGTCATCATATTGTCAATTGGTTATTGAATGGTCCAAATGGAATTGTGATTTATATTTGACAATTCGATCAAGCTGATATGTAAAAAAAAAAAGGAAGGGAAAAAAATTGTGCAGGGTGCATGTGGGTTTATTAGAATGGTTCGTATTTCAGTTATTCAATGCAATGTATCGGATTGAAATATGTGAATGAGTGTATGGAGTTAGTTTGGCGAGCTCAAGGGAATTTTTGTATCTATTCAACCGCACGATTTCCAATCAAATTCAATGCTCCATTTCAAAGCATTTCTGTATATGTATGCATCCTGTATATATGTTTATACACTCATTGCTGTTCTGAGTAAGGTCATTGAACTAACCAACATGGGATTTTGTTATTACATCACTCAACGTTTCTATATAACCATCCCATTCAATACATAGTCAGTTGGTCAATAAAAAGAGGAAAAAAGATATTAATAGATGAAGTTATCGTATACGAATTAAATAAAAAAAACTCAATTATAAATGAATTAAATTGCGTTATTATATAGTTTGTTAAGTCATTTGAATTGTTGCATGACCTGAGCAGTTTTATGCAATTCGTTCACCCGCTGAGACTTCACGCGACAAGTGACAGTGATATGATGTCATTTATTATGCATGTTTTTTTTTTTTTTTTTTTTCATTCGTCACGCAATGTATATTAAAAATATAGCAACTTGTAAAGAAGAATAAAAAAGAAAATATTACAAAGTCCAGTACTATAAAATTAGAAGTGTAACAAATGCACAAACGATGACTATGAGGAAGTATTTTATATACATATGTGTGTGTGAGACTTACGGTAAATTTTGAAAATGAGTGACAAATGTAAACATACATAAAAAAAAATATTTAATAAGAATTTTTTTGCTGTTCACGAGATTGACGATGATAGGTTTATGGTCACTTATAAATCTGACGCACATCATAATAATTGCATGTACCGTTTCTCTTCATTAACATATTTCAATTAACGAGTGCAAATTGTCATCTGAACGTGAAAATGTTGGTGTGCCTTCACATTACCGTATTTCATAGGTGTACGAGAAAGTCGCAATTGAATTCAATGGCGAAGATAATGTAATTATTATGATTAACAACGTGCGAATGAATCAGACAATATATGAAAAATTGTCGGTTATTTCAATGACGATGTGCAATCAAAACACAGTTTTAATTAAATCTTTCTTGCGAAAGTCATCTATGATTTGCTATCAAAGACTTTTCTCCCTGATTGAATATTATCGTTTGGGCAACAGTGTACTAGAAATCGAATTTAATTTCCAAAATTTCATTTAATGATAAAACTACTTTGAGAAGTTGCGCCTTTCTCTAGAAAAAACATATACATGCTTATACACATGGAGAAACGATGCTTACGGTATTTGACTTCACGGTGGGTGTAATTAAATTTCACCGGATCAGAGAACCTTGAAATCACGAATCTCAAACATTAAAAAAGTGTAAAGGAAGTAGAAGAAAAGGAAGATATCAAACGTAAGAAAAAAATCTCTGATCAAATTAATCCTCACCTTATATATATTCATGAATAAAGGGAGATGAATAAATTTTCTGTTTATAATATGAGAAAAATAAATTCAATTGCAAAATATAAATAATATATTATATGTAACAAGGTTATGCGCAAATTATATAATGCAAAAGTTTAGGCAATATATCATAACCCACATTCAACTTCCAATGTGGATTTAATTATGTCTTATTGCAAATATCATGAGAAATATATATGCGACGAGATTAATATTCATGAAGAATCTGATGATGTGCACAAAGAGAAATAACGAGACAAAACAGATATTTTCACGTCCAAGGTCCAATTGTGTAATGCTTATATATATACAAATAATATGTATATCATTCAGTCGACATCCTTTATTTATTATTGGGGCACCAACTCCAACACAAACATACAAAAGATAATAGAGTGCATACGAGAGAACGTAGTGCGTGGGTGTGATATAAACACTTGTTAGTATATGTATAACGATTATACTGATCTATAGCAGAAACATTGTTGAATATGTTTGAATGTACATGAAACGACCTCGGTGAAGGACTTACGAAATGGCCAAGCATGTGATGTAAAGAGTGTATTTTGCACATATATGTTCATATCATTATTTAACATTTATAAAACTTCTGATAAGAATTTCAATTATGTACCGTAATTTTTTATTAACAAAAATGATTGATTAAAGATTTGGTAATATATCGTGTTTTTTATCATTATCCATTCTCAGTGCAGTCATTCATATCGAGCTTTGTAATTAAATTATTGAAACTATGCACGATTGCAATAGTGTCTGAACCAAATATTCTAGGAGTATAAATGCACTCTGATGTTCTTCCTCAAATTTACAATTGATCTTGAATAATGAAATATTATAGTTGAGTGAATTTTATTGAGCTACCATGAAATAAATAAATCACCGCATTTGTCGCAACGTGTGATGTAGCTTTGTTGAGTGTTGTATATATACCTGCAGTGAATTATTGCCTACAGACTTACCTGAAAACAAGCAATCCGTTAGGACGGCTACCCTGTTTTAAAGTGGGTTGCCATAATGGGATCGACGATTCTTCATTTCAATGTGTGCGTGAAACGCATGTGTGTGAAGATTTTTAATCCTTCGAATTAACAGAAACCTTGGAGAGAAACAAAAAAATATTAATCAACTTACGAAAAAATAAGTACAAAAGGTACTTTGATATATTTACGAGTATAAAAGAGATTCGACTTCGTTGTCTGAATTTAAATGATCATGATCTTGGCACCGAAAACTTTTACTTTCGACATCTCAAATCGATGGTGAGGTGACTGAATGCGGGTGATTCGAAACGAGGACTCAGTTTGATCACTCATTCACTCACTCACTCACTGTTTTCCAATGGCTGTTGAGAGAGGGGAGTCAAGTGGGCCACCGACTGCAGGTCAGTGCCAAACCTTGAAGACTTCATGGTGAAGATTACTTCTCCGGAACAGAAAAAAAAAGAGTAATTAACAGACGAAAAAAGTATAATCATAATTATCAGGTTGTATTTATCACTGAAATTCAATTATTTAACCTATACAAGAATTTTCGTATGTACCATCATTCAACATATAAAATGCATGGATTGTTTCACATAAATTCCAACTGTACATTCATGATTTTTCATTTATTTTTCTATAATTGAAATATACAATTGTCATACGCTGATGACCCATTCAATTTTTTTTCTCTTTTTTTTCGCCGTATGTTGCTACTTAACTATCTCACACCGATTTTTTCTCATTCTTTGAGAATGTCACTGGGAAACTCGACGATTTATTTAACCCAGTGTTTATATATATATATATATATATATATATATATATTCCTCCTTCTTTCTTCAAACGTCGCTTTAAAGTTCAAGACAGCCTCCGTCGTTTCATGCAAGGCGGTCTGGTGGCCTTAGGCTGTCGGTCACTGACACTGTTTCACCAATCGTGTGACTGTGGGACTTTACCTCGCGCGAGCATTGTTGATCACGTGACATTTAAACCAAAGGGTACGAGAATTAATATGGAAATAAAGTTACTAATTTTCACATAATAAGAAAAATTATATGCGCCGCAATATAGTTTTACTAATTGTGTTGCAATGACAATTTAAATAATACGATAATATAATAAGAATGGGAACGAGGTGAGGAATGAAATGCGAGGATGATGCGCGTGGTGAGTGCGAATGAGGAAAAGAAGAAGAAGAAGAAGAAGAAGGAATAGAAGACTCGGGTTAACAATCGGGTCAATTCCTCGTTTTAAAAACCAGTTAGTCGTGCGGTACAAAAGACGGCGACAACTAATGTTCTTCAGAACATATCAGAGATGTCCATCGATCAATTTTGTTCGCCTGATGTCAATCAGCCATCTTTTATTGATATATAAAAAAATCAGTTGAACGACTTTGAAAATGGCCAAATGCAGATAATAATCATCAGAAAAAAAATGTATGACACTGTACACAAAATGGTTGAATTTATAATAATTTAGTTCGACATTTTAATCAGCTGATCTTTTCAGAAAATTATATATTAATATTAGTCAGCGCTAAAAAACCCGTCACACGACCACCATTTCAATTAATCGGCAATCTTGCTCGACAAAAACGACTAATTGCAATATCTTATTCTAATCCAACTTCCTGTTTGGCCGGGAATAACATTCTCATATTATTGAGATGATTCATACGATTTAGTAATGTGATGAAAAGTACATGACGAGTGCATACTACTTGGCAGAGGAGAAGTTTTTTTTTTTTTTTTGGCAAAACAAACATAAAGAGAATTCGGTAACAAGTGGAGTAGAGTTGTTGTAAATTTTGAGTAGGTATATATAAAACACCGGCACGAATCATCGTATAAATGTTTTGGCATGAAGCCCAAACTTTCCAGACAGTTGGGCGCATAACTTAAGCGGCACACGGCGGCCGTGAGCCATCTAGTTGTGCAGGCTTATTCAAAAACTTAAAACGAATAATATTTACATTGTGTATGTTTAGGCGGATGAATGTTAAAATATTTCCATTAACTTCTCCTTCAAATATGTATGCATATATTCATAAATATGTGTATATATAATTGAAAACTTGAATTTTAGACAAAATTCAAACGGTTTTCTATAAATTCAAGGTAAATTGTGCGCTCCCAGATATCTAATAAATAATTCTGTCAAGTCAATGGAATAAAGCTATTGAATCGAGAATTATCACATTCACACACATCGTACTATCAAGTCAACGATAATTATAAATTTTTTCACACAGAACAATTTCAATTTATTATTGCAGATTTATCGCGCGTTGTCATAAAAAACAATGGTCCAATCAACTATTTCAAGTACCATTCTCATTTTGAGGATACAATGGAACTGAGAATATTTTAATCTCGATTCAATTCTCAAGATCTAATCCTAAATGAATCATGAAATTTAATCAAGTTTCAAGTAAGTAAATAGTCTCTTGATGAAAAATAATTGTTTCCAATAATATTCATGTGATTAAAAACTAACTCCATAATACACTCATTCTCATTGAACAGAAATGTGCTCATTTATATATGGATGTATATAATTATGTTGGTCCTAAACATTTCGGTCGTTCTCTGAGACGCATCCGGGCAACTGACGCCCTCCGGGTCAGAATATATTTTCGACCCTCTTGCCATCCATATCTTTGGTACGATCGTCGACGTTGGGTCGTTAGGGCTTTATTTCTAGTTCCTCGCAGCTACACAGCGTTACAACTATTATATACCATCTATTCGACATAATCGTGGCGCAGTTTCCCTCTCAGTTATATGTATAGATATGATATACTATATAAGCACGTATATATAATTTTATATATACTTGTATACTAGTCGTGGAAGAGATGGAGATACACAAGTATACCGCGTAAATAAATACTGAGTGTTATATTGGCCTTCATTATTATTTTTTGTTTTTTCTCTTCATTCTTTTTTGTAGCTAGGGGGGATAATTTGGGGAAAATAAGATACAAAAGATGTGTCAAGAGGGCATCAAGTTGAGTTATAAAGTACGACGAAAAATTGATGGTGTTGTAAAATAAAAGACTACTGTTGAGAATGAATTTTTTGAAAGTATCGGAAGTTCACCGTTATTATCATGATCGCGTGTGATATCCCTTCCGAATGCTATATTGCATCGGCACTCCAAGAATGAAAATGTATTTTGACGTGTAAAAATTGTGCGGAGATTAAACCAGAGGGAAATACGTAGAGAAAAAAAATAGAAGAAAAGATTAAAAAAGTCTGAATTTCGATTAAAACATTTTTTTTCCCCCAATAATTGTATTCTTATTCTCTAAATCAAAATTGAAAGAGTTTATGTGGTGAACGGTTGATATTTGCTCTTGTTCAACGAATGAAATACGTTGAGGCAGGTTGATCGCACCGACAAAGGATCCCACAGGCGTTCGTATTCACATCGCCCCAAAACATAATACATTTTATGTACTCCCATACTGAAACTAATCCAAATATTCCCACCAGTATATACGTGATAAAAGAACACGGGTCCGAGAAGAGGGAAAAAACCAACAGAAAAAACCGGAATAAAAATACATAACAAAATATAGCAATATTGTTGCGAGATACAGACTTGAACGAGAGCTCTATCAGAGCGTGTCGCCAGTAGCCAGTTCCATTTGTGTCTTTTCCTTTTTTCTCAATATCCCCTCACATCTATTCCAGTTTGCGTGATATTAGAATCGGCCAACGCACTACAAACGACCAATAAATATTCCATGAATAATTATTATCTTTTTCCAGAATTGTAAGGACTTCAATATATATATGTAACAAATTACTATTTTTATTGAATTAAATTTTTATATTGAAAAAACTATATTTATATATATATATAGAATGACATCAGGTAAAAGCAAAAGCGATAACCACAGTAGTATAAGGGAGAGCACACACACACCTACACATAAGGGATTTATTTCCAACTCATGCATCAGGAATGTTTTTGTCAGTTTGTGTGGAATAAGCCGTTATACATACTCTCAACATTCATCTTGACTTAAAGCCGGTTTTATACATCTCGAAAAACGAAAATCTATACAGCATTCGATACTTAACATAAAAATAAAACAATTGTGAATCTTAACTATAAAAGTGTACACAAAAAAAGAATCTGCGACAAATGGATGAGACTCACGCTAAGGATGTTGCGGATTTTTCAATTTTTTTTTTTTTTTTTTAGTCAAAATGAATAAGCAATGTTTATCATATAAAAAGGAAAGAAATAAATACACAAGAGTGTGGTCGAGGGAAAATGAATGGAAGCCTTGATGCACAATTCAACGAGGTCCCGAAGGTGTCTTTGGTTCCCAGGACGTGCAGATACATTCAGATACCTTAAATAAACACAGGAAACATGTAAATATGCAAAGAAGACGTAAATAGGTTGGCGAACTTTCGGGCAAAATTATATACCATGAAGAGTTGTATAGAATATCGTTGCATTTACATTCACAAACATGTGTACATGTGTGAATGAGAATGTTGTATCGTAATGCTTTTTAGTGGCAGAGGGAAAAAAAAAGGCAAAAAACAGGTGCGATTATACGATTTCAAGATACAGGAATATAACAGACCAGAAAAAAAAAAACTGAGGAAGAGCATAACCGTAAAAACAAAAAACAAAAAATGTAAAACTACTGAAGCTAAATATAAACTCCAGTCGAATGCATTCACAAGTTTCCCCTTGGAATTTGTTTTTTGTCTTCCAATTTTTTTTTATACACGATACCTTTTTTTCTGCGTGTAAATAATTACATGGCTAAAAACTTTACATAAAAAATCTGTAATATCCACATTCATTATTTCATATTATAATTATTATTCTGCAAACAGTTGAATAAACCTCAGATTAAATTTCACGATACATTCATTATTAACTAATGCTAATAATGTAACAATTAATATGTGTGTTCTGTTGAAAAAAATCGAGTGGAAAACTATGAATGTATATATGTATAGTGTTGCATTTATGTACTTCATGAGGTGAGAGCAACAGACAGATAGAAAAAGAGAAAGAACAAGTCAGTTGTGAAGGACGAAAGTGAATTGAGAGACGAGGCTAGAGCACCTTGAGACATCTGTACACTGTTATATTATATTTTTCTTGCACCTTTCGGTCACACATTGACATTATGACAATGTAATATATGGAAATTACTCAAGAGAGATGTATAAAAAGGAGAAAATGCAATGTTCAGTACTGTCAAGCATTAATAATGAACCTATATAGTGGCATGAACCGTTTTGATGTGCAAGAAATGGCGGGGCTAACTTCAATACCCATAAATATTGCACTGACATTTATTGCTTGCAATCACCTGACAAATATTCCAGACTTTGTGTAGTCAGAAATTTTTATTTAAAAGTCCATACAAATTCTAATGTTCAATAGAATACAATTTCTACTATCATTCTATCATTTATTCCTGGAATTCAATTTATAATTTATTAGCTGAAATTTAAATCGTGTCGCTTTTTCGCAATACAATCATCTCAATATGGCCACGATAACTCCATAATTTTCTCGGCATTACAGTTAGTTTCAAACTATGACACTTCCTCCAGAGAAATTATGAATATGTGTCTTTCGTGGTCGGTGATTCGTTTATATACGCCATTATCAATTAGGAAATTTGATTCTTTAATTCAATCAATATTGGTGACGCGTGCACTCTCGTGTTGGTCTTACCAAGGAAAAATAATATAAAACCAACCCGATAATTATAATGCAAGGAGAAGTGGAATTTACTCACCATCCCCAAAGATATTTATGGGAAAAGCAAAAAAATTCACGTGACAGCGTTACATAATTCGTTACAAAACAAAGGAACTTTAAATCAACATTATTTCTCACAACAGTATCGTGGAAGATGAAAAGTAAATAACTCCGATATAAAAAGAACTCTTATAATAAAGTAAATAAAATCATAAATTTTGTTCTCCATCCTTTGTAAGAAAAATATAACCCGTGATGTGAGAGTTTCTTTGGTGCGGGCAAATTAAACTTCAAAGTCTTTCGTTTATATAGATAGCCATTCTCTTCTTGTAAACATATGATACACGCGTGCGTATAGATTAGCACAGCAAGCTCGAAGAGTGTTCTACGCGAGCTTTTATCTCTCCTCCATTTGTTATTGTTGTTAGTTTTTTTTTTTTCAAGAAGGCAGTACTATGATATAGTGTGAAGTAAAGGTTTATTCATGCGGCTTGCGGACAACTCGATAGAAGAGACAGAAAAGACAGACTGGCGTGCAGCCAAACAAGCCACGAACGCGTTCTGGAATTTTCTTTGCGGAAACTGCTGCGTGTACGCCTGATCATCGTGGCCCATCGCCGACTAGACCACCTCAGGCCTCTCTTTGTTTGTCTCCCTTGCTCTTCTACCTATACAAATGCACTCATTTCACTCAGCGTGCGATTGCACGAGATGGTCGCACGTGCTATTACACCATATATTATTCTGTCCTATGCATGCAAGGAATGGGATTCGCATCACAATTTATTCTAAAGAATTCTCCTTCATAGTATATGTTAGAGAACAATATTTTTTTTTTACCTCACCCACTCAATCTGTGAAAGATTATGGGAAGAATGTGAGACAAATACGGATTATTGAATTGTATTTATATATAAAGTAATGTGATTCATTCTTCCTTTTATTAAATTTCCTATTGGAGCTCCCACAATTCAATGTTTTGACATATATCACAGTTTGAAAACGAGCGAACAAATGATCTTTTTCGTCCTGTGCCCTCTCTTTCTTCTCCTTGTTTTTTTTTTCCTGCCTCCAACTCAACATCTTCCTCTCTCTCCCTTTATCTTTTTTGCCCCGTTTACGCGCACACAGAGCATCAATTCATTGACCTCGTGAATCGCGGGCGCGCGTGCGCGATCGTCCGATGGTGATTTTTTCCTATTTTATTTTCCTTTCACTCGACACACCATATAGCTTAGTCAAGTTATAGAGACGAGGTGTACAACATAAAAAATTGGAATGGAGTAAAACAGGGGAGACTAAAAAACCAAAAAAAAAAAAAGTCCCTTGTGTGGATATACTTCACACATTTCACATCTGCACGATGTGCACCCTTAATCCCATCGCACACACGACTCCAAGAGGCCGAAGATCATCATGCTTCTATATACTGGACGTTGCATATAGTCGTGCGATTTTATCTCGTCGCAAAACAGTCAAGTTTAACACAGCAACTATATAGTGCTCTGAGAAAGGCGCAAATCTAATCATTTCTGTTTAATCTTCAAAGCATATATCATAGTAGAATAATTTATACTATATACAGATGAAAATTTTGGCTAGAAATCTATCGAAAATTCGTGCTAAGGACAATTTACGCAAATTCTGGATGAAATTTCATGATGATTCTATTTACAGACAAAAGATTTAAAATTAATTTTCGCTGGAACAATTGGATTAAAAATGTGCTTTCGAACACAATCCTAAACTCAAAAAAATAATATTCGAAAATAGTCAATTCTTTGAAGTCATCACCCTGATATACTTCTTTAACGATTAAAACTCTTGATAAACAGAAACAAACATCACCATATAAAAATTTATTTTCCGCATTGCACAACATATTTGTTATGATGCAATAAAATATTTTCTCCGATTAACATTGACATGCTATATGTCACTACAGTCAACTGGAACTCGAACGAGCATGAATGTATTTGTACATATGTATAATCTAATATAATATGCCACGACCCGTATTCATCTTAAATTAATCCACATATCGACCTCTCAATTAATCGATAAAGTCTGCTTAACACATTGTTGGAAATATATAACTCTGTGCCATCATCTTTGATAACTCTATCATCCTTCTTGATTACCGCTCACACTTCCGCCAAGTTCTCCCTAGAATCCCCATTTCGAAGAAAAAAAATCAAGCACAGTGAGGGACAAACTATAAACATAGGAATGAAACTTGCATTGTCATTGTGTGCAATAACAAATAATAGTACTGTACAATAATGTAGAAAATATTCTGAATGGTCAAGTCAATGATAATTCTGGGACCGTAGAGCAACGTGTAAACGGAAAACGATTACAATCCTATGGAATGCACTTGAGAGTTTGTGTTTCGAAAGGCTTCTTTTATAATACATACAAACTATCGCACTCCATACGACTACAATATAACAACTATATGATATATATTGAGAACTTATGAGAACTTGTATCAAATCGGAGCGGCCAGAATCAAGTCACTACTATATATAAAATACAAATTATATTTATTCTTGTATTGAGTTGATGTTGAATTATATGTCTTCTAATAGTCATCGTCATCAGGTATTCGAAAATGATAAAATCAAAAATGTGAATGACAAGAACATTGTATAAAGGGAGAAAATATAAAGCTGTGGTCACGCCTAGTATACAATAGTAATTAAGAAACTTATCATGGAAGGTGAAAGTTTCTGCCACTGTTGGAAGTGTTTTATGGATGAATCAATCTAGCACATAGTCTGATTTATACTTATTGACCTTGAAAATTAATACTGAAATATAACTCTGACAAAGAGTAGATACACATATGTGCCGTGACAGAGGCATGTGCATATTATTCTGAGAATTAACCGCATATTCAATCAAACACCTGTGTCAGTAGTGAGTAGGACCAGATGGATTATTATAGTTTGTACAGCTATATGCTTTGCTGATAAGACTTTCCTAGTGTTTGACAATTGTTTCATATCGTGACATGTTATGAATATAATGTTATACAAATTGAATGAAACTTTTGTGCGGTGCACAACCATATCGCGTTGAAATTAGCAGGCGGTTGCACGCAAAGAAAATTTTATACGGTAAACTACCACAGAAATGTAGGCAACTGACGGACAACTGGATACCGCCAACCATGGTAATTTCTGCCACGTACATATCAATTCTTATCAGGCATATGAAGAACGATCAATATGTGCATCAGGTGAAAATTAAGATGTTTACGTAATGGTACAAATTGTGATGCAGCATACCATATTTTCAGACATTTCGAGGTAGACGTCGTCCATCAGCATATCATAATGTTTAGAAACTGTCACATACTGCATCATCTCGTTTTATGGTTAAAGTCTGACATGAATTCTTTATTAGAATTATTAATTGAAGTGTGAAAAATTTTTCTGTTTCAGAAATTCCATCAATGTATTGGACATTTCATTGGCGTCTTTTAATGAGCTAAACCAAGGCTTCTCAGCTCCCAAGAAAGAATCATTTTCAAGATGCATACAAGCGGAAGACAAACAATCACTGATCGTCAGAAGTTTATTTTACTTTGGTTTCTGAATATGTTTCTTTCAATAAATATCTCGAGTTCGGTGCCACTGAGTAGTGATCAATCTCAATCATATTTGAAACAAACAGAGTTCTCTTTACCATCATCATCATCATCATCATCATCATCATCATCATCATCATCACCGGAATTGCTTTCGAAAAAACGTACTCTCGATGGAGGTAGAAATCCAAGCGAACTTGCATGGGAAGCTTGGCTTCTATTGGACAATGCAGGTGAAACTGATACAAGAATTTCATCAGATTCAGCCAATATGCTTCGTCGTATTACACCAAAAAGTATCTTTATTGCGCCACCATTGCCATCTTGTCCGGATGGTTATCAATCGGATGGTATGAATAGATGCGTGAAAAATATTCAACTTGATCAAGACGCCCATATCAATTTTCTCCTTGAACGTTTGAACGCCATGTATGCAAATCTAGGCAAACCTAAACCTCAACCTCAACCTCAACCTCACCCGCAACCACCACCACTGCCGCCGTCATCATCATCTTTATTATCACTGTCGTTGCCGCAAGCGACTGGTCCTTTTCAACTCAATATTCCTCTTGTTTTGGACACCACCAAAAATGATACAATGGATGAGAATTCCAATGATAAACCAACAAATTCAGAGGACGAGGATACGATTGTGACGGTTTATGAAGTTAAAGATACTAGGAAACAAGGATCACATGAAGAGAAAGATGAAAAAATTTTTTTCGTTGAAAATCAAAGTGCCAAAATTGATAGTAATGATAAAAGTTCTCCAAATAAGGATGAAAAACCCGTGCCCGTAGTTGAATTTGTGCAAGAAACCGATTCAAACATCACCAGTATTGTGGATTACAATGTTCCTGTAATATCAATGAGCCAAATACAAAATCGTACCGAATTATCAGATGCAAATAATGTAAGTATCAATGATAAGAACGTAAATGATGATGGAATATTCGATAGACGTAAAACATCAAATAATTCGTCGATCTCGTCAACTTTAGTATTGGTATTGACACCTTCGAAACATTATTCAACCTCAAATATTACTGAGAATATGGCCCTGACACCCGATACGAATACTGAACAGGGCGCGATTAGAATAGAAAATAATGAAAATAAGCCGACAACTACAGAAAAAATAAGCGATAACTCCCCCCAAGATATCAAAACATTTTCCACGCCAATCAGAATTTTTTTCAATGATTCAGAATCGAGCGATGGGTCTGCAGACATTGTACTAACAACAACAGTCCCTATTGACGAGAGTGATATAACTGATGAGAATGGCGAGATAACGTCAGATTACATAGACGAAGATGAAGAGGAACATGATGTCACTACTGATCATATTGAAGAAGATTCCAATACATCAATAGAGAGCGAGGAAGAAATTTTGAAACACAGTGAAGCGGGACTGAGTGTGACAATACCCACAATTCGTTGGAAACCTTCGTTGAATTCCTCGGATGAAGAAACAAATACGATGACAGCAAATGTATCCAGTATAGTCATCATAAATGACGATTTCATTCGTGAAACTACTCTTCTCGGTCTGAATGCCAATAGATCAGTTAATATATCCAAAGATTCCAAAATTAACGATGATAAGACTTCACTGAAATCTACTAATGAGGACAGAGTCGTAGTGGTAACACCGAAATCACAAATTGCCATGAAAATAACACCGAAAGAATTTGATCCAATTATTAATTCAAATAATGAAGAGAATACCGAATCGAGTGAAATTGTAGATAAAATTACAACTAGAAGTTCTATGGAAAATCTCGAAATAGAGACAATACATTCAATAACACCACGAATTGAAGAAATATCTTCGACAGATTCGGATAATATAAATCCAGTTGTGACAATTGAGGAAGCATTGATGGATGAAGCAATGAATCATAGGCAGCAACCTTCACTCTCGGAAACTTCCCAAATCATTTCGTCAAATATAGATAATAATAATAAGAGTAGGATTAACCGTGATGGACTGGATAGTTCTGAAATGATGACGGCATCATCAACAAATGTGGCGAAAATTATTTTTCCCCGTGACGAAGTTCAAGAGGGCTCACCATTAACACCTTCGGTGGATGAAACATACAATATGAAGTACATTCGTGCATCAAGTTCACCAAGATTTGAAGAACTGAAAAACAATATTTCAACTGTCCCATCAACTGATAATACTAAACAAGTGTATAATTATGATGCACTGCCGCAACATCATCCCAATCTTAATGCTTATATGATTGATGACAGTCAACCGGTTATTAAAACTATTGACGATCAACGTTTGGAAGCAAATAAAAATCACCCAGCCATCAAAACCATGAATGATCAACGTTTTGAATCAAATAAAAACCATAATCAACGGAAAAATTTCTTTCCCAATAATTTTGGTACTTCATTCGTTGATTTTACAAGGAATTATGTGAGATTCCCAACTGATAAGAGACCACACACTCGACCGGGCAACGTGAGATTCCCATCAGACGAGGCAAATAGCATTCATACATCTGATGACTTGAAAGAGAGATACAATCGTCCATTAGCTCCATCGAGTAATAGAGGATCAATTAAGACAGCACCAGGAGAATCAAAACAGTTGAATTGGCGTTTACCATTAAGTTGGAGATCGGATCGTCAACATCCTTTGTCACAACGATTTAGATTGAATACGAATGAACAAAGGCAACGAGATCGTTCACCTATGTTAATGAAATTCTGGACAAAAATGCCTCTGGTCAAAGACCCGAGTTTACTTTATCATCCTACATATCCGACAGTAGTTCCGGTTGATACTGCGAAGCAACACAATGATGAACAATTGCATTCCTCGCGGATGGTTAATTTTTATAATGAAATGTCTGCATATGATCAAACGCGAACATTCGCCCAACAATCAGCAGTTGGTGGTTGAATAAATTACGAAAAAGAACACGAATGTTTTTCTTTTCAAAAATTTCTTTGCCTTAGTAGAGAGAACTAAGCAAAAACTAATGACGAACCTATATGAGTTATTGTCATGAAATTATAAATATTTAAGAGAGAACTCGAATTTGATGTTAAAGAGTCTACAAAAATGAAATGAAAATAGAGAAAGGGGAACCAAAAATAATTGCTGTCAGAGTGTTCATGGGTGATGGCACGATTACGTTTTTCTTCTTCTTAATCAACGTATGCACACATCTAAGACTGAATGTGATGATCTAAAACCTCACGAGAGAAATGACATCGTGAAGAGTTGTCACAGGTGTGGATTAATTTATCATGATATTATCGGAACATAAGGTGGATAAGCAAGAGTTCTTATGAGGTAGTGGCGAAAATAAAATGAGATCAAAGAACTGTCGCTGTGAAGAGTCATTATGAAAATGTTTAGGTGTGCCTATTTTCTTTAGATTAAAAATGCCCGTGATCAATGTGTTAATGTAAGCTACGTAGTATTTTTTTTTTCTTTCGTTTTTGAGATGTGAATTCAATTAATTATTAATAATATGTCGCGTGAATTTTGACTCCAAATAAATAGAGATTTGAAACAATGCACATATATATAAATGTATATGAATGGTTAAGTACTTTGACATTGCGGCCAGTAACTGTTACCGTCTATTCTAAATTCAATAACGCACTCACAATTAAAAAATTAACTCGATTCCTCTTCATTGTATATCTCAGTATGTCATTAAACATATCCTATTGAATGTCAATTAGTGTATATAATTATTCTCATTCATCGCCAAACGAATGATTTAGGTAAAACTGTATATACCGCGTATTAATAAATGTAAGGACGTATTAATAAATTCATAAGTTAATCCAACGAAAAAATCACTATATATAAATATCTATACAATCGTAATTCTGTCAAATTATTGTATTATTTATAACTAAATCAAAATTCTGAAAATGAATAAAATTGTAACTATATCATAATAATGTATTATTGCAAATACATCTTTCGCGAACATCATAAATGTTTTGTCGAACAAAAATGGAGACGATTAATGGAACAGATAAAACGATAATAATACAACCAAATGTTTTACATGTTTTATTATTTTTCTCATACCTTTCCTCGTTTCATTTTTCTCTCATTGTAAGATATAATCCACATATATATGCTAACTATAGGCTGCGGCTACACACGCATGGCAGTCGATTAAAGGAAAAAGTCTGGTAAAATCTAGTATTTCCATTATTTCACAAGTAATTTTGCACTGACCATTTATCTATTTATTCATCGCGAATCAATAGAACGAAAATAATCGGCAAGCAGAGAGTTTACTTCGACATCACATCGTCTGATCTCGACACTTCCACAAAGTTTGGTGTCTTCGATTGAAGAAGACTAGGCAATGTCAGGTAGTTGATATCAGTGATAGAACCAGACCATCATTTCAACCCCCTAAATCCTCTAGCGAGGATAAATCGCTCCGATGACTCATCTCGTGTTGCAGGTGGCCTAACAATTTTAATTTTCTTATAGAATCTTTCGACGTCCTTCTCAAATCGCGGTGATTTACTGCCGTCCCATACTTTTGCAATGAAACTTGCATCTATTTTCGATATTTCGACAGCGAATTTCAATGCTGAATACGCGAGATGTATTATTTGATCATGATCGATATTCCGAACACCAGTAGCATTTGGTGCCATATCTGACATGACCACATCCACTAATTTTCCATTTAAAAGATCCCGCAGTCTTTTCTGCGCACTCAATGTTGTAAAATCAACATTACCAAGCACAGTAGCACCTTCAATTTGATGAACTGGTAATTTGTCGATTGCAATTACACTGCCCATTGGTTTATCTTCATTTTTACCAGCAGAATTTGTTAAATTCGCTGCTACTTGAGTCCAACTACCTGGTGCAGCACCACAATCAAGTACTATCATTCCAGGTGTAAATATGTTGAATCGTTCATTCATTTCAAGTAGTTTAAATGCACTGCGACATCGGTAATTTTGCTGTCTGGCTCTCTCTACATATGGATCTTGAATTTGTCGTGTCAACCATCGTTGAGAACTCGGTTTTTTATTTTTAATATTTGTCGGTATTTCTTTATTAAATCTTACAGTACATGTGTAAAAACCTCTTTTATTCATAATACTCTTTAATAAATCCATCTTTTCACCTTACCGAAATCCTGCACCTATAAAATTGAAGTCAGAGTTAGGAAAATATTATTTGTAGTTTAGATAATTACAAAACAAAATAAATAACACTTACCTCCAATTGTTTGTTTGGATTAACTGCAGATCATTGACGATAATACTTGATACTCAGTTTGGGGCATGTTATGATAAAATGTGAGGTTATATTACGTACGACCGCACTGAGATTCCGAATATGTAATAATACCGCGAAAAATGCGCGTTGGAGATAATGTACGCGGTAGATATCCGACCTCTGTCACACAATTTGTACTTTATATAAAAAATTAATGATCGAAAAACTTTTTGCGCGATTCATCGTGAGAATAGAATTTTACTTCATCCAATCTTATTATCATCACATAATTCGAGTGTTTGCCAACAAAATCCATCCAAAAACAACAATACTGATATAACAATACAACACATTGTAAAAATTGTTACCGGCACATTTTCGCTGAGACTGTACTGGACTGTACATGGCAATGCGGGCATGCGCAGTAATGTACATTGTAGTGGAAAAAAAGGAAGATAGAATGTTTCTCCAAAGACAGTGACACGAGATACAAATATTGGGCGCGAACGCTGCAAAGCTTCGCTATTGGTGATTCATATGTCGATGCGTTTTTCAGCAAATTCATTCGTTGATGAACCACTAGAGTGCGTTCATTAGTCGAATACCATACATTAATGACAGATGGAGTATAAGTGATGTTCCGCATAAATAAAACATACTGGAATGTTCAATTGGTAAGCTCACTGTCATTGCCACTCAAATGATCCGATTGTTTAAAAACTGAATGTATGATGTTGGATTGAAATGATAAAACCCGGGAGATCCATGGAATTTCTCTCCTATCCCAAATAGTATGTCGTCTCTCACATCAACACGATATTTTGAAAGAAAAAAATGTAAGAATTTGGACACAAGGTAAAGATTTTTGGTTTTTCAATATGTTTTTGCTCAGATTTTTATTAACGAGAGAACAACAGTTGAATAGAAGTTGTATGTGCTAGAACACTGGCCACTGGGAGACAAGAATTTCCCGGGCTTTTACTTTTTTTTTCGTTTTTCAAAGTCAAGTTATAATTTCACAATTAACGCAACAGCAAGAGTAAGAATAAATGGAAGTTCAGGAATTTTTTTTCTCTTCATTTTTTTTTGCTGTTTGAAGTGCAAGAATTAGTTATGGTCGGAGAGGAAATAGAGGTCGTTACGTAACCGTCCTAGGTCTAATCTATATATGCATAGATTATAAGAGAGAAATCGAGTTTTACCAATGGTAAGAGTAATTAATATAATCATAATGACCCTATAAGATTTGTTATCATCTCCAGCTTTTTTTGTTCTTTCTGAGTACTGCGTCCTATCGTCACCTTATTATCATTCATTTTGATACTTCGACGTACGTGTGTAAGATCTGTATCTTATTTAGTTGTCTGTTTTATTTTTTGGTCAAGTTGTCAATGTTTTTTGGGCCAAAACAATAATGATCTCGGGCACATGTATATATCCGTTATGTATTTCTTCGGATACTTTTTGCTCATGTATGATGTAATCAGTGGAAAACAAGAAATAAAATAGAAATGAATAGAACAACCGATTAGTGCATTATATACCAATTAGAGTTGTGTTCAGTTCTAGATGTTTAGTGTGTTTACACAATTGCTATAACAAGAATTGTTTTGTTCTGCTTGTCCATTATTGTAATTAAGTTAATTGAGGCCGAAATCATAGTCGATTATTTTTCAATACATCATCAACGTCCAATCTACAACAATATATTAACGCATTTTTCATTATAATCAACCGTAACCGACATTATACGCAACAAAGATCTGGTCAAAACATTGCTCCCAAACACTTATCAAATTAATGAGTAAACAATTCGAAAAAATCACTCCTTGCCACTAATTTAACAACTACATTCAACTAATCATAAATTTTCTGTTTTTTTTTTCTCCACTTTACGACAACGCCGGAAACGTGTTATCAGAGTGTGTCGAGACAGACCAAGCATAACTCGGTAAATTTAACTGCAATTCATTACGATTGTAGACATCGCGAATCATATAAATGTGATGTGCACATATATGCATATACATAAATAAATATATATATATATATGTGCTATTCTTTTGTTTGTTTATTTATTCATATATTCTTTTAATTTTGTATTATTCATTTAATTTCGCATTTTATTCTCACCAAAAAATTATGGAGAATTCCGTTTATATGTCCTCTAAAATTAAAAGCTATGGCAAAAGCAAACTCTGTCATACGGTTACATATCTCATAACCCAGACTTGTGACGCGCGCGCAATTTATATTTATTATATAAAAAATTATCTCTCATTCTTCCGTTTACGCTCCAGCTTAAAAAGTATTTATAAAACAAATTTTCGTAAGCCCCTTATTAAACTATCGTTTTCTGTCTTTTTTTTCGCAAATATTCGCATTGACGAATTCGACATTATTCACCGTGCCGAGAATGATGGTGTTTTGCCAAAAAAAAATACATTCTTACATTCAAATTGATGCACACAGTATCAACGCGCTTAAAAACAAATTGCCTTTTTTTTTTTGATTCCCATACATTTCCAATGACTTTTTCTTTATTTTTATTCTTATTGTATCATTCTCCTTTTTGTTTTGCGCTTACTCATCATCACTCGAATAATACGCGGTTTACTCATGCTAAATAGGAAATTTATTTATCTCATCACGATTTCTCTAATATTAATGGCATTATTATCTGAATCAACAGATTATATTTATAGTGTCAATGCATCAAAATTACACTCTATTATCCCATTACCACACGTAATAGATCAAATTCTGTGTTACATATATACACATGTATCGACGATATATATTTATGCATATATATGTATATATGAATATATATATATATGTTTATAAACGTGTATTTTCTTCTAGTTACATACGTTCCACTACTTTATTTCTGTTTATCTGTATCATTTTTATACCAAAAAAAAAAAAATGCAGCGACTCGTCTATTATCATATTTAATACGAGTTTCGATGTGCTCTCACTTCATAAATGAATTCGTTACAACAGATAAAAGCATTATTACTTCCTTTCTTGTTTCTTTCATTCCAATCAAATAAAATGGGAATCGTTCACTTTATTACTTTCAAACTGTGACGCGGAACAATTGCGACTGGTGACTCGTACGCGTCATGAAGCACAACATAGAAAAGCGAAAAGTTATTCGTTTTGCTCTTCTTTACGTGTGCCTATATACGTGTGTTGCCTATGCATACATATTAATCATGTATTAATTTTTGCTCTGTCTTTTTCAAGAGACTCTGATGCCCTGAGTATTCAAATGAGCCATTGTACAAGAGCCGAATCGTGCGTATACCATCTGGGTGAGTACTGATTTATTTCTTCGATTCTAACAAATCTTTCTTTTCTATTTTTTATTTGACTTTCCATACCACTGGCTAATGGGTTGGTCGTAGTAGAGGAATGAAATTTGATCAATATAAATTTAGAACCAACTTGGGCCACCAAATTTCGTTGAAAGGCCGCCAATACCTTTGCCAAACATACTTCCAACTTTTCCCACGACATTTGACGTTACGTTACTAATATTTGCAACGTAATTTGCATCTTCAGCACCTGCGGACTCGACGATTGTCACCTTCGTTTTTGGTCGTTCTACTTCGTCATCATTTCCATTCTCTGATAGACCCCTAAATCGAATGAAAATTCATGAAAATTACACGCCAATTTATGTGAATATATCTTACCAGAAATTTACATTGGGATCTGGTTAGGTCGTACTTGGTGGTAGTACTTGGTTTGATTTTTTAAAGCACTCAATATGAAAAACTAATAACTGATAACTCACTCATCGTTTTGAGCGCTCATTGTTAAGGCACAAGTTGCTTCCTCCGTCTGCATTCTCTGCGATATCGTTTGATATGTCTTCGAATTCAATTTGTCCTCCATTACACCTTGGAGCTCGAAGTCCGAATAAATTTTCTTGACAATGTGCGCAAGACATGTGCACTGATAAAGATGGAGATTATGATCAAGTCGGTCCGACAGCCAATTGCACAACAATTGAACTTGTGCGATGTACCATTGCTAAAATAATATGAAATAATTTTTTCCCCGTTTCTCCATTGAGGAATTAGCCCACCCTGAATGATCGAAGAAATTCGAGGAATTCTCAAATTTTTTTTTCAGCACGGTTAATGATAAAATAATGTCATTTTGTACAATGGCTTCACATATATCTATGAAATGGAATCATTGATTTTCGGATTCGTTGAATTCGTCGAACATTTTCGGATGTCTAACCCCTCAAATACAAATATGCGTATATTCGACAATGTTGTACATGTGAATTTTAATTTCTTTTCTTTTGATTCGTTTTTTTTAATAATTAACCTCAAAGAAATTCAATATCCACAACTCGTCGATGACTTTGCCGTGTATCTGATCCATACAATTTCTCATGAAATTAACGTAGGCTTGGCCCATTTCTTTACCACTGCCAGAGACCTTCTGCAAAAATTTTTTTGAACGATTGCAAAATTCTACAAACATAGGTACACCGAATAATATGAGTAGATTGTCACGAACTCATGCATCCACACATTTACTCAATGCGTCTATACTATACATAATTGATCTATTAATCGTTACCATACCGTAAAACTGAGGATTGAACCAATGAATGAGCCCTCATCATATCGGGACAACTTTGACAATGTCGCCTCCAAAACTGTTACAAGTTTATTGATCATTCCCTGGGTCATACTCGCTAATGTTTTTTCTATTAGATCGTCAATCTTTTCGTGGTATTGATGCTAAAATGATAAAAATCGACGAGATGGTGGCTTACAGAAAAGTGCGATTAGTTTTATAAAATAAATGAATGAAATCGCGTGAATGAATTTTTATGTCACAATTTGAATAAAAGTTGATAGAGAATTAAAGAAACGAAAAGGACCACTACATAGATAGTTTTTTCTTATAATGATATTTTCTTTTTCCGATAGGATGGAAGTAAGATAGAGCTACATTACCCCTCGATTCCCTTTCAAATCAATGATCGATGACTTACCACATCGACGCCATCAACAGTGCAAAGCTTAAAACTCTGATTCTTTGCGTCCAAGATAACGTTCACCATTGCACACATTTCTGATGGTATAATATAATCTGTCGAGATAAAAGTAACGCCTTTTTTCAACCACTGTTGAAAGGCTGTGTCGGTCCTTTGAATACAAGATTCAATCATATCACAAGCCATCAATTTGAGACGTTGCTCCAAATGTTGGCGAAATTCTTGATCGGGCCAATGTAATCCGCCAATAAATGACTGCAATGCATCTAATTTCCAAAATAAATCTTCCGATGTTGCACATCCATTTCCTTTTATTTCCCATCGTTCTTTCTCAAAACCCTTATGTATTGATTGTGCTATTGATGTTTCCATAAGATCCACATAACGCACAACCAAGGGTGCAAATGTATCCCTCAGATGTTGATGAAATCTTCCATTCTTCAAATTGTCTGCCATGATAAATGTAACGCGATATAATCATTCCACATAGATAATATAAAATAGTTCAATTGTAAATATCTCTCTTTAAACGATTTAATTGAACTCTACATAGATCTATTTGTATTTAAAATGGGTTTCAAAAAATTGAGATTAGATTGAGGTTCCAGTATTTTACTTGTTTCATCTTGATAAATTTCGTGTGAAATTAATTGGGAAAGTGCCGATAAATTTATGTCGAATAAATCCAATTAGTGTTTATTATGAACTGATTTTGAATGAGTCAATGCGGCAAACCAACCACCTAACAGAATTTAGGCAGACCTTTGTAAGTAGGGATAGCAATCACTCACCATCCATTCTGAGATAATCATTCAAAATTTGAAATAGTGGAAAGCTGTCCCAAGTATCAGGTGGCTGTTCTGACAATACTTTGTCCATATCCACAGCGAATAACGACCAGAAGATCTCGGCGTGCTCCACCAGGAGGTCGCTAAACCAGGCGAATGCCTGCGGTGCGGTGTAGTAGGAGCGAAACGTGAAAATATTGGACGACACACATTTACGGTGGGCAACTTTTACTTTCGCTCGTGACGGTGGGTACGCCGAAACACAAGCACAGAGCTCTCGAGGACCCAGAAGACACTAATTAAGCTTTGTGTGTTTACTAATTTTCATCTAAATATCTAGGATACTTTATCGGAGCGTGACATTAAAACGAAAACGAAAGGAAATTTTTATTCGAAAATGTAATGTGAAATAATTAACCATGGATTGCAATGACGCTCCAAATTGTCTTCTGGGGAGGTTGGCGAACTCTTACCAAAGTCCGTTATTTTGATTGATAATGCATGCTGTCTCACCCTCTACCTCGAAAGCCCCGCAACAAAATCAACACTCAGTTCTAAAAACCTAACTAATACCTCCGAATAATGTTCTTCATTTTGTTGGAGCAAGTCAACGCATAGCTCAGCAAGACGTATGAGATCGTCCAATTTCTTTCCAGGTGCTACGCACACCTCACCGTTATAATCATCCTCAATTTTAGCCGCTGCTGATAGTCGATCGTAGTTGACAAGAGCTGCAGTTTCTAGACAAGATTTAATCATTCCGCGAACTTCATCCGCTGGTACTGGGGTTGATATGTCCTTCATCAGGACGCGTTCAAGGAGAGACAGTGTCGCCTTCAAAGCACCCTCGGGTCGACCAAAGGGAAAGCTATATCTGTACAATGGTTATTAATAAATTAGTCAATAGTGTATTGGTTATCGAAACGAAAGTGGTTGGAAATGATTAAGGGGGAATACCACAACGATCACTCGAAAAATCTCGACTCTCACATCAAAGAAAACGTGGAGACCACAATTGATATTGTCATTATTGCCGTACATTTAATCAATTTTTCCGGCAAAACGGACAAAAAAACTCGCGATAGTATTGTTGATTGTATCAGAAAAAGTTGAAAAGAATAATATGAGATTTTTTATCGTTGGAAATTACCTGAAATTCGTGATTTGCTTTTCCAGCAGTTGCCTCAAACGTTCTTTAATCTCTTGAAATTTATCTTTCTCCTCGTGTGTGATGGATCCAACTCCATCTGGTCGATTGCCATGTACATGGCTCGCACAGAAGGCAAAGCTATAATGAATTAGCGTTGGATCTATCATGCAACCACGTTCGGCACGATCGAGGAGATCACTCAAATAACAGAGATGTCTGAAGCAACCACGTACGCCATATCTGCATTAGAAAACAATTCAAATGTGAAATAGCATATAGAGAAAAAATTCATTTCATCTTAAACATCAATATATTTATACCTGGCACAATATTCATCCAAGACAAAAACTTGGCCTGGTGAAAACCATCCCAATGAACAATACGGATCATTGAGTCGGTAGTCAAGTGTTAAATTCTGGAGGAATTTGAATAAACCCGCGTGATCAAATTTGCATGGATCTGCGCTGATAAAATCTTCCATTCCGTGTTTTCGTGCACGATCAGCATCGCCTTGAATTTTACTGATCGTTGAATTTTTGTCGGCAACAGAAACAGGCGGTGAGGGCTTGTGTGATTGACCGGTTGCTCTATACATGGCCATCACCCATAAATGGCACTCGTTCTCGTCGTCCGAGGCGAAGACGATGTTGTCTCCCTCGCGGACGGCGTTGAAGAAGTACCTGGAGACGAACACACATAGAAAAAGTTATAATATTCTATTGAATGAGGGTTTAATTATTAGAAAAATATTTTTTTCTGAAAACATTGTAACAATTTCGAAAGGATTCTAGTAATTGAAGAAATGCCAGATATTAATGAAAATAATTTTATTAATTTTTTTATTACCTGCCACCCTCCAAATCGGTGCCCACCATAAGATTAGCAGAAACGGCCTCGATATAGTCCACTGTATAGCCATCCAGCTGCATCATTTCCGACGGCTCGCTTTTTTTTTCTTTATACGAGCACATCGCAAATGTGTACTGCGAGACCTGGACCAACACGTAGTACCGTTTCTTCCATTTTTTCCATACACCCTTTCCCATTGCATAAAGATAACCGCAATGCTTCATATTCAATGGTTTGTCCATTCGACACGCTATTTTTAATTTTAAGTCCTGATCGGGATTGTTTTTTGGGACGGTCATGGGATGCCATTCAGGTACTTTGCAAGACAATGGCGTCGGTCGTAGTATAACTTTACCCAATTCTTTGTCTTCGAGTGCCAACATTGCTGGATTCTCTGTGTATAATCGTACCTTTACCACTGGCAATGGATGCATCGTTGTAAAATCACCCTGTGTATCCCACCTGCGAAATAATGAAATCCAATATATTGAAAAAATTATATTCAGTGAATGGATTAATATTACGAGACTCAAACCAACCGGTTGTATGCAGCGAAAATTCTAATTTTGTGAAGAAATATAGTATACAAATATCTTTCATGTTAAATCACACCTCAATCAGTATATATGATATGCCCTCGTAGCGTAATATCCGAAGCGTTCGAAAAGATACGCATAACATTGTGGTTCAAGTCACGCGATATTATTTGTTATAATTGTTTATTATAATGACATACATGGGCTTAGAGGCTTCAGCTTGATCAGTCTGCAATTTCTCGCCACCCTCAACTTCCATGGTGCAATAAACAATACGATTTGGCGCGAGACTTTTGAGGCCCTTCACCTCCATAACGATTACCTCAAGTGAAAATGATAAACCCACGTCCATTTTGGTGAGTTGCGGATCGGAGTCAGCGGAGTCGCCCTCCAATTTAGCGAGGGAGCCCTGGGTGCGGTAGCGGGAGCGGTCACTACGACGCTTCAGCTTCTGCAGCCCGTATTTGCTGTCTATCGAACCCTTGGAGACTGGCAATGACTCCAAATTTGTCATTAATAGGTTGATAGACGACTTGAGCTCCTCGATGTAGAGCGACTCCATCTCCTTTAGGAGAAACCTCGGCATGAGCTTACGATTCTGAAACGATTTCGTATCGGTATAAACCTCTTCTTCAGTAGAAAACCACAGGAAATTTCTAAAACATATTCCCCGATTTCGAATAATTATTCAACAATATTATCATCTCATACCTTCTCCATTTCATTGACTTTCTGTATGCGACCGTCCAGCTCCCTCCTGATGGCGGCAGCCTGCTCATCGGCTGAGTCCAACAGGAGGGCGTTGAACAGAAGCTGATGCTCGAATTTTTTAATGCCGAGGATTTGCTGGAACATATCGTAAAGTTGCTCCTTTGACAATATCAACTCCGAATTCAAGGACTGCTGTTGCATCCTGGATGGCCTTTTATTGTCTTCATCGCCTGTACCCTTAAATATACAATCGAATTTGGCCAGCCAGGACGTAAGAACAGTCTCTTTGCTCAGCCCGTCGATTTCCGGGAGGCTACGAACACGCTTCTCAATGTTGTTCCTGAACACCTCACGAAAGTCGTACTGGGAACAAGCACCGCTTTGCACCATTCTCACGACCCTCTCTGATTTTAAAAATACATCAAAATAATTTTGTATTGCATTGTGAAAGGCTTCATCCGCCATTATCTGCGTTTCGCCTCGCAAAAACGCCTAAAACATATAAAAAAAACATTTACACGTTAGATTCACAGTAAAATGAATTCAATTTGTCAAATGCATCAACCCATCTCATTCCATATCTTCGAGTTCTATATGCAGATAGATGCATTCAACCAAGTGATATATTCAACGTAAGATTTGTCGATTGAAATTCACTGTGCTCAGGGCCGTTTTCTATATATATACGAGCATCAAAGATCGATTTGTTACGATACGACCAAGGAAAAACGAAGGTCATATAAGAGGGGGGAGGTGCTAGTATTAAGATACCACGTGAGGCTTCTAAAGAAATGAGAAATTTACGTTGAAAGGCTTCTCTTTGGCCAAGATGTTAAAATTACGAGCACAAGGTATATTACTTATGTCGACATATATGTAAAAGACGTGAATATGGAGGAAAGTGCAGGGTAAGGTAGACTCCATTAATGATCAAAAGACTTCATTTTAAATTGTTAAAATGGTGTTCCCATTACTGATATGATTTCCTACCAGAGGAATGTGATTTTCAATTCCGACGACAACATAGAAAAATGTTCACTGGTATGTAAATAAAATGTCCACATTATTGAATAAATACGTTGAATAAAAAAAACGAAGGAACAATAACTCACTTGAAAGCGAGAGCACAGTGTCTCTAATTGTTGCTTTGTAATTTTCATTTGTCGTCGGGTCATGTCCGTGGGTTGTTTGGCATTGAAAGGATAAGCAATACATCTCGATATAAAAACATAGAGTTGTATACGAGTTTTTCTTTCTTCCTCTTCGCGCTCCTGTTTGTCCTGCGAAACAAAACAAATTTAATTAATCAAACACAAATCTCAACTTTTATAGTAACACAATGAAAAGTAATGGGAAAATAAAAACAAAAATGAAATAATAAATGAATGTAAAAAGTTTCGAATATTACTAGAATTTATTTTGTGATTGAATTGCCTAGATTATTCATAATCGGAAATTCCTGACTCTCATCTGATTATTCACACTGTATATACAATGTGAATGGGCAATGAATATTAAATTCTGCAATCGCACACAGGTGCTATTTCACACAAGCACTCTATTCACAGCATTAGAACTAATTCCAGAATTGATTCTAGTGTGCTGTCACCTGTCCGTGCACAAACATGAGGTACCCAAACTGTGAAAAACGCATGTGCGCCAATCACCACTCTCCTGTCTGTCTTCGGTGCTATTCTGAGCGGAAATAAATCTTTCATGTTCCGATATACCGTGATGACACAATTTAACCGAATTTTCCACTTCAATATATTTCATATCATTCGGAAAAAAAAAACTCGCAGGATTTCGATATGGAAAAACTGTGGTAACTTTTCATTCAAATTAATATTAAAAATTGGTCGTCATATTTTTTCCAGAGCATCCAGTTCTTTTATGAATGAATAAACTGGATCCTTTGAATATTCGATATACGAAAAAAATCGGTGTTGTTACACAAATCGTATATTGAATTATGTATGTACATACTTGCAAATCAACATCAGTTTTTTCACTAGCAACTGATGGCGAGGGGCTCGTTGGCCTTTGTGTCGACTTTGCATAGTTGGCAGCATCTTGCGTTGCACTCATTGACGGTGACAATGAATTTCTTGCGCTCGACAAATTTGGCACGTCCAAACCGGCCCCAGCCGCGGCCTCTTGTTGTGTCGCATGATGTCCCTGGCCACTGGCAAGCGCACGACCATGTGGCCCATGCAAACTGCCACCATGTAAACTCGGTGAACCAACGCTACTTTGACTGTGACCACCGGGTGATGCGGTGAGTCCTGCGGCCGCAGATGTTGCACCGCTACCACTGCTAGCACCAGCACCAGAAACACCGGTACCACCACCGGGATGACGACGTGAAACGTGGCCACCAGTACTAGCACCACGACCCCCGCCGGCACCCCCGCGATGAGTGCTCTGATCACCGTCACTATCTTCTTCCGAAGAACTCGGATCAATCATTGTCAAGTTGGTATCACCGCCCGGGCCCGATTAATTCTTTACTCGGACCTGCCGTCTCTGACGGCACTCGCGCGACAACCGCCGCTTCCGTTATCCCGTTTTTCCCCGCTTCCGCGGCTGTAATCATGAATATTCATTTCTCAATTTCATATATATTATTATACATATTTTATACATACTAATCTTCAATGCATGGTATTCACAAAAGTCAGAAACCCCGAAATACATCATTTTTATCAATTGTTCTCTTATACAAAAGAATACTTGAGTCTCTAAATTTATTCAGCATATATTCAATGGGAAGAACAATTTTTTTTCGACCCAAAAAAAATTTTCTAAATGATCTAGCTGAGTCTTGGCAGAACTGATTGCGAAACACTGGAAAAATAAATTGATGATAATACATGGCAAACGAACTATCATTCACTTCCCACTCACTCTATCATTTAGAAATTCGGTTAGAATGCCAATATGACATTTTTTCCATCAAGATTAAGAAGAATAATAAAAATGATATGTTATACGAGTGCTCTTGTTCTCATTCTCTGAGCCCCCCCCCCCCCCCCCCCCCCACTCATTTCGCGATTGATTGCTCATATTTTCATAGATCTCAGTGGAAAAAAAAAAGTTATGGTTAATTCTGCGGTATCTGCAATCCGTGCCAGTCACGCGAAGTATCGATGCATCATATGCAGATTAATTCTATATTCTTCTCTATATTTTCATGATATATATCTCTGCAGATATTTGTATATATACAACAGATTTCTCTATGCTCTAACAATTTGTATCGATTATCAAGAATGTGGGTCACACGCGGAAATGTTTATTACAGAGTTTACCATAATGACAATCTCTCCAGAGCGTTTAAGATAGACAGGTATAAATATGTCACTATAGTTTCCCAGATTACGCTAAATCCACAATATTACTAGAACATATTTATATGAAGGTATAAAATGGATTATAATATAAAAATTTATTTTTATTCTGCTGTTTTTCTCCGTTTATGTTTACCGCTAACAATTGGTGGTCCACTCGGGTGGAATAAACCCGCGCGCGTCAGGTGCCATCCAATTTTCACTGCGTTCATATAATACGACTATAACCAATCCCGGACCTCTCTCTACACTATTCTCTAAATGTGTATATATATATATATATATGAAGCTTTCGAGCTTCCATTTCCCCCAGACACTATATATATAGCCTTTTCATCGAGTCAAATTGCCCAGAACGGTCTCCAAGAGGAAATTGAAGTTTATTCTTTATTTTTTTTACTTCTACTTTCATTCATTTCCCTTCCTTTTCTTTTTTTTTTCAACTTTTTCCCTTGTGTTCTATCTTCATACAATGGCCTGATTTCTTTTTTCTATGTTTTACGTGGGGATAAATTGTGTGCGTGGACCCGATTCATCAGTACTCAGAAAAAGAAAATTTAACCTCTTCATTTTCGTTTATATCTGGATAAATATAAATATAACTGTTGATATGTATACGTCTACGTGTAGGGTACTACATGAAATCGATACCAACCACGTCGATCTACTAAAGTGGTTGGAATATATATTATGTATGGGTGTCTGATGACACTGCACTAAGCCAGCTAAATTTGAAAAATCAATATTCATTAAAATACAACTGCATCTCACGATGGATTGTGTGCATGTATATGTGTATATATTCCGTGTCATGTCGTTCGCTCGGTTATTGAGAGGATTAAATGTAGAGCAGGAAGGAAGGAGGTGAGATGAGCCAATGTATACCTTTATATTATAATAACGTATATAAAGAGCAACAAAAATGTATAGCACGGACATTATTTATTTATCTTCAATAGAGGCTTCGAATGATTTTTAACATAAAATTTTCGAATATATAATTATAGCCATCAATCAAATTAGAATAATTATTTATTGCGAATCACGTTTCTCCACTCATCGGGAATTTGACCTAACTCTTCGTGCACTCACATATACACGTATATATATATATATATATATATATAGGTACCAACCATTCCACCTACCTCAGGTGAGTTCATTCACCTCCATCGGCTTCCGTCATTTGATAATTTATCGATCTTTCCGTAACATCTACGTAGAGTTTTATCACACACATGAATATTACGAACAGAACATGCATATTGAGAAGTATAGAGATGGAAAATGCTGGTACTTTATATTCAGGCAATGAGTCAAACAATGACACATGAGTTAAACAAGCGGGAATCCTATTTGAAATTTATTCACAATTCATGTAATATGCGATGAAAAAAGAAATTCATATTGATGATAACTAGTATATTCATTATGAAGGAGTTATTAACAATGCATTAAAATGTATAGTGCATGAGCAATAATTAGATTTGAGATTGTGGAAGACGTAGTATCACATATTATTAAGGGGATATTCTCTTCTGAGGCTTCAAAAAAAAAAAAAAAATAGATAACTGAAGGTATTTAGAGTCAAAAAGTTAGCCTTCGTTCAATGGCCAAATGCAATTGAAATTTATAGATCCCGAATCCGAGGAAAAATCACGAACTTGCGCTCTACATCAGTGCAGTGGCCGCAAACATAAATACAGTAGCGCTTGCCCCCGATATCCAAACCGTGGAAGTATTGATAATTCGATGTTTAATACTCATTAAAATTATATGGCATGCACAATCAAATGAATATGCACTTTACGTTCTCAAATAAACTTTACAATCAACACTATTTACAGAGAATCCAGTAATTGTGTATACACTGTTCATGAATGAATGTTTCAATTTAAATTCTATTATAGCTTGTACGGTTAAAAATCGTTCGTAATAGACTTCCGGTTGAAATTGATGTTGAATACGATTCACCTAAATTCTATGTGAAGTTGGAAAAAAATTTTTAGTATCAGAATGAATAAATCTTCACACAGAGTTTAATACTATTTTTTTCTAAATTCAAACTCGATTTCTAATCATTCCCACAGTCCAACCATATTATTCGTGACAAACAAAAATATACCCGAAAAAGAAAAAAATCATAAATCGATGAAATTTTATTGTCATATACTCCAACCGAGACCCGGATTCATTTTCATCTCCATCCCTTTTTGTTTGCACACTCTATTTCACCACAAGGAAAAATGGGTCTCATTGAAGGATGGAGAATGAATCATCTCCCCCTAACAAGGGATGAAAGAAGCCATGTGTGAATGATATACTCATATTTATACATAAATAGATCGATTATCCTTCTCACAATAATATACTACTAGTTCTGATGTAAATAACTCGAAGGTTACACGTCCATCATTCATATTATTCACATGCACAACGATATCTTGTTTTTAACTATTTAAAATTTGAAAATGACAATATATACCTACAGTATATACACATATAAGTGCTAATATACACGCAACTATAGGATCGAATGGGCGCACATTGACAGACTACCGGAGATTGCTAACGTGCGACACGCAGGCAAACCTGCTTTTTTTTTTCTGTTTCCATTTTTTCCCTCTTCTCTCTTTTACACCAATTGAGTAACAGCACTCGCTTTTCCTGCGACGGACTAACATGAGGAAACACGCGGGATATAATAGTCGGTATATGTGCTATGTGTATGCATATTACAAGAGTGACTGGCGCGTGTTGTGCCCCCAGTCGATTATACGGACAAGTTGTAATGTCTATAACCTAGAAACGCAAACAGGCGAGACGATAACAAACAATATATATTAATCATGATTTCAATTTTTTTAATGACATTTTATTTAATTTCCTATGGTGCTATATATATATATATGTATACATTGTTTTTGATTTATAACATGTTATATATCACAAACAATCATGCAATCGTTATTATTTTTACTATATTTTTTCGTTCATTTCTTTTCCATTGCAGACAATTTTCTTCCCAGTGTAGAAAAGATGAAGAATTAAAAATGAGTTACATATATATATACGTACATACAATAGACGTAACGATTGTCCTACACCTATATATATATGTATATATCCACGAGACTATGTAAGAAATTTTTCAAGAGGTCGTTTCTAAAAAAGAATAAAAAGAAAGCAGAGAGACGAGAAGTAGCAAAAGGGAGAAGTCGGGGATGCTTGCAAGGCCTCAGTAGTTTATTCTCCCTCTATACACATATATTTTTATACCTTTGTGTATGGCCACTATATATATATATTCATATATCTCTATCTCACATGACTGTATACAATGTCTATATGTACAACTTGATATATATTTTAAGTCCATCGCGATGGTACGAATTTAGAGTATACTTTCGAATTCTCTGATGTTATATCGATTCTTTTCCACTGTGTCATCTTTCTCCCTTTCGTTCATTCCCCCGCCTTCTCTTTCAATCTCTGTCTCTTCCTCTCTCATCTACCCTCTCCCATGCCCACTCTATCTCGTTATCAGTTATTACACGCCGATATATTCTCACCCAACCTAAAATCGCTCATCCGATTTATCGGATTACTCCCCCAACTGTCGTACGACTTTTGACTCAATAAAATTGTTCGCGTCACAAAGGAATTGTCGAAGTAGCTATATACATAAATTCCATCAATGATATCGTCAAATAATTTTGTTATCGTTTTTATATTTTTCCTTTACTTCACTCTATTTCATTTCCTCCAATTATTGATGAAAAGGTGCAGGAAAATAATAATTCAATTTCATTTTTGTATTCGATCAATTCATTTTGTCACTCTAAAAATTGTCGAAAGAAACCAACATTCCATTTTTCGAGTTTTAATAATACTTTTTTATTGAGTCTCGAGATATTTAATAAATATTTATGAAAATTTGATCTAACTCTGTTTTATTTATCATGAGAAATATATATCTGAATACAAATGCAAGAATGAACAATTCTCTGATGTTTTATAGTGTTGGTGGAGTTGTTAAGCACGAGTCAATATTGATAGTTAGTCTCATAAGCATGTCGTGACATGAACCAAGTGTCCTGTTTAACATTCTATCCTCAATCACGAAACTCACTTTGAGCATTTACTAATTCATTCATGCATCAATTTTCCTGCCACTAATGAAGGGTTGGAATGAAGAATCAGCAATGAATCTAGAAGATAAAATAATAAGATAATAATAAAAAAAAAAATTAAGTCTTTTACTCAGGGTTCTTGATGAATTGTTAGAGGTATAAAGTAATCGGTAGGATGAACCAGTTCTAGAGCCAATGAAACAGTCATTCCATTAACCAATATACGTTTCGCTTGCAGTTGATGGTTTTTAATTCGTCCCGCCTTTCCTCTGTTCTTGATTCATCTCTCACTTCCTGTTCCCCACAATCTCCTCTCACACTCATTTTTTTTTATACATCTCCGTATCGAATACACAGATAGAATTTTGTATAAGAAAATATTTATGTAATTCGACTGTAAGACAAATGCAGCGGCAAATATAATAAAACGGTGATAAGAAGTGAGCTGATACAGAGATTTTTTTTTATATCCAAAATAAATATCTGTGTTAAAGTTGCATACAACATTTGTGTAGATGTTTATGGAAAATGTTTAATTGTGCATAGAAACGTATACATATTTTTTTTTATGTCTCCACGCGGTGAAAGACAAGAATGATACCGGGGGGGATTTTGCACAACGGCAATAAGCCGCGTCGTGGAATTCTCTCCTTGGGGTACGTTATTGATCTAGCCACGAGTTGTGAAGTAGCGCCTCGCCATTGCTCTAGCCATATTGTACCACATGTGTCGCGGGTAGAGGGATGCGGGTCTGGGGTGTGTCATTATTCCATATATATATATATATATATATATTACCTTAATTAAAAATAATTGTATTTCCGTTAATATATGAAGATGAAAAATTAAATTATTTGACGAGAACTAGACTTTGTGCTTGTTATCCTGTTGGTAGATTGTATGTATAGTTAAAAAATATGAAAGTATATAATTTATGGAAAATATTCAAGTTGAATTTGAATGAGACGTTTTCGAACGGTTTGTTGATGTTGAGTTTCAATGTATCAATTTTTTTCTCCCTCAATCGTAAATATACTCAGCTGAAATCGGATACAGAAATGCAAACTGACTGACTTACTCACTGAAAACTGCTTTGAGATTGTACCAGACAAAACATTGAACCACAATTCCATATTCTCATACAATGTTCTGTAAACTTATATTTTTTTGGAGAAAAAAAAAGTCTGAAAGTAGGTTACCACGATTTTTATGAGAAAAACTAACCCTCACTTGCCATGCTTTTGTTTGCGCATACGTGTTCGCCACACTTGAGTCTGCAAGACCCCGCCAGTTTCTCGGTCATATATCACGACAAAATCAACGTATTTTAACGCCTTTTTTTGTCAACTTATTGTAAATTTACTGAGAATTTAAAGAGTATTGTACAGAATGAATTTTCATATGACTTATATGCTGCTAGTTGGTAATGGAAAATTGTTCATTATTCATGTATATTGTCATGTGAAAAAACGTGATATAGTTTATCAACTCTTATATATCTGATGGATTGTGGCCTTGATTTGTATATTTTTAAATTCACCAGTATGTTATTAATTATGAATAATGAAATATTGTTTCTTTCGGCTAATTTAATCAAGGCTACCATATACACGCACCAAATACGGTGCTACATAATGGAACTAGGCTCAAACACGTTTGAAATATAAAATATAGTTTGTCACATTTAAGTATTACATGTACTACAATACTTTCAATTAAATATGTTGAGGTTTATTTTCAGGATTCAAATATACTATTTCATACCAATATTTTCCTCATTGTACAGGATAAAAAATCAACGTACAAGAACTCTTATCACGATTCAATTATTCATTACCACTTCCAGATAAGTTTAATAACAAAAATTCCAATCATACAATTAAAAATCACAACATGGCGTTAAATAGAAGACATAATAACATTGAAAATGAATGAATGGGACGCCATGCACAAAAACACCCCATTCACACATACACACTCTACGCATACACTATACGGATGAAAGGTATGTCTGACGTCTGTCAAGACTATTCCACTAACCTCCTCAGCCAGTGAGTCCATCATCCGTCACGTTCTCGTGAAGACACATCGTCCGTACCCGGCGGCGGCGGTGGCAGCGATAAAGGTTTACGATAAATGACAGCTGTAGAGAAAACACCAGCAATAAACAAAAGTAAAAATATCGATAAACAGCAAGTCAATTTTTCGGATAATAATAATGATAGTAGATAATTCACTTGAAACCCTGCTTCTGCACTTTTATCTACCGTCTCTAATTTCAGATGTATTTCACAAAAACTCAACTTTGATAATAATCCCTGGTCGTTATTATGACAGAAAAGAAAAAAAAACGCAAAAGTCACGTCGTTCCCTTCCGGTATGCTCTTCGAAAGGGACTGGATACCGGTTGCGGGAATGAAGGAGACGCGAGAGCTCAACTATACGATGGTTGGGTAGATCCTCGAGTAAGCCCAAGTGAGGGAGTGTGCGCCGACGTCAAAGAGGGGTTGAATGTAGATATAGATATAAAGACATTGTATAGTATGGACTGAAAAATGGGGAAAACATTTTTACAGAGGAAGAATTAATGAATTAGAGTGCTACTTCGAATAACTGAAGTGAAAACATATTTCGAAACGAGGTAAATACGCACCGAAGAAGATAGAAATGCAAACAATAAATAAATTGACAATGAGGAAAATGAATTGCGCGTGGAATGATATAGTTGTTGACAAACGTGATGTGTTGTGACGCGGTTGACTGTGGTTCTGATTAAATGCGCGTGCGCGTGCAAGAGAGAAAAGAAATGAATAGTAGTGACGTAGAATTAAGAAAGACGGAGACAGAGGGTGACGTGAATTGTTGATAGATGGCAATGCCAAAATGGAAAATTGTGAGATGGAGAAAGAAAGTGAGATGCAGTGTGACTATATAGTAACCATCACATGGACAAGGTAGGGGAAAGTGTCGCACGAATGAGGAGAGAGAATTTTGTCTGGTGGCGGGGTGTTGAAACGATCGAGTGTAAATGTGTTCGTGGGTGTTTGTGTATGTGTGGGTGGGTGGTTGAGGGGCACATAGACTCGCTGTTACTCACTTACTCTCTTTCTCGCGATCTCACTCACACCTGTACCTGTATGAAGTGCCACTGGGCCATCGATCGGTTGCGCAGCTGCTGTAATACCAGCTGACCATTTCATACTTCACGCAGATTTTTTACTATTATTTTTTTTACTTCTATTTTATTTTTCGGACAACTGCAATTTGTATAAACAAAAATTGCAATTTGTTTGAATGTCAGGTGAACGCTCTATATGTATGTATATATATATATATATATATATGTAGAGGGTGATACATTTATTTAATTTCAAACATGTACCAAAGGAAATATATAGTGGGCCGAAACTCACGATGAATAATAAAAAATTTTTTGTGTTATTCACATTGTATGAAAATATCAGAATTTATCTCATTCCTCCAATTTGATGATATAAAAATACTCCACTTGCATATTTATGTGAACAATTGAAGATACTTTCAATATTTCAACAATTCCGACGATTTTTCCATTAATAATTGGCATTATAATTATGTAACCTTGAGAGCGATCATTTAAAAATAAAACTGCTTCCATGGCGCCATTCTTTGTGAAACGGGAATTTCCGGTGGCACCCAAAAGTCAGACTCAGAAATCAGTAAACCCGGAAGTTATAGTTCTGGTTAAAACCGTTCATATGGTGATATTGCCAGAGGTTCTCATGTAAAAATTTCCCATTTTTTAACTACTAATCATTCATATAACTAACTCCCAACCAATTTGGATTGCACATTGTAATTTTAGGATTTGGTTGATAGAAACAATAATCCAAATGCGACGAGAAAAAAAAAAGAACTTAGAGAAGAAATGCAATGGAAAAAAAAGAAACAATAAATCAGTTTTCTACTTTAAATGCTTCTTTACAAATCATCGTATATTGTGTGTTCTATTTTTCCCAAGGATTTCTTCATTTTCAACACAAATCAAAGTATATATCATGTTAGCAGAAGGTTCAACGCGCATTAACAATATCTATATACGTATACATGAATGCATATATATTCTGCAAATATTCGTTGAAGGGAAAACGCGATTCCAATATAAATTGCGATCCTTGATTGTCGAACTCAAGCAATCTCTTCACTGTTCTATTTCTCCCTGTCTTCACTTTTTTTCTGTTCGCACCCGCACTTCGCTTTCATTGATAGAAAAAAAATAAAAATAATAATTACTCCGACACAGCCAAAAGATATATATGTGATTATTGTCACCATATACAATTTCAATATTTATATTCCTGATAACATGGTCGCCAATCGAACGATAAACTTTCAATATAAATATATTATATTTCTGGCAGTTAATTGAAAATTTTCCATTATACGATTCGGGTTTAAAATTTTTATATCCATCCAATTCACCAACCGTTTCAATACGTAATATCTAAATTCATCCTATTCACAAAATATTCATGATGCAATTTGTACGCAGTGACAGTTACTTTATAATAGCATTATATAATATCTCTAATAACAATTGAAAATACGTCATGCAAAATTCACGATTTCCTTGTTGACAATGCAAATAACTCAACATCAGGGTCATGTTTAGAACAAAACGCTCTTTCGTAATGTGAAGATTCTTACTATTTACAACTTTTTTTTCTATATAAATGATAATATTTATTTTTTCTATTTTATTTTATTTTTCATTCTAGTGAAAGCATCTCTGTGGGCGTTGCTTTATCGCTGACGTATATATGATAGCGTTTCGTCATTCGCATTTATGAACTAGCATATTTAAGTTTATTTCTTGCCATAAAATCCGCGTGTCAGAGTACGGAATCATGATGAAACCTATAAGCAAATCGTCAGCGAGTTCTCCAACGGAATTGGCAACCCGAATATAACATGGTCATATCTAATCAGATTTCACTACATCCAAGTGGATCTAATCACACTTCAGTTCCAGGAGTCGTTACTACCGGTTGTGAACGGATTTGGTTTTATCTCACTGGATCTAATCTGGCGTGATCATGTTTACCCTGCAACTAATTTGATAGCAAAAAAAAAAAGTTGGAAGCATACATTAACGATCTTTGATAAACTTACACAATAAATCATTCATTTCTCTTTGTCGTACTGGTCTCACAATTAGTCACTCATGATTATCTGCCATAATTTCTCAAGATTATTAATATCGGTTATAATAAAGTTTTCTAAATTTATAAAATTTTATCCAAAATCCTCTGTAATAATTTCTCTGAATATATATAAATACATATATTCCCTCAAGTCTCTTGAACAATACGTTTCGGAAAATAGCTTGCGACCTATGAGTATACCCGCAAGGTCGCAACTATACATGTATACAGTTCGTCCATCAACATCATCTGGATGATGCCGCGATGTTTGGGAACTTTGCAACGCGAATACATGTCGGAAGATTTTTGGCACCGTGCCTAAAAACATATATATATATAAGTACCTATGCACGGTGTATGTACGTTCCACCCACACCTATAGATGTCTGTAATCTTGGAAAATGGGTTATCGATTCAAAGCCGAGATCACCCGACGACACACGGAGAATTCTGAAGTTGGATTTTTCTTGATTTATCCGTAAATGATATTCAAGTAGCCTTTGCAGTATACAAATAGTATATCTATATTTACAGACATTCATAAATTATTCTCTTTCTTTGTATCTTATTTGCTTTTCTGTATCCTCTCGCATTCATGTTTGTTTATATTTAAAACCTGGTATGAAATACACATACAAGAATGATACCAAATGATGAGATACATGAGCGAGAACACATTTCCTCATTTCCTGACATGTCCAATGATAACGTAAAAAATTAATTCTGCCTACACAACGCACACATGGGATGTGGTGCTTTCTGCTTGAATGTAGAAATCTCTTGAGCATAATTTTTTTATCGCAATGATGAACAAAATGTCATGAATACATGTGGAATAATATAATTATCCCAATATTACAGTGGAAAGAAAAAGGAATTACATTCGATTAAAAAAAAATTACAATTCCAAGTTCGCTAAGAATCTATTTTCAACGTGGACGGCAATTCATTCGTTATATAACGCGCCCACTTTCTGATCATCATAATAATTTCGTGGGGTACTATATATATAAGTGACTCAACACCGAAGAATTATATCGAGCGTAATTGAATTAATTATACTGAAATCCCGTAATGCAGTTTGTGGGACATTTTGAATTGACAAATACTGCGCGCGCATACACCGTAAACATACTGCAGCCACTGCAGGATCTCAATCCTCAACGATTGGCTGAAAAAGCAGTCCTAACATCCACCACAGTAAACGCAACAATAATAAGAAAAAAGAAAATTCGCAATATCTCGCAGAATCAAGATATCATAAATACCAAGATTTTCGAATGCAAAAGGAAAAACAGAACACATCCTGTGCTGTTCGTGAAAGTAATTGGAAACGAAAATATATGAAAAAGAGATCATGAAATACGTGCGGTAACCTCATTTTTTCACAATTTCCATCCTTTAGTCGCCTCTATAAAAATGTCATGCACAATCGAATCGAAAATATATTGTGAATCATGTATAATATCGCCTCTCGAAATAAGGAATCAATCGAGCCCGAAATATCGCATTATTTCAACCTTTAACGTCGCTATCAGAGTTGCAATTTAAGCTTTTCTTCAATCTCGAAACTTTAAAATAATAACGTTAGTGTGTGTACATATATATATATATATATATATATGTGTTTTATGTATAAGAAACTGAGGAGTTGATGTTAACCTCTTTACCGACAACCACCGTCGTCTCCTTGCATTATAATCGATGCAACACCAGGTGCCATCATACGGATGATTGAAGCAACAGTCGTATATATGAAGCCCCATCCAATACTAACCTACTCAAACGTACTCTCTTGTGCATGCGGGCACATACACATATATTTGTATATGTACTATCTCTCTGGCAGTCCGGCTGGTCCGGCTATACACCAAGCAATACCAAGAATCATTTAGAAGAAGTCATCGAAGCCGGAGTGAACTTGTATGTGAGTGTTCCTCGTGTACTACCATGCAATATCAAAATTAATTTGCGAAAGAATTGTATGTACATGTTATCAATTAATAACTCGAACGTGTTTCCAAGCACATATATAATCCATCAACACAACCGACAGAAAGTTAACACTTTTGTTTTATAGTATTTCGTGACGAAAGTGCCAATAACCAAGAACGATAATATGAACTAACGAGTAATTCGTGTACGAAAGAGAAACATTCGTTCGTACTTATGTTCAGTTACTTCGACAGATTTTATTCTTTTTTTTTTTGTATCAGTAATGTTCTTATTCAAATTAGCCCATAGTCGTGACCCAGTTCGATTAGCCACTCAAGGACGGGGGAAGTATCAACAGACCTGAACACTATGGCAATAGCCCGTCGACCTTCCTCGAGGAAACATCGTCTGGCTGCAGTTTTTTTTTTCCACCTCGTGTCTCTGTTCCCCATGAAAGTGCCTCACCTTCACACGTGATTCGTGATGATATAGTTTTCCTTTTTCATCTTAATTTGGTCAATTTATTTATTTTCATTTTTATCTCATTATCTTTAATTCATCTTTATCATTGATTTTTTTTCGTCCTTTGTGGGTTTTTGTTTGGAAAACGCTGCACACTAATTATAATAAATTCATCGATCCTTAGAAACATGTTTGTGAATCTTCGTAAACGAATTTTCCCGATTGTGCTACTTGGTTTTGTTGGCCTTACCCTCTACACATATTATCGGAGCACTGTCGACGATTATCATGCATTCGTGCAATCTACGAATACAAGTGAGTTTATGAATCATCATATTTATGTTAATGACGTGGTAAAAACTCGTTACAAGTATTGTGCGGCGATGGAATGATTTTTTCATTTTTCTCGAATCGATCGTTTATTTCGTTTTACCATTCAAACCATCAGATAAGCAACATGATGACAAATAATACCATTGCACTTTCTTTTAATTCATCACTTCGCATACGCAATCACCAAACTTTTCTAATTGCACTGTTGAAGATTGAAAGATATTGTCATTAATTGGTGTTATACTGGTTTAGATAACTCCTTGCACAAATAATTTATGATCCTGGAAATGTCAACTACAGATTAACACATTATATTTCTCTTTTATTCCTATGTTGATGATTGGAGAATATAAGACGTAATTGCAACTTTTGTCCAATAGTTTTTCGCGAACGTAATATCGATATGGCCATATTAATTTCGAAACTAATCACATTTTCGATATCTTCTCAGATTCCAAAAAATTATATCTTGCTTCATGAATCGTTCATTAGTGCCATTAATTTATAACACAGTACTGTTATTGTTATCTTGTTGAAATAACTATTCATGCACGTTCAAAAATTCATCAACGTATTTTTGTCATATTAAATATATTCAAAGAATTTCAATATTTTTATATTCCAGGTTATACAAAATCAATTCTCAAACCTCCAGAATATGGAAGAATATTTCCAACATCTTTTCCATTATTGAGAAACACAACTATTGAGCTATCAATTTCAACATCAAATACATCATTGAATAGAGGGAACACTTCAACTGATTCAATTTCATTTTCAACCTTTCTCGGACCACAATCCTCGTCTTCCGCAAGTACATCAATTAATTTGAAACTAACAAATGATACAACATCACATAATGATGCATCAAAATCAAGAGCAACCGACTCGGCTGTTGTTACTGTATCAACGCCAGTAATGAATAAAAACAGTGTTGCTGCCATGTACCCACGTGGGCATAGTGTAGCAGTGGTAGAAACGTGTCCAAATAATGGTACAGGAATGGATCTAGTCATAGTGATAATGTCCGCGCCATCACATATTGAAGCCCGAATGGGTATAAGACATACATGGGGACATTATTCACAAAGAACTGATATGAGTGTTGTTTTCATATTGGGTACAACTAATGATACAAAATTAGAAACAATATTGAAGCATGAGGAAAAATTGTATGCAGACGTAATACGCGGAAATTTCGTAGATTCATATTCAAATTTAACATTAAAAACTATTTCTACATTAGAATGGGTGAACAAATATTGCTCACATGCAAAATTTCTATTGAAAACTGACGATGATATGTTCATAAATATACCAAAACTGTTATCATTCATAATGAAACATAAAAAAGATGTCAATGTAATATTTGGCAGAGTTGCAAAAAAGTGGAAACCATATAGAAATAAACAAAGTAAATATTATGTACCACCAGCACAATTTAATGGTTCGGTGTTTCCGGATTTTACAACGGGCCCGGCCTATTTATTGTCAAGAGATGTCATTGATAGACTGTACAATACGGCAATGAATGAGACTTATATGAAATTGGAAGATGTATTTACTACTGGTGTCGTTGCGGCTAAACTTGGTATCAAACGTGTTCACGCTGGAGAATTTTTGAATAAAAAAATTTCGTATCAACCGTGCACTATTCAACACGGTATAAGTATTCATATGGTGAAATATAGCGAACAGTTTGATATTTGGAAAAAATTATTGGATGGCAAAACTAAATGTAAAAGATAGAATAAATGACCGGAAATTACAATAATAGACAAAATGATATTAACACATAATAATAATAAGATTATCTCTCGTCAATTAATTATCGCGACAAACAATCTTAATGTTCATCATCGGGACGATTGTATAGAAAAATACGAACCCCCTAGTTCTGTGTGTGACGTGCGGAATATGATCTAAGGTGTGTGTACATATATTTTCAAATGAAACAACCGTGAACATTTAATTAATGATAGATCAGAAGTCGCGTGATATCTTACTGACGTTTAATTTTTTTTTATTATCGTTACATTCCCCATATTATACATTATTATATTTGTATACGCTCAAAGAAAGATGAAGACTTATTGTCACTGATTATTTTTACTCATTGAATTAAGCTGACTTCGTTAGATAGCTTAATAGTGCCATTTTTTATATTATTTGCGGCATACAGCAATTGAGTCATTGAAAGTGAAAATGTCATGAAAGTGTTGAACACTGATGTTGATTGCATCGTGTTATTCACAGCAATCACAATGAGTCATGTGTAATGGATTAGTAACTTTTTAATTTAATGTAAGAATTTCCATCAACAACTAATTATTGAAACCCTCTAATTTGAGTGCTATTTATTGATTATATACGATTATTTCTTGCTGATTGTAATCTCCTCGAGTGGATTGTATAGTAATACCACACTCTCGCACATGTGTGAATGACACCTGCCTTTCGCATAATAATAAGAATAAAGGAAGATTTATGCCCAGATGATGAATGTTGTCAATGAAAAAAAAAAAAAAAAAAAGAAAGAAGAGCGAAATATTAATTGCGATAATTTTGCGACTCGTTGTTATTCATCAAGGATCTTTTTTTTTCTTTCCAGTCAAGTGAAAAGAACTACCAATATACACGGATACCCACATCCTTGGCATGTATTCCTTTTGTAAAGAAAAAAAAAACAAAATAATGATAATAACCAATTAAATTACTGCTATGAAATATGCATTTAATGACATCAACACGATTTTTTGTAGTGATACATGATCGCGTAAATTGAAGCAGATGTGCAAATAAAATCATGTATTTGTATAATGTACTTATTCAATTTTAATGATAGCAGTATTTTTAGATGTAAAACGATTGTATATCATTAAATTTATTTATTCATCTTCTATTCATCCGATGTTTCAATGAAAAAAAAAATAAGTTGCTCAAGGGACTTATATTTTATTTTTATAATCGACTATGTGAATGAATTCAATGTATGTGACCAGAAAAAAATGTAATGTATGTGTTTATATACAATATCAAGCATGAATTTATCATCTGTACAATCGATGGTGCCTCAGATATATTATATAAAGTTGAACGAAAAAATTAATTTCCAACAACGTATTGAGGATAAAATTGCCTTTGTAACAATATATCATGTTTCTGTTACATAAAAGATGCTGATTAAAGACCTAATGTTTACACGAAAATTAGAAATGATTTATTCAAAATAATTTTCACATCCCTGTCCTACACTTGAAACTATATAGAGAGCGCAAAAGAAAAAAAATAAACAAATAAAGGCATTGTAGTGAAGAAATCTGTAATGCAAGTCTATTCAAGAATTACTCCTACGTGTTGTAACTAAATCCATTAACGTGGCAAATTTCATAGCACGGCAAAGTGCCATGTAATTGAATGTGAATATAATTCGATGCCATCGTCCAAATTAATATTTGCATTTCATAGCAGTTGTATTTCGTCATGTTCTAATATCGTAAATCCACTTTTTGTCGAGACCGTTATTGTTTGGTGTAAGAGTTATTCCAGCCTAATAATTACAGTCACTATTTTCATAATCAAGAGACAGTACTATGAAAAATTTAATTTATGTGAACATTTACCCATTGAGAAATAATAAATTCTCTTTAAAAGTGTGACAATAATATATAGGCAACTCTGCGGAGTTTTCTGGAATGCATTTTAATATTTAATTTCATCGCTTCACTTCCTCACACTGCCGACAAACAAATTATTATATCTGACTTAAACTAATTAGAGCCCATGAGGTTTGATGAAGCATTCATTTTGGGAAATTGGTTTCAGCCGGATCTGAACAAATCAGCCTTAGGAAACATAAAATTGTTAAGAGTGGAATCATTTTCTTCTATTCTACTGCGTTTTTTCGAACGGCCGGAAATGATATTGACATATTCTTCAGGATCTCTCAATAAAATTGTCATTTCACTAATAAAATACAACTGAATTGTGACTTTAGAAAAATTTTAATACCTTAGAAATATTGTTCATCATCATTAGCACCAACGTATAACTTTCGATTATGGATACTTGAGTCATTACGCCATAGGTATACCAAGGAGACTTTCACCATTAATTTCTAATCTTCCATGAATTGGCACGTTAACGTAAAAATTAATTGGAAAAAAAAGAAAATATAACGTGGACTAATCAGTCACGGTCCATTATCAACGATTGATTTAGAATGTTAGTCAACACTATATAATTGATTGTGATTATGATCGAGTGTTCGAAGAAACACTCGAAAGATAAATATCTCAAGGAATGCAATTCTGCTATCTACTCATGCATCAAAAAAAATACGTCGATCCATCAATTATTATATTTTTTTTTTCTTTCCATTGAGTGAATTCGAAATTCGATCATACATAGAATAGCATCCGCGTATATTTTTATTTGTTTGAAACTTCCATATACACATGTTAGTCATCAAGAAAATTTCACGTTGATTCGATAAACCGGTTATTCTTGTTCGCGACCTGTCGTTTTCCACATATAATAAGGGAAAAAGTGGAAAAAAAGACATTACTGTTGTACGCAACTGGTACGCATCTGGATATACCTATTAACTTTTAATTAAAAACATTAACGCCAGTCGAAATGTTCTCTATCATATAAACATGCTTAACTACAGTCGATAAAGCAATTTCAATGTTATCCACGTATAACGTCACCTTGTTGGGTACCGCACTCTGTAGGGAAAGAATATAACATTGAAAATCAACCTACGTTTCAGAAAAGACACTGAATCTCTATTGCAACGCTAACACAATATCTTCACGAATTATATACTTAAAAACCCACGTAATATCATAAAAAAAACAATCAATAGACTCAGAACTGCAGCAAATATTTACATTGTCGTATACGATGTTATTTAATTCGGGGAATTAGAAAACAAATATTACTATCTTCAGACAAATGGTAATGAAACGTTATATACATACAGAGAAAATAATAAGATGTATAGATAAACTGATGACACAATTTCAACACCTCGCCGCCAGTCACTGTCGTTCCGGTGAAAATATAAAATGAGTATGTAAATAATTTAATACATTATTACATACACTTCTTCAATATCGCCTTTCCTTCGGTATAGTGTGGTGTATTCACAGTGCAATTCTATGACAATGATCGAATTCCTTCAACTTTTGGCGAAAGACTATTTCCACACGAAAACTTTGGAGACAAAGTGTTCTCAGGGTTTTACATATATAAACATTATCTGTCGATGGAAAAATTTTTCCTCCTTCGTTCAGTATATAAAAAAATGTTTAACCAATTTTGAGAAGCTCGATTGGATTGGTCCCCGGAAAACGAGAATCTCCAAAGACATTTCAGCTTATTGTCTGTATAAGCAAGCTACACTAGGCTGCCCCCCTAAATACAAGAGTTGATAAACAGAGATCATTTGAGATACAGCTTTAATTGATATCAGACGTCAGATTCAACTCAACAACAAGAGAATGATAGTGGGGAGGGTTACGAACGGTCGAAAGAAGGTTGCCTCGCTGTGGACATGATGCGGCCGTCAGCCAAGGACGCACACGTGTTTCAATCTACACTCGACCCATCAGTGAATATAATATAGCAGTCTGTTGGCTACACGTGCGCGACCCACCTCCACACAATATATGTACAGAAATGTATAGATAGTGTGTACACTGCTCGACTAACTACTCCATATAGTATACAACTATGCATCACTACTAACACACCTCCTGCAATTACTTTTCATCACGCAATGGAATCGCTCACAATTCAAAATTGCATATTGTGATGTAGCTTGATGTTAAATTGTTGCTGATTCTAAATTGATAAAAATGCAATACAGTCGAAAGCGCCGAAAAGTTTATTTTTGAAGCGTTTTTCTCATAACTATTTACTTCGGGCTGGCTGGCTGGATATTTTGAGAATTTATCGATCAATTGAATCGAAAAAATGTCATTTTATTCTTTCAACAATTCTCCATATCTCGAACTAGAATTCCGTTCATCCGTAGAAAATTCATATTTTTTCAAGTGATATTGAGTTATAGAATTTATCAAGCAATCAAAGTTTTATTTATTCAATTTTCATTTTCTCCCACATATTTTTGTTCTAGAAATTGTATGACCGGATATAATGATATACTACACCACTACAATAATTGAAATATTCTCCTATCCGGATGCTCATAAAAGGTGTAATCAGGTCAACCATCACGCCAGAAATATTTGTGGTTAGAATCTCGATATTGCTGACGACAATACAGAGATTTTATTCGAATTCCATACATAATATGGAGTGAGGCTAATTAAAATATGTACATAGATTACTAACAGCTTTGCGTTACTCGATCCTTGCATTCCATTCGGTATCACATAGTAATTTTGATCTTTATGATTATTTTTTATTACGTGCATCATCGTAATTGATTATTTCTCATGCGAAACGAATAACTTAGTATACCCATATAAAAGCATGCTATAATGGCACAGCTCACAACGTTATGAATTGTAGATGTGATTTTATCTTTTCCGACTATTTTTCAATTAATTTTCGTTCACTACACGTGGTATATCCGAATTACCAAGTTCGTTATTGTATAATGTGACGAACGGAGTATAATCACTCTCACAGTGGTCTTCATATACATGCAACCTTTTATCGCATTCTATTCTCATTACTCCTACAGTTTAATTATAACTGTTTGTCCTTGCCCTGCACGTGCCGGTTATATTCTTTCTGATAAAGCTAGCCATACCCATTTTTCCAGTGGCGTTTTGGATTGATAGTGTGTCTTTCAAACTTTTGAAGACATCAACAGAAATGTTTTCTTTTTCACGGATATCAAACTTTAGTTTGTAATAATGGCAATTGATCCAATGTGTTATCATGTGAATCCATCATAAGTGATATTCCTTCAGGCATCTTTTTTATATACCTTCGTTGTGCTATGAAACTCGTAGATAATTTTCCACAATTTATTTCCCTCTTCCCTGAAAGTTGCAGGGAATTAAAAAAAAAATTCGATCATTTAAACAGCCAGAAAATACCTTACATTTTGTTCTATTCGCGAATCGAAATCTACTTTGGTGAAAAAAAGTTTGATTAGAGAATGAATAACTGAACATGCTTTCAAGACCTCAGCAGGTTGGTTTTGCCCTGCTCTCCTTCACCGTCAATATGAAATATAACAATATTTTGATATTACGTAACCGTAGTAGACTTACGCAGTGATAACTGGTTCCCCTGCGAACTTTCTGAATCGTATCACTCCCAGAGCGAGAATTTCATTGTATTATGTGTACAAAGGTATATGTATAATCGTACATAAGTATATTTTAGTATCAGATGTGTACAAACATAAACCGACGTGAGTCATGGAAAAACTCGTGGTCCGTATATAGCTTTTTTTTTTATCAACAACATCGTTGATATGAAATTTATATTTTGCTACATGAGTGCACTCTGCAGGCACGCAAATATTTATATAGTGATATTACTTGCGAAATTCTGACATCATTTTTCATTATTCTGTCATCCATCTCAACAACACTTCTGCCAAATACCGTGTCGCTAGACATGAAAAAAATGGATTCGTCTTAAACAAGACAATTCAATTTAACGGCTGCCAAAGTGGCGGGACAAAAACAAATTCATGAGAATAAAAAATAATGCCCCAATCAACGATAATTACATTCATTCAGAATTTCTTTACATTGTCTATTTCATTATATTGTTGTCACCGGGGAAACGAAATGTGACCACGAACATGTTCAATGTGTCACAGTTATTGTACTCTAAAACATTTTCAAGGAGACAATATCGTCCAGATTGTCTCTAAAATGTAACGAAATATCTAGTTTTGATGCACCTTTCTATCCCAAACTAATTCGAACATCAGAAAAAGAGTACAATATTTCTGATCACCAGCCTGGTTCTGTTCCGCAATTGATGAATTCATAAAATTTCTCTCGCTCTCCAGTTCTTTGCAATAAATTCTCAGAAACAAACCTTTCTTGACGGTCCAGACCGGTAATTCTCTTGTTTTTCATTCTTATTGACTGTCCCTTATTAAATTTTCCGAATCATCGATTATCATTATTATTATAAGAAAAAAAAATAAATAGATGAGTCACCCCATTATCCACTATCATATATGTGTAGCATTATTTATTGGTGTATCGACACACATAATACAACACACTCGCAGTTTACACGACCTTCGTGCACGTTGGTTTCTTTTACGATACGCATGCGCATATTTTCTTCGTCTGACTCACTCTCTCGTATACTTTCTTCAATGACTTTCCCTCTCTTTCAATCCAGCAATATCCACTGGCATCACTGGCATGGTAGGGATACACGTGCCGCACGCTGCTACGACACACGCGTCCGTTTCTCCCCACTACCCCTCACTCGTCCATCCTTTCATCCTCCTTCCAACACAAAAGTCTGAACTGCTTGTCGCCTATCGGCCGTTCGACTATCATGTACATGCGCGTAAGCACGCACACCCCTAACGTCCGACCAGGTTTTGCAGTCTGCTCTACGAGTTCAAAACCACATCAGTCTCGCACAGTTACTCCACTCTGAATGATAACCACGTGTTCATTTTTACAAAAATATCAATAAAACAATTTGATAGTATATTTAATCATTATTTCAATTGCATTTATTCATTTACAATTTTTTTCTTTCATACATCCATTATCATATTCTTTTAACCATAAGTAATTCCAATTATTTATAAACGTGATTGTGATTTTGCTGTTAACCAATATCCAGTGCCTGCTGATAAAACACCACATTTTACGTAAGTATTGTATAATTATTTTCAACAAAAATATATAGTATAGCGATTGTGTGTGCTATAATAATAAAAAGAAATTCGACGTTTATATATCATTCGACACACCAAGCACACAGTCGTGCACATGATGCAATCTCATACAACGAATTCAATTGTTTTCATTTTTCGTAACACAATCATGAGATATTTTTTCTCCTCGAGTTGCGTAAATATTACTCATCTATAAATAATCAAATATCAATATATTCCACGATTTATCATCTTGGAGAATTAAAATTGATAAACAGAATACTCTTCACAAGAAAAAAATTGCAGTCATACATTGTATTCGTATAATACTCAAATGAACTCATCAGGGTTCATCCACAATTTAAGAGCGATATCATTCATCACGAGGGATGGGAAATGTATAAGAAACGTTATGGCTTAGACAATCGGTCCCACGAGTGTGTCAGACGAAAATACGCACAAAGAACCAACAAAAATATCAAGAAGAGTATTTTTGATTGGTATATTTCAGTTTATTTGAGTTGAAGCCAAACTCAGCCGGATAGCAGGATAATGCATATAAATGAATGAAAATGGAGATATAGATAAAACTCACATACCGAACCATCAATAACAACGAAGAATAGATGCTTTACTGGAAAGTTAAAAAGATTATTGTATTTATAACGAAAAATAGATGATAGGGTTCACTACAGATTGATCCTATACCGTGGGAAAAATATTTCAAAGATAATAATAACGACATATTATAATGACATTGAATAAGCATCAATTTGTATCTCCAGACGATTGCAAACGTTTCCATAACATCCTGGAAAGTTTAGGAATTTAATGCCATTTGAAAAGAAGCGAGTGCGTTGCGCTTCTATATTTGTTTAGAAGTATCATTAAAGTCACATTATGAAGTATAAATGAAGCAGATATATGCCAGAGAACATACGGTTGCGGCAAACTCCAGTCTGACTTTAATGTCAAACACAACTAATGGAGCCAACGAAGTAATTATTAGATTGTACGTCGGAAAAGTTTGACATTGTTTCCAAGCTGATAACCCAAATGCATATGATATATATGCATGATATATATCATTTAGGAAAACAATAACGTAAAATTGAAATAATATAACTACAAACACAAATGAACATGTATAAATATTATACAAAGTGAAAAAATTTCTCAAGTCTGGGGAAAATTATGATAAAGCTACTATTAATAATAATATTGGCAATAATATAGAGACAGTAAATATACTGTACTCCTACTATACATAAGAGTGTATAATGTTGCGACGAAGAGCCTGTTCGGGGTTGGAAACATTTTCCAAGGGGCAAAAGGACGAAAGGGAGTGAAAAGCGTGAAGAGAGACAGATAGATAATGTATAAGTATTGGCCACTGTGTGCACCCAGTACAAGAGCAGCATGACAGGCCAACGACCCACTCGTCGGTGAGCCACGTGTAGTCACTCATACAATCTCACTTGCTACATCAACGACCGAACTGCAGTTGTGTAGTACATGCGGGGAAAAGCGTGGTATGAAGTGGATTTTGGGTTGCTGGCGCGTCTTTCACAACGGGACGGATGGGATATATAAGAGTAGGGTAAAATTCCAATTCGAATAATATAACACAAGGAAGTATTGGTGTGACGAGTAGAGATGTGAATAGAAGGGGCGATGAAAATATAACAACGGTTGGCTATATAATACGGAAATTCAAGGGCCAGATGGAAGAGACGGCGGAGTAAAGGGGGATTTCATGGCACGTGTCAGTAAACATGCTTTCTAAAATGATTCTCCATTTCTTATATACAATATATATATATATATATATGATTTGTTATTTTGTTTCCCGAATGTATAGTGATTTCTTACATGTTGATAACCTTCGGACGAATAGACATCATAAGAACAATAAAAATATTTGCAAAACTCTCCCAAAGTTTCAGAAGAAAAAATATCCAAAGCATGTTTCTAAAAAGTTCCCAACATTGTTCTTCAATTACATGTAATGATAGTCTATCAAGGTAGAAGAAGAACACACTGAAGTCACAAGTTATTGAGTGTAATCAACATTTTGAGTTCAACATTATTTTTCCCACACGGCAAGGTCAAAAGCATTCCAAGTATTTGTTATTGGTCAAACATTTCTCTTTACCACCGTTTCAATCACAATGTTATTGTCAATCGATGACTATAATAGTCGAAAAATAGATCTACTTCTTTCAATACGAATACCAACTTATTGACAATGATAGCGATCGAAAATAAAAACATGAAACGTAAACGAAATTGACACCAGTGCTCTCACAATTTGCCAAGTGTGTCTATACATGTTCAGATGCTTTTTGTCACAGATTGGGTGACGGGAAAAATATTTTGTCTGTAAATGATGGATGCCAATGTCAAATTTGATCTATTCTTAGAACTGATGACGGTAATAATACTGGGTATACACGCGCGTACTCTGAATGCATGTGTCGTATAGAAATACGCGTTTATCGAATACAAATATCTGTCTACATTGTTCGATGAAAGAATGGCATTTTCTAAGAATTGAAATAATAATTTTACAATGACATTTATTTGCAACTCATAATACGCACATTTGTGATGGTATCTTCCTTTTTTCTACCTTCAATGAAACTCAAGGTCATAGCAAAACCTCTTCGCATCTATAGACAGAACACAAGATCGATATATATATATATATATTTACATGTATATAGATCCTGACCCTGATTATAAAGCGGGTTAATACTGCGATAGAATCTAGTTGCGTCCTGACATTTCCTCATGTGTCGAGGTCACGTGGATTATTCACTAGATGAAAAGATAGCTTGAAAAAGAATAATGATAAGAAATATCACCAAAACAAAAATGTGCGAGGGAACAATTTTGATTTTGGAAAATAGTTCACTGGTAAAAAAACCTTGGCAACGAACAACTTGGTCGTTATCAGCAGTACATGTGCTCAGATGCATATTGTCAATACCCCGAGAACCCATATATACTATTAGTATACCAAGTGTATATATATACGCTTTGAAACAAAAGAGTATGAATTCCTGCTACTAGAAGTATCCCTTAAATGAAATGAATGAATGAATGCACATATTCAAATCATGATAATAACACAACTATGATACAAATAATACGTTGAACGATGAATCAAATATTTACATATGCAAATATATTGGGGGAAAAAAAAAATAAAAATGTGGGAATGAAATTATGAAAATTTCAAAAAAAACTTTACACGAACGTATAACAACTCATAATAAATAATTAATATTGAACAAAATATTAGAGATTGTGAATAGTCAAGCGTCACACAATTACGCAAATGAGATATTTCATTCTATATAATTGTAGACTACACACGTGGCTTATAGACAAAGTAGATGATATGACTCGCGTGAGACTATAATCATGTTTACGATAAAAGATATCGTTATCGAATATTGTATCAAGGCATAATGAAAATATAGTTATACTTATTTCGGATCCATCGTATATGTTGAAGAATGTTTTTTATTCCTTTTTTCACTTAATATAACGAGATAATGTTGTAATAAGTTACATAATACACAACACGAAAATTCAAGAATATCTTTTCAGATTTTGTAATACATCCCGACAAATATAATAATACGATGAATGACAGAAATTCAATGTATTTGTGACGTCTAAATTTTACACTGATTGTTCCACATGTGCGCACAAAGAGTACAAGGTCATTCGAAAATTTACTCTTATCCGTGACAAATATATATATATATGGGTGTGTGTGTATGTGTGTGGTTATATGGCAACTGGTGTTTTCTTAATTTATCTTCAGATTTTTATCCCTTTAAGTGTGAAAAAACAGAAGTGTTTTTCACCCAATTTTTCTGCAGCTTTGAAAGGGTGATTCGTTTTTATTTTACAGAGTATTATGGCACCTGTAGCGTGCTTTGTTGATTATTCCATTGCTGGATCTGATGCAACCTCCACACCACAAGCTCGTCATAGGCCTGGCAGGGATGGCATTATCTGTAAACGACAGAGACTGACAACGAAGCAATTTCCAAAATTTGTTGAAGGTATTCGTACTATTCCGGTATCAATACTATCGACGGGTGAAATTCGTGAGGCCGACACTCCATCGCATCCAATGTTACCTGAAGCAAATTTACCTAGCGATCCAGCTGCACAACATACCGCCGTAGTAATAAATCGTCGAAAAGGTATCTATTGTTCGAGGAATAAAATTCTAGGAAGTAGAGGGCTGAGTTTGGTGTGTGACACACGTAAGGAAAAAAAATGGCTTTCATAATGTTTTACTCTATTATTTTTCTTATACCGAGTCACACCAAATTCTCCTCTAAAATATATATCACACGAATGGCATAGAAGTCATAATACTCACCCGCTTCTTCTCTATTTTTTCAGATTTGATGGATATTGTCGTACGTACACTGGCATTAGTTCGTCGAAATTATATATTACAAGTGCGATTAGACTCATTGCGACTAGATGCGAAGAATTTCTTTGAATCCGTGTTGAGTAATCCAGGAAGTGAAGATTGTGGTGAAAATCAGGATAACGCAATGCATAACAATAATAAAAATTTAGTTTCGTTTCCAACTCAAGATATGAGTAATGGGAAGCAAATAATCAGCATACCTCTCTCAAATGAAACACCACGACTCATATTGCCACCAAATAATCAAGTTACACCCACTTGCATTTCTTCTACCGGTGAACAAAGCAACATTTCGAATAATCACTGCAAATTAAGCATTTCCTAATTTTGTGACTTTAGGATTTTTTTCAAAAATAATTGAAGAAAAGTACCAACGATAAAAATAATAATAATAATAAGGATAATAATACATACGCCTATATTTGTATTCGTGCGCGTACTTATATCCCACGTCATATCACACGTGTTACGAATTGTCGGTTTCAAAATAAGTACATATTTTAAATCTAAATAACTCATAATTGAAGTTCATTTCCCTATTGAATGATGACAATTATTGTCATATTAATATGTACATTCATAGATTAGAATTACATGACCGTCATACAACATTGAGAACATAGTTTGAAAAAACATGGACATGAAGTTAAAAAATATGTTTAAACGACTGAATAATAAAATTAATTTCATTGATTCGAAACATTACAATTTCCCACTTAATAGGAAACGTAGTATAGAATCAATTTGAGTATTTTAGATTTGAATGAAATATGATTTCATACACCTATATTTTTCTCAGTGTATGGAAACAATTTAAGTTGAGTAGAATTAAGCTGTTCTATCTTATGTCAATGACATAAGACGAAAATAGATGCAACTGCATTCTGAAAGCCTGAGTCGTTGATTATATATAAATGCTCTAGCATATAATCTATACATTAAAATATATTCATTACGCCAACTGTGAATGTGGTGCCTAGTGGATTACTTGATCTCTCCACAAATTTCAGCAATATTAAATAGAATAAATGAATATCATGCATTCACTCAGAGATTCATAAGACTTATCGGACAAAAAAAAAATGCCGCATGATTAGTGAAATCGAAAACGGTACGTGTCAAAAGCAGTCACTAGTTTTCACTTAGTATGTATATAAATATAATATGAATGAAAAAACATAATGATAAAAGTATTTTTTTGGCTTGGATATTGAATACAAATCAACAAGATTTTCCGCCCAAATCTATTTACGGGCATATAAATTCATAAATACATTTAATATGGCTAATCTAGTAGCTCTCAGCATATCAGTGTTTGCAGCAAAAATGCTGTATGAAATGTATGCAAAATGATTCAAGAAAGATCAGCTTAGAACTATTTTTTCAGGTGATATACACATGATGACGAAATTGTTTGCAATATTTTTGTGTACTAGCTCAAGAAAAATAGAAGGCAAAAGAACTCTCGAATATTCACCTCCTAATTCATAAGTATCATTGTTAATGCATGAAGTATTCGTAATTGAGTTAGCGACGAATAAAAGTAGAATAATGTATTTCAATGTTAATTTATGATGATGTGGAAATTGTTTTCATGAGATATTTCAACTTTCAGCAATGATTACTACTATGAAATTTTTGAACAATGATTATTATCGTCTGGAAAAAATTTAGATTATCACATTGATTTTGAAAATAATAATGGATTCATAAATCACAGATGTGATTCCAATGACAATTGTTAGATATATATGGAAACATTTATGTTTATGATTAATGATTTATTTAATTTCAACGCTGAAAAATATTTCAGTATCACAGCTATAGTACCTTCAAAGTATTATTATATCAATTATAGAATAAATATTGGAACAATCAAAAATAATTTCTCATTTTATCTTAATAATTGCAAAAACGTTTTAATAAAATTGACAATCTATGGTCGCACATGTTAATGTGAATGAACATCTGGTGATTGGAACAGGAGTACTACTAACACCCAAAATTGCAGTAAGCCCTGAAAAAATGCCACAATTATTCCTTCTCATCCTTCCCATCATCTAAATTCATTTTGAGAAAATTGTTGATACTATTTACTCACAATATAAATAATAACAAATATCCTGGCGAGCGGATAGTTCCGTAAGAAGCGACCAATCCGCACGCTGATTGCATCCAATGATGAATAAGCCCTTTTTACTCTGCGGGCAACACCCGTATCAAATGGTGTTTCAATCAGGAATGTTGGAACTTGAGCTTTAGCGTCATCAGTATCATTAACATTGTATGGTTTCCTCGAATTTCCCAATAGTTTACGGTATTCGTGCTATTGGCAAACAAATATTGTTTTGTATTAATAATAGTTAGAAATAAATACATGCCTACGCGCGAACAAACGAAGTTTTTTCAATCTGAAAAAAAAAAAATCATTTACCTCTATTTTTTCCAACTGTAAACGTAAAGCATTTTTCTCTGTTGTTAATTTTTCGAGTTCATTTTGCTTCAATACCAATGTTTGAGTCAGTGTCGATAATCGTGATTCGACTGCGCTTGACGGTGTAGAAATAGCTGATAATTGTGACCTCAAACGTGATATTTCTGTCTCTTGTTTTCGCAATTTCACTGACCAATTATTCAATTGTGATGTTAATTCATCCTTCAATTTCCTCGTTTCCTGTGAGTCAATTAAAAAACATTACATAGTGACTATTTTGTAACTAAAACATTTTTTTTTTTCGAGAAATCACATAAATTGTTTCACATTACCTCCACATGTAAACGTGCATCGTCCTCAGCTTCAGTTCGCTTCTGACGTTCTGCTAAAACAACTTCATGTGCTTCCCTATTCGCTATTCCAAGTTTCCGGGTTGTTTCTTCAATTTTCAAGTCAGCATTAGCCAATTCTTCACGTGCAATTTTCAATTGATTACAAACTTTTTGATTCTCTTGACGCAGGATGGTACACTCTTGCTTCAATTGTTGCAACTCCATATTCGTTGTTGAATTGTCTACTCCAACTGGTAAATTACTATCACGTAATTCAGCAATCAGTTTTTCTTTCTCTTGAAGTGTTTTTAATGCTCTTGCACGATGTTGCTCCAAATCTTGTCGTGTTGATTGCAAATCCAATCGGCTCCTCTCCAACATTGCTTGTAAATCTGAAATTTGTTTTAAATATTGTGCACTTTCACTTTCCAACAAATGTAATTTCCCCTTCAACAACACAATGTCTTTCTGGTTATCAGCATGTTGTCGACACAGCAATTCGTTCTGTTCTTCCAATTTTTTCTGCGCTATTTTTGACAATTTTTTATTATCCACATTCTTATTCTTCGTTAGATGTTCAATTTCCCGTCGTTGTTGCATTAATTTATATTCATATTCTTGTCGCACAACATTTAATTGCTGTAGCATACCAGTCTGTTCACTTTCAATTGATTTTTCAACATGATTCGCCATTAAAAGTTCATTCTGCAGTTCTTCCAATTCATTTTTCAGTCGCTTATTTTCCATGTAAACATCTGGTCCATCATTTCCAGACATGACAATTAAATCATCACTATCATCATCTATATCTGGAACTTCGACAATTAATGCATCTGGAATTTCTGATGAAGATATGCTGCTAGCGGCCGAATACTCTGATATTGAATCTTTATTATCGGTTGAATGTTCAACACATAGAGATGAAGGTGTAGGTGGTGCGTTGGGTATAAAATTATTTCCCAATGGTTTTGTTGGAGTTGTCGTTAATGGATTGACAAATAAAATAGACTCATCCTTTCTGTTTCGAATCACTTTTGATGCGATTAATGGTGAACTTTGTGAAAGTTTCATGTAATTATTCAAATGCTTCGGTGAATCATGTGGTGATTGATCGGCAAACGAGGACGTGAAACTGAAATAAATAATTTCAAGAATAGTTATGCGAATTGTGTCCCCCGTGGATAATTATCTCTTTGAATTAGCAAATCAAACAACAGATGGAGGATACTAGAAAAAAAGATCTACTGAATTTACGTTTGTGTCAATGCAGTATGTCAAACTGTGCTCCAAAAGATAAACACCACTTATAATATTATTTTAGTTACCTATTTCGGGCTGGCGTCCAGGTGACATCGCTTTCTTGTCTGTTCGACCCGATATCATTCTTATCTTTGTTTAAGGCAGCAGCAGTATTCTTGTCAATTTTATTCAGTAAATTTTCAGCCTTTCCCGCAAGATCTGATATCCAAGCCATACTTAGTACATTATTTTAACAATGCCGAAATATCGAATCGTTCAATTTTTTAATTTTATTCTCCAAACCATCTATTCCTTCAAAAATAGAGAAATCAATTTGTTTATTTAATATTTGTGCGTTAAGACATTGAACGCGATATGTTGATTGTTCTTCTCCTACTACGATTACTGCCATCAGTAGCAAGAATTCCAAGTCGATATAAACCGTGCCACATATATGTATATTTCCCGTGGCATCGAGACTAGTGGGTGTGACACGTTTCTTCTCAGAATTCATACTACAAACCATGATATCTACTATACCAATAGAGGGCAGGCAGCGCAGTTTTGTTTCATTCATTTTTATCGGTAGTCATTCATCCGAATGGTGGTAGTTCTATTCCAAATTCATACCGTGTTTGGTCGTTGTGTTGTTATGTGCATCCAAGCGCCATCTGCTATTTGAAAAATGTGGCGCACGAAGAAGTATTTGAATAATTCATAAATAAATAAATAATGTAGGCCATATGGCAATTGGGGAAATTAATTATTATTCAAATCTAAAATGAGTTCTTTCTTAACAAAAAATAAAATAAGAATACAACCCAGTGTGATATATGTTACATCATTGATATTATCATATTATTCCATAACCATCCACAGTTGATTAATCAATTTATTAATTAACTTCTACTACCGGGTTATCATAATGGTTAACAGATTCTGGTTCCACATAGGGATGTTCAGCGATATACTCCAGAGCCCTGGCAATGGCATGCGGAATTGGTGGTGGTGTTGGCAAATGTTCTCCCTGAGGTTGGAATCCATTCTCATCAGCAGTATAAGTGAGAACGAAGGGTGTGCCATCGTTGTCTGTATATGCAACTCTGCCATTTACAGTCTGAACAAATACGTCCTTGGCAAAAACTTTGACGGTTCCCTCTTCTTGAACTTTAATACCATTTTCAGATTCCCACACGTTATAAAATGAACCATCAGGATTGACAGCTGATTCTTGTTGAATTATTGCTATAGGGCGATGTGTCACTACATCATTCACAATGCCATCATTGTGGAAATGATCGACGAGCACGTGCTCTTGATGATGAACTGGTATGGCATGACCAACAGGAAATTGGCTTGGATACATTGAGACTTGAACTTGACCATCATACACTGGTGTAAGTGGCAGCTTGGCACCGTATGCTATCGATACGTATAAGGCAAACAGCTGAAATATGCACAAACATAAATTCAATTACGTAATCTAATTGGTGTACTTCTGATCACAGTAGGTATTAGGTGCGTTGGCGTTGATCAATGTCAGAAAAATAAAAACATCGAACAGTATAATGGTGTCCTTGATCAAAATCGTTATTTCCGCAATGGTTTAATCGAATAGATTGATTAATTTTCATTCTATATGGAGAATACTATCAATGAGATATTATTTTGAGTTAATATAAAATTGTTGGCATGAAAATACACTAATTGCAGTTGTTATGTTATTCTGGTATAAAATTTTTTTTGTCTTTTGGAATTATATTTACGTCTTAAGTATTGTCCATCGATTACTCCAATTATCTCACGGCTATAGAGAATTCAACGATAAGGTTTATTATTGAATTGTTTCCGTGTACTTACGATCAATTTCGTCATATTAATGAGACTCGCGATGAACTTTTCGTTGAATCAACCAATCGTTAACTGATACTATTTGGATATCTGTCAACACCTTTTATACCAAAATAATCGAATTTCTGATGATGACGATATTGCTCGAAACTTTTAACCTATATAAACCAGTTTTTCTTTTTTTTTCATAACTTGTTTTCACTATATTAATAAGATGAATTTTTTCCTGGACATCATATTCTTTCTAAAATCAATATTTGCCATGAGAATCAAATACAATTAGATTTATATATGACAAAGTGCAACTGGTTGCAATGCACAATGTAGATAATATGTTATTATTTAATAAGAGCAGAAAATTCCTTTGTACGAATATAATTAAATTTGCAATATGTATTATGGCTGCAGCTCACTGCGTGATGTTTGGCTTAAGTGAGCAAATTTATAAATAGACAACTCGATGATTTTGGCAACTATTTACGTTTGAATGTTTGATTCACAATCTATCTCAATCTTTTCATTCATCACCAGACAATTCTGAAGGCTATCATATTGCCTTAGGTTGTCGGATCGGATATCGAGATACTTTGTATTGCAGTTCTTCAGTCAAGATGAGTCAGTATAGGGAAATAGAAGTGGATGGAGAGATATATCGAATAATCAACACCAATATGCATTAATTTATTGCAACTGGAAAATTAGTAGGCCCGTAAAAACAACTTTTTTCGAAGGTCCATGAGCGCATAAATTATTTGCATTCTGACGCAAGTTTATACACACTGCAACATCACACCGCATATAATAGGTATATCATTGGAAATGATATGGCAGCGCTATATGCATTTAGTTTTTTACCGATCCCACAAATAGATGATAATCATCCATTTTTTTTCACGCGAAAAATAATAAACAACAATTTTTATTCCATTTTTACCATTTTTCCATCACTCTTTCAACATGTTATATGATTGGCTTACGTTATAGTTACACTCTTTGTCAGTATATGGAAGTAAAAGTTTACAATTATTATAACGCAGAGGATGGTTACTATATCCAGAGATAGGATTTTAAAAAAAAAAAGACGCACTTGAATGATAAAGAATAATTTTCCATGTCTTTTAAGGTAACATAAAAAAAACATTCATTTTATTACTCAACCAGTGTGTCAAAATTTGACAATTTATTAACAATACAGACAAGGTAGAAGACTTTGAAAAGTTGACTGTCCATGAAGCAGCATTTGCTTATAAATGAAAAAAAAAAGTAGAACATATGATAAATATTGCTTTTTTTTTTTCAAATTTATTGTTATAATTTAGTCAAATAAGAATCTGAAGAAAATTTCGATTTCGTTATCAGCAACTACAAATAATATAATATAATAATTAGCGTCCTTGTGTAACATATGTATTCATGTGGTAATTTAGGATTTGATTGCCGGAAATCGCGTGCGATTAATTGGAATAATTCTTTCACCCGGTGGCGGAAGGGCTAGTCTCGGTGCAGTAATGGTCAACACACCATCCGATGATAGACTTGACATAACACGAGTGATATCGTGACCTTTTGGTAAGTCATAACGCCGCATAAATTCTCTGCTGGTATATCCACTTGAATTTTTTCGTTCTTCGTGATTGGCTTTGACAATTATTGAATTTCCAATGGTTTTAACAATTATTTCATGTGGCGCGAATGGCTGCACATCAAGAACAACGCGAAATTTATCGCTATCACAATCAATTTTTCCAATGTCCGATTTTACACCGTCCAAAAGATTACGCCAAGGTCTGAAGTAATCACGCCAAACTGGTGTTGTAACTGTGCGAAGTAAATCGTCCCTTGCAACACTCAAGCCAAAATGATCGTCTAACAGACGATGGGGTCTGTCAAAATCATCCCACCAATCACGCCAGTAATTCGATGGTACAAGTGCCATTGTTTATTTATTTCGTTTCGTTATTATTATTATTTTATTTATTTATTATTTCGTTCGTATGTGTCAATACAATGCAACGTTCTGCGTTTGATATAGTACTAATTGAATATAATGTTATACTTTAGAAAAAAAACGTTCGTTCTGTTAGGTGTATTGAAACTATCTGGCTGACCAAGCCCTCAGCTGCGGGTCTATATATTTGTCTCCTACCGCATTCGAGACGTTTCGGCAAGCAATAATAGGGTATACACAGTGCACGTCATGAATTGACGACGACACGTGTGTATAACAACGCGATATTATTATTTTTGTCACACCCACGGATTGGCCGCAACTACAAGTTTATAATTTTTAAATGCCAATTGCATGATTGGTCATGCGATAATTAATTCCGAGTTATTGTGGACGACCTATGACGCTTTTTTGTTGATCTTGCTTTGTAATTATATATAGATTTATGTTTCAGACACGATTGTTTCAGAACAAAAGGAGCGTTATCATTGAAGCATTTATTAATTTTTTGATTAAACATATTTTGGGCGTCCTCGAAATAGGTACGAATTTATTATTACAATGTATCATTTTACCTTCATCAGAATATGCATCAAAGCGGAATTTATATCACATCAATCAATTTTTCAGATTAATTTACATTCGTATAGTACACAAAAGATGTGTGGGTTCTACTATCCAATTTGTTACGCCAATTATTTACGCATAAACTGTATAAATGCTAATGATCGTTCACTGCATTACTCGTTTCGGAATGTACAAGGATACTATATGCTAAAACATCCCATTTATGTTATTACCATTTGTACACGACAACATGGTGCACGTGCACTAATAGAATATCGATGTAAAAATTTCATTTACGTCATACAATACTGTTTATTGGTAAGCATTGTATGTTCACAAATATTAAAACATCTCATTTAGTTTTTGAATTAGTCGGAATTGCGTAAGCATGAGAAAAATGGTTTTGATTGAAATATTGAAAAAATTTCAAAATTAATATTTCAACACTTTTTTTTATCAACCCCGACATAGAAACATATCAATAATTATGATATAGTGTATCTATAGTCCTGATATACGTTTCTACGGAACGATATAGTATACGTATTTACTTGAACTAATATGATGCAACCAACATATCAATCAGATAATAAATGAACCATACATACATGCTTATATATAAAAATGCTTCAATCCAATAGCAACAGCTGTTGAGGACGGAAAATTTGAATTAATTATTGATATATAAGAATGAACGATGTATATTCTCTAATTGTATTCTATCCCAAATCCTGGCACTTTTTTTACAACTGTAGACAAATGAAATCAATGAAAAACATTCAAACCATTCTATCTTTCGCAGTGTAAAACCCCTTCAATGTTCCAAACAATAATTGAATTCATATCTTCCACCTGTCGATATAAACTTATATTAATGCACTGTGTATTGGGATCAGTTTTCAACAGTGCCTCCCTTAGGAAATATTGGAATTTACGACTATACATGCGATTATAATGAAACTCGTGGGGGGATGCGAGTTATATCGGCCAATAGCTGACGGTGGTTCACAGTAGCTCGCCAGAGTTGACCCAATTCATGGTCAGTGGCGCGAGAGTACACAACACGTCAAGATGTTCTCTTCATTCTCCATCATACTCGTGACAGAATACATATTTCATGCGTCAATTTCTCTCCAATATCCATGACCAAGCAGTTAGCAAAACAAGAGGAATTATTAACATACATAATGATAGCGTCTCATGATTATACATATTACAACATGGAAATAGAGAACGCGTAGAGTTTGAATGTGGGAGTTATTTAATCAATGATTAGGCGATAACACGAGATATATGCGCGTGTGTCATGAACGATCTTGGGTGATGATTGGTGTTAATTGTCGTTGAACGATACAATAAACTTACTCATGTATTTGAATGATGGTGGTGGTGGTGTTGGTGGTGGTGCGTCTTGGTACTCCGTTTCTAAGACGAGATACGACGTAATTGGAAGATACCACAACGACGATCACGACATCGTCAGTATCGTCACATATCGTGTAGACCAACGTGGTGGTGTTGGTATTGCACACCATAATTTTATGAAGAGTATGGTAATGATTTGTCAAGTTACATACGGCGAAACAGCAGTGAATTCTGGTGATACCAGATTTTTTGTCGAGGTATCATATATTTCATTTTATTTTTCTTCTTCATTTTTATTTTATCCAATGTATGATCATTACTTGTTGTTTGCTTTCGCGATAGAATATTTTTTATTGCTTTTTTTCACCCGTCAAGAGATACGCAATTAACCTATATTTTTTTATTGCTTACAACAAGTGTATTGAATGTTGGAATCATACTGAGTTCAAGAATGATTGAGGTTAGTTTCGATGGCTTTATAAAATGTTGCCGTGGAATATGGGTTATGCTAGAAATTAGTTTGAACAAACTGAATGAATCATTTTTCCTCTTAATGTTGATGCATCATTCAAGAATGTCTATAATTGTTGGAGATATGAAACTTTTATGGAGACAATGATGGTGAATCTGGGGATTTATTGCATTTTGGAAAATCAAGAAAATTGCATTCTTCTGCATTCGAGTTCACAGTTATATGATTATATCATTCAAGTCTCAAATAGGTAATAATCAACTTGTACTGGATGCTTTCGTTCATTGTTCACTCATTCAATGCAGTATTTATTAATTTTTTACTGTCCCGAATGTTGTGAGACATATATTAACTCTTAATTCAATTTTGATATTGAGAATGTTTCGGTAGATGTTTTAAATTCCTATTTTGACTTATGTGAGCTTCGAATAAATTACAGTGTTTCTGAGTTATGATAATGTTTACATTGATTTACTGGATATTTCACTGCTACAAGTTTTAGAGTTATTACTTCGTCACCACAAAGATGAACATGACGAGAAATAAAATTTTGATTATCGTGGTTTATCGTGTTTTAAACCGACGCCTATTACAGGGTCATTGGAGGAAGATATTATTTTATGTTTAGATCATATGTGGAAATTGGAATTTAACTTATATTAGAGAATTAATAAAAAACAAATGGGTAAACCTGGACAGATAATTATCGTTGCAAGAAGAATAATGAAGTTTTCCTGAGTAGATTGCATTGAGCTTCAGTAAGTGGAAATAAATTTGACGAGAGCATATGGAAAAATCACAGTTTGGCATCATAATATATTTTCAGTTACATAATTTTTTTCCAACCATTGAGATTGATTTTTTTTTACATTTCACATATCGCAACCATCCAATTCCGTCGCTTGTCACCTTCGAAAGGCCGTGAATTAACTCCAAGCTGACTGTAACTCCAATTCAGTTAAATTCTAACAGTTTGACTAATTCGCTGGAGAACAAATTTCTCACCATGGTTCCAAATTATAGCGTACGCATACTCAATTTTAATTCATTATATTTCCAACCACTTAAATATTTATTGTTATCATTTTGTTACAATTGACACGAACACAACAAGACAGATTCACATTGAAACAAGATTCGATTAACCAAGAATAAATGTTGGACATTCAATAAAAGATAGATTCTTAGTCCGAGAATGGAATTATTATTTGAATTTGCGTAAACTAGATTTCATTTTTTTTTTTATATTGTTGCAGCAAGCTCTCGGGCCTCTCCATGAATTCGCCGGAGGAACATTTTTTTCTCCATGATTCATGATTTGTCTACTACTAAAACTCATCATTGTATTATTAGATCATCGGAGCAGGAAATTTTTAATATATTTTGAAAGCCTCATCCATGCATAGGCATGATTGGAAAGCCCAAAATAGTGAGAGTTGTGAGTATTTGAAGAAACATATTTCGTATCATAAACACGTTCAGATTACGAGTGTATCTCATCGCCACATAAAAACAACAAGATTAATTTATATATATTCATCTTTTATCATGATTTATAATTTTTTCACATTTACTTCACGATCACTCATGTTTAGTGTTCTTTTTTTTTTTTTTAGTTTATTGCTTATGTAATGATAAGGTGAATGCAAAAATTCAGGTGTCAAAATGGCTATTGGTAATGTTATTTGTGGTGCCAATACTCCGAAGATCAAGAGAAAAAAAGCAAAGGTATATTACCGAGTAAATCCTCATCGATGCAATTATATATCAATCATAAAATCGTCTCTGATTATTGTTATTTGGTTTGGTTTCATCATTATTATACAACGCTCCTATCATCTATTTTCATTCAATATTTCTTCTTGCGACTATATTTTTTCAGATCCAGGAACGCAGCTGGATTGAAGGAACATTTCAGAAGAGAGAATGTGCAAAATTCATACCAAGTGCAAAAGATGAGCACAGGTATAGTATATATTATACTCCTAAATGAAGACACCGATTTTCCTTAAGTAATATTATAATATACCACTAAATCTCGTTATATGCAATCGGTCCGATGAACCTAACGATAACGATCATTTTTTTATTTGTTAGGAATTCGAAGTAGAGTTCATTTCAATGTAAAGAGATATCAAATTTTGAAGAGAAACTGTGGTGGTCCGACAACTCATAGAAATGTTTTTACATAAAATGAAAGTTAGTCGGACTAAAATTGCTTACAATGAGATTTTATAATACACACAAAATATGGCTGTGAAAACACTATGAGCACATAATAGCTCATATTCACTTGCGAATAGTATCATACTCTTCATGCCGTATCAATAGAATGAGCTTATTAATGCTTCAAAATACGCGAGCATCATCTGATGATGCATCACTAACTTGTTACTCGTTCATAAATATCAATAATACAGTATTGACAAGTTTATCAATTTTAATTTCCCAATCTGTTTCATATTTTCGTTTTTTTTTTTCTTTTTTTTCTATATGATATTTTCACGCAGATTGTGCCTCGCCATTTCTGCACAATTCTCGCGTTTCAATTCAAAGTCCTTTCACATTGTAGTGTAGAAGAAAATTGTTCATCTTCTCAACTGTTTTATATTTTTATTGGAATACGAACCAGAAATAATTTGAAATTCATTTTTGTGAGAGGATATTTTAGCATGAATTTCTATTTTTTTCCATTCATATTCTTCAGCTCTGTTTTATTTATTTTCGCCTTTTTTTTGTTCATTTTATTCATAGGTTAGAGGCAACTCACGGAGATAAAAGTGCCGAGTACGATGTGATCACTACTTCCAGGTGAGAGATTTGATGGAGAATCCCATAACTTGGATTGAATGAGTCAAAAGCTACCAACCTTTTCTGTTTCACTGTTCAGTCGAAACGTATTCATCCAAATGCTTACGATGCAAAAATCTATATATTTGTCCCATGGCAAATAATATTATCGGAATCATTCATTTAGGAATCGCTATATACAGCATGCTTCAAAGACACGCTATTATCAATTAACATTCACACGATGAAAATCCTATATTCAGTAACAGATGAAAAAAATTGAATTGATCTAACCTAGTTCAATACGATACGGGAAAATAAATTCCTTACGTTTGTATTTACTCCAAATTCACGTTTTCTTCTAGATGCTGTTGTGGTTACTCTTACACCCATCATTGCGGTACAGGCGCAGATGTTCAAAATTATGCAACACCTGGTGCAGCAGAGATTGAACGTCATCAGTGGACACCGGGGAAAAATACACGTCCCGCTGCAACTGATGCATATGGGACGATAGAATTCCAAGGTGGACCACATCCAACGAAAGCTCAGGTACAAGAAGACCTATATATCAAGCCTTTGAAATACTCTTTCTGCGTGATCGCTGCAGAACATTATCGATTAGAATCTGGGATGAAATAAGAAGAAAATAACTTATGTAATAGAGGATTAAACAATTATGCACTCATCATTCAATATCAGAGAGGCATAAAATTCAACATTCAATTATATAAATTTTTTAGTATGTTCGGTTGGCACATGACACCCGTCCTGAACCAATAGTACAACTATTGTGTCGCGAATGGAATCTGGGATTGCCACGTCTGCTGATAACTGTCCATGGAGGACGTTCTAATTTTGAACTTCAGCCAACATTGAAAAAAGTGTTACGTAAAGGTCTATTGAAAGCTGCAAAAACAACGGGAGCGTGGATATTTACTGGCGGAACAAATACTGGTAAGTCACAAATCCTCATTCAGTTTGAAATCCAATTATCAATTTGCTTTAAGCATCCAAACGGGATTTATACTGTTTTTTTTTCACGTCGATTCTCGTTATTATTATTAAATTATTTTGTAAAGGTGTGACACGGCAAGTAGGTGATGCTTTGTTGTTGGAGCGGTCGCAGCGGCAAGGCCGTGTTGTTAGTATAGGTATTGCACCGTGGGGAATATTGGAGAAGAGCCATGAATTGATTGGACGTGGTGGTGAAGTCCCGTATGACTCGTTGTCGTCACCATGGTAGTAAACGATGATCCCAACATTTATAATGATAGTTGTATATGTTCATTATGGTGTGAAATTTAATTTATATCATCAGGTCTAAATATGCAGTACTTAACAATCGTCATGCTTATTTTTTGCTCGTTGATAATGGAACTGGTGGACGTTATGGAGCTGAAATTGTTTTACGCCGTAAACTCGAAAAATATATATCCAACTTGAAATTGCAGCCATGTAAGTATTTTTTTTGATATGGAAGAAGTATACCAATCATGTCCTCAATCACTATTTTGAAATGTATGTGTTTGTTATATTGAGTAGTGTGGCGCGTGATTCAAATCGATAGGTCATATGTGTCAAAAGTTTCATATACACGGGGGAACACCATGTGGTATGCTCGAGAAAAATCGATTTTGTAATGGAAAGAAAATACAAATACGATTAAAATCTTTGTATATTTCGCAGAAAAGCTATGACATAATTCATGGTTTTCCGGCAGTTTTCCAACTGATACTCACAATTTCATGGAATATAGTAAATAGAAAATTTCCATATGCCTTCTCAAGGTCGATGTTCATGATGCCAAAAGAACACCAAGTGGCGCATACGATTTGTCTATTTCAATCACGCGATATGACACGAATGATTTGTCTGGGGTTGTATGACGTGCGCAGTATTTATTTATTCTTGATTTTTCCATTGGATACGATCTTTTCCCTCGTAGACACTCACAGTAGTATTCCAGTGGTGGCATTAGTTATTGAGGGTGGAACAAATACAATTCGATCGGTGCTCGAATATGTCACAGACGATCCGCCTGTTCCTGTTGTTGTTTGTGATGGTTCGGGTCGTGCTGCCGATCTCATCGCCTTCATGCATAAGTATGAGACCAATATACTCTGTCCCATAATTTGGGGAGTTTCCAGTCAAAAACGCGTAAAATCGCTGAAAGGTTACTTTTTTCTTTTTTTCGTGGTTGAAAAAACAACGATTCTAATTTGCAGCCATAAATTACGATAGAGTTTGCCTCCACAAATATACATCGAAATTGCCTCCATTATGTTGGTATGAGATTGAAATGTGCCGTTCCGAATTGTTTCTTTCAAATTTCACTCTGGTGTTCCCCTCTAATAAGAAAAATGAATCTATGAAGTTTTTCTTATCGAGAAATAATGCTATTCAGTTTATTAAATTCAACATAAAAATTAGAGAAAAATCGGTAAAATTTCGAACTATGATGCTTTGAATGGAAATTCCTCATTGTTTGTTTACAGAAATGATTAATTTATTTCATGTAACTTGGTATCTTATTACTGGTTGCATAACTGCGTGCAATATTTTGAGAAATTGTTTATAGAAAGTGTTTTTATAAATGATTTTAAGGTATACTACGGAAAGCGATGGGGATGGCAGTAGTAGTGACGGACCGTTGGAAAGTATGAAGGAGCATTTGTTAGAGACAATTAAACATACATTCAAAGTTTTACCCGAACAAGCGACGCAATTATATTCCGAGTTGCTTCAGTGTACTCGTAGGAAACACTTGGTGAGTTCACTTATACCCAGACAGAAAAAAAATTTATAGTATATCATCCCAAAATAGAACAATTGTAGTAAATAAATGTTCCTTTTTTTTTCTCTGTGATGACTTTAACATAACAGATAACTGTGTTCAGGATAACACAAGATCGACCACAAGAACTCGACCAAACGATCTTGACTGCGTTATTCAAATCTCAACAATTATCACCAGCCGAACAATTATCATTATCACTTATATGGAATAGAGTTGATATTGCACGTAGCGAAATATTTGTTTATGGCCAGAAATGGCCACCAGGCGCTTTAGAACAATCAATGATGCAAGCATTGCAGCACGATAGAATAGATTTTGTTAAACTTCTCCTTGAAAATGGTGTATCAATGAAAAAATTTTTATCAATCCCCCGCCTTGAAGAGTTGTACAATACAAAAGACGGACCATCAAATACATTGCGGTATATATTACGTGATGTGAGACCGCATATACCACGCGGTTACATTTATACACTACATGATATTGGTTTGGTAATAAATAAGCTGATGGGTGGTGCTTATCGTGCACAATACACACGACGAAAGTTTCGTATGATTTATGCTAAAGTTATGAAACGTTCAGGTGGACACAATTTGGCAACTCATCGTAATAGTACTGCCATGAGTATGGCACGTTATTATTCGGGTTTTGGGGAAAAATCGCATGGACTTACAATGAGTTTACTTGCTGAAACTTTACCAGCTAATCGTGATACACCGTTATTTGATTATCCATTTAATGAACTTCTGATTTGGGCGGTCCTCACTAAAAGACAACAAATGGCATTGCTCATGTGGCAGCACGAAGAGGAAGCTTTGGCCAAAGCATTAGTGGCACTCAAATTGTATAAAGCGATGGCCCATGAGGCGGCTGAAGACGATCTCGAAACGGAAGTTTATGATGAGTTACGGGGTTATGGCAAAGAGTTTGAGAATATTGGTGAGTAATATTGTGATTGGATGGTCTACCTTTGGAAACTTCAAAAAAATGAAAGTGTCTTTTTACGGTTACCCGTTTTGAGAAAATAAAATCGTCAGGAAAAGTCCCATGTGTGGAAGCGCATTTTTTCAATTCAATTTTTTTTAAAGACTGAACCCCACCATTTCTTCATCCTTATATTCATTCACAGTCAGTAGAAAATATTTGATGGAAATATATTTCATAGCTTTGGAACTGCTGGACTATTCTTATCGTCAAGATGACGATCAAACTCAACAGCTCCTGACATCAGAACTACAAAATTGGTCTGGGCAAACTTGCTTATCACTCGCTGTCACTGCCAACCATCGACCGCTCCTGGCTCACCCGTGCGCTCAAATAATTTTAGCTGACTTGTGGATGGGCGGATTACGAACGCGAAAAAATACGAATCTGAAGGTGATTCGGTACCTATGCAAATATAAATTGTAAATGTTCTTTTCGACATGTGTCATTATATTTACATATATCGTTTATTATTGACTGTTTTTCCTCAGGTGATTATGGGATTACTGTGTCCACCATACATAACACGTCTTGATTTCAAAACTCGCGAGGAATTACAGCTCATGCCACAGACACAAGAGGAACACTTGATTGCTTTGGAAGATGAAAATAAGGACAGCGAATCAGAACACGATACACCAACGGGTCCTGATGTTGAGGTAATTGACATCCACACGTTGACTCCTTTTTGAAAATCGATATCTACTAATGCATATTACCATGAATACGTTGTATCATTGAATCAATCGAAAACCCGTTGATGGAGTCGTTTCCAGTCAATATTATGAAATGAATTCTGTTTCATTGATAGAAGTAAAAAAACAAGAAAAATAGTATATTGGAAGATCACGTAATGTGTTTTAGAAACGCCCACGCAGAAGTCTCAGTATTTGCAACAAAGCTGGCAGCCCCCAGGGCATTAAGGTACACTTACATCGCGGGTGGACATAAAATGTCCGCAACGAGCTTTGTCCGTGTTATGATTTTTATCACATTTTACTTTCAGTTTGTTCATGTTCATTATTCTATTTTCTTTCCTTATCTTTTCAATTCAATTTTCATTTGTTGCTCAGACAAATCACATATATCTGAATTATCAATTAGAATTGAGTGTTGTCCATCATTGTTTATTCATCCATGCTATTTTTTTGGTGAATACCTGCGTGTCGTGGTTTACCGCAAAAATATTGGACACATATACTTCTTGTTTCCAATCATTACTCAAATGACATTTCCATTTTTCATGATCAAATTATTACTACACTCAATCGTCAATGCAGTAAATTGCCTGAGAATATATATAAATATCTCCACTTTCATTTGATCGGTTTTTCAGATATTTTTTTTTTTTTAGAGCAAATCGGTGACTAACAATTATATCCATACGTCATCGATGATCGTTTAACATAAGCCTTCACACAGTCAACTATTCAATGCCGAATTTTCTTGTACAACGCGCAACGCGAAAAGTATGCAATAGCTGTCTCTGTATCTTCAACTAATTTCAGCCGTGATTTGTCTCTTGCTCTTATCTCCGCTCAGTGTCTTGCTCTCTCTTATTTCATCATCTCTTAAACTCAACATTTGTTGTCCTGCTTTTGTCCAGGCTTTAATAAGCAATGAACACAGTACTGCTGTAGCGAAAGAAACAATTGTTCAAGAGAATGGCAAAGTTCTCACAGACATCGAAGACAATCTACATCGTCCATATGGCCTTCTATCGGAATATTATGATAATAAAACAAACAGGCCTTTACGTCTTAAGAAAAAATTATGGGAGTTCTATACAGCACCAATAACTAAATTTTGGGGAAATGCCGTAAGTTATCTGATTAATTTTTTTATGAAGTCAGTTTTGTAACATTTTTTTATATTTGACTCAACTATTAGTGTTTTTTTTAAATTATTTTCACTTTTTCAGATAGCTTATATAATATTTCTACTATTCTTCTCATATTGTATTCTCGTTCGAATGGATGATACGCCATCATGGGCAGAACTCTATGCAATTGCATACATATGTACATTGGGATGTGAAAAAGTTCGTGAAATAGTAACATCCGAACCGGCAACATTATCACACAAATTTAGTGTATGGTCATGGAATATGTGGAACCCATGTGATGCGGCAGCAATTATTTTTTTTCTAATCGGGCTGGCACTTAGATTACGCCATTCTACATTCGATATTGGTCGCGTAATTTATTGCGTTGATTGTATATATTGGTATCTCCGCATTTTAAATATTCTCGGCGTCAATAAATACTTTGGTGAGTGTTTTACAAATCATTTTCATGCCATTAGAACGTTAACCTCATTTAAATAATCTTTTTATTCAGGTCCGCTGGTCACCATGATGGGAAAAATGGTGAAAAATATGATATACTTTGTCGTTCTATTGTTGGTGGTATTGATGAGCTTCGGTGTTGCTCGACAAGCTATTTTGAATCCAAAGGCAGAACCAAAATGGCAAATTGTCAGAGACGTAAGTTGAATAATCAAATTATAAATTCTTGTCTGGTACGAAGTTCTGAGTTTTTCCATGTGACTTCATGATAATAAATTCACAATGAGCTTTATTAGTGATCGAAATGATAATTACGTTTCAGATTTTTATGGAACCGTATTTCATGCTTTACGGTGAAGTTTATGCAGACAATATTGATCCGAATTGCGGTGACCAGCCCGGAATGATACCGTGCGTACCAGGACGATGGATAACACCAACCGTAATGTCTATCTATCTCTTGGTCGCAAATATACTACTGATTAATCTCCTCATAGCTGTTTTCAACAATATCTTCATTGAGGTAAACGCAGTGGCACATCAAGTTTGGATGTTTCAAAGATTTACCGTCGTTATGGAGTACGAGCAAAAACCCGTTCTACCACCACCACTTATAGTAGTCAGTCATATTTACTTATTAGTCAAGTACATATTGAGGTACGTTACACAAGGTGAAATGCGCTCTGGTGAAACGTATGATAACGGCCTGAAACTCTTCCTCGAGGTTGATGATATGGAACGTTTGTATGATTTTGAGGAGGATTGCGTCGACGGGTATTTTCGCGAACAGGAACAAAAACTTCACATGTCAACTGAGGAACGCATCAAACTTACGACCGAGCGAGTTGAACACATGTCGCAAAAAATTGATGATATTGATAAAAAAGAACACACCCAAAATGCATCATTGCAAGCTGTTGAATTTCGACTCCGTAAAGTTGAAGAAAAACATGAGCAAACGCTCGATGTTTTAAGTGTAATACATCGTTTTATGGCAACGCACGTACCAAATGAAAACTTAACAAGTTCAGATATTGAAGTACGTCCAAGAAGAGTATCGGAACGTTCTGAGGTCATATCTGATGCCGAGTCGCAAACACATATTCCCAGTCTTTTACGTAAACGACCACTTTTACGTTCATTAACTGACGCAACAATTATTCATAGTCCAATAATTGACGACGACACTTTGAAACAATCTGAAACTATTACGTCAAGGGAAAATCTCAGTAGAAATGAGTCAACGTCGAGCGGTGACATTCCTACCACGGGTCCAGATGAAAAAAAGACTGCACCTACAAGTCGTGAGGAGAGCGGTGAAAGCAAAGATATTAATGACCTTGAAATGAAATCAGTCAAACCACAAGTTGAACGTGATACGAGTAGTGATGTTCCAATGTCAGAAATGCGACAAGATTCATCGGAACGTCCAACCCGACAAAGTAGTCGCACACGTTCTGAATCAGATGACGCCGTGTTACTTGCACCGCCTTCGTCTGGCTTTCAACGTGGTGTAAAATGGGCCGAACCACGTGTCGCTGTAATTCCATCAGGCTCCAGCGGTGGCAATCATCGATCACTTTTGCTGGCAATGCGCGCTGAATATACAAGTATCACCGATGAATTAGAGAGTTATTGTGGACTTTTGAGTCCACCTCGAACGCCACCGGTGTCTCCACCACCAGGTAGATCGCGAAATGTCAGTGAGATGAATCCAGAAATGGCATGGCAAATTGAAAATGAACATTTGCGTGACGCCGAAGAATGTGATTATCAACAAATGGAGGATTTAATCGCGCGACGTTATATGGAGAGTTATGATGGAAATTCTGAAAATGATGTTGCGGAAGATTCGAATTTCGTAATTGCCAATGAGCAACCAAGGTTATTGCGCCGTTCAATAGCAATTGATGAAGAATCCCGGCGGCCACCACCAACAATTAGCGTTACGCGTGAAATTGAACAAACTCTTTCACGACCACCAGCTATACGAGAATCAGATGCGACTGATACAACTGATAAGAGTATGGCGAGTGGACCCGCTCCAGCATCCGAAACTATGTGTTAAATTTTTATTATTTTCATTCTGCTGATGACATTTCTTTTTTTTCTTCACTGAAATCAAGCGTCGTTTTAGAAGAATAATTGTGATCGGGCGACGTTGGTACATACCAAAAGTGTTTGGAATTTTCTATCGTTAGAATATTCCGGCGTTAATTGATTCACTCTATATTGAATTACGCACAAGGAGCCGAACTCATATCATATACACATAATTTTAATGCTCATATAAAGCAAGCGATAACGAATAGAACATATGGAATACCAATTCTTTATCTGCGATATCACTACTAAGTTCGAATCATTTTTATCGAAGTGTACTTTATGCTGTGTCAGTTGCGTTGATTATCAATATAATTTATTGCACTGCGCTCAAAAGCAATATAGCCAATTAATTTATTATAACTGAGAACATTCGGCGTCTTAATCATGTGACGCTGCATGTTGAAATAAGTTGATCTTCCGTGTATTTTTAACAGCTACCAGATTGTTTACAACCTTAATTTTACCGTACATCGAATGCTTATAACGTCCAGAAAAAACGAAAATGTAAATTTTTTCATTTCGTAGATAGTCAAATTATTTTTTAGGGGAATTCTGTTATTGCTCTTCTTGATATGGCATTGAAGCCAAATAATCAAATGTAATGATTACATACAATTCACTCAATTACGGTTAGTAGTGGGAATCAGATAATTGTGTACAAAAAAGAATCAAAACAGAAAAATATTTATATTCATTGTATTGATTTATGAATTGAATGAATTTATCTTTCGCAATGTAAAAAATTCAACAAACATACGAGAATTGCTCAATAGGAATTGCTGTCATTGGTAAAAAAAAATATATACATATTTATGTATGCATAATCTATTCTCTACAACTACGCCAATTTAATTTGTACATATTGAAATTTTATTCAATTCATCAATTTATTTTTATCATGTGAAAAATTTTCCAATTATTCAAATGATGAATTCTTTTGTTTTTAATAATCGAATGCTTTCGATTGGCCACCGATTATTCCTCGTATCAATTATGTCTCCTAAAAACACGTTATATAGAGGCGAATATTTTTTAGCAACACTTACTCACTCAAATTTAATTATTAATCGCAAATCTGAGATAATTTTTCTAAGCATGTGATCTCAAATAGTTTGAATTTAGTAGAGTGGAAACTCGAACAACTTTATTGTTCGAATTCTGTTACACTTTGAAATCAAAATGCAAACAGTCACATTTTTATTTTATGTAATAAGCGAATGACATAATTGATGATTGGAATGAATATACATATTTTATTTATACAACTGCATAAATTGCAATAGAAAATTTGTAACTATAATACATTATTGTTCAAAGGGTGCTTAGGTTACTTCAGAAAATTTATTAAGAAAAGTTGTGAATCTTTAACGAGAATATTTATTGATACATTATTGGAATTCAAGTTCGGCAGACAACAAAAAAGTTCTGGAAGATTAAAAAGGATGAATATATGTAGTAGAAGGAATATATTTTGTGTGATAGACTATTCTTTCTGCTTATTATAAAGTTTCTCACTTATAAAGATTATGAACTTATTTTTTTTTATTGTGATAACGAAAATTGAAGATATGCTACCGGCCTAATAATTCTTAAATGGCTAAGAAACACAATATAACTGATGTAAAAAGAAAGAATGCTTACGCCCACCGAAATAAAAAGTACAAAGCCGAGCAAGAATGTAAAAAGTCAACGAATATCACGGAGCGGATGAAGATATATTTAAAATAAAAATGAATAATTTTTGCTGTACATACAACTACGATTGCAATATATACGTCATACATTATTTAATTGAATTTTATTTTCTTAATACACACGAAAACGATTGGACAAACAAAAAAAGAACAATGTGCATATATGTATACAGTTTGCCACCTGCAACAATTAATAATAGATTAATTTTTCAGATATTCAAATATTTTATTCTTGAGAGATAATGGACGTTTTAAATTGCAAATATATACCATCAATTTACCACGATTCCACTTCACGTTCTCAAAGCACAAAGGCGACAATACCGAAATACTAAAACTCCAATAAACACAATGAAATTAATCATTCATTCATTGTTTTTCTTTTTTTCACATACTAACTGTAGTTTCATGTGTGATAAAAGTCGAGGTTAAGACTTCATTAGTGAAAAATGAAGGCATAAAACAGCGAAGAGCATTATATTCTTATAATAATCGAACAATCTTTCATTTATCAACCAATTAGCCATAACATATATCATTTGTCTTCTCTTGACGCTGCATAGAACCTCATAAATCATGAATAACGCATATTATCTCAGTCGTTTGCAGACAGTCTCTATAAAGAATCAATCTATCATTGGTATTGTTGGGAACCATTTATCAAGCAAGTGCATAGTACAATTAGATGTATCACATACTACACACTCTCTGCCAGTGTAGTAATCAAAACAACCTCTTGGGAAATAAATCCATCAAAGTGGCACAAATGCGATACAAAATCTTATCTAATCTCATATTTAACCCACTTTTCCGCCTCAAACAATCGTAGGGTATAATAATCAAATATGATATGTATCTTCCGTCAATATTTGTGTATTTAATTTTGAATTTAAGCTACAGCAATTAAGAACATCGCATACGGCTGCACTTTCTACGAATTGATATTTTTCCGCCCATATCGAACTGTCATCACTGATTATAATGTCATTTGAAATAAATTCGATATTTTTTATAATGAAATAATGAAAAGTGATATTATGACGCCCAGATAGTAATTGCCTGATAGCTCCGCGACATGAATTTGATGACTCACTATATAAGCATATGTTTGAATGAGAATATTATGAGCAATATGAATTGTAATTTTTTTACATCTGTCCAAGAACTAAAAACAGAGCGAATGGCTGATACGTCATTATCATGGAACTTCATGAAACAACAATAGTCTAACTAAACAATTCAGTTCTAGTTGCAAGTGGATTCGAACTTCATCCAGACGCCTCGAAATTATCTCAGTGACATAATAGATAGTGAATTGCCGTCAAGGACATAACAGTTTGTTCCGCTAAGAGCACCATTACATTCGCTTTTGCTGACACTCGTGGTATGTGACGTGAGATTTATACTTGTAATCATTAAGTGTTGGGTGCGCGCGTGCAAGGTGACTTGTAATAAACGCGCAATGTTGTTCAGTATTGTCAGTGTCTATTGGTAACGATGCATCAAAGTGATTTGAAAGATTTGCAATCGCTGTTACGACAGAAGTTTGGCGATAAATTAATTGTTAAAAGCTATGAAGTCAAGAATTTTCTTCCGCCCGGTGAAAATTATGGCAGTAAAATCGTCAGTGTAGATGCAGTAATTTTTCAAGATACGAAAAATAAGGATGGAAATGAAAATGGTGAAGTTATCCATACGATCGCTAAATTGCCACCGCCAACAAAGTATCAACGTGAGATGTTCGATAGTCCATTCACGTTTAAAAAAGAGATCTTCATGTATGATGAAATATTACCAGCCTATAGAAAACTTGAGATCGAGAACGGTGTCAACGAGACAGTGGCCTTCAACAGTCATGCAATCTATTATGGTTCAAGACTCTCACTCAATTCAGACGTAGATTTTGATGACGACGCCGCAATACTTTTGGAAAATTTGAAAGTTGAAGACTATTATATGGTTGATAGAAGATTGGGATGCGATTTGCCTCATGCTAAATTGGCAATAAAAGCATTGGCGAAATTCCATGCACTTGGTATTGCTATGAAACATAAAAAGCCAGAATATTTTGAAGTTCTTAAGCAGCGCTGCAAGTGTTTGGAGTTCAAAAATCCCGAGGATTGGATATCAGTTGTTACGAGTATATTCAATTATATATTGAAGGATCCATTGTTGAAAGATCATCACGAATCATGTTCAAAAGCAGTTGCATGTGGTGATTCGGCGAGTTTCACAAAAATACCAGATGAGCCATGGTCTACCATTATTCATTCGGATTTTTGGCCGAATAATTTCATGTTTCATAAAGCCAAAGACACAAATACACCAGATAATATAAAGTTCGTTGACTTTCAGAATTATCTATTCCTGAGTCCAACCCGTGAACTTGCATTTTTTCTCGGATGCAGCATCAATCATGATGTGATGAACAATGATCTCGATTGTCTCATTGATCTTTATTATGAAACAGTGATTGATAAATTACGTGTATTTGATATTGATATCGAGCTTTATTCACGAGTTACGTTCAACGAGAGACTACGTCAGGACGCCCGTATGGAATTATCACATTGTTTGTGTATGATGAAAATAATTACTATGGACGTGAATGCCGATGATCCTAATGCACTGAACGTGAAAAATTTGTTGGAGTTCAGCGAGGGAAATGAAACATTTCGTAGCAGACTCCGTGATCTCGTTTTGATGTTACATAAACGAAATTGGCTTGTTGAATAAGCCGGATATTATTATTTGATGAGATGCCATTGTGCCTAAACGTATTTTGGTGTATAATGTTATTATTATAAGCTGATTATAATTGCCATTGTCATTGTATGAAAGTTTTATTTTCACTTAGATATGGAGGAGGTGCAACTATTGTAAATGACCCACTTTATTTTATCAATAATTATTAAACTTGGGCATTCATGTTATGCAATGATATGATACATTTTTTCCCGCCTTCTTTCTTTCACGATAATTTGGTAAGAGCGGAACTGGCACTATCGGCAGCGGGCAGCTATTTTCAAAGATCAGAAATCAAAGAAGCGCCATCTAGAAGTTACAGATGTACCAATTGGAAATTAAATTATCGGGGAAAGAACTTTTAAATCCGAAAAATGGTTGGAATAGGTCAACCAAATAAATGAATTAATAATATCAACGTGTAAGTTAGTTATTGTAATTATTGAAACGATGCAAGCAATGTATATAGTGTTGAGGTTGTGAATGAATATTTTACGTACATATGCACACTTATAGTTCAGCGAGGGATTATACCTTGTAAATAAACATGCAACGAATAATTATATATTATTATTCCTGGAATATCCTCACCTCTAAGATAGCTTTTTTTTTCAGCTTCTATGAAATAATTTTTAATTGTACGTCAGTATAATTGTATATTGTCCTTACATTATGTCCACTGAATTATATTAATCCTTGCCAACCATTAATTCATATAGTCATACCAATGCGTAAAACTAATGTTTTTATTGTTTGTGAGAGAAAAAATGTCCATAGAATATTCAGGGTGACAAATAAATTAGATTCGAATTCTCTTGAGGATAGAATGGACACTTTGCACAGAACGTAAGACCATAAAATTCTCTAAAATATGGACACAGTGCATTTCCCACATACATTAAAACTAACAAGTTAATGCAGACCTGTTGCCTTGGTCAGTCGAAGAGTGAAATTGTTGACCACCTTCCAAGTTTTTCACCAATACCTACTACATATATTTTCGGGTAGAATATGGCACAGTGATTTAACCGTGGGAACGTTGTGCACCGTGCGGACACACGGAATTGCTAAGTAACCAACATCTGGAAGTGATTTTCCGAGTTGTAAAACGTAGGTAAATCTACCTGTCTCGCGACAAGACCATACAAGTTAGAAAAATTCTGCGTCATCACAAACTTTGAAGATGAATCATCGCAAGTGCGAATTATTAATCTTATCTTTATCAATGCAATGTAAAATCATTTGTGTTAATCATCTTAATTTCATCCCTTAGCACATAATTTGTCACGAGAAATGGCTGGAAATGTGGACGACGACTCCGTTTTCATACACATAAAGTGTGCAGTGATATTTTTCCATGTAAAATAAAATTTGTTTTTCCTCTTTTGCAATATTGAAAAAAAAAAACAAAAAAACAATTGCATCGTTGCAAAGTAATGGGTCGAAAGTCTCGCGGAAGTATTTTATCACAAAGCTAAAAATAAACAATAACAAATCGGTTACTGTGTATATGCGCGTGTAGGTATTTGGAGAATATAGTGGGAAAGAAGAGAAGTGAGATAGACAGATAGCGATGATGAACAGGTTGCGGGGAGGCCGGTTAAGCGGGTGGGGAACGCTGTGTGGGGGTAGATGAGATACAATAGTGTGGGAGGTAACCGCGTCGCAGATAAGTTGCGCGGTTGGGCGTGGCTGAAGCTTCCATTGGATTCGTTTTTGCACAATTTAACAACCAATGACGATATAGCTAAGGCGTGTAACTCCACCACATATCGGGTGTACACCAAAAACTCTCCCTCTTGGTATAAGCGGGCAACTCCACTTGTATACGCGGCGTCGCGACGCTGATGGGGTGGCTCGCGCTCGGGTTCTATAAGTTCTATACATGCTCGACGGGGAGTCTCGTCATTTTAGTTTTGTGCATCAAGTTGCACCTAATATATACCAATGTCTACAGCCCTTTCGCTACTTTCGAATATCCCACATTTATTTATTTTCATTTTTCATTTTTCATTTTTTTCCCCCTTCACTTTATTGACCTGAAAAATTTTTATTCAATTTTTATTTCACATTCTTGTTGAAAAATGAGATGTTTATATAATGCAACTTGATTGTGGTCCCACGCAGTTGTACCTATATCTACATTTACACGCTCCAAAAATCATCTTCGTATAATGAATTGATATGTTAATGATTGAATAGTAACATTTGATATAAATTTGGAAAAAGAAATAAAAATTTGTATATAACAAAAATGCTTCACATTAAATTTATCCAATATATCATTACATGAATGTGACAAATATAATAAATGGAATTAAGTGTCAATTATCATCATGTAAATATATATATTTTTAAATGGAAATATATATATTCATATAGTTAAGAATTTATCATTGTGTGACATAGTTAAAAGATGATTTTTTTTTTTTCTTGCAACAACTGCAACACTGATTGAGTAATATAATAAGAATTGCAAAACGGGAAAGAAAAACGGTTACTAAAAGGACAATATTATATGGAGCTATCGGAAAATTATATAACGGATATTGGACAATGTGAACCGCGAGTGTGAATGCAGAAATAAAATTTTCTATCTTCATCATTATATTATTCCGAATTTAGTGGCAATATACATGTATCCCATATTTATTATCGCGAGGTCAAGGATATTGATATTGGTGGAGGTGGTAAATCGAATAATAGGGAAGTTACAAACAATGAATCTGGTGAGTTATTATATATATATATATATATAACAAATTGATTGTCACGCTTGTGTACAAAATTATTATATATGTGTTTGTTTATTCATATGAATGTTCACTGTAATCATGAACAACTTAACAAATTCATATATAAATTTATTGCATCAGAAATTGAATTTTCCAAAAGTGAATACGCAACCAAAACATCACCCAAGACTTGACCAAGGACTAGACTTTCATTCCTTCACAAGTCATCCTTAAATTCGTTGAATACTTCTACAGATCTCCCCCAAAATCATTTGCCAATAAATATTCATATTTCACCGTTCATTATAATATGTATTTAAGAGCTAATTGGTACATATAATAAATACGGTTAAATCTATATATTAAATATTCATTGTGTATGTATATAAAACAGTGAAAAGGCAAATCACCTATATATGTACATATAATACTTGAAAAATAGTTTGTGCACGCGTGTATTGAACGCTTGACTGCTTGGCAGCCGCAAAGGGGCGTGTCATTTCCTGAAGTCATTTGTAGGATAAATCCTCAAGTGATCGGACGAACGTGATCCTTCCTTTCCGATGTGAAACGATATCGTCTTGCACGATTGAGTATACCGAACGACAACACTGAAAAAGAGAGTTGGGTAGTGATATATATGCAGTATTACAGCGTCCATTTACACAACCTTTGGTTTATATAGTAGTACAGCTGTTGATATCATTCACAAGTTTTGACATTACATATACATAAGTATTAACTATTATTGCCTATGCTCTGTTGTTGTTTGTATTTTTTAACTACTGCTCAATTCACGATGCTTTTTCAGGGCCAACTCTTTTTTCCCTGCCACTCCTCCCCCATTCTTTTATATACTTTTATGTATATATAACATTAATAGAACATTCGTGACTAATATTATATTTAGATAAATATAGAATACAATATGGTGATCGTGTAATGGGCTGACACTTTATCCCCAACACAGTCGTTAATTTGATTATTAGTTTATTGATTTATAAATTATAGAAGAGTATTTTTTATTTTTTCATGATAAACCCTTAGTTATTATCGAGACACGATTAAGGTTTAATTTTTTGCACTCTTATTATACATCCATCATTTTTTTCCATGATTATTTCAACGGAAATATAAAAATACACAACGAGTCTTCAATCATTATAAATAGTCTATTGCAACATGAATACATATATATATATATATATATTTATAGTGACACGTGCAATAATCTTTAACGTTATTCGAGTTCTGCAAAATATCCGGCTTCACATGTGTATATATACGTGTCCGTATATTCACATTAATATTTTCTTTTCCATCTCATGTGTAATATGAAATACATAAATATATAAATGTTATAATATTTTTATTTATTCTTCAACTGAATTTTGTCGTCGACTTCCTGGCCTCCGGTTTGATTTCGATTTCTTCACTCTCATATTTATACTCGATACATTTACCTATATATATATATATATTTATGTACATAGCATATATATGTGTTCACAAATTTAGTGTGGATAATATATCGTTGGGCGCGAGTGCGCTTGGGTATATATGAATGACGGCAACGCAACGTAGTCTAAACATATACGACAAAATACTCTCATGCTTTGTTTTCGGCAACAACCATATATATGTATACAGTATCCATAAAAAAATAATATATATATATATATATATATATTATGTAACTATTGTTTTTTAATTTTATGACGCTATACGTTTTATACCACATCGTTTCCGCCACGGAAAATGCATTCTGTCAACTAAATGTCTCTTGTCGCGTTATATTGTAAAGTATACGAGACGGGTCGACACGCGTGACCTCAGTGGACCCGTCGACTAAATGGTAAAAATATATATATATATATAATAATAATAAGAATAACAGTTGTAATAATATATGTATACATATATACGAAAAAAAAAAACAAGAAAAAAGAAGAAAATATGACAATGGTTTCCGCGATACAGCACGTAAAAAGATATACATTTTATCTATGTATATACAAATATCAAGCGCAGAGGTGGGATGATTGTTTAAGACTTCCGTGTGCGCGAAACACAGTCGCTTCAATGTTAATCTCAAATGATTTATATGCTGATGTGCGGTCATTAGTGATTCGCGCTGGTAATTCAAATTGTTCATTCACATTTTTGTTTAGTGATATATGCGATTCGTGCGTTTGTATATTTTTAATAAATATTTCTGTTGGTTTATTGCGGTGTTGTATTTAGTATGACTGAATAGTTGATAAATAATAAATTCCATATTATAGATTTGATATTTGGTGTGATGCATATGACGATATCTGGTATGTTCGTGAGGTATGACACTTCAAAATGATAACTTTCATTGTCTTTGTGTATTTCAATTGGTGTTGAAGCAAGTGTATTGTCCTGTTGGAAAATTAGGGGATTAGAAACACGAGAAAAATATCAAACAAAATATGTCAGTATCTTCAAGGAGAATATTGTCTTCTAGCTAATATTGTGCACATATTTATATATATTCTATACGCACAACACAAACCAATGAATTTCATGACTAATTGTTAGAAAACAAAGACAAAACTACAAAACTAAATAGTGGATTGTGTCGAGCCAACATATGAGAAAAAAAAAAGAAATAGTAACGTTCGGTTATCATAACTCTTGTCATCATTCTCAAATAATGATGTTATAGAGAAATACATGAAGAATGATTAATTATTACAAAATCACCATTGTCTTCGGTACTAAAACTAAAAAAGTTTTATCTTTTTACGATGAATGTATGCTCACAAATTACATTTTACATAATTCAACATGGCATTTAACTAGATTCATTTTAATTCATTTCCTGCTACTTTTTCTAATTCATCATTGAATTAGTACTATAACTTATTCTCCTACAAATATTCATATTAATAATGTCATAAATGAATTGCCATAAACAATAGCATGAACAATTTAATATTTTGTAGTAAGATGAGACAGAGGGTTGAAAAGTGTAGATATTCTCAACTAAAAACACTTTTCTGGAGAGGAGAAAGAACACTACTAAGTGTGCTCATGTCTTCTTCAGATACATAGGGAGTAAATTTTACCCCGACACTTTTTTAGTATCTCTCTCTCGCTCTCTCTCTCTTGATAAATATTCAGTTTTTTCTATAAATTATCTATCCATCGACAGAATATATTCATGCAGCAATGATTTATTGAAACTGCGAACGGGTTATTCATTCATATATTTGTGTATATACATGGAAAAAAGAATAGGGATGCGAATAGGACGCCCTATCAAAGTATCAACACCCTACATACACACATATATAGATATAAAATTTTCTGCAACCTCGACAAGTCTCGGTAGCTCGTGCATAGTCAGCAAAATGCTTTCGCGCTTGTTATTATATACCCTTTTATATATCACTCGCGTTTCATATGTAGACATCCACTCTCTCAATTAATATCATATATTCATACATCTCTTTGTCGTGGCGCTATGAATAACAAAAAAGTTTTGTTTATAGTATATTGTTTTCCCTCTACTCATTAAAAATATCATACAATATAATTTGTTGAGAATCGATTCGGTTCAATCTGATTTTTCGGTGTTTCAATTGAAGGATTCGAAATTTTTGACACTTTTTTACGATTATTCACTGTTTCTCCGTCGGGCTTCAGTGTTCCTCGATGAAAATTCATGAATTCCAATCAGAGCTATATACAGTTAAAGCTAAAGAAAATTTTCCATATGCTGTAACATTTTAAATTAGAATATCGATGTGGCCATTTATTACTTGCTATTAATTTGGCAAGTTTGTTGATTTTTAGTCGCTTAATATTCTCTACTTTAACATTTACTTTGCGGTTATCTAATGTTTTTGTTGTATTCTTATCATACGTGTGCTAACTCTAACAGGAAAGAGAAGAAATTAGAAAAATCCGAGCCGACGATAACGAAGAACAACAGTAAGTCCGTCTTAGGTGTACATGAATACTTAATATTTAGCCACATACGGCAACATTGTAACAACAGGCAACGTGTGACATCATCGCACTTTTGCAAAGCGCCCCCAAGAATATATACATATAACATATATGAATGTATGTATACATATGATGTAAAATACGTATATGTGAAACAAACGACAAGCAAGAGCCGTCGGGAGACATCGAGTGTACGTGCCCAAGTAGAAAACACGGCCAACCATAATTATCCATTTTTGCACGGAATTATCATGCTCATATACTCTACACTCGTCGGATGAGATGATGTAGTCTCTGCGGCGACAAATGCAAACGCGCATATATTCGCTCGATAGCTCTTTAAATCTCAGGGTCGCAGAGTATGAAAAACAAATTTTTTTTTTTCATTAAAAAGTATGTATCAGAGATTAACTAAATAAATGCATATCTGGACGATGAAGAAGTAGGAAATTTTATCCAATTGTCAATTCGCCCGCAGTACTTGCTTCACATTATTTTCTCACCAGTTTTCAGCCAATTAATTTCTCCATTTGACTAAATTGTTGTGTGATAAACAAAACTGTAAATGTTGTAGCATTACAGATGGACATGCTACGTTTTTGTTCAGATGAAAATGTTTCAATGTGCTAGGGATAGAATGGCCAGAAAATTCACATTCTCAAATTCACGACCACGTCCAATACTCTTCTTATCACCACCTGACGGAAAGTCAACAGAAAAAAAAAAATAAGGGTAGTAAGCAAAGGAAAAGTAACAGGTATGAATATACAATTATTACCTCTCCACATTCCTCCGACTCTTTACATTTTGCAAGAAAAAAGAGAAGAAAAATATGTATATGTGTATATTATATACATAAAATCACAATAGTATCTCACTCTCTTTCTCTGTCAAGTTAAAAGATTAAACTTGCCGGGCAATGCCGAGACACGTAGATGTGCTAAACCCCCGTGCGCGCTTTACTGGTAATATATTGCTCTTCTTCATCTTTTATGTAACCGCCCAATGGAACAAATGTATTTGAACAGAAGTAGGCGAAAAAAAAAAAAAAGAAAAAAAAAAACGTGACGTTACTTCTGCCTATACCACCGCGCACGATGGTGGTGGTCGTATACATATATATAAATACATCATAAGGGAATTGCAATATATGTATACCTATATTAAATATGTGTATATATATATATAGGTGTATAATTTTTAAAGCAGTAGTTAAAATGCGCGATCACACACAGAGGTGAAATAACTGAATGGATTTTAGCAGCGAAAGAATGATGAATCGTACGCCTTGTCTTTAAACCACCCCCGGTTGACATAGTCTCACACTACATATACCAACTTCCGATATACAATATCCACTAATACTATTTTACATTTCGTCTATTATTTTTTCTCCCTGACAGGATATTCGGGGCGTATACTAAAAACGTTGCCATGTTAAACGAACAGTCGTGAAAAAATATTGGGGCACACATATACTGGATATGTAGGACTGAGAGAATATATAAACGACAATGAAGGGGGTTACACGATTGAGAGAGAGAGAGAGAGAGAGACAATGCGAATGTAGGTGACCAGGCGTTATATATGTATATGTATGTATGTATGTATATAAGTATGACGAGAGTTAAGCCACGGTGCGTTTGCAAGCTCGCGCACGTCGCAACCAATCCATTCAAAATGTCACGAACGACAAAATGCTGCACACCATGGATATACGACGCGATACCCTTAAAGCAATACAACGCCATTCCCCTTTTTATATACCTATGCATTTCTTTCTATTTCTTTTTTTATTCATTCTCTTCGTTCGCTCTCAACTGTCACCCTCGGCCTAATAGTCATGGATTAGGGTCGATAAATTTAACCAAACAGTATACTTCAAGTCATTTAATTGTAATATGTGTTGCAAATTGGAGGGGACGATATTGAAGTCAAATATAGCTGTTAAAATATGTATATGATTATATTGAATAATTTGATTTAGTTGTGAAAAAGAATTTATTTCATTTACATCATTCACATTGGCTATGAATAAATCCTAAATATGAGGATACTTGTTTTTCATTTGTAAATACAAAACATTCTCTCAAACGAATCCACCATTAGAATTTGAAGGAAATTACATTTAGAGAAAAAAAAAACGTAAAAGAACACTACATAGATAATTAATATAAACGAGAAAAAGTGTTGGAATCTGTATGATTTAACAGTGCAAGATAACACTATATATACGAATATCAATACGTACAATAATTTGTGCACATAGGTTTGAACGTTCAGGGACGAAACACAGGTAGACGACATCTAATACGAAACATGTGTTGCAAGTGAGGGAAAATTGAGAGGCATTCTAGTCATGGTATTTATTTTACCTTCATAGTGTACTGTAAAGTGGAACCTGCTTTACACGTGTACCATATAACTATACGTTTAAATGCTGCTACCACTACCTGCATATATTGCACTGACAGTATCTATACATATATGCAACGTACTGTAGAGTGCATACAGCGGCATGCATCATTTTCTTCTTATTACTTAGCTGAGCCTATCGGTATGGTAAAGGAAATCGCGCCCTGTCACTTTAGAGCTTGCAATGATCCTTCGTCGCTCGCTACTCACAACGTGTATATATAATAACGACTGGAGCCGTCAGGGGTCTACGACCCGGGGAATTCCCAGCTAAACCCTCGCACCATCTCGAAGACCTTTATATATTCATCCGGGTTCTGTATTATCTTTCATAAATGTATATGGGGACTATTAAGTAGAAGTAATTACCGTGTCAAACAGAGTAAACAGGAACTTCTGTTTGGGATATAGGTCGCATTATAATATTTTTCATAGGCCAAAAGAATGTCATTAAATATGTCATTCACGGACTAATTAGTCTACTGAATTTATCCATAAAAGATATTAATTGTTTCATTAGTTTAAACAAAATTTGGATTGTCCAAAGTATAAAAGCGCTGATGTCAGTGAAGTGACTCGGGTTTTCCCTGCGCCGAACCTATATGTGTATTCCATTGCGGTCTCTCGTTTTTGCTTCGTTCATTCCCATATAGCCACCCCCTTCCAGGTAAATGCGCGCAGAATATGGCGAGCATTTACCTACATAGATATATATATATATATATATGTATACGGCGTTTTACGCGCGGTGGGAGAAAAAGGGAGACGTTTGGCCGTCCCTCTCGTTTCAATTCCACCAGTAACAAGGGTGGAGCCTGAACGTCAAGGGCTCAACCTATTGAGCTCTCGTCACGACTACCCTTTGCTCAGTTTCGTTTGTGTATGCGTGTGTGTTTGACTGTATATGTGTGAGTGTGTGTGTGTGTGTGTGGGGGCGAGAAAGGGAAAAAGAGAAATAGACAGAGAGTGGACAGAATCTCGTGGACCATATTATTGAGAGAACGTGCGAGAGACCTCGAGAGCGAGGTGCCGAGAGTTGTGACCCCGAGTCGTCTATCGTAACACGACGTGGTGTGCTCTCATCTAAACTCCAACCTTTGTGCCATTTTTATTATTCCAAATCATTTATTTATTTTGTTCTTTTTTCCTATTCTTTTTAATTTACAAACTTTACGAACTATTTTTGTCAATTTTCTCGATAATTTCCCAAAGGTTCAAGTGTAAAGGAAATGTGGTACTTGTGCAGTTTTATTTTATGTGTTGTTTGTTCATTTTACGTGAACTTGTTTGAATGAAGTTGATATTTGTGTGAAGAATTCGAAAATGGCACCGATGATCGAACGACATGGACGTGCTGGTTCTAATATTGTTCTTGATAGTGATCCGTATATCACATGTTGGAAACGCAAACTGCCTGATCAACGGAATGCCGTTTATCGCGTTAAAGGTATATAAAATAGGTTAATATTTCAATTCCCCCGGTCGGTATCATTGAAGTAAATGAATGATCGAATGTGAATATATTGAATTTCGGGGTTTATATTGTTTTCACTTCTGTGAAAGTCTGATTGATTGCATTGTGAATATTTTTTATGTAAAAGTACAATACGCAATTGGTGTTGAATAATGATTCATACATAACACAAATATTAAATCTAGACAGAATGATATTTGTTTCAAAATGTTATTACGAATTCTGGATGAATTATTTCACAAAAATTTCGACTTAGTATCACATTATTCCCAACTATTTTCACCACAATATATATCTCCACCAAAATCATTCAACAACCAAGAAGAGTTGTATATGAAAAATTCGATTGGATCACTATGAAAAAAAAAAAAAATAAAAATATATATCTGAGCAAAATAAAAATTTGAAGATTGTACTTATATTTTTGTTATGCGGATACACATATTATATTATATGTTTTGGTTTCGCTCGCGACTCGACACGCGCGTCCACGAGCCTGTGCAACATATACATATACGAAAGGCTCTTTCATATATATATATACATATATATGTTTCCTTCTCCCCATCAGAAATTCTGAGAAGTCTGAGGAGTATGACGACGACGACGACGATGACGACGACGATGACGGTCCCCGCGACTAAACTTGTGTTGAGCGAAGAGAACAACGACGTTACGGTTATCAGCTCGGCCTTGGTCGAGACTTCAACGTCACCATACGCAGACCCTTCAACAATATTTTATAACTTTACTTGTTCACTCTTTCTCATCATATATGTTTAATGGGATATATGTGAGGTGCGTTTATTTCTGTAATAATAGAAATAGATAATAGTGGATATCAGTGTATGTCTTCCTGAATTTTCAAGATGATGATCCAAACAAATTTACCTCCTTTTTGTTTCTCTGTCCATACAATTCCGACAAATATTTCATCTGAATCTTTCTGTATAGATCATCCTCCATTATCGTGATAAATTCAAGTTATTGTGAGTAAAATGTAATGTCTCATTTTGATATGTTGAGAAATTTTTGCAGTACGGTCCATGAGAAAAATTGCGCATAAAAAATGTTCAATGCTCAACAACTATCAGAAGAAGAATTTGTCAAGCAAATCCTTTGTATTACTCTTTGCATTTTTTTTTTCCCTCCTCGAATTTATACACACAAAATACAACGTGACTCGTTGTCTGTAATGCAATATGCATTATTCAAGTATTTCAAAAAACAAATTTACATCTACAAGAACGAAGAGGCCCCGGTGGCTCGTTATGTTGCTCTCTTATCCGCCGTATTCCCTTATATTATTCATATTTAATAACGAGGACAATAAGTTGGCGTCGCTCTAGCCCTCGCCCTGCAAAGTGTACACAGAGGTTGGTTCTTGAAAAAAAGAAAATATATATATATATATATATATATATATATCACCAGTAATATAACGAGCAGATCGTTATATACTAACTTTCTCTCGCAATTTTTTCTCTTCATCGATGCGACCGCCATCGACGTACGTGCTGTTCTCCACCATTGGATAATAATGTTTCTCTTCACCCCCGACAAACATATTCTCGTGTACGTGTGTGTATTCCTCTCATTTATTGCGACAATAACACTATACATACATATATTTCGCCTGTACATAATATAACCTTTGCGTGCAAATAAATCAATTCATAATTCTTTTTACCTTTTCTTTCAGAGCACTTCAACATTGCAGACACTTTGGCTCTGAGATACGACCATCAAATTCAATTGGATTTCCATAACAATAATAACAATAATAATAATAATACGCAAAATATCAATAATAACCACAGTAATAATAATAATAATAATAATAATAATAATAATAATAATAATAATAATAATAATAATAATAATAATAATAATAACAATAATAATATCAACGAGGAGACTTGCAGTGGAACGCGAAGGTGTGGTGCAATTTCTTCTGTGCCACAAGGCGGTGTGATGAAAGAGAAAAGTAAAAATGCGGCGCGATCGCGTCGTGAAAAGGAGAATACCGAGTTCCAAGAGCTCGCTAAGTTACTTCCATTACCTTCAGCCACCACGTCGCAATTAGATAAAGCCAGTGTTATTCGATTGACAACGAGCTATTTGAAGATGCGTGCTGTATTTCCTAATGGTAAGAAATTTTTTTAATCGATTCTATTATGCAATATTTCTTTTACATTGAGAATCATAAACTTACTGTTTAGCTCTGGGTGAGAGTAATTTTAGTGAACTATTAATTATTTAATGTCGGCAATATTTTGAAATGTCTTTAAGGCCACAGATTTCATTAAGTATAAATGCTCATATATTTGAATGATAAAACATATTCGCGGTAGGCGTCACGCAAATTGACATTCGCTCGACCACCCGCCCTCTACCCCTCCTTTTATAAAAAAAATATACATATATATATATATATATATATATGTGTACATAGGTACCCGTTGACAATCGGATACACGACACTTTGGCAAAGGGCAAATAGTATCGGATGAGATGGTTGTGATTGCGCACTTGATGGCATTGTTAGCCCCCGCGCGCTTTGTAAGCAAAGCATGGGGGCTGTTGTTGCGTTACAATAGGCAAAGCGGGCCGGGGCCCACCTTGTTCACCGCACTGTCGTTTTCGTGTAGCCGTCGTTATATTCACGAGCGCTACGCTCAATTGAATTTCAAGTGGCCGCATCCCTCTAGAATCCCGCCAGTGTTGCGTCTTTATATTCACATAAGGGGCGACAAATTCGACGAGACGTTATATACTTTCATATCTCTTTTACTGTAGCTTACCTCCATCCGAGACACTTCAATTCACCGACACATTATTTTTCTACCTATTATTTATCTATATATAAATATAAAAAGGCAGTGGGAAGAGTGTCTTGGCTCATTATTATATATATCAGGTTGAGAAGTATGGATGCAATGGTGCGCAATCCAATTTTCAAATTATCATACGTACAATTTGGTTTTTCAACAATTCATCAAGAACTTCATTGGTGAGGTGAAAAATCATGATGAATACAAATTAATTCGTTAGTAATAGAAACACCCCACTATCTGGTGTTCGTTTTTATTCTTCTAACTTAGAAACATCGAAACAACACACAGACACGCGCTGTCGTTTATTTTCATTCAACGACCAATTTCTCTTGTCTGCACTTTTTTTTTCCACCTCGCGTACGCACGCGTTTTGTATACGCGTCCTCATACGAAAGGGTTTCGTCGCTTTTTCCTTTCTCTTTCGTTATATACAAAAGTTAATTTAACGCCTCTTTGTCGGAGTCCTCTCAAAACAATTCGCCACGCTGTGAAAATTCGTAGAATTTCATTTGACATTTGTGCATATATTCGTATATTATTTATACACATAATATATATTCTACATCCTTTCAATACAATTGAGTAAATAAAATATTTTTCAGGTTTAGGAAATGAATGGGGCGCTCCGTCACCCGCCAATGATCCGCGTGATATGGTGATAAAGGAACTCGGTTCCTATCTTCTTCAGGTATGTCACAATAATAATAGAATCACGATAAATATATTTATATTATTCACCCTCTTATTTTTATTATCATTTCTTTTGTATTTATTCTGTAATATTTCAGACACTCGATGGATTTATATTTGTTGTGGCACCCGATGGAAAAATAATGTATATAAGCGAAACAGCGAGTGTACATTTGGGTTTGTCACAAGTTGAACTAACTGGCAACAGCATATTTGAATACATTCATCCAATCGATCACAATGAAATGTTGGACGTTTTAAATTCGCCACTTCCATTGTCAGGTCGTGGCTTTCCATCAGCAAATAATCGTGGTAATATTGAATTAGAACGAGCATTTTTTATTCGAATGAAATGTGTATTGGCGAAAAGAAATGCTGGACTGGTTACTTCAGGTTGGAAGGTATGTTATAATTTTTTGTTTCTATTGATCATTGTTTGTCCTAATGTCTACGTATGCCAGTGTAAAAAAATCGTGCACCACAGTGTGATTTCTTGCGAAAATTGTTTGATGTGTGTACATTATGGGGACAAATTTATGCCGGGCTGAAAAAAATATTGAATCTTTGTGTTATGTACAATCAAAAGCATTTTAGACAGAAAAATTATTTCATGGACTTGGAATTTGGTGCACCAGTATACTGGGCATAAAGACTATTACAACACTTGATGTTTCACAATATGTATGATATTTGTTGTGGGCTATAATCCTCGACGATTTACGTGGAAACGAGGAAATCAATTTGGGTGATATGTGAACGGGAAGAATAAAGGAGGGCAAGAGAAGCCAAACTTGATGATTATGCTTTTATGTGTGTTTGTCGAGTAAATTGGCCAGACATATGTTCGTACATTATGGCGAATCACCACAGACTTTGTCGTATTAGATTCATTGGCTTACATACATACATTATTGTGGATGTGGGGTATTGAGCTCAAACATCCACTCCAGACTCGGATTATTCCTTCCTTAGTTCTCTATCGTATTTAACATTAACAAAAAAATTTATTTCAAAATCGATCATCAATGAGGGCAAAAAAAAAAAACCAGATGCGGCGTCACAGTCTACGGTATGCGCACACTTTACATGAGATTCATTCAAATAAATTTTCATAATATACCTTGAAAGATATACAATGCAGTTATTGATATCACACCGATCTGAAGACTTCTCAAAAAAATGTACAACTTGAAATGTTTATGAATTAATAAAAAAAAAAAGTATTTCAATTCCTTCCTATATTCTAATACGATCGAATAGATCCTAATTTCTCTCTATATATTTCTCTACACGGTCCATTGTCAAATAATTACCATCTAAATCATCTGAAATATTTACCCGGTTAATTATGGTTCATTATTGGTTGAAATGGAAATACAATTGAGACATTGCATGCATGAAAACATTACCACTCATCGTCACACAGCCTGCCGCACTTACGCGTTCTATTGTCGTTGTACAAGAAAAAAATTTGCTTAACAAATTAATTCCGTGCCACACGTGAATTAGTAATTCAACAAACACATATACAAGTACTCTCATATACTCCTTTTACCATATGAAGCGAGAATACAACGTGTGCGATAAAAAAATACCAAAGAATAGCATACATATGTAGACAAAACATCAAGTGGCCATATCTGTGATGCAGATGCACATGCAAATCATAACGCTCACACGCTCTAGGTAACTTCTGTCGCTTCTCCCAATTATAAACTCGCTGGTGTGCAATAACGTCAGGGAATTGCTAATTTTCAAAACACACTTAGGTTGCTCCACTGCGTTCCCTTTTACTCACTTATTCTCTGAATCATTCATCAGCATACTATTGGCCATCAGCCAGTATATCGCTCCACTAATATTAAAGGGGCGTATGCAACAGAAAATTCACCATGTTTCCTTCATTCTAAAAATATGATGAAGATAGGTGAATTTTTGTTTTCGACATTTCATTCTTGTGTCACTCGCTGAAAATTGATTTTATCACGAAGAATTAATTCATCATCAATTGTGCGCTGATCAAATGTCATGGAAGCGCTTGATAAAAATATATTCTTAATCCAACAAATGTTTTTTGTTTAACAGGTAATACATTGCTCCGGATATTTAAAAGTTCATGCTCGTGGACCACCATATGACGAACATCAAATAATTGGTCTTGTCGCTGTCGGACACTCGCTACCATCAACTGCCATTACCGAAATAAAACTACATCACAATATGTTCATGTTTCGTGCGTCTTTGGACCTCAAGCTCATATTTCTCGACGTCAGGTACACATATAATATATACACATATGCACATGATGTTTGAATGTCATTTAAATTAATAATAAGGAAAAAAAAAAATGAAAAGTAAATCTTTGACCCATCATCCAACGCCAATCGAAATGCATTTTTTTTTTGCCCCTGTTGTGTTATGTGCCCGCATCCAATTACGCCATTAGTATTTCAATGGGGAAAAGCTTGTGGCAAGAGAAGGGAGGAGAGAGAGAGAGAGAGAGATCGTGGAACGGGCGACCATTAAAATCCGTGTCGAGTTACCACCCGTTCGACGGATTTTTTTTTTTTTTTCACTTCTTTTTTACTATTCGTGTGTGTATATATGAATTTTTTTTTTTTTTTTCTTCTTTCATCGGCCCAGGCAAATAAACAGCGGTCGTTGTACTGGCGAGACACGAAAACGATATCCACTGGGAATTGTGCCATGTGCTTCTCATACACGCAGTCCATATATATTTGTATATCTATACACGTATAGATTGCATAAATATGATATATTTGTTATAGATATATAAATGTATATATGGGTAATTTTCGCGCTGCGACCGGCCACGAATATCAAACCACATAAACTCAATTCATAATTTATTAATAATTTATGTTTAAATGATAATTATGCTTTCATTGCAAGGAAAAAAAAAATTATTTTGTATGTTTTCAGCGTCAAGGAACTCACTGGATATGAACCGCAAGATTTAATTGAGAAAACATTGTACCATTATGTGCACGGTTGTGATATTTGGCATCTTCGTGAGTCACATCAAATTCGTAAGTACTACTATTGATACTTGATAAAGAGAAGAAATTGTAGAAGGTTCACTTATTTGTGAAAAATAAGAATTGTGTGATTGGCTCTATACATTGCTGAACAGGAATAGTGTAATGAGTAAAAATAGTTACTAATAGAAAATTATATAATTATGTCAAGCGGAAATAATATCTACTTGATTTCTAGTTTAACGAAAAAAATCGTTATAATATTTTCTGACAATTGAACATAATTTAGCGTCAAATATTAGCCAATTATCCACACGAGTCATACGTATACACAATATTAACCTACCTCATCGAATAATAACAATAAATTTATTAAACGAAATACACACTATACCTAGTAGCGAGTTATTATCGATCGAACAATGGTGCTGCTGTGCCCGCAACGCGAGATTCATGTATCAGGGAGTAAAAAGGAAACTTTGAGCGAAACAGAGTAGGAGTTTGACCGAAGGGAGAAAGGAAGGGCGCGAGGTCGTTGGCGCTATCGCTGTTTGAACAGCAACTCGCCGTTTGACGAGTGTTAATCGCTTGGCTCTCCCCTAATGCCCTATGCTACATGAATCCAAACTCTGACGTAAATTGCTTCCACATCATTAATAATTTTCCGTTTTTTGTTCCATCAATTTTTAGTACTGATGAAAACTCAAGTGACAACTAAATACTATCGATTCCTCACAAAATCTGGTGGATGGGTTTGGATGCAATCATACGTAACAATAGTAAATAATTCACGCAGTTCAAGACCTCAATGCATTGTATCGGTGAATTATGTTCTATCAGCCAAAGAAGCTGATCATTTAATATTAAATTCGGATCAAAAAGCATGCACAATACCTGGAAATCCGCCTAGTGCACCACTCTCATCAACCGGTGGTATTTCACGTGAGCTGGATGAACATTGTAGTCCAAGCCCGCCGTACTTGCCGCGTGCCAACGAGCCGCAGGACGTTGATTATGCCGACGCAGCTTACCCGACCTCATCTGAGTATATGGCGGCCACCCACATGAATCCTGCTGCACAGTATCAACCAACGAATTATGCACCGCAAACAGTTCAACCAAATCAAACTGCGTCCGTCAATACCCACGAAGATGCATCTACTTATTATCCATTGGAATTATTTTATCAATATGCTGGTGAGTTTTTTAATTTCGATACCGACATTTTCTGTAAACATGTTTATGAATTGAAAATAGAAGAATTCTTCATCTAAAGACTATTTCCGCAATTTGCAAAAAGAGTAAAGTCCCTCCGTTCCTTTTTCATTCACAGCCATGACTCCAGAAGGAATTGCAACACCGTCAACACCTCAACAGCAACAACAGCAGCAGCAGCAGCAACAACAACAACAGCAACAACATTTACTGCATCACACAAATAATATTCAACAATCACAACAACACAGTCCGCAACATCATCAGAAAAAAGCGCCATATTCATCGCCATCGAGTTCATGCAGTAGTTACGATATTTCTGAGTCACATCTTTCAAGCCCGATGACGAATCATTCAGTAATTGTCCCATATCCACCCGTACATCATCATCAACAACAGCAATCACATCATCCAACTCATCATCACCATCACCAGTACCATCCGCATCATCACCATCAACATCAACAGTCGCAACATCACCACCATCACCATCATCATCAGCCGCAACATCAACAGCATCTAATCGATGACACTTCAACGGGAAATTATGACGAAAATGGATGCATGATATATCAAAATTGTGCATACAATGACAATACACCGTTTGTCAATAATAGTAATCCAACAATTAATCATCATGAAGCTTATTCATCGCCAGTGAATTCAAACCATCACGTTGAACATTTAGAAAGTCCGATTTATACTAGCGTTATCGTTGACTCGCATCAGTATGATTCAAATGGCGTTGATAATGTTCATAATGTTCACGGCACGCATCAACGTGCTGTTAAAGGTGGTAGAGAAACGCCACCAGAAGTAACTGTGGTGGTATCAACTGCTGCAGCGTCCTCCTGCATTGTGTCATCTACAGCCACTGCCACCCCGACAATTACCGTTTCTTCATCATCATCGTCTTCCTCATCATCATTATCGTCGGCAACATCCAAATCTGACTCAACATCGTCATTGATTAATGCACCAATACCCGGATCAGTTGCGCCGAGTGTTACCGAGTGCGAACAATCACATGAAATTATCAATAAACCAATGTGCCCATCGGACAGAAATGGTTTCACGATGTATGGAAAGTGCGACGGCAATAAAAGTAATAATAATGTTCATGATCGTGCAAATTTATCGAAATACAGCTTTCTAGCGGGATTTCCGGGCTCGTAGAAATAAATAATCCAGTAACAAAATATTTATCCACGCTGGTCGTGGGTTATTGTCAATGCATCCTATTCAAATTATCAAATTGATATGAGCATTTGTCTAATCAAAAATATAATTATAGATTATTTAAACAAACGACGAGTAAATGCAGTACTAAACAATGACGATGGAGTGATTTATTACTGTGCATTTCGAAAGCAAAGAAGTATCAGCGAACCGAGAATGGATGAGAACGGAGCAGTTGTAAATACATTACGATATTTGTGTACATACGCGGTAAATGTGTATATTGACATACCATGTTTAACGAACGTGGTAGATGGTCATCATATTAAAAAGATAATAATAAAAAATTGTAATTAGTGGTGTTATAACACGCATCCCAAGACTGATCGGTGTATTGTGCCAATTGACCAAAGACAATGAATTCGTGAACCATACATATACATATGAATATATAAATTAGTCATAATTTTTATCGATACACACAATGTCAGAAAGAAAGAAAAAACGAAGTGACTTTTGATATTGATAAATATCATGCGAAACCAGTTTATGAAGTATGATGATATTATGAGTTAATGTAAGTGTCTTCTGAGCGTGAAATCCAAAGCTCATCGATTCCATGTCCGATAATTTACCCCCTTTCAAATATAATTTTTTCATTATTATTATTTCAACTATAAAAAAAAAGAAGGAAATTTAGGATCAAATTAATTCTCGGGAAAGAACGACATGCTAACCAATCGAAAAACCACGGTTCGATATTAAATTAATTAGATAAATATTACAATCACTGCGGAAACGGTTTTAATTTTTTTTGAGCCGGAATTTTAGAATTGACACGATCAAATGAACCAAAAAAAAAAATTTTACCTGTTTGTCGTTCTTCTTCTATTAATATGGAACACAACCACTTTTTCGTGCAGTCACCACGTTCTCCCCCACGAGATGACACACCGTATCAAAACTAGTTCTTGGGAGATTATGCATGTCTCGAAATGTGACACACCATTTTTCATTTCATATTACAGGATTCTGAAAGAAAAATGGTGTGTAAAAAATCTTAGAATTACAGTTACATGTAACCGGAGAATGAGATTGAATTAGACACGATCATGCATCGGGATTCTATCTGCTTTGCAGGAATAATTCTATTTGAAAATGGAACGCATGTGACAACAAAGAGTTACAATGGGTTTGCGCAAAACCTAATTAAAATGTACAATATTTAAATGTTGTAATGTATTATTCTTCAATTTATTTATCAAATAATATTCATTAGATTGTGTATATATTGTAAAAGATTTTAGTGAAGAGTATATATAAGTTATATATATGCATATAAAAACAATCGTGAATATACTTTATACATCTTTCTCGGAGCCATGATCCACTACCTATCCTTACTGCGGCGGAGGAGCTATACATCATTCACAAATCGAAAAAATCAGTTACTCTCTATGTAACTCTTTTATATTTAATCTAGACTACGTATATGAATCGTTCCCAACAGCTAAAAATTCTTGGTTCTTTTTTTTTTTTAAACTATGTATTTTTGGTGCTTCCAAAAGTGAGTACCCCTTCAAATGAATAGAACAAACAATGGAACAATAGTATGATTTCGACATATATACCCGTCTATATGATTCCAATTGTCACCACTTACAAATGTACGAGTGTTTGCGTGTATGATGTGCAATAGCAGAAAGGCGGATTTATGTCTCGTGTCATCTCAGCATGGGGTTGTTTGGTTTCGCGCGCGATGCCACGTGCCGTTCAACAATTGTCCAATGTCTATATCCACTGAGTTCTTATATTATCAGATACGTGGTATATAGTAAATATAGTCAGTATGGAATTGGCAAAATCAAAGGCAAATGAAGCGACCAATGAGTAAATTCAAGTCACTGCGTACTAACCATGTACTAACTTGTCAGAATCGTGGCATTGTAATTGCAATGATGGGGCGTAAAGGCAGTAGCTTTGATTGTCGCCCCCGGGTTTTATTTTTTGCGCGTGTACCTCGTTAAATTCTTCGGCCAACGTATGAATGAATGCACAATATATCCGTTGCTCGTGATTCTGTGAAATAATATATATAGTAACCATGGTGTAATCATTATTATTTGTTCTTCCCTTTTTTTCGGATTCCGTGAACCGTTATATGTGCCCATTCATTTCGTGCATCTATAGATGTTCGTGTTTCTTTGCAGTCACACAGGTATCCCTAAAAAATAATTCAATCTATTAGTCTATAATTACATATAATTTAATTATAATGAAACTTGTTTCTCCTTAATCGCTTTGGTTGACGATTTTTCATTCCTCTTATCTCTTTTTATACCACGGGCTCGCAGCGAAATATGGAAGATAAGTAATCCGAGTTCGGGACCAACCGCGCGCAACGTGGGGACATTCAAGTGAAGTGGCAGACATATATACAGGACTTTGAAGGGATAGGATATATAACATCCAAGCCTAAAGCAAACTCTCGACAGGTTGCGTGCCCTAGAGAAACACGCGGGCGTTGTAAAGTAGTTTAGCCCAAGCGCAGAAAAAAAGGGGGAGAGAACACCATACAAAACGTAAGCGGTGTAATAACATAGGGTAGGAAATAAATTTCATACATAACAATCGTAGTGGTGATTATATGTATGGGCCAAAGTGGAGACAAAATCTAGTTGATCCTCACCGAATATCCCAATACATTATTGGCTTATTGATATGTACGGTTTGATTTAAGCTATAGACGAGAGGCTATAAGCTGATAGCTGCAATATTAAATTAGTTCTCATCAGATGAATGATGCTCACATATTGGCGAGAGAGGAAAAGTGGGGGATAGAAATATATAAAAAACGCGGCTAAGACAACAAGGCCGACCGAGAAAAAACTAAAGGTTAAAGTATTGGAAAAATAACATTGATTTCTCACTTATCACAACCCCATTATTTTCTCATTCATGAGTCTCAAGAAAATTGATATATTCTCATGCCCTCTTTTCCTAATTGATCGCAAGTTTCCTGACAACTAAAACAATATACAACAATGTAATGGAACCCAAAAATTCATCATTGTTGGACTCTGTCAGACTCCAAAGTAGCAATCGCGGATTTAAAGGGGATAATTTGAACGATAGCATATATAATACCCTTACCATAACTTCTACAATAAGAATGGAAAAAAAAAGAAAAGGTCTTCAGTATAACTTGAGTATTCCTACTTCTCCATCTCACTCCCTGCCTATTACCCAAACATAATATTTTTAACCCATATATTTAGGTTGAGTTCCCAGCTCTTTGTTTTTTTCTTGCCCATATGAGAACAAAAAGTTGCGGCTCACGATTCACGAAGAACATGAGAGGGACCAGAAATTTGTATGTATATATATTTATATATAATATGTATAACTTGAGAGGCGAGAGAGTGATATTCTCACAGGGACGAGTTGAGAGTGCGCGCACTACATGGTTAGACGGTGTTGTGTGCGCAATCAAGTTGAGGGGGTTGGTTTAGGCGGGCCATAAGCGCCGTTCTCTGGTAACCACGGTTACGGCACGTAATAACCACCACCCACGCGACCCTCAAACTGTCTTGTCCGCGATGTGTTTGCTCGATGATTTTATACCAATTACCGACTAGGGCTCACTTGCACTTGATGGAATATATGGTGATGTTGTCTATATAAGGATGCTGCTCGACTTATGTGTCTATAACATACATAAATATATATATCGCATCGGAATATAACTGTTTAGGGAGAATGATAAAAATAAATTCAAATATTTTCGGTACTTTTAAATATTTTTTATATATCAATTTTCTATATATATACAGATTTCATGTACATATGTATAAATATATATTAAAACATCTTTCAATTCCTCATCACAAAACGTGAAGTATTTCAAAATTTTGAACGAGATTCATTAAATACTGCATAGTCGTTATTTTTCACAGGACCTGGAGCCTGCATTGATATTGGATCACTACCACGGTACATTGAAAAGCCACGTCGTGACAATTCTTCACCCGGTACAATCATTGGATTTGTGTAACAAAAATCACTCATCATGTCCCGTTGGCAATGCAACTGGTTCGATCTAAATAATTGTATCTCATTTTTTTGTATTCCAATCATAATTATTACTAGTTATATGTATAACGTAATGAAAACTTACCCATCAGTTACTAGTTGATTGACTTTGAGAAATAACACACCAACGAAGATAAAGAGGAGGAAGAATAATAAACCAGCTACACCGCAAGCAATGTAAAAATATAATGCTAGAGTATCAACACTTTCCTGGAAATGATTCATAGAAAATATTAAAAGGTATTTTGATCCATAAGTAGAAAAAATAAATATTGAATTGTGTTGTGAGTTGATTAAGTGCCCACGATATGAATCATTCAGATGACGGAAAAAACATGGAAAGATAAAAGTATATGTGTATGTGTTCACCCAAAATATGACAGTCAAAAAATAGAATCCTGAAGCCATTGACCGAATTAAAGTGTTTACATAAACGACTATTACTCACCATGTCAAAATGTCGATAATATCGTCTGTGAATAATAATTAATTCAAAGTATATAGGAATATACTTTTTAATCGTTTGACAATAGCTATATATTTTCCACCTGCAGTGTTGTATGCCTAACACCTCGCACTCATTGCTCTTTACTGCGCACTGATATCAATAGGTGTTATCATTGTGAACTTTTTTTTTTCTAGATATCGTAAGACAATATTCCTTCCATGTATTCTTTTCATTAGCCTTTCCGGGTCATATATGTATATCTTTTGATATCGCAGAGGATATACTGTTCTAATATCTTTCAGCAAACAATCTGAATCACTCACATAATTACCCAAACTGTTATCAACTATTCCATGATATATTTCAATTTATACATCGTCACTGTTTGAAAATATTTCTAAATGAATATATCGCTTATGAAATAGATGTTATTTCGGTAAATAAATAGTATTGATGAATTGATTTTGGGTAAGTTAAATATGAAAGACTATGTATGCATAGTCTTTATATTCATAATTTTTCTTTTCACTTCATGAGTGTAATCGAAAGCGAACACTCAAAATACGTAGTCAAGATTGGACTGCCTTAACGTATTCAATGCCAACTGTGTACATATACGCATTATCGATAACCCCACTCCTCCATTCGCAACAAACTCAAGAATTACGAGATGTAATGTGGGCATACATCAAAGAACATTCGTGCCTGCGACATCAGACAATACTCGTAATTCCCCGATATGTTGTGAATTTATTTGGACATCGATTCATCAACAAAAATACTACATGTGGAAGTATCATATCGATGATAATATATAAATAATAAGGAATAGCTTTTGTTGTGCCAAACGGTGCAAACCAAAGACCCCTTCTTGTTCCATCGCGGATGTGATGACTCAAAAAACTTATTAAAAATATCCAACTGTAATTTTTCAATTTTTCTGACTCATACATCATTGAAATTTGAAAAAATAATAACCAGAGTAATATTGGTATTGTTGTGCAGTGAAGAAAAGGCCGTCGCTCCAGTTGGATAGCAGCCTATGACAGAAAGAAAGACATAATTGAAATCATTTCAAAAACGCCATTTTGCACTACGATATTACCTCGAAATTAATATTATTAACAAAGAATTATGCAAAACTTGTTTCAATAATTGCTCACGTTCAATTTCCAACTTCGTGCTTCAATAAAGTGATCCAAGTCTATGACTGATGAAATCACTGAACATGTTACAATATTTGGTGTGTTATGAATGACAGAATCTTGGGCCAAGACAACAATCAAGGTCCAAGAAATACCAGCGACCAATCCATGTGTTAAGTTATCAACTATAGCACGTAACGCAATATTATCCGCATTTTCAATTATCTGATCACCGATTAATGAAATAGTTCCAATTTGCAGTGTTAAAAAAACTTGGATAATTTTTGTCAACATTCTCGAACATACAACAGAAATGTTCACAACATATATATCGATTGCTACTCTATCTCAATTAAAATAATCACGCAATATTTGTCACTTATTGTTTTTTACGATAATTAAAATCGTGTACATAACACATGACCATAACCTCAATGGCCAAAGTATCCTTACTCATCGAAAGTTTTCTATAGGTACAGACAGACCGAGAAATGATTTATTATATATACATCCAATGGTAACGATCTTTGTTCATACAGCATGTCGATGGTATTATATTGTTGAGAATTTATCTGCTGTTGGTATAACATACGTTTCCATAGCCGGATATCGTCAGTTTTTGCACGGCTAAAATCTAACAGTGATGTATGGTCATCTGCATTCACATAAATCCATAGCGATCCACGCCATCTACGGTGAATTATCTCCCGATAAAGATACTGCATGTACAATCCTTTTCTATTTCACGAAAAGATGTCACAGAAATTTGCAGCACAGGGATTGTATATTTTTCTATTTTGAAATGTAGAAGAAATAAGGCGAACGCTATGAACTGTATAGCAATAATCAGATTGATCCATTTATTTCAACAGCATAGCTTTATAATAATTTCGTTAAAATTAAACATTACAAATTAATTGAAACCATAATACATTCTCTACATTTAATATCAATTGTTCAATTATTCAGCATCTTCCACAATTACAGCAGTAATATAAATTGCAATATAATAATTAAGAACAAGTAACAATGGCGACGAATAAAGAAGGCGAAATTATTCATTGAATGATACCAAAAGTTTGAGCAGATAATCATATATACATGAGTAATTTTTTTAATAATGTATTTAGTATTTGTTTTTTTTTTGTTTTCTTTTTTTCAATATTCGCATAACTACAAATACACTAGTTCGCAATCAACGGGAAATATGCCAACATTATATATCACACTAGGTCAATACAGAAATAAATTCTACAATAAAAAAATTGAAATTTCAATTGTAATTTTAGTCTGCTGATGAATTTGAATAATTCGAAAAGTGTTTACTTATTATTTATGGCAGAAAAAAAAGAACCACCGCTCAAATTTTTATTATATGGATATTTGGCCGGTGTTGCACGTATAAAAAATAGCACCACAGACAATCGACGACGTATTGGAAATAGCTCGCAGTGAAAATTCCGAGCATTTTAGTTGCAATTATGTCGTCAATGTATGTGACGGGAGATTAAGATGTTTTATGAAATGTGTTATTTCATCTTTTCCTTATTTTTCACTCCACCCACCAGAGGGTAATTTTATAGTCATTCGATACACGATTCCAAAAATTTTGTGGACATACTGTTAGTGTGTATATAATATATATACATCCATAAGATAGTAGAATTCCAAGTGATATATCCAATACAATTGTAAACTTTCAGCTACACTCAGCGTATTATGTTCAGCAGTAATAGATTCATAAAAAAATTCAATTGACGATAAATACGTTTATTCCCTTCTCACCCATCTCTATTATAGCACATTTGTTCAACTCTTGGCATTTTACTCTACATCGTTCTATCAGTCATATCATGAATGTCTAATATATCTATAACTATTTATATTTATATATGTATACATATATATATATATCTATATATATATTTCCATTCAATTTCATACTGAATTTAACCGTAGGTCTGAACTAATCACAATTGTATTTAACTTTGACGTCATAATTATCTAATTCACAATGAATTCTTGCGCAACGATCAATTAATTCTTCTATAATATCCATTCATTGAACCTCGTTATTTGTATTTCATTTTTTGTTAACCTTTTATATACGAGATGACGAAAAAAAAAGTTAGTCACAATAACATGTTAGATAAAATTGAGACAGTAACAAATAAATCGTATATGTGAGTTTATTGGACTTGTAATAAATTTTTTTCGGTTCGGGAAATTCAATAGACTCTATTGTCATCTTGGTCACATGTCAATTATGAATATTTTTGAGTATTTGTTTTGGCATTTCGGTACATGGCGTCACCGGGACGTGTGGATTATATTACATACCATGAATTGTATATTTGAATGAGGAATTTTCATGAATCAGTCATTGGCGCTTGATACAAATCTTTCTAATTCTTATTCATGTTGACGTAACTGTATAATACTCACAATTGACTCAGTCCCCCTTACCATTTTTAGTTTGATTGAAGAATTTGCCAATTTCTTTTATTTTTTAAGTTTTGTTTTTTTTTTCTTTGGCATTTAGCAAATTTGTAATCCTTACGCAAATTTCTGTTGGAAAATTTTTAATTGAAATCGATTTCAACGTGTCTTATTGCAGAACTTGTTGTAATTCCAATAGATTTATTTCAATGTTTGTTGCTATTTATAGTATGTCGTCAAATTTTTACATTGTCAGTCAATTTATAAAAAGTCAATCTAAATATTCACGTAGATAAATATAATTTCATATCGTCTTAGGATTCCATTAATGTCATTTCAATATTAATCTCATTTTTTTTTGCGGCGGATTCAGATTCATTTCATTGAAATGAACTAAACAATACAAATCTTTTGGAACAAGAAAAAAAGTAACATGTCTCAAATGCTGATAATATCATGCCTTATTTTATTTTCCATTGTAAAATAAATGCCAACGTTTGTGGGAAACAAATATTTAACAAATATTTCTCTCCATTCATCCGCATTCATTTGCAAGCAACCGCGGTGTTAAGAAAATCATACAAAGAATATAACATTGGAATAATTATCTACGGCATCGAGAGATGAAATCTTCTCGTGAAAAAAAAACTTGATTGTATAACTCAGATATGTAACTACAAAATGTGAATTATGGCGATGAATGGGTGGGTTATTATGTCATATACTGAATCGAAAGAATCTCAGGGTCACAAGACTGCGCCCGGAATGAAAAAATTAAAAATTAATTTGAAGAAACCAGAAAAAAAAGTGGCACGAATATCTTTTTGTTTCATCTCAAATATTCATCCGTAATGTATTACTGTTATCGGAATCTCATCGCATGTGATACTTCAAGTTGCATAACTTCAGTCTATCTATTTGTCTTGGTCTTTAATATTTTTCTTTTGCTTTAGATCAAATAAAACTACCATCTCAATTGTCCTCTACCCTGATATTAGTGACCCGTGGCACGTCTGGGAACGAACTCCCTCATCAAACGTATTCCCTTTTGTTTGCAAATTTATTCTTCTTACTCCCCATTGTTCTCTTGTAGCTTCGGGTTAAACTGTGTATTGCCACGCTATTCAACGCAGCTTTTGTGCATGCCACGGGACTTGTATCCTAATTTCTATCCCTGAAATGTGTATATACATCAAAATGGAATAAAAGAAAAAATAATTTATCATATCATAGGTTTCGGTTATTCAAATAGATAGAATGAAAAAGAACAAGAAACAAAAACAAACTATACGGTCTTACACAGGGCCTGGATAGTAGTATGGTGGTGGACGTTCATATTCAGTGCTGAGAGGTGGTGCACCTGGGGGTGGCTGATACCTCGGCGGTCCACCGTTTGGAAAATCCCAATTTCTATAATAATTCATCATCATCGTGTTATCGACAGTTATTAACAAAAATTGAACACATATTGTCTTTTTCTAAATTCCGCACAAATTGGGTCGCCTACAACAAGCCATATAAATTAACGGACGAGGCACGACCAGTCCCTACAACACAAGAGCGTATAAAATTG